>CM075061.1:80315410-80915410 GCA_037428765.1 Rubia yunnanensis | reverse complement strand
TTCTCACTGCTACGCTACCTATAGGGTAGTTAGAGGTAAGCACTGGGTTTTTCCACAAAGATGCTAGGTCTAAATATCAATCAAAACACAACCCTGTACGGGTCATCAATCCGTACGAGTGAAAGGAATAGCTAATAAAGCAAGCATGCAATGGGGGGGGGGTTGGATTTTCAAATTCATACTAACAACTACTAAGTATAAAAGTAAAAAAGTAAAGTAAGCTATTTAACTACTCACTTGGGGAGTCATTGAACAACATAGTTAGTCTAATGTTTCGATCCTCAATTCATTCGCATCGAAATTTAGGCAAACCTAATAGAGTGTTCATAACACATGGTGTGGCCGATGACATACATTTCCTCGTCCCTGACACGGTGGGTGCACTCGAAACCCTCCAGCGACACCGCCATTGTAATTAGGAGAGTACAATAAGGTCCGGCCGTTGTTGCAGGTCTGTTTCTCCCCCTTGAGATTACGTTCCGGGCTTCCACCAAGAATGCACTACTTTCGAATGGTCCTATCAATTAGGCCAAAGGGTCGTTGACACCTTATCTATGATCTAAGGCCTCTCACACCCTTGCTTGCTACTATTTTCTATCTCTACTCGGAACCTCTCAGACAACTTTATGAAGTTATCTAAGACTATTGCGATGGAAAATAAGTCAGACCATGCTCGAATCCCCAGTGCACACACCCACGCCGATGCGTTCTCCCTTACCCATTCTAATATCCAGGTTTCTCTTCCCAAGGGGAAATCGATATTTCCAACATACATGAATATAGCCTAAAGTGTGTGCTTATATGTGGGGTACTATTCATGAAATTCAAATAATCAAGAACAATCATAATAATATCACGAACACAAATATTAGGACTAACTAGAGAATCTCACAAAATATCTAAATTATACCATGCTCAGACAATTTATCCCCAAGCTATAAAAACTACTCCATAGATATGAAATTATAATAAAGATTTGAATTTCACATCATAGGATCAAAGGAAAATAAAGAAAAGAAAAGGAGAGAGTTTTTCTCTCTCTAGAGTTGCTCTCCTAACTACAAAACTAAACATATGATATGAAACCCTAGTAGACTAAGGCTATATTTATAGTAGTAGAGAATTGGCCTTAAAAATAGGCCCAAAATAGGCCAAATAAGGGCACACCCTATCTTAGCCGCCACCCGACGCGGGCCGTCATAAATGGTGCGGCCCGTGGGGTGTCTTTGGCGAGGAGCGCAAGATCTTCCGTGGGCTGCATCCTTGCATGTGGCGCTGGATGCCCGTTTTGGTATGTGGCGCGTATCTTCAAGTGGTGTGGGGCACGGAGCGTGGCCCTGTTCGTGTCATCCATCTGGAACGGGCTGCATCGTCTGTCGTGGGGCTCCATCAGAGTGCTGAATTTGAGGCTCCTAATTCGTGCCTGTGGCTGGTGGTGCTGACCATGGTCAGGAAGGGTTCTCTGCTCTAAAAAATTGACGCGGGTTGTGTGATTTCCTACACCCCGCCGGCTGGTCTTGGCATCTTTTGTATGGAATGACGTGGGACATCGAAAATGGGGCATCCTGCGCCCATACTTAGCCATTTGAGAGGGAATATGAGAATTATGCTTGTGGCCTGTAGCGCCTGGCTCGGGCAGCGCCATAGCCTCGTGTTGGTCTTATTGGCGCGGGGCAGCTCCCTTAGCGCGGGCTGTTGGTGCCAACCATGAACGGCCCGCACCGACCCATGTGTGCCTCAGCCGGTTGAACTTTTTTCCTTTGCTACAAATGAACCATTGTTCCGATTTGTGAGTTCTAGTAGTCGATTTTATAGTTCTAAAAATGGCGAATCCAGTGGAATCAATCTGAAGGCTAATTTTTCTTGGATCGTTCTCACACTTTGGTGCAACTCGTCGGACCACGATTCACCATTTCTACCATATCTGTTTTGAACTCCAATGTTGTTATCCTTGGCTCCATCCTTTTACTACCACGATTTGATATCAGTGGCCTTTATCTTCTACCATTCTAGTGTGAATGACCTTCGATCTTTTCTACCATCTTTTCAAACGGCCCTTAATATCCTCTATTGCCTTTACAAACAACCATCACATAGAATGTAAGCAAAAAGTACCCACAGGTGACCTACTAAAGATGATCACATGGAAGATCAAGGAGCCCGTGGATACAAGATGTCCATTAGAACAAATTAAGTTTATAAAATGTGGGATTTAGACAAGAACACCAAACATGGTTGTCTAAACCACTTGTCACGCACACTCAATTAATACTAGCAATCCACCAAATAAAATTTGCTAATTATTACATCGAATGCAACGGTTAACGCACGAATAATAAAGCAGATCAGACTCCCCACACTTAACCCTTTACTCATCCTCGAGTAAACAAAGACAAGAAAAAGAATCAAGTAAAATGTAGCGTGCAAGCATAAGTTAACCGAGACATTCAACTTATTCCTAGATTACCCTGTTTCCCCCAAAAGAGTAAGAATCTCACAACTCTTACACTCCTCGAAAAACATAAGCAATCTAACCACCAAAAGTAAAATGTGGAAAAAGGTAAGCCAAAAAGATAGGTGTTAATCTAGCTTACTTTTACCAAAATGATCCCCAAGCAATCAAAGAGTTGTCTCCAAAAACAATCCACAGCGGAAGCAAATGTGTCTTCAACCTAGTTTTTTTTTTCTCTTAATTTCTCTCATTTTTCCTAGGAGCCATTTTGGGTTTTTATCCTAGCTTTAACGCACAAAGAGTACTCACTTCTCACCTTTTGTTCCACACGACCTCCCATTTTTGCCTAGGCTCGTAAGCCTAGCCGGACCTAGCCTCTCATTTTACCTAGGTCTTTCGACATATTCGGGCTTTTCCCAATGTTACCCAAGTCACCCTTTTGGGTTTTCGACTTGTCCAGGTTTTTATATTTTTTCATTATTTTCAAAAAAATTAGTGTAGCACAAGTCGCCCCAAAAGTGGGCTTCATACTACAAAGATTAGATCAAACACAAAAAATACACCACCAATATCCTAAAACAACCCATCACATGCAAACTAGAAACCCTAGCATAGCATGTCATGCCACCAAATGTCCATCCAAAAACATGCCTCAACAATCAAAAACCAAAATCACCAAAAAACAGGAAAAACAACTACCAATGCAAATCATGAAATGCACCAAGGAAATCTAAGAATGAAGAATCCCTAAGTGCTCACTACTCCCTCCCCACACTTAACCAATATATAGTCTCCAATGCACAAAAATCATGCCAAACATAAGTGAGGTAGGGAGAAATGGTGATACTCACTCTAGTAGCCCCAAAGGGCCTTCATCCTCGTGACTCGTGAAGCTCATCTCGATGTATCTTGTTGCTAAAGTGTGGCCTCGATACTATCCATCCTCGAACTGAGATCATCCACTTGCTAGCGCATTCCTTCTATTGCTTGGACGACCTCTTGCAAAACATGAGTAGAGTTTGAAAATGTTTCCCCAAGAGATTGCAATTAGTCCATAATGCTAATGGATACGCGAGAACGACTAAGAGGTGCGCTTGAAGAGCTATCACCCTAGGCCTCCTCAACATCTATCTCCGTGTTGGCTAAAACTCTGTAGAAATCTCTCTCAAATCTCCAGTCCGGGTCAATTAATAGGTCATCCAAGCATGTGTATCATGGTTGATGGCAGTGAACTCTGGCTATGGAAGTGCCATGAAACTACAAGTACTTGTTCCGGTATAAAACTATACATATCTACACTCAAATGTCGTACCACCATAGATGCCTTTGCTAACTTCTCGATGTTATAATTTGTGCCCGATCGTCCCAAGTTAGCCAACGCTCCCTATGTGACCAAATGCCCTAAGTGTTATGCCAATAGACCAACCATATCGCCCATAGATATCTTGCTGTCTCCCATCGCTAAACATTCCTGAACAAAAGACCCCACCAAGTTTGGGTAAAGTTACCCTCGGGTGTCATTGCCCTAAGGCAATGGACATTCAAACTTAGGCATTGCATCAGTTCACCATGGCAGAAAATACCCATAGGCAATAGACGGTGAACATAATGGAACGCTGGGTGAACATAGTCGGACTCTTACACAGGTTCTTCTAAACAGTACTTGTCAGTTGCACCCAAAAACAACTAAGAGAGAACGTTACCCCTTGACGATGTGTTTTCTGGATTTCCTTGCCATACCTCCACCCAAAGGCAAGAGCTACCTCCCGGTGGGTCATCATTTACTCCTTATTGTCCATGTTGAATTTGATCGCCTTGTGTCCATCATCGTCCACGATCGGCCATAAAGTAGCTAGGAACTCTAGGGTCCACCTGACATACATCTTTGAGTGTCTCTCAAGAAACCCCTCTAGACCTACTCATCCCAATACGTAAGTGACAGGCTCGAGTAAGCCTTAACCCGCCAAGATGTGCTTACAAGCAAATCCAATCTCCAAAATACTTCTCTTCAGCTCCCTCAAGTTCCTCCACCTCCAAGCTACAGTTCTGGAGATGTTGGATAAACCCATAAATTCCTCGGTCACAAATGTGGGGTTGCAAAGAATAGTGGTTGTCGGCTCAGGGTTTGCACCCTTCGCCGGTTTCTTTCTCTTCTCACCCTGAGTGGACTTACCCTTCTCTGAAGAATTTTTCTTAGGTGGCATCCTATCAAAGTGAATACAAGAGTGGTGATATGATCATAAGCAAGGCATTGCCTATGATTTAATAAGATAATATTCTCCCAAACAAATCAAATCCTTCAAAACATGATAATCTAAGCATGTAGGCTATTTAAACAAGAACAGTCCTCATCAAACAACAAGCTCATGTAAGTTCGCACCAACCCATCAATAAGATCATGAAATAAAGATTCACTCTCTCCTAAATCACCCAACACATGAAGATCACATCATTCAAGCATAATAGCACATCAATCCACCCAACACTTTCTACAACACAAGATCATGCATACAACCCAAACACATCTCTAAAAAAAACACTCATTCAAGAATCAAGCTTTTCATAACACCACCACAATTTCAATAAAGCATATAAACAAAGAGTTCAATGGGCCACTCAAAATTTGAAGCTAGGATTTGTAAGACCCACACAAGAAGAAGTCAAAATTGCTATGTTTTGGAAAAAAGATTCAATTTTTTTGTTTCACCAAGAGTGTGTGAGAGGGAGTGTTTCTTAAGAAGGAAGAGTGTGTCAAATGATAGAATTAGGGGGACAAATTTACCATGGGATTAGAATTTCAGCCTAGGTGACTAGGGAGGGAGGTACAATTAGGATAAGAATGAAAATTTAAAATGCTCAATTAAGGGGGACAATAGTACAAATCAATTAATTCCAAGGGATATAGGAAGTATTTTTAAAAATCCAAAGGAATTAGGGTATTTCAAAAATTTTTGAACCAAAAATGCCTTTTTTGAGTTTGGAATTCACAATTTTCAAATATTTGCATTGTTGAAACAAATAGAAATTGGAAAATGGGTTTTATGCAAAAAATGTTCTTGGCACAAGCCATATGCTCGCGCCAAATATTCTGGCACAAAGCAGAGCCTCATGCCAAACTTTTGGCATGAAACAAAGCCTCATGCCAACCATTTTTGCACGAAAGAAAGTCTCGTGCCAACCTCCTTGGCACGAGGTATCTCCTCACGCCAAGCATCCCAGCATGAGGCATCCACCCAAATTTTCCCCAATCCTTAGTTTTACCCTCTTTTTCCAAAAAAACTACGTCGCCCATCAAATATAATTCCATTCAAACACAATCACGAGTCTAGAACTCAACATTTCAATCCAAACAAGAGTTTCATCTTAATAATTGTCATAGAAAAACAAGAACATGCAAAAACTATCTAATCACTACCAAAAACACAAAAGCAAAAGAAACACTGCATATTTATTATCGTCCTCATGACTTATTTTCCCTTTTCATTCAATCTAGTTAGAAACACCTACCTGTGGATCTCCGAAATTGCTATTGGCGACTCCACCCATGATGACATTATTGTGGAGAGGTCTCCACAATGAGCCATCCTTACCCTCAGACCTCTTTCCGTCTTAAGAAATGAAGCCATGTGTCTCCCTAACATTGATTCTGTGTATGTCACTTTGGGTTTAGGGGGAGGTCGAGAAGGTTTTAAACTCTCGACAATCTCCCTTTCCTGCTGAAAATTAGTTAGCATGGAAAAGCAATCTAGCACAGACATATTATCCATCGCATCATGCAATTCATCAGACTCATCATCAATATCATTAACATGAGATTCATTCAAACATTCATGATCATTGGTAACACAATAAGATTCATCATGCTCATCACATAGGGTTACACCTTTGCACATAAAAAAAGATTTTGTCGAATCATGCCTAGATTATAGATATCAAATTCCACTTTATCCTTGTCATCTTTTAGAGTTAAGGTTCCCAAGTGGACATCATTTTTATTCCTAGAAATCTTAAGAAAAGGTCACCCCAAAAGTATTGGGGGTGCATTTCCATTGTGCTCTTTTATTATCAAGAGCTTGTGTTTTACCTTGAAATTCTCTTAGGAGAGGTAAGAGCGACTTTACGCTCTTTTACCTCTTTTAAACGGTCGCTTCGTTGACAAATAGAAGTCCTTGGACAGTTTACTCTACCTGTATATCCTTGCATGAGCTGCATAAAATGAATACAATCACATTCATCCCAAGGGAGGCCAATACAGCTGCTGATTTTTTAGCCAAATATGCTAAGGAAAATAATTTGCATGGAGATTTAAACATGGACATGACTCCACCTTTTTTCAATGGTCTCATTCAGCTTGATAAAATTGGAATGCAAGGCATTCGTCTTGCCTCCTGAACTCAGATATAAGTTACCAGATGCTTTTATCATAGTTTTCATTTGCTTCTATGGATACTGCTGGCTGTTTTTTCTTGGTTTTTTTTGCAGGAAAGGAGCAAATCAATAAACGAAGGAAATGTATGCAAGTTCATACTGAAGAAGGGAACACTTCAATGAATTCTAGGATTTTAGCTAACTCCTGATATACTCCTCTACATTGCTAGACAATTTTCATCTTAACGGTCGCTTCGTTGACAAATAGAAGTCTCGTACTTACGTTTCTTCGCTCTGTTCACGAAGCGATCCGTTAAATGATCTTTTTAGATTAGATTTACTTCTTCGCCACAACAATCAAGAGGATCTCATGCTTTTCTATGTTGTCCTTCAGGGGCAATACTTAGCTCTAGGTTCATCTTTTTGTATGACCTTTTGTAAATCCTGTATACTTTATGCCTATTACTGGCCTGGGGAGCCAATATATACCCCCCATCTAAGGATGGTTTAAAATTAAAAAAAAAGTGGATTTTGCGTGACCAAGGGAGAACATGGAGGCTTCAAGACCGGAAGCCATTGAAGATCAGCTTTCGAAGACTTTGAAATCTTGCTTCAAAGATTTGAAGACTTGAAGACCGGAGGCTGTTGAAGATCATCTTTTGAAGACTTTGAAGACTTTCTTCAAAGATTTAAAGACTTGAAGAATGAGAGAAATTATTGTGAAGAAAAGTGCTTACCACAAGAAGAAGAAAAGAAGACAATGGTTAAGTTCTGGCACCTTTCGCGAGTGCGACAAACTCGTCGCGAGTCGCGATGCATGGGTGGCCAAAACCTAACCTTATCCTTTTTTACTATAAATAACATTCTCTTTCCTCTCATTTACAACTTCTTCTCCACCTGATTTTGGTACTATTCTACCCTAGTTTTCCACCATTTTCATTTTTGAATTCTCTTGTATTATGTTTGGTTTGTTAGCATTAATTAGTATGAACTCTAGTAGCTAAATCTAGTTCTTGGGAGTAATTGATTGAAGCTTCCAAACTTATGTAGTGAGACTCTGTATTTTCTCATTTATGAACATTGATTGGAGAGCATTTACTATGCCATTAATGTTGTGTTTTTCCTCATTTATACCAATGGTTGTTTGAGCATATGAAATGTTTGTATGATTGAAATGTTAGAGTGTTAGCAAAGTTGCAAATTTCTTAGCTCATTTGACATGAAATCCAAAAGCAAGGATTTAGAACTTCTTGTGTATAATGTGGGATGATTCTTGCTAGATAAGTATGTTAATGTGGATTTTTCTCATATTTATCCCATAGATTCAAAGAAAGGTTGAACCTTGAATGTGGTTTGTTCTAGGTTTAACCTAGTAAATGCTTTTTTTGGTTAAATGACTATGTCTTTGGTAGAAGACTTGTTGTTATCAAACCTATGGTCCTTTGTGTGAAATGCCATTGACGCAATACCTCTATGGTGTCATTTTCTTAGGGTGATCATCAATGAGATTTGCAAATGGTCATTGATTGTCTTTGTAAACTACTATTAAGGATGAATGAATGTTGATATTCGAATGAGAAGTGATAACATTTTCCATAGACAATAAATGTAAATGAATGAGTGAATGAATCAATGAGCCATAGAAAGTTTGGAAGTGGAAGTCGATTGCCCCCACGGATCCATTAATTATTGTTTTAATCATCTCTTTAGTTGTTGTTGCATGATTAGCATAGTTCTCTTACTTTGCTAATTGTTGTCTTTCAATTTTATAACTTAAGACCAAAAACCAACCCCCCCATCTACATGCTTTTATATGTATCTATATATGCTTGTATCTAGTATGTTTTCTCCTATATATGTTTAAACACTTGGAAAGATTCATCTTCTCGTGGAAGACCCCAACTTTCCATTATCTACTTAATTGTAGATATGAAGCATTAGGGCTTAAAAATATAACTTTGAGAGGTACGACAACAATTTCCCAAATTTTGGCGCCGGCGCCGGGGAAGATGCATTTATTTTTAAGTGTTTGGGAATATTATGTGTGATTATGCGGTAGTTGTAAATATTTGTTAGTTTGTTTTTGTTTTGATTTCTTAGTTGACTTGCCATTTTTCTTGGCTTAGAGATGTATTGTGCGAGTTCTTAGTGTATGGTTCGTATGCGATCCTCTTCACAAGAAACCCTACACTACGATCCCGAGTTAGAGTTGAATTTGAGTCGGGATAGGAGGCTTTCTTTGGAAAATGTAAATAACACCCCTTCTAGTGACCACTTTGTGGATACCTCTACTTCTATGGAGTATCAACACGAGAATGAAGATGAGTATTGGGAAGAGGGCCTCAACATCCTCCTCTCTAAGGGAGAGCTCCTCCTCTCCAAGGAAGGGAGGTTCCTTTGGGCCAAGCCTTGTTCAGGGATATTATGGCCCCCAACCTTGATCAACAGCCGATGTGCATTGAGTATCCCTTGGTTGGACCAAATGGGCACTTCAAGCTAAAGACCGAGTTCATAAACATGCAACCTATCTTCCTTGGTAGGCAAGGGGAGAATGCCAACAAGCACCTCACTGAGTTCCACTTTTTGTGTGGTAGTACGGTCCCCAATGGAGTAGATGACGACTTTTATAAGTTGAAGGCATTCCCGTTCACATCGAGGGATGGTGCAAGAGATTGGCTCCACTACCTACCACCCAAGATCACCAAAAGTTGGCTTGACATGAAGACGAAGTTTCTAGCCAAGTACTTCCCAGCCTCGAAATCTGCTGCTTTGAAGAAGGACATAAGAAACATCCTCCAATGGCATGAAGGATCTCTCTTCGAATATTAGGTGAGGTTCAAGAAGCTTCTCACAACTTGTCTTACCACGACTATTCAGAGGAAGATTTGGTCTATTACTTCTAAAATGGTCTTCTTGATGAGGACCAAAGATTTGTGAGGAGTTCTTGTGGTGGTACCCTTGGGAACAGACTTCATCGCACGCTATGCAATTGTATGAGGAGCTAGGGGAGGAGTCAAGGAACTTTAGCTCAAGGGCCGATTTGAGAAGGAGAAACCCAATGCCCGCAAGTGACCCTTCTAATGGTGGAAAGCTTGAGTAACAAGTTTTGGCCCTTGCTTCCATGGTGAGATCATTGATGACCAAGCCCGAAAATGCGCCACATGTTAAATCATGTGAAATTTGTTACTTGGCGCATCCTAAAGACACTTTCCCTACTTTACTAGAGGATTATTTTGAGGAGGTGAGTGCCATGGGGTATCAAGGAAACCAAGGCTACCAAGGCAACTAAAACTACCGAGGTGTGCAAGGATATTAAAGAAATGAAGGGTACCCAGGTAGCCAAGGCTACCAAAATCGGCCGTACTATTCGAGTAATCATGATAACCCAAACCTCCGATATGGAAACTCTCAAGGAAGCCAAAAACCTCAACCTTACCGGCCTCCTTAACAACAATATATGCTACCTCAACAATAATTTCAAAGGCTCCAAGACCAGCCCCGAGACCAAGAGGAGAGCTCAGGGTTGACAAAAGATGAAGTGATGCAAGCTATCCCCCAGCTGAGCATGTGTGCGGAAAAGGTAAAAAATTCCAAGATGAAGCTAGGGCGAGTATCAAGAACTTGGAAACTCAAGTGAGCCAAATAGCTCAAGTGGTGAATCAGATAGAGGCCCGAGAAAAAGGTAAACTTCCTTCCCAACCGGAGATCAATCCCAGCCAAAATGCTAGTGCTATCACTTTCAGAAGTAATAAAGAGGTTAGCTCTCCCCCGAGTGATGAAATTGTTGAAGGTGAACCTAGAAGGCTTGAAATGTTTGAGATAGAGGTTGAAGAAGATACCGAGAATGTGCCCAAGGAGCAAGCAAGGAAGGGAAAGGAGAAGGAAGAGGAGATTATCGTTGTGAAATCAACCTCCATTCCCGATCCTTCATCCCCTCCTCACAAGAAGGCAAGGGTGGTCGAAATTCCCCCATACGTGCTAGAACCACTGTTCCCGGAAGCTTTGAAGGACAAACAGAGGAAAGAATCGAACAAATACATCTGCAAAGTCTTTCATAGGTATGGGTAAATATCCCTCTTTTGAATGCTATTGAACGAATTCCAAGCTATGCTAAATTTTTTTGAAGGAATTATGTGTTGTAAATAGGAAGCAAAGAACAAAGAACAAGCTTAAAATGGGAAAAGTGAACATGTATCCATTTTTTTCCAAAGGGAGTTACCCCCTAAATGTAGCAATCCCGGCATGTTTACAATCCCTTGTATGATAGGGAATACATATTTTGAAAAATAAATGGTTGACCTACGTGCATAAATAAATGTGATTCCTTAATATTTGCATGAAAGCCTCAATCTTGGTACTTTGCACAAAACCAGGGTGGTGATCCAACTAGCCGATCGTTCCAGTGTATACCCTAAGGGTATCATCTAGTATGTGTTGGTTAGGTGTGATTCCTTAATATTCCCCGTGGATTTTTTTGTCCTTGACATGGAGCATGATAATGCCGCCCCAATTTTATTGGGAAGGCTATTTTTGAAGACCTCTAGGACCATCATTTATGTGCATAATGGTATCCTCACCATGGAGTTTGATGGGATTAAAATTAGAGTTTAACATAAGTGACTCTATGAAGTATCCTCTTGAAGATTATTCTTTCCATGCTATTGATATTGTTGATGATGTTGTTCAAGATGTTTTTGAATTAAATTGTGATGATTCCTTGCTAGTTGCTTTGGAAAATGATGTTGAAGATGCATGTCTTGTGTATTCCATGAGTACTAACTTGAAGGAAAGCATTGATGAGTTAAGCAATTATGAGTTAAGCATTCTTGATACCCATGCAACAACCCCAACGCCATTTGATCCAACCTATGATAGAGGTGGTAGAGGAGGAAATCCTCAAGTTGCTCCAACTAGGCATGATCTATCCAATCTCGGATAAAAAGTAAGTAAGTCCAACTCAAGTAGTACACAAGAAGAGTGGGGTGATGGTAGTCAAAAATGAGAAGGGTGAAATGGTGCCCACTCAAGTTCAAAATGGGTGATGCGTTTGCATTAACTACCGGAGGCTAAATGCGGAGACCCGGAAGGATCACTTCCCGTTGCCATTCATTGATCAAATGCTCGAGAGGTTAGGAAGCAACCCCTTCTATTGCTTTTTGGTTGGGTACTCGGGGTATTTTCAAGTAGTCATTGCCCTAGAATACCAAGAAAATACCACTTTCACATGCTCCTTTGGTACGTTTGCTTACCGGCGTATGCCTTTTGGGTTATGTAACGCCCCTGCGACTTTCCAAAGGTGTATAGCAAGCATTTTCTCGTAATTTTTTGAAAACTTTGTTGAGGTATTCATGGATGATTTCATGATCCATGGTAATTCTTTTGACAACTGCTTAGCCAATTTAGCACAAGTTCTAAAACGTTGCATTGATACTAATCTTGTGTTAAATTTGGAGAAATTTCATTTTATGGTAGAGCAAGGCATTTTCTAAGGCCGTGCTGTCTCCTATAAGGGTATAGAGGTTGACAAGGCAAAGATAAAAATGATTCAAACTTTTCCTTATCCTACTAATGTGCGCAAAGTGTGCTATTTTCTTGGCTATGCAGGATTTTACCGCCGATTAATCAAGGACTTTTCAAAGATAGCATCTCCTTTGTGCAAGCTGTTGCAAAAGGAGGTGGAATTTGTGATGGATGAGGGTTGCAAAGGGGCATTCGATACATTTGAAGGAGAGGTTAGTCTCGGCCCCTATCATACAACCCCCAGATTAGTCTCTGCCTTTTGAGATCATGTGCGATGCTAGCGATTATGCCGTTGGAGTGGTGCTTGGTCAAAGGGCAGGGAGAGCGCCCTACACCATCTACTACACATCCATGTATCTCAATGAGGCCTAAAGAAACTACTCCACCACTATAAAAGGAGTTGTTAGCAGTGGTATTTTCCTTGGAAAAATTCTGATCTTAATTGCTTAGTACAAAAGTTATTGTGTACACTGACCATGCAGAACTTTGTCACTTGATGACAAAGAAAGATTCAAGCTGAGATTGATTAGGTGGATCCTGCTTCAAAGTGAATTTGATTTGGAGGTGCGAGACAAGAAGGGCAGGGAAAACCTTGTGGCTGATCTCAGAGCCGGTTGCCACCATACCAAGAGAGTGAGGTAAATTTATCGATGATGGAGCAACTATGGGAGGAGTTTCCTGATCATCCCAATTTTCATTCGTGACTTTCTGTTGATGTTGCTTGGTTTTGAGTTTTTGTCTTTAGTTTCATTTATTTTGATTTGTGCTTTTCACGATTTATTTTTCCATGATTTTTTAGCAATTTGAGCCAAAGGATTTGAATGGATGAAGGGAGAAATGCTTGGAGTCAAGAAGGAAAAGCTTGGGCAAGGGATGAAATCAATTTTTTTTAAAGTACTAGGTGTGTTGCCCATCGCGATTCACGACCACCTCTTTGCAAGTCGTGATAGGCTCAGAAATATTTTCCAAGTTTGGAACCCCCAGACTCTACTTTTCACGAGCTACAATGGTCCCATTGCGAGTTGCAATGATTTGGTTGTGAGTCACAATCAAATAAGTGGATTTTGTTTGAAAAATGGGCTTTCAGACTCCACTTTTCTTGAACCGCAATGGCCTCATTGTGAATAGCGATGAACCATCGCGAGTCGCGATGGTTTTTTTTTACGATCATGGCCAAATCAGAGGAATTTTGCTGAAAAATAAACCTCGTGGCTCCACTTTTGGCGAGTTGCGACAGTACCATTGCGAGTTGGGACAAAGCAGTCACGAGTCGTGACGAGGGTGTTGACCAGAAGTGCCTGTTGACCTACCCATTGCGAGTTGCAAAAAACATATCGCAAGTCATGATGGGTGTACAGAACAGTTTAAAAATGGGTAGAACCAAATCTTTTCCTTAAATCATCATTCTCCTCTTCATCTTCTCCGCCGCTCCACACTGCTCCACCACCTTCCGACGGTCACCACTCAACAATTACCCAATACACCTTCCCAATCTCTACCCATAAATCACCCTAGTTTGTTGAACACAAAACCCTAGAATTTGGGGGTTTTGTGATTTTTAGCAATTCAGATTTAAATTGTTTGTGGGGTTAGTTCCTTCTTCATCCTAAGCATCTAATTGGTACATTTCTTCACTTTATCGAATGTCAATTGTGATTATATTGTATATCTATTTTGTGGGATATTGTGTGGATTATGTGTGATGCCTTAGGGATTTAGTTTGTTTTAACATTGTAGATTCTTGTGAATATATTGTGCTTAAGATTTGGGTTGATGGAGATTGTGTGAATATATTATGCTTATGGTTTGGTTGGATGTGGGATAGCATTATGATCATTATGATTGTGTTTATTTTCTCATGTTGGTGTTGCGCTTGCATTGTGTTTATATTGTTGCTTTGGTTGAGAATTTGGTTCTGGCTTGTACTAGACATTATGCATGTTGGCTTGATTAGTCATAATTGATATTGGGTTGAAATTTTATTATGCTTAGGATAGTTTGTCCATGGCACTTGGATGTTTACATTATGAATGTACTAATGGTAGCTAAACTAGTTAGGCATGACTGTGATTATGAGATATAGCATATTGGATGTTTAACTATGTGAGAACCTAATTAACTGGAGATTATGGGCATGTTGAATATAACATAGACTATGTATGCAATTGTGGTTAGGACTTGAACTAGTTGGCTTGGATTTTATTTGGTTTGTGATGTTAGCAAAACTAGTTTAAGGTTGAGTATGATTTTGTGATATTTCATGTATGTGTATTCCTGTGCATTTCACTTGTTTTCTATGGATGCTAGATATGGCCCCTACCAAGAGACCTAGGGCTTCACCACGAGGTGGGCGCACCGCTGCTTCACCTCTACCTCTGCTGCCGATTCGGGAGTCGAACCCTGTACCTACTCCTCCTAATAGGTACATGGGTTTGACTTGGATCACTGGGCCTTGTACGGAGAGGTGGGAAGCCTTGGTCAACTGCCAGCTCAAGGAGACAAGTTTTTTTGACGTGCCCACATTGGATGCTCTTAGGCTCACCCAGCCAGTTCGATGCCTCCTCGCCAAAGGGGGGTTGGAGGGTTTCATGGGTAAGAGTGCCCCTTCCTACTGGCTATATACACAGGAGTTCCTATCCACAGTCAGGATATGCAGCATGAGGGATGATCAACCATGTGAGAGGTACATCACTTTCCACCTAGACGATATATCTCAAGAGATGACCATCTTGTAGGTTGAGGAAACATTTGAATGGAACACTGCTGAGATAAAGGCAACGCTAGACCCACAGGCCCATGATTGATCGATTGAGGATGACATGAAATTTTGTAGTGTCATCAATATGAGGGCGAAGAACTCCTATGATAAGAGCAGTGTTATCATCCATCTCGCACTTCGTTATGTGCACAGACCTTTGCTCGACGGAGCTGATGAATGTGCTAGACAACGAAATTCACTTCTTGTGGCACTTGAAAAGTGAGGGATTGGGATACGGATTATTGGTCGAGCTATGGATGAAGAGGATTGTAGAGGTGGTAGGGAAGCCAAAGGGGAAGATTATGGTTTGAGGCATGATCAACCTCTTGGTGGAGTACCTATGATTGGTCCCACCAGCTGGTTTTCCATGCTTACAGAGGTGCACTTCCTACCTCATCACTGCAGAGAGGTTGATGCAATTTGAGATGCTTAGCGACATGCGAACCACAAGGGTATTCCATTGTTTATATGGCACCAGGAAAGTCATGTTCATTGCACTTTCTCAGGCCAACAAGACAAAGTTGGAGTTCGATACACCCCTAGTGGACTTGGTGATTTCACTGGACTCCTTGTGCAAAGAGGACTTTTAGCACAAGCTCCATGACCTTGGTCTAGGCCCTGTCCAGCGCGATGATAGCAGCCTGCTTTTCTCTGAGCGACAGCAGCAGGACTCCCCACAGCCTCCACTAGAGACCGAACCTATGCAGAAGGATTATGTACCACCTCACTACTCCAAGCCTCCACCTGATTTCTATGAGTGTATGATGCAGACCATGCATGATGGATTTTTCCACTAAGATAGCATGATACAAGAGTATAATGTGCTTGTTTCCTAGAGCTTGATCAACATGGATGGGGACATTGATCACCTATCGTGCTCGCATCCATGAGATGCAGTCCCAGGCAGATGGTATCTCAGGCCCTGATCCTGGAGCAGAGAGGCGTAGAGTTGGGAGGCAGAGGAGCATGGATTGGCTGGCTCGTCATCAGCAACATTATTTTGGTGGTGGTCCTTCTTCCTCACAGCAATGATTTATGAGCATTATATTCTTACCCTTTCCATACTTTGTTG
The DNA here is from genome assembly GCA_037428765.1 of Rubia yunnanensis. Classification (NCBI taxonomy): domain Eukaryota; kingdom Viridiplantae; phylum Streptophyta; class Magnoliopsida; order Gentianales; family Rubiaceae; genus Rubia; species Rubia yunnanensis. The sequence goes on along the minus strand of CM075061.1, from coordinate 80,899,240 downwards.
TGTACACTTTTTCCCTATTTGTCTACATTGAGGGCAATGTAGCATTCTAAGTGTGGGGAGGGGTATTTACTGATCTCACTGCTGGGTTTAGGGATGTTTTTCTACACTTGGTACTTTTGGATATTTCTTTTTCTTTGTTTTGGACATTTCCCCCTTTTTGTTTTGGGGATGCTTTCCTTTTGATGTACTTGGATGATGTTAGCTTTGATATTTTTCTTAGCCTTAACATTTGGAAAGCACTTTGCTACTTTTTGGATTAGAGAAACATGGAAAAATTGAAAACTTTGAAAAAAATAGAAAATGAAAAAGAAAAAAATAATATTAAAAAAAGAATCCCGCTAAGTTGAAAACCTGAGAGGGCATCTTAGGTGACAATGGAGGCCCTGATAGGTCGAAAACCTGAAAGAGCAACCTAGGTAAAAATAAGAGGCTAAATGTGCGGAAAAAGATGAGATGTAAGCCAAAGAAACCTGATGTGTGGCTAGGATGAAAACCCAAAAGGCCTCCTAGGTAAAATGAGGGAAAGAGAGAAAATAAAGTGTCATGTGTTCATTCATTTGTCGACATTGGAGTCATAAGGTAGCCATATGGATGGATTGGGTAGCTTGACATCTAGAGGACCTTTTGAGATTGGAAAATTTAACAGGGAAAACAAAGTAAGTTATGAAATTCTTGATTGTTAATATAATTCGTTTTTAGGATGATTTATTGGTATAGAGTGGAGCATGTGTTTTAACTTTATGCATGCTTTTAGCTTCACCTTGTATCATTGGATTTGGGATTGTCAATTCGAGATTTGTAAATGTTTTAGAGATATTAATGAATTGATAGGTTGATATGGTTTGGGTAGATTTAGGAATGGGGGTTGTGGAAACTTCTCATTTGACCTTAGCATTGGGATGTGTGATATTGAGAGTTTTGTGGGGTATTAACTTGGAGGATTAGTAGTTAGAATATGGATATGTCAATTCCTTCGTGTGTTTGGATCTTATCTTACTCTAAAGCGAGTAAGATTTAAGTGTGGGTAGGTTTGATGTGTCTATCTTATGTGCATAATTTAGTACTTTTTGAGATCAATATTGTGCTTTTTATTATCAAGAGACTTGTGTTTTACCTTGAAATTCTCTTAGGAGGGGTAAGAGCGACTTTACCCTCTTTTACCTCTTCTAAGTGGATTTTGTGTGACCATGGGAACACTACCACAGATACCCCCTCTCTGGCACTGATTTTTTAACACCGGTTATGAAAATCGATGCAAATCATGTTTTAGCAACGGTTTTTTTGTGTTAGCACAAGTTGTAAAACTGGTGATATTGTGGCATCAGTTAAAAATATTTTGCACCGGTTATTTAAATAAAAACCAGTGTTATTTTTACACTGGTCGGGAAATCGCTGCTAGAATTTGTGGAAACCGTTGAGAGTTTAGCACCAGTCAAGAAATCGGTGCTAAGAACAATGATAATCGGTGTTATATTCGCACCGGTTTAAAGACCGGTGCAAAGAGTCCTAGAAAATTGGTGTGATGTATGTTTTTTTGTACCGGTTATAGGAACCGGTGTTATGGAAATGTAGAAACCGGTGCTGAATGAATTCGTGGAAAAAGGCGGGAAAACTGGCACCGGTTTTATGTACTATTGACAAAAACCAGTGCTAAATCTAGCATTTAATACTCCGAACTTACCCTCTTAAATTAGTTATGAACTTGAACATCCATTATTAGATGGTAGATTTCTTGGGAAGGTGTGCAATAACTCAAACAAATGAAGACTCATGGAAGTAAGTATTCATTAATTTTTGGGAATTTCAATCAACTAGAACCATAAATGCATGATTGGAGGTAGTTTTTTTGTATTTATTATTGGTTTCTCTATGCATGGCTAGCTTATGTTGGTTGAGTATCGTTCATGTTGTGAGAGTGTAAATTAATGAGTGTTGATGTGAACATTTTTGTGTTTCTTTTGGTAGATGGTATATATGTTTATATGTTTCCTGAGAACATGCAGTTGATCGATTCGCATAATTATACACGGATATGACACGTTTAGTATTGTGTAGCAAAAAGATCATGTTCATTTTTTGTATTTTTGACCAATGAAAATATGTGTAATGGTGTGTTTTGTCTTGTTTAGATACAACGGACCGAGAATCAATGTTTACGTGGAGGGAAAAAATGGTTAATTGTCCAAGTGTAGCTAGAGGGAGTGGTGAACATATTGTATTTATTGATTTGTTTCTAGATTATGCCTTTGGTCGGGAGGAGAGGATACTTTGTCCATGCAAAAGATGCCTGTGTCGTGAACGGTTTGATGATCGTGGGGTTGTTAGATTTCACTTATTGAAGAACAGATTTGACGGAGGTTACATTGTATGGACATTTCATGGAGAGGTTGAGCAAGGACATGATGGTGGGTTTGACAAGGTAGATGGAGACAAATGTTCAGTTGATGGTATGTTCGATGACATTGTGAGAGATTTTGAGGGGAAGCCTACAATGTTGACTGCTTTGCTCGAAGAGAAAGAGAAGCCATTGTATCCGGGATGTAAAAGTAAGGATACCGTAATCTCTTTTTTGATTGAGGTTTTCAATTTGAAAGCTACAAGTTCTTGGAGTGATGCAAGTGTGAATTCACTACTAAAGATTCTAAAGGATTAGTTTCTAGAAGGGAATGAAATTCCAAAAAACTACTACGAGGCCAAGAAAATATTGTGTCCACTTGGTTTGGAATACAAGAAAATACACTCATGTCCAAATGATTGTGTTTTGTATGATGGTGATTTGATAGATGATGTTGAATGTCCCGTGTGCCAAAATGTAAGATATAAGGGTGTGACGAATTATGATGATGGGTGTTTGGCTAAGAAGAAGAAGAAGGTCCCATTGAAGTGTATGTGGTATCTTCCTATAATTCCTAGGTTGAAGAGGTTATTCGCGAATTCAGAAGATGCGAAGAACTTGCGATGGCATGGAGAGCGGGAAAGACTACATGACGACAAGATAAGACATCCGGTGGACGGTGAACAATGGAGAAATTTTGACAAGCGATATCCTTCCTTTTCTTCAGAGGTTAGAAATCTCCGTCTTGCATTGTGTACTGATGGGATGAATCCATTTGGTAATATGTCATCGAAGCATAGTTCGTGGCCCGTGATGTTGGTTATATACAATTTGCCCCATATTTGTGCATAAAATGTAAATATGTTATGATGCCTATGTTAATCTCAGGTCCTAGACAACCTGGGAATGAGGTTGATGTGTATTTGAGACCATTGATCGATGATTTGAAGATACTGTGGGAAGATAAAGGGGTGTTGGTATTTAATGGCCATATGAATGAGGAGTTTCAACTTCGTGCCATGCTTTTTTGTACGATCAATGATTTTTCCAACCTATGGAAATTTTTTGGGGTATGTTGTGAAGGGACAAAAAGCATGTCCCATTTGTGAGGAGAAGACTGAATTCAAACAGCTAAGACATGGATGAAAGATAGTCTCTTGGCCATAGAAAATGGCTCCACGGAAACCATAAATACCGGGATGATGTGGTCAATTTTTTTGGTGGGAAAGAACGAAGGAAATCCCCTACACCACTAACTGGTGCGCAGATTCACAGTAAGGTTAAGAAATTGAGAGTTGTGTTGGGAAAGTACAAAGGCAAGGACAAAATACATTGTGGTGGGCCATGGAAGAAAAGGTCAATATTTTTTTATCTACCATATTGGGAGATCTTGAGGTTTGGCATTGCCTAGATGTGATGCATATTGAGAAAAATGTTTGTGAAAGTTTGATAGGCACCCTCTTGAATATTTCTTGGAAGACGAAAGAGTGTTTGAATTCCCGATTGGACTTGGTTGATTTGGGAATCAGAAATGACCTCGCCCCAGAAGTGAAGGGTAAGAGGACATACTTGCCCCCTGCACCTTGTACCTTGTCTAAGGAGGAGAGAATCTCAGTTTGTGATAGTTTGAAATCAGTGAAGGTCCCCATTGGTTATTCATCGAACATGAGTCAGGTAGTTACGAAGGATTGTCGAATGACGGGGTTGAAATCTCATGATTGTCATGTTTTGATGAAACAACTTTTACCTATTGATATTCGTGGGGTAATGGAGGCCGACGTAAGGCACTCAATCACTAGACTTTGTATATTTTTTGCCTCCATATGCCGGAAATATTGACCGGGACCATCTGGATGTCCTACAAAAAGATGTTGTTGTGCTCTGTAAGTTGGAAATGTATTTCCCTCCATCATTTTTTGATATAATGGTTCACTTGGTCGTCCATCTAGTGCGGGAGGTAAAGATATGCGGTCCAGTTGGCATGCGTTGGAAGTATCCATTCGAACGCCACATGAAAGTCTTTAAGGGGTACGTGAAATGTATGAGTCGGCCGGAAGCTAGTATTGTTGAGAGGTATGTTACCGAAGAAGTGATTGAATTTCTCTATTGCTATTTGCAGGGACACATAAAATTTGAGGTGCCCCTGAATCGACATGTTGGGAGGAAGGAGGGCAAGCCGAGGTCGAGGGGAATGTTATTTACTCCATTGAATAGTGAATATATGTCAGTTCATTTGTATGTGTTGAGGAGTTGTTTGGAGACTACTGCTATGTGACCGAGCACCTTAATTCGATAACAGTGTGTCATCCCACGTGGCCCCCTAATAAAGTTCAGTTGGAGCACAATGACAAGTTTGTGAATTGGTTATATGATCGATGCAATGTTGCTGATTACGACCCAAAAATTAGGGCATTTGCGAGGAAGCCTAACTGCACGGTTTTGAGGTATTCTGGATATGACATCAACGGTTTTTTTTTCGCTACTAGGGACCAAGATTTGAAGAGCATGACACAAAATAGTGGGGTATACATTGAGTTGGAGACTATGTGGCAAGCAAGTAAGAAAGACAAAAAACCAGTCCTAGCTGTGATGTCATTCTATGGTGTTACTGATGAGATTTGGGAGCTTGACTATGGAGAATTCAGGATTCTGGTATTCAAGTGCCAATAGTTTGATAACACAACTGGGGTTCGACATGATGATCCAATGGGATTTACCCTTGTTGACCCGACTCGTATGGCATATGAAAATGATCAGTTTATTTTGCTGAACAAGCAAGACAAGTTTTCTATGTAAATGACCCGTGCAATGTAGGTTGGTCTGTTGTGGTACAAGGTAGGAAATTCTCTTTCCGCGATGAAATTGATTTTGAGGTTACAAGTGGAAGGTTAGAGTTCCCCTCTATTTCCCCTCTACCTAGTGACAACGGGATTGAGGCGGGAGCCATATGGAGGAAACACAAAGATGGCATTTGGATAGATGACGATGGACGAGAATTTCGAGACAGTTAATCCAAGAAGATGAAGTTGGTTGTAGACTAGGGGGGTCGAACAATGATGTCAAAGTTAAAATTTATTTACTGTTTGTACTTTGTTGTGTTTTGTTGCCCCTGGCAACTATTGTACGACTATCTCCCAATTTGTTGCCATTTCGAGCAGTTCTGTCCGCTGCAGTGTACTCCAGCGCTTTTGGTAAAGATTGGTAAAAAAATTGGCTTTCTATTCCTGTGGTAGGTTCTGGCAGCTGCAGTGCACTGTAACTCTACTGATTCAGCGCGCTGCAGCAATTTTACACACAAATGAACCTGAAACGAATTGCTCATGCAGTTCGTTTAAGATAACATCACAAATACATTATGTGGCTTGAAAGCTAACATTCCAAAATCACATCCAAACAGTACCAACAAAGGAGCAATGTATGTTTCGAAAGCAAAAAATGTACGAGTCAGACATCCAAATTAAACTAGCAAATGAAACAACCTGATAATACGAAGATGTGAGCTCAGTGTGGGCATTCATTTCCTACGCGCCCTCTTCTCCACCGTGTTGGGCCTTGGTGAATCAAAGGTAGGGATTGGACCCAATTCATTGATTCTCTCGCCACACATGGCTGTGAGGATCTTCCCAACCTGCGATGTCCAGCGCACCAAATGATCCACCTTCAGTTGCAATGTTGCCAAGTCCCCATCCAAGTTCTCATTCGATGATTTACTTGTTGCCGCCCTAGATGACTCAGCAACGTTCTTCTTCTTCGAGAATATGAGAGGGTTTATGGGGAGCTTTGGTATCATTGTGACATTATCATCTTTGTATCTGCAACCTGCTTCCACGCATATTGCAGTGATGAGTGAGGATAAGCCTATGCAGTTATGGGCATTGACACAATCCCAGATGTATGCTATTATTGTACTCCCAACATCGATGCTCAAGTTCTTCTTTATCTTATAGAGTAGCAGCATACGAGACCGATGAACCTCGCCATTCAATTTCATGGGGAGTAGCCGAGCAGCTATGAAACTGTACCACACATTCATGTCTTCATTCAAGTACTTTTTCTCTATGCTGGACCATTCTTGTGGTAGATTCTGAATTACGGCTTCGCTATCATCACAGATTTCTGTGATGATGTCTTCCCATGAAGCTTGTTCAACTGCGGTGTCAGCGGCTTCGTACAAGCTCGAGTGCTTTGGTGGGATCCTGTAGAACTTGTTGATCAAATCCGAAGACAACTCGACCACCCCTGGAGGAAAACAGTTGCAGAATTCTTGTACTTCATGAGCGACAGGAATTCACAAGCCATGGTTTAGTTTGCACACGTCGGTTGTGAGATGAAGCCTTCCCAACCGTGCTCCTTCACATAGTTCCCGAAGGGCTTTTCCAGCCTAAACCCTCTCTCAAGGATGAGGCCCCTCGAGATGAAGTTCTTATACATAGTAATTTACTCAGTACAGTCCGCCTCTGTGGCTGGTATGGGCTCAGTCGACGGAACAATCTGAGTCCCGTACTCGACATCCTCCCCATCCACCACTCTAGCCTTTTTGGCTGGGTTTTGGGTGTTGTTCTTTTTCTTGGTTGCAACTTTTTTGGGGGCCATTTCTGTTAAACTAAATGTGTTAACAGAAGCCAGAATGCAAAATGGTAAATAATACACAATCAGAAAGGTAAATAATACAGAATCAACTTATTCTAAAATAAGCATTTTTTCTCATAGGCTGAATATGGAATAATGTTTATTCACAGTGAATCCCAATTTCATATAATATTAACAGAAGTAAAATAAGTAAACTAGATGGACATTCTATAAATCCTGGGACGAATCAATGGGCCACCCAGAATCACATGTCATGAACAATCAGGGTATGCACAAAATTATTCACCAATGCCAAAAATAAGAGCACAGTGAGGGCATTGACACAATGAGGCATTATTATGAAATCAACCCTTGAGCAAGAAAAAATTTCATGAACAATCAGGTTATGCACAAAATTATCATATCATATCGAAGCACGGGTTATGCCATCCAGAACCACATATCATGAACAATCAGGTTATGCACAAAATTATTCACCAATGCCGAAAACAAGAGTACAATGAGGGCATTGACACAATGAGACATTATCATGAAATCAACCCGTGAGGAAGAAAAAATTTCTTGGTACAAACCTTAGAAGAATAACACCCTTACCTAATTTGGAGTACGGGTTGTTGATGAGTGGTGTTCGGTGTAGAGTCACCGATGGTCGGACAGAGCTTGGCCGACGAAGGGGCGCGGCTGGAGAAGTGGACGGCGAAGGGAGCAGGGCACGTCGGAGGTGGCAAAGGACAGCACCGTGAGAGTAGAGGATGGTGGAACGGCGGAGGAAGGGGCTTGGGAATGGCGGAGGATGGGGCTTGGGAATGGCGGAGGAATGGCCTTGGGAACGGCGGATAAAGGTGATGGAAGAGCAGAGGTTGTGGGCCAAAAAATAATACACAAACACCTTATACTAATTGGGCTGAAGTTTACATTTGTTTTGGGATGAATGTTAGACCAATTAAATATTAAGTTTTAGACTCGAGGGGTTGATGGTGAAGTGCTTGATGGCTCGAGGTCTCGAGGGGTCGAGGCTCGATGGTGGCAGGCCTCTTAGCCTCGAGGGCTCGAGAGCTTGAGTGTTTGAGGTATCCAGTGCTCGAGGGCGCCGAGGCTCGAGGGCTCCAAGGCTTGAGTGGTCGAGGACTCCAGGGCTTGAGGTATCGAGGGGTCAAGGGTCGATGGTTCGAGGGCTTGAGTGCTTGTGTGCTCGATGGTTCGAGTGCCTGATGGGTCGAGGGCGGCAGGGCTAGAGAGCTTGAGTGCTCGAGGGATCCAGGACTCGAGGCCTCCTAGGCTCAAGAGCTCGAGAGCTTGAGTTTCGAGGTATCCAGTGCTCGAGGGCTCCAAGGCTTGAGGGCTCCAAGGCTTGAGTGGTCGAGGACTCCAGAGCTCGAGGTCTTAAGGGGCCGAGGCTCGATGGTTCAAGGGCTTGAGTGCTTGAGTGCTCGATGGTTCGAGTGCCTGCTGGCTCGAGGGAGGGATGGCTTGAGAGCTTGAGTGCTCGAGGGATCCAGGGCTCGAGGCCTCCTTGGCTATAGGGCTCGAGAGCTTGAGTTTCTAGGTATCCAGTGCTCGAGGGCTCCAAGGCTTGAGTGGTCGAGGACTTCAGGGCTCGAGGTCTTGAGGGGTTGAGGCTCGATGGTTCGAGGGCTCGAGTGCTTGAGTGCTCAATGGTTCGAGTGCCTGATGGCTCGGGGCTCCAAGGCTCGAGAGCTTGAGTGCTCGAGGGATCCAGGGCTTGAGGCATCCTCGGCTCGAGGGCTCGAGAGCTTGAGTGTTCAAGGTATCCAGTGCTCGAGGACTCCAAGACTCGAGGGCTCCAAGGCTTGAGTGCTCGAGGACTCCAGGGCTCGAGGGCTCCAGGCTCGAGTGCTCGATGGTTTCAACGGTAGCCATCGCGAAAGAGCAGGAAAAAAATGAGACTGTGAAAGCACAAATGAGACTGTGAAAGAACAAATGAGACGGTGAAAGTGCAAATGAGATGGTGAAAATGCAAATGAGATCGTGAAAGAGCAAATGAGACTGTGAAAAATGGTAGCCATCGCGAAAGAGGAGGAAAAAAATCCAAATCCATGAAGGGAAGTAGTCCATAACCTGAGACAGAATAGAGGAAAGATCAGCAGTATGAATCTTATTTAAAGGCTTGCTAATGGATTCTAATATAAGGTGTATGAATACTATCCATATAGATTAAGCCTTTAATATGGTCACATGCAAAGGAGAAACCATCGCAGTGGATGCTTGATATTTTGCAATGGCATCCGCAACTGAGTTACATTATCTATATGTGTGCTTGAGGGTAGCATGGGATAAAAGAGTGTGAACTCGAAAAAATAGAGGGTATAGGGTCCATTCGGAAACTGAAGGATCATTAATCATAATTACTGCCTGTAGCAAGTCAGATTCAATAATAAGGTTGGGATATCTGTCCAGACAGATCTGACAGGCCATAAGAATTGCCCTAACTTCAACTTCTAGTGGAGATGTGGCTATTATGGTCTCTGGTCTAATAAGGATTGGTAAACCTTAGTGATTGCGAGCAATTAAGCCAATTGAAATAGAGGAATTAGACCAAGATGCATCCACGTTAACCTTGATGAAACTGTGATCTGGAGATTCCCAGTATACTGTGGAAATAGTTGGCTTTGGTTGTGGTCTGGGGGGAAACATCAGAGAAGGGAACTGAAAAACTTAGGTTAGGAAATATAGTTGGGAAGCAGGGGGAGGAGGTAATGGAAAGGTAGAGAGTATCTGTAACTTCCTTGCTCGATGGTTTCAACGCACTAGCGGTTAGACAGGTTTCTTTATGAACGTGGAAGTCTCTCGCACACCATTTATTTTGGGATGGAGGGAGTATAAGATTTTAAAGATTTTACGATCTTTTCCAGGTCTTGTGGAATATAATACATATCCCTCCCATTCGTATGGATTATTTTTTTTAAATTAAAGCATTTGAAATTATAAGACACCAAAATGTGCCAACAAAGCTTCATTTTCATTCCCTCCAAATGTTTCCCTTTTCCCTCCATATCTTTAACCCTCGGTTTCCGTACCCTTCCCTCCTCACCACATTGAACTGAGTTCTTTCCACCCACCACATCCCTAATCCCAAGTTCCCCCTCTTCCCACCATAACCCCGTGCAGATTTCCCCCAAAAATAGTGTCCCTCCCTTCACCATTTATGTCGGGCTTCAACCTCCCAATCCTGATCGCCAACCAAATACACCAATTTTATCGACAATCACCTCCACAAATTTCGTACCCAGGTCGGAATCTTCACAGTGGAGGGGGTAACCAAGACGGCAGGCTGTTGACGGAATAAGGTAACACCCATTGGTACTTTCCATCTTTCTCGGGTTTAATGAGTAACCATATTTTGGTTGGTCTCTTTGGGTGTGAGTTTGTGTTGACGTTTCTTGTTATACTATTGTGGGTGTTATTTCATGCTCATACATGATATGCGTGCTTGTTATGTCATAATTTTTGCCTACCCACGTGCCCCCTATACGAATTTGTTGAACTCGGTTGGATTTTCGTGAAAATCCGCAAAGAGCTGTGTTGGATTAATGTTTTGCTTGTCTTTCATTTACTCATAGAAGAGATTCAATGGCGCCACCGAGGAAGAAATTGTTTGACTCCGGTGGTAGACAAACTGTTGCCGATAAATGTTTTACCTCTCCAAAGGATGCCAACTGTGACGACAATAGCAAGGAAGGGGCTGATGCACGGAAATATTTCTCGGGATCAGAGAAGTCGGGAGAAGAAGGAGAAACTATGGTAAAAGAAGACATGAGTGGGAGCTTCGACAAGTTTGAGATTGGAGAGTATTGCAAGCACAGAGGTACAGCCACGTGCAAGTCCGTGTTGCTTGCGAAACAAAAGAAGCCTCTGAAAATATTCTTCGATGATGACTTCGAACCCCTAGTTATGCGCAACCGATGGTCGATGTATGTTGGCTATACCTTCCGGCAAAGAATCCGCTTCGGGATGTGGCATAATTGGAGATCAGTCCCAGACCATGTGAAGAAGGATGCATGGGAAGACATTCTTGTAAGTGTCTTCTAATCCTCCATTGTTCATGTCTACTTTGTTACATGTCGCACTAACAACATGTCTTCTTATCCTCCAGATTAGCTGGAATATACAAACGAAAATGACTTTCAATGAGATGAATAAGTTCTGAAATAAATGGACAATTTATGCAGGGGAAAAGTGGAGGAATTGGAAGACTAAGGTGGCGTACAAGTACATTGTGCAAAAAAAACTGGGCTCTTATGCATGGAGAGACTATCGCTGGATGGAGAAAAATTAGTGGGAGCTGTTTGTGAAACACAGGTAACCCCTGAATTCAAGGTACTTCCTTCAATATTATTTTTCTCTAGTCTTTACGATGAGAGCAGTTTACAAACTGATGTCCAAACAGGCGATAAGTGACGCAGCAAAATTAAGCGCCTCACAGAAGGACTACATCCATCACATGGGGAGTGGAGGGAACCGTAGGGTTGCAGTAGAACTCGAGAAGAGGAAAAGAAATGTTAAAATTGAGGCTCTTCTGGATGAAGGTCAGAGTGTAGAAGAATCAGAGACTTTAGTTCAAAGCATGGATTTCAAACCGGACCGCTCAGAAGTGTTCCTTGTCGCTAACTGGGACAATAAATTATCAACCTACACCAACAACTCCGTCAGAAGAGCATCCCTCACTATTGTGAGCATAATTCATAATTGAATCTATCTCTATTGATATTCTTTGATGTTATCCTGATCAAATGGCTTATATTTGCTTTGTTTCTTAGAAAAAACTTTTGGATAAGAAGCAAAAGGGAGATTTGGTTATACATGGAAAAGAAGATATTCTAGTTCAAGCAACGGGTAGGAAGGATCACAGGGGTTGTTGGAGAGGTTGCTCCGCAACCTCTAAGGTGAACGAGGCCCTACCATATTACGCATCTAGTCGATGTGGGAGCACAAACACGAAACCATCTGAGGAAATTTCAAATTCAAACAAACAACCAACATATGTCGTCGAGCTTAGGGAAACATTTGTTGCTTTACTTGAGGCCCAAACAAATTGGATAGCTGGGAAATTGGGTAAAGCTATTCCTTCACACTTGGATACCCGTAATTTCCTTGCAACATCTTCCACCCCCACGAACAAGGACAACCGGGTATTCATTCCTTCATCATCGGGATGTAGTGACCCACAAGGAATTGCAGCAGATGACAAGGTAGTCCAAACCGTGAACTGCAATCGTATTTGTTCCTTTCTTATGTGATTTGTAGTAAATGGATTTTCATTTCTTGATTTTGATTAATGTTGTGGGGAAACAGTTCGTTGCTGATGAACGCTGGAAGCTGCAGCGCGCTGTAACTCTCAGTCTCAGCTGGGCACTGAATGCTGCAGCGCGCTGCAGCCTTCAGCAGCTATATGTTCAATTCATTACTTCTTATCATCTATCGCTTGCACTTCCGACTTTATCTATTTTCCTTCAATAGAGAATACTCATTTATTTCCCGACCGATGTATTTACCCAATCTCTAAGTTCATATCTCAGAGAGGAAAAAAGTGTTGCCTATATGTTTTGAACCATCATGGAGAAAGGGAGATAGATGCATTCGGTATATTCTTTCCAAAGGAATCGAAAACTGACTTACCCATCAAGTGGGAGTGAGTAAATATAAAAGGACCTGTGATCATACCAAAGGCACCTTTGCCGATTGAACAAGAAGAATTTGCGTTTGTCACTCAGGCCATTAGATATAACATTCTATGGCCGTGGAAGCTGATAAGTGTCATAGAGCAACAGGATGATGAGGTGTGATAATTGTATTCTTCTTCTCATCAGTGCTTATATATATCTTTCTTCCTAATACAATAACATGATATGTTATTCATCTACGAATGTAGGAGAACGAGCAGCAACCGTCTCCGCAAGAAATAGTGGTCGACGAAATTGGAAGTCCTCAAACAAACCTCACACCAGTGGCTAAGGAAGATACTCCTCGTGGAGAGGTGGCCGCTCGATCGGTAAAAGGAGAGGTACATACCCCCATACTATTTCATTCCGACTGATTTTCTCCTACGCATCACTAACATTTTACCCATTAGCAACTACCAAAAGAAAAAACTACATCACCGGAGAATGGGCAACCAAATCCTCCCTCGTCGATTTCTCCCCAATACATATTTGTGAGAACTCATTTCAACCTTTACATTATCATCCACTACTGAATTACATACAAATATTGTTCAACTAACATTATTAGATTCTGAATGTAATGATTAGGGAGCCACAGAAAACCAAGAATGCATCGCTGCTGTTCACCAGATTAATGATGCTTTATGGCTATATTCACAAATATGTGGACTAGACAAAGTATTCCGCATCAATTTCAGCGCAAAGGTGTTCGGATCAGAATAAGTCTACACAGCCATATTTACTAACAAGATACGACTGTTCATGAACATCTTGGACGCAGATGATGAAATGGAGTGGATCAATGGGTGCCAACTTGATATATGGGCATCGTAAGAAGTGCATGCTTTCATTATTCATAGATACACGTATCATTATATTTGCTTCACTAACCATATTAATTTGCAAGATACCTCTGTGATGGGGTGGTACATGGAGGCCCTATCCAGTTTATTCCTGCCTCTTCGAACTCAATGGCTCAGAAGGCAAATTAAAGGGTGGAATTGATTGCGGACGAGGTTTCGGCTGTCATGTGCCGCACTGAAGCGAGGATGTACATCTTCCCATACAATCGAGAGTAAGTTCCATTCATTTTTCGAGTAGCTAGACCCACCCACATGGAAGCGAAAGCAACTGTGCAATGTGATTTTATTTTAAGAATCTTAAGTACTTTTGTTTTTCCTTTTTTCCCATAGGGACCATTGGATTTTGCTTGTCTTTGTACCAGAAATCGATCGAGTATATTGCATCGACTCAATGACTGGGGGAATTTCCAAACAAAACAGATCATGCCTTAAAATGATTCATTTGTAAGTGGAACACATTCGTTTCTTTCCTTCAGCTTCGATGTTTTTCAAAAACGGTTGTTCCCATAATTGTGTTCTTGTACGTTTCGCACTCTCTTGGCTCAATTATTTACAATTACCGTTACTCAGTATGATATCATATATTGTGTGAACCCCAATTTCTGAAAATAATATTCCTCATGTTGACAAAAATAGGTTTCCATCTATTGTAGGATTGCAGCAAAATATCAACGGTCCAATTCCAAACAAAATAGGTCCTACCCTTCCAACTACACTTGGGATGTCATAAACATCAGTGTTCGTATCATCTCATACCTTCATATTTCACGTGTCATTTTCATCTTCGTAATCGGTTCAACAAATTGTTTTTTCCATCATCAGCACAAGATATAAAGTAGTACTTGGGAGTGCGGATACCATTGCATGTATTACATGGAAAAAATTGTTAGGCACGTACATGACATTGACATTATTCCAGTACGTTTTCCTACAATTCTTCTATGTATTTGTTATCCTCACATATACATCCTTCTCTTAACATGTCATTTAATGCATTGTTTCAGCAATTCCTGGAAGATTACACTCCACTGGGGAGCGATGAACTGCGAAGTATTTCTTTGAAATGGGTTTTTATTTTTGCAAAAAATACTCTGCCAAAATGCATAGCTCAATTGAATATCATACAAGGACTTGCACAAATCGTCGGATAGTGGTTAGTATTATCTGTTACAAGAAAGGTAATTGACCATCTCTTCTGATACTCATCAAATTCGACGCTGAGGGGGGTTTCAGTATCTTAGGACACTACGAAACACTTCATGCTCTTGTTTTGCTAGTCATAAATTATACTTCATCGGATTCAATGCTTTCTTCAACCTACTTTCTTGTCTATGCATCATTGTGGCTCGGAATTTGTTCAATTTGTCTTCGTGCACCATTCTGTTACTATGCACAACAAATATTAGGTACCATGCCTGGATAAAAAAGGAACTGGCTGTGAGAAGATGAACGCTGGAAGCTACAGCACGCCGCAGCTTACAGTGATCACAATAGTTACTCATGCTTTTAACACCGGTTTCTTTCGATTAGAGAAGTGGTGCTAATATTAAACGGTGCAAAATTAACGCTTGTAGCACCGCTTTCAAAACTGCTACTAAAAAAGGTGCGATCATAACCGGTGCTATATTTACTTCATTGCACCGATTTTAAAACAGGTGCAAAATTTAACCGGTGCAACAAATAAACAACTCTAGCACCAGTTTTTTTTACCGGTACTAACATATAACCGGTGCAATAAAACTATTTTTTATCACCGGTTCCCAAACCGTTGCTAAACTATAACCGGTGCAATTTATTTTTCTGTCACCGGTTTAAAAATTGGTGCTACCTACAAACCGGTGTTAGATATAAAGATTTAACACCGGTTCCATAACCGGTGCTAACAAATCCGGTGCGACAAAATTTTGTTTATCAACAGTGTTATAACCGGTGCAAGAATGACAAAATTTACACCGGTTTTTTCTAGCACCGGTTACAAATTTTTTTTAATTTTAAACACCCGAAGGTGAGGGATTATATAAGGTTCCCCAAGCCTGATCCAGAAACATAGTTCAGTACATGATCGATCATTGAGGCAACATAGTTGCCTCTAAAAGAATACCTAGCACCTGAAGAGAATGTCTGATCTAGTAAATAGAACATCAGATTTGATATGGTTGTTGCGATTCCATAAGAAAGAATCTCCACCCCCTGTGTTAATTCTTTCTCTTGGCCAGGCAAGTACGTACTATCACTACAAGATTAGGAATGGTCTAAACAGAGAAAACATTGCTACAGTATTTCGGTGAAGCCTTAAGAGCTTCCTTCCGAGGTCCACGACAATCAAAAGATTTTGAGGAGTAGCTGGTTATCTGATCATCACCAGCCGAGGGTTGCAGTAGTGGAGTAAAACCATGAGAACATGTAGTAAACCAAAATACAAAAACATCAGCAGTATCTATCCTATTTAAAAATCAAGCCTATCAGTCCAGTATGAAGAATTCTCTACCATGTGTATGATTATTTCAAACATACGCAGCATGCTGTCAAGAGTCATCTCTGATCCAAGGGATTCCACATCTATCTAGATGAAGGAGTCCTTTGAGAAAAGATGGGGCTGACATGAAGTCTAAGTCACCATGAAAGTTATTAGCTAAAGCGAATTTGGCAAGGAAATCAGCTGCATTATTAGCCTCTCTAGGGGTGTGATGAATTGGGTATGTATGATGTTTCAAATTTAAAGAGTGGCAAATAGAGAAAGTCCTCCATGGTGGGGTATTGGGGTTTTGAATACCCTGTACTGTAATTAGACAGTTGGATTCCACCTCACCTCTATATAAATCCAACTCTAAACAAAGATCATATCCACATTGGATGGCTATCAATTCTGCCTGTAAAGGGGAGGTGGAATGAAAATATTTTGCCCTCATTTTAACCACATTCCCTTCCCAATTCCTAACTATCACAGCTAAAGCTAAAAGACCCCCTTTAGTCCATGTTGCATCTGTATTTATCTTGTATCCGAAAAGTGGTTTCAGCCATTTCACTGCAATAAGTGATTTCCTTTTCTTTTGTTGAATATGAGGAATAATGTTAGCCTGTGTCCAGTATCTATGCTTGTCTGAATTTCCTATCAAATGATTCACTGTGAAAATTTGATAAATCATGCCTTTTATGTCACGCATACATGCAGCTTGGGAGAAAGACTCATTATCAAACAAGATTTTGTTCCTTCTAATCCATAGAATCCAGATTGTTACAACAAGAGCAGAAATGGTAATGTTGGACTGAATATTGGATTCTGCCTTAAAAGATAGATAATATTCAACTCTGCTCTTCAAATTTGGAAAAACATTTTGCTGGACCTTTAAAAAATCAGCTACACAGTTCCAGACAACAATAGTTGAGGGGCAAGAGTTGCAAAAATGATCTAATGAATCACTATGATTCTGACACAGAGGACATTTAGATGCTAAATAGAATCCTAATCTTCGTAAAATGTTGTCAAAAGGAAGTAAGCCATTCAGAGCTCCCCACAAGAGAACATACATTTTTTTGGGAATAAAAGAGGACCATACCTTTTGAAAATGAAGGATCTTTGGCTTTCTCTGTCTGAGAATTTTATATGCTGACTTGATGGAGAAAATTCCATTGGTAGCTGGCATCCAAATGATTCTATCCTCATGATTATATTCCAGTTTAGTTTCCTGCAACAGGGAACACAAATTGGTAGCCAAAAATGTCTCCAGTTGTGGGAGAATAGATGCTTTATTGTTAATGAATGACCTTAGTGAGATGTCCACACAGGGGATGTCTCTTTCTTGAGGCCATTTATAAAACAAAGCTCCTTCTCCCGTCCAGTTAGCATTCCAAAAAGGGCAGTCACTTTTCCATGTATTACTTTGGAGTTACTATTTGCTATTTCTGTAATAGAGCAGATTATAGACCATGTATGAGAGGCTTTATAGGACTTGGGGAGTGACCATAAAAGGGAGGTCTATTGTGTGGAATTGAGTTGCAGTTTCCACCACAATTTACATGAAAAAGCATCAACCATGGCCTTTAAGTCCCTAAAACCTATTCCATTTTCTTCCACAGGTACACTCATATTTTTCCAAGACCTCCATCTTTTCTTATCAGCATTATCCGAATACCCCCAAAACAGGCTAGAAGGCATTTTTCCATTTTTTTAAGACTATTTTTGGTGGCCACAAAATAGCAAAAATATGAGTAGGAATAGAGAGTAGACAATGATTGATCAGAATAATTGTACCTGTAGTAGATAGCCATCTGTTCTTCCAGTTATGGATTGCTTTATCCATTCTTTCCAATAATGGTTGGTAGTGTACCTGCAGATTTCTACCAGAAAATATAGGAACTCCCAGGTATTTAAAAGGAAATGATCCTTTTTCCATTCCCAGAATCCTTTTTGCAGAATTAACTGTAGAAGAAGTGTTCCTTTGGGATACAAAAAATTCCGATTTTGAGAAATTGACCTTTTGTCCTGAGGTTTGTTCATAAGCCAGCAGGAACTTTTTGAACCTCTTCATGTTTCTAGGTTTAGTATTAAAAAAAACTGCTGTATCATCAGCATACATTAAATGGGAAATCGGGGCACAGGGCATAGGAAGACAAAAATTTTGAAGGTACCCTATGCTAAAAAGTTTTTTTAATCCTATAGAAAAAGCTTCTGAAAGCAAGTTATAAAGAAATGGTGAAAGAGGATCACCTTGTTTAATGCCCCTAGAAGATGCAAAAAAACCAGAAGTAGCTCCATTGATTAAAACCGAGAAATAAGCAGCAGATATGTTATGCATAATAAGTTTGACAAATTTACCGTGAAAGCCAAATTGAAGAAGAATGGAATTCAGGAATGACCATGAGACTCTATCAAAAGCCTTTTGAATATCTAGTTTAACAATTAAATTAGGGACTTTTGATTTTCTAGAAAACATCCTGGTCATCTCTTGCATTTGAAGGATATTATCCGTAATTTCCCCGCCTTTAATGAAAGCACTTTGCTCAGGGGAGATTAGTTTGTGCATTAGTGTTTTAATCCTTTCCATAAGCATTTTTGAGAAAACTTTATTGACAAAATTGGATAAACTAATTGGTCTAAAATCTGAGAAAGAGATTGGGATTGGTTTTTTGGGGATTAAAGTTAGCCAGGTGCTTGTGTTAGCTTTTGGAAGAATTCCACCACTTATAAAATCATTTGCTGCCTCCAGGAGGTCTTCTTTAATAGTTTCCTAGAAAGTTGTGAAAAAATGACCAGAGAAACCATCAGATCCCGGAGCTCCTGATTTATTTAAATTAAAGACAGCAAATTCCAGTTCCTGGATATTGAAAGATTCAAGCAGGTGTTGGTTTTGCTCATTTGTAATCAAAGAAGGGATTTCCCCTAAAAAAATTTTTAGATAAGTTCCAGTTTTTTGAGGAGCATCCTCATTGAGGAGTTCCTTAAAAAATTGAACTCCTTCCTCTTTAATCAGCTTTGGGTCAGAAATCCAATTCCCATTTCCATCTTTGATTTTACTGATTTTAGATCTGGCTCTCCTTTCCCTGATGGTGTGATGAAAATAGCTGGTGTTTGCATCCCCCTGTTTAAGTCAATTTAACCTTGCCTTCTGTTTTAAGAAAATGTTTTTTTCTTTTTGGGATCTTAGAAGTAAGGCTTTGGATTTATTGAGTTCAGCTAAGTCAGTCTCTGCTTGTGACTGTTGAAATTTTATTTCTAGTTCACTGACTTTTGCCTCAGCTTCAACCAAGTTTTGATTTACATTTCCAAAGTTGCTTATGTTCCAAACTTTAATGTCAATTTTAAGTCTCTTTAGCTTATGCACTAATCTGTACATTCCTCTAGAGGGGGAAGGTAAATTCAAGTTTTTTCCACTAAATTTTGGAAGTCTTGTCTATTTGACCACATTTCTTGATATCTAAAAGGCCTAGGGACACCCAAATTAATAGAGGGAGAGAGAAATACTCTCTGGAGAGAAAAAAGGGCGCAGCCCTTCTCCGGACTTCCCGGGGCCAATTTTCTTCCAGTTTCTCTCCTACGATTCAGAGTTTCCGACGAGGAATCCGACATTAATGTGGATTCCTCGCCGGGCATCTTTCAAGGTATGATTTGCGCTTGAATTTGAAGATTTGATCTTTGGATCTGGAGGTTTTGGGTGAAGATCAGACTTTTCGATCTTGAAGTTGGTGATGGAGCGTCTTTGATGATGATCTATCATTGTTCCAAGTAAGTTTTAATCTTTTGTTGATAGATCTAATCTGGATGATTGATGAGTGGTTTATTTATGATGAATCTGTGCGGATTTGTATGGAAGATTATTTGGTTATGGTGATAGTCAATGTGGTGTTTATGTTGGATTGAGAGCAGAGATGAATTTGAAGCATGAATTTTTTTTATAGTATTTGGAAGAGTTCATGATGGATCTTTTGAGAGGGCATTCATGTGATCAGGCAGCACACTGTCCATGATTGTTTGCTTTAATTGGAACTTCGACCAGATTGCTATGTTGCATGCCAAGAATTTAAATTTACTTTCTTGACTGATGAACACTCATGTGGGATTCAAGATTTTGGGTGTTTGAATGTTATTGTTTGATGGGGTTGATGGCTTGGGATTAGTCGGATTCAAGACAGATGTTTGGAGTTAATTGGTTTAATTGGAATCATTAACGACCATAGGCCCAAGGATTTCTCCTCGTTGTTTCAATCTCATGATAGTATTCAGATCTAGATGAATGAAGGAGCAGATTTTTCGTACAAGTGGGATTATTTGGATGTTGATTGTTAAAATTTTCCGGTCGGCTTCGCCGGAAAAACACTTTTTCCGGTGGGTTATAATGTTTATCATGCCTTGAAGGTTTCGAATTCGTTTTGGTTAAGTAATATCCGATCGGAAAAGTTGTTGGAAATTGTTGGTTTTTCGGATTTTCCGATCGGAGGTCACCGGGAAAATGATATTCCGGCGATGGAAAAGCATGGAATTGCCTCGGTTCTCTGGCCATAGACTCGGATTCGTATTTGTTCATGCTTGGGATGCATCTTAGGGCTGGAAAAAGAGATTAAATTGATGTTGATTTCATTGTTTTTGCTCGCCGGAAAAACGCGTTTCCGGCAAGGAGAAAGGTGTTTGTTTGGCCGGATTGCACTTGCTCGGTTTTGGACGTGGAAGCTCCTTGTTTTTGTTGCTAATTCAGGCCGAAATTGCACAAGGGAAGATGCCCAGATTTTGGTAGAATTTTTTGGCAAAATCATTACGGATTCCGGCAAAAAATCTCCAGATTCCGGCGGCTTCGGCGCCGGAAAATCGCGAGTTCGGCGAGGAACCCGCTTGGGCGCCGCCGGGTCAGATTACCCGATCAGGAAAAAATGGTTTAAGCAAAACTAGGGTTTTGACCCGGTTTGGATGCGGCGCGGGTCAAATGACCCGAAGGGGGCGGCCGGGTCAGCAAACAAAACTCTAGGGTTATGATTGTTGGGCCGACATGCTGGGCTAAAATATTTCTTCCACTGGGCCGAATAGGAGCACGGTTTGGGCGGTAGCTGCTGGAGGCTGTGTAGGGTTTAGGTCCGAATGGAGGCGACGCGGGTCAAATGACCCGCTAAGGGGCGGCCGGGTCAACAAATCAAAACCCTAGGGTTAAGGTTGTTGGGCTGAGTTGCTGGGCTCCAAGTATTAATTCCACTGGGCTGAAAAGGAGCTTCTGGGCCGAAAGAAATTACCAAGTTTATGGGCTGATTTCAGGGACTCTTGGGCCTAATTAAATCTTAATATTTCAGCCTATTTCTTGGGCCGAATTTCCTTCATTTTGGGCTCTAATTTGTGGATTATTGTGGAGTTTTGGCCTTCCCTTTGGGCTAAAATTGTATTTGGTGGATAATTGCATATTTTCCACTTGGAGGGTGGGAGAGCGTCCTATCTACATTTGGTTGCTTGACCACAGGAGTTGGGTAGTGGGTTAATTAATTAGCGTACGCGAATTTAATTAACCCACTGCTAGTTGTTACTTGAAATTGACGGTCATTTTGCGCTCTATGCTCGCGCTACACTTTTGTGTTAAATTAGCATAAAGCTGTCCATTTGCTCAAAATGGAGTGGGCGATTACAGAATCGCCGGGCTTGACACACGCCGTATAAGTTGTGTCCGTTCTCTCCATCCTTAGGAGGACTATTTTTAGAGGGATTCACAAGAGCTATTGGCACGGCCTATGACACTCTTGCCCTCTAAATTAGTCTCGGTTCATACCACGAGAACGTTTGAAGGCCAATAACACCCCTCTATCTTCATCTTAGGGGTGTATATGGTAGAAGCTGCTCCTCCTTTGGCGGTCCTAGCTTCATTCGGATTCAGCACCACCAGCACATCATGGCGACCATTCAAGACCCGAGTATATCACACTCGGCTGCGTTTTTTGTCAACCACTGGCGTCCTCTTCACTATTTTCTTCAAGACCCGAGACCCGAGTCTCGGCTGCGACGAGGTTTTCATATGAAGAGCCAGTACACATTTCTGGCTGCTATGTATAGGTCCAGATTCACACATCTGGACTTGCAGTTCTTTCTCCCTAGGCTTAGTACTTTCTAGCTTAGGGTTAGCATTTCTTTAAAAAATAATCGGGGGGGGGGGGGGAGGGGGTACTCATTTGGGTATCCCCCTCCCCCACCCCCCCCCCTCCCCCCCGCGCTTCTTTTTCCCTAGGTTTTTAGCCTAGGGTTGGATTATGTTTTGTATTTGGTAGGGCTCTTTTCGAGCTCCACTGCAGGTTCCACCGTCTATACTATTTACCTATTTACTCATAAAAGGCCTAGGGACCATTTCTTCCGAGGATTGTATGGACAACAATAATGGAGAGTGGTCAGAGGCCAAATGATTTAGCACCTGAATTGAGCTATTTGGAAAGAGTTCCAACCAGTCCAAATTGCTTATGCCCCTATCTAATCTCTGAAGTAATAGGTCCTTGCATTTGTTCCTGAATCTATTATTACACCATGTAAAAGAATTCCCCACGATAGGGATGTCATGCAAATCCAGGGTATTAATGAAGGTGTTAAAATCTTTCATGCTTCGTGTGGGGGGAGCTTTTCTTCCTTTATACTCAGATACTGATACAACTGTGTTAAAGTCTCCGATATATATAGAAGGTTGTGAAGGGGGGTTTTTTAAATCATTCCAAAGAGCTTCCCTCGATTGTCTATTTACACTAGCATATAAAAAAATAGCAGTTCCAACTGACAGATGAGTAAATATCTATAATTCTAGCCAGCAGAAATTGATCTGACTCTTTTAAACTGATTACATTAAAAGCATGGTTCCATAAGATCCATATTTTAGCATTTTCAGCAGGGAGAGCATTTTTAAAGCCTAGATCATGCATCATAGTGTTTATTTTCTTTTTTTCATGCCAAGGCTCTATCAAACAGAGAATAGCAATCTTATGAGACAACATAAGAGATTTTATTCTATCCATAGATGTTCCGTAGCCTCTAACATTCCAAACTAACATGTTTCCTATTATGTTGTATTTAATCATTTAAAACATGTGGTGGTTGCTTTCTGTGATGATCTAAGTTTTCTTGGTTTAACAGCAGTGGCATTACTATTATTTGATTACTTTTCCTTATTCTTATCAAGTTTATTTAAACATGAGATAGGTACTGGTTTGTGTGTGCTAACCTTTGACTGTGAGCTTTGATCTTCCTTTGTATTCTGATCAGTTGAGGATTGAGCTCCCTTCTTTAAAACTGTATGAACTATCTGAGGTTGCTGATTCGACACTTGAGTCAGCCCAGCATCTGAGATGAGATTGATGCCAGCCTCTGGGGTGACAGGAGTATTTGTTACTGAGGTAATGGGGAGCTCTGTGGGTTGAGCATGTTGGTCAATTTCTTCAGTGTGGTGGAGATCTGATGTGTCTATAATCATTTCATGTGTTTTATGGGGTTCCACTCCTTCATGAGATTCCATAGATTCATGGAATATTTCTGTTGCTTCCTCTTCATCATCTTCCTCATTTGAGTCTTCCAAAGTCTGAAAGGCATTTGAAATCTTGATAGTGTTTTCTGGTGTTTGATTCTCCTGGATGGGAACTAACTCATGCTGGTGTTTTTTCTTTCTCCAAAAGGTGGCAGTGATTGGCTTTGAGATGTCATCCAGTGAATAGAAATTACCAGATATTTTCTTATGAATACCAGTGAAAGCTTGCATAATACTTGCAGTATTTTTCAGATTATAGCCTGTCTTACTTTGTTGTAATTGACACCCTACTTCCTTCTGAGAGGCTGATAGACCTGAGGATTCTGCTACATCTAAGTCCAATATAGGATTGGGTTCTGAGGCATGAAGAGGTTCCACCTGATCTGTGGCTTTGTTTTCCTTTTTTCCATTTATTGTGGGGGTTAAGAAGAGCTTATTCCTCAGCTCTGGATACAGAAAATTACAGGTAGCATTTCTATGACCAATTATCCTACACTGAGTACAGTATGAAGGAAGTTCATCATATTCAATAGGGTACTCAGCTACTTTGCTGCCTATTCCAACCACCTTGGTAGAAGGCAACTGAGACATAAGATCAACCTCTACACACACTTTGATTACAGATGGCCTGGTCTGTGCACTAGTTGCTACATCCATTTTAAGGAATCTACCAATCTGACTACTCATACCTATGATTGTGGATGTATTATAGAAATGAATAGGGAGTTTATGAATTGTTACCCAGGCTGGAACAACAGATGATTCTAAAACTAGGGAGAAGTCGGGCGACCATTTTTGAACTTTCATTATTGAGCCTTGAATCATCCACTGTCCCTTCATCCAGCATCTCTGATAATCTTCACTCTCCTGAAATCTGATAAGCACATGGTGGTAGTGCAGTGATCCCAATTGGAACTTTGATTTAAAACCTATAGACTTAAAAGCTGCTTGCAGAGTATCCATTGATGGCTTTCCTCTGTTGAACTTTCCGACCAAAGCATTCTAGTAGTGAGACGCCAGTAACTCGCCTTCCTCAGGTGGGAGAATAAAAGCAATTTTACCCTTGTATTCTATGATTGGGTGTAGATTAGGAGTATCGGGTAGAGAGGTGAAGAGTGGGGAGGGTTTAGCGTTCAGAGCTTGGAGGAAACTCTTACTATTAGCGGGGAGGGTTTATGTTGTAAGGTTTGGCGGTGGCAACGCCATGGCCGGTGGCCAATTCCATCATTTGTGACCGTTATCAGCCAAATAGAGAGAAAGGTTAGAGGTAGGAGGGAGAGGTGGCACCGTAAAAAATTTTCATTCGCACACAATTTCGTACACACAAACAGTAAATTAGTTTCGCGAAGAGCCAGTCATTCATCTAATGTATATAAAGCACCGGTTACAAAAAACCGGTGCTAATATGGTACATTATAGCACCGGTAACTTAAATCGGTGCAAAATATAACTGGTGCTAATAAAAGAAATTTAGCATCGGTTTTCTTCAACCGGTGATAATGTAGCATCGCTTACTTAGGCACCAATTTTTTAGCCACTAAAAAACCGGTGCTAGGAACCAAAACAACCGGTGCTAGAGGTGTCTTCACGTGGTAGTGGAAAACATGGAGGCTTGAAGACCGGAGGCCATTGAAGATCACCTTTTGAAGACTTTGAAGACTTTGAAGACTTCAAAGATTTGAAAACTTGAAGATCGAAGGCCGTTGAAGATCATCTTTTGAAGACTTTGAAGACTTGCTTCAAAGATTTGAAGACTTGAAGACTTGAAGAATGAGATGAATTATTGTGAATAAGAGTGTTTACCACAGGAAGAAGAAAAGAAGAAAAGAGTTAAGTTCTGGCACCCGTCGCGAGTCGTGACTCACGGGTGGCCAGAACCTAACCTTATCCTTTTTGTACTATAAATAGCATTATCCTTTCTCTCATTCACAACTTTTTCTACACCCGATTTTGGTACTATTCTAACCCTAGTTTTCCACCATTTTCATATTTGAATTCGCTTGTATTATGTTTGGTTTTTTAGCATTATTTAGTATGAACTCTAGTAGCTAAATCTAGTTCTTGTGATTAATTAATTGAAGCTTCCAAACTTATGTAGTGAGACTCTCTATTTGCTCATTTATGAACATTTATTGGAGAGCATTTATTATGCCATTAATGTTATGTTTTGCCTCATTTATACCATGAGTTGTTTGAGTATATGAATTGTTTGTATGATTGAAGTGTTAGGGTGTTAGGAAAGTTAGCTTATTTGACATGAATTTCCAAAAGCATGGATTTAGAACTTCTTGTGTATAATGTGTGGTAATTTTTTCTAGATCAGTATGTTAATGTGGATTGTTCTCATATTTATCCCATAGATGCAATCAAAGGTTGAACATTGAATGTGGTTTGTTCCAGGGTTAACTTAGTAAATGCTTTGTTTGGTTAAATGACAATGTCTTTGGTAGAAGACTTATTGTTATCAAACATATAGTCCTTTGTGTGAAATGCCATTGATGCAATACCTCTATGATGTTGTTTGCCTAGGGTGATCATCAATAAGGTTTGCAAATAGTCGTTGTTTGTCTTTGTAAACTACTATTGAGAAGGAATGAATGTTGATATTCGAATGAGAAGTGATAACATTTCCCATAGATAATAAATGTAATTGAATAAATGAATGAATCAATGAGCTATGGAAAGTTTGGAAGTGGAAGTTGATTGCCCCCAAGGCTGCTTTAATTATTGTTTTAATCATCTCTTTAGTTGTTGTTGCATGATTAGCATAGTTCTCTTGCTTTGCTAATTGTTATCTTTCATAAATTAGGACCAAAAACCAACCAACACCCCCCTTTCTACATGCTTTTATATGTATCTATATATGCTTATATCTTGTATGTTTTTCTCCTATATATGTTTAAACACTAAGAAAGATCCATCTTCTCGTGGACGACCCCGACTTGCCATCATCTACTTAATTGTAGATAAGAAGCATTAGGGTTTCAAAATATAACTTTGAGAGGTACGTTGACGACCTCCCACTAGTCCACAGGGACTAGCTTGGGAATGATCAGCAAGTTGGACAATTATTCTAGTATCCCTAAGCTCACCTATTTCTAGGCATTCATATAGACTAAATGGGGATTAAATTAATGGATGCACCTAAATCTATCATGAAATGTTTTTACAGTTTACCACCTAATGAGAGAGGGATAGAAAACATTCTAGGGTCTTTGCATTTCTTAGGTAAGTTCATATGATTCAAAACGGTGACTCCTATAATTTTTAAATGTCCTAACCTCTTAGTTGGCCTACTTCTTTTCCTTGTGCATGCAACTTTAAGAAATTTATCATATGATGGCACATTCTCAATTAGTTCCAAGATAGGCATGGTTACCTCGACCTTTTTGAAGACTTTTCAAATGTTTGCATCATCGGTCACCACCTTTGGCCGGCCTTTCAAATGATTTAGAAATGGAGGCGGAATTGTACTTGTGCCTTGGCCGGTGGAAGTTTCTTAGAGGGTTCTTCCTTGATCACCATCTCCTCCTTTTTGAAGTGTGCTTTGGTAGCCTCCACCATCCTATCATCCTCTTGCATCATCTTCTTCTCGATCTCACAAACTTCCTTCCAACTTCTCAACTTAAGAGCACTCATGTTTCTTGGATTGATCTCCAGTTGGGAAGGTTGTTTTCTGGACTCCTTGGCTTCAAGTTGGCTTACCGAGGTGGCAATTTTCCCAACTTGAACTTCAATATATTTTTTACTTGAAAAGTTCTATGGTCAAGGTCTTCAATCTCTCACCTTGCCCTCTCCTCGAAGACTTCATGTTTCTTCCCCAATTGACCAATGGCCTCTAAGATCTTATCCCATTCTAACTTGTAGAGTGAATCATGATTGTTGGAAGGGCCTTCACCTCTAGGATATGGTTGAGGTGGAGCTTTTCCACCCAGTATCCTTGAGGTTGGTTATCCTCCCTCAATTGGAAGTTAGCATGATCTCGATACCTTAGGTTGAATGAGTTTGATAGGGGTCCGGCATTGCATCTCATTGGTTCCCCCAGAACCCTTGTAGTTGACCCCTAGAAAATTATGGTCTTTCACAGTTGTTGTGATCAATTGGCTTCACCTCTTGTAAATAATCTATAAGTTTGGGACACGCCTCAAAGTTGTGGTTAAGGTTGCAAACTCCACACACTTGGACTTGATGCACTTTTCCTCTGAAAAGCTCCTTCATTATGGAAGCAAGAGCTTGGACTTGTTCCTCCAACTTAGGTGAGTATGTGGGTTCATTCAAGACCTTAGCCCTTGATATAGGGCCAATTTTTTGCATACCATTTTCCATTTCTTCAAAGAGGGCCATTGCATCCTTAGGGATCTTGTTCGCTATCAAACCATTATAAGTGGCATTCACCATCCGCATATTTTCATCAAATAGCCCCTCAAAGAAATAATACACCGAATCCCCCTCCTTGAAGGGATGGTAGGGTCAACTAGCTAATAGTATCTTGAAGCATTCCTAATATTCGTACATACTCTCGGTAGCACCTTGGGGAATATTCAAAAATTGTTTCTTCAACCCAGCTGAGTTGGACACCAGAAAATACTTCTCTAAGAACCTCCGCTTCTTGTTCATCCAAGAACCAATACATCCCGGTGGCAAGTGGTAGAGCCAATCCTTGGCACTACTTTGAAGGGAAAACAGGAAAGCTCTTAGATTGTAATCGTGTTTGGATGCTCTCGGGGTCTTCATGTCCGTGCACTCCAAATAGAACTCTTATAGATGATTATTTGATTCCCCCCCGCCAATCCGTAGAATGTAGGTAGGCAATGGATCATGCCACTTTTTAGCTCAAACCTCACATCGATGGGTAATGGCGGGAAGGTGATGCATAATGGCTACTTCTCAAATTTGGGTGCCATAAGCTCCCATAGGGTATGTTGTCTTCCACCATTGCTAGCGATTCTTTTAAAAATACTTCCGGCCATGGTTGAACTTGTGCCTTAATTCTCTGCTTCCTTCTCCTCCGACCACATGTGTTCTTAGTCGGGTAGTGTGAGATGCCTAGATTAGTAGTACGGGTGAGTACCATAAACTAGGGCCAATAATACCCTTTCGAATACAACACTAGCAAACAGATCAAAAGGTAATAGAATAACTATAACAACAGCTCCTACCAAGAATACACAACATAAAAAAACAAAAGTAAAAGCTAATACTAACTACTCTACTATAAAGTTATGCCTAATTGACACTTAGACTGAAAAGAATTTCTGGAAATGGTGCCAAAATTTTGACCCAACTCCCCCCAGGGTCATTAATTGTAAATAAATAACCCGAGCGGAGGCCGTTGTTAAAAGATAAGAGTTTATAGTTCTAGACCCAGTTCTCACTACTACGTTACCTATGGGGTAGTTAGCGGTAAGCCCTGGGTTTGTCCACAAAGATGCTTGGTCCAAATATAAATCAGAACACAACCTCGTACGAGTCTTAAATCCTTATGAGTGAAGAATAGCTAGTAAAGCAAACATGCCGGGGGGTTGGGGGGGTTTCAAACTAACAACTAGTAAGTATAAAAGTGAAAAAGTAAAGTAAGCTATTTAAATAAGCACTTGGGGTGTCATTGAACAAAATGGTTAATTTAATGTTTCAATCCTTGATTCATTCACATAGAAATTTAGGCAAACCTAATACACTGTTCATAACACGTGGTTTGGCCGATAGCATACACTTACCTGTCCCTGTCATGGCAGGTGCACTCACAACCGTCCATCGAAACCACCATCGTAATTAGGGGAGTACTACAAGGTTTGACCATTGTTGTAGGTCTATTTCTCCCCTGTGCAATTATGCCCTAGGCTTCCACCACGAATGCACTGCTTCCCAATGGTCCTATAAATTAGGCCAAAGGGTTGTTGGCACCTTATCAATGATCTAAGACCTCTCCCACCCTAGCTTTCTACTATTCACTATCTCTACCCAGAACCTCTTGGAGAAATAAATATTTGAATTCCATATCTTATCCACAGCTCGACACGGGCCATTACGGATGGTATGGCCCATGGCATGTCCTTGGTGTGGGGCACGAGATCTGGCATCCCTTCATGTGATGTGAGGCGCCTGTTCTAGTGCGTGGTGTAGATCTTCAAGTGGCACGAGGCATGAAGCCTGGTGTGGGTTGTGTCGTTTTTCTAGAATTGGCCACGTTGCCTGGCGCAGGCCGTGTCGTCTAGCACGAGGTGCCATTAGAATGCTGAATTACAGGCTCCTGGTCCGCTCCTGTGTCCAATGGCGCAGACCATGGTCAGGAAGAGTGCTTCGCTTAGAATCCATGGTGTTGTCCATGTGATTTCCCATACCTCGCCGGCTGGTCTTGACATCTTTAACATGGAACATGCAAGATGTTGAAAACGGGACGTTTCACACCCACACTTAGCTATTTGGGAGGGGATATGAGAATCATGCTTATGGCCTGTGGCATCTAGTATGGGCCATGCCATATCCTGGTGCTGGCATTCTTGACATGGGGTAGCTCTATTGGCCTGGGCCGCTGGTGCTAAAAATAAATGGGCCACACCAACCCATGTGAGCCTCGGCCGGCTGAACTTCTTTCCTTCACTTTTGATGAACCGTTGGTCCGATTAGAGAGTTCTAGTAGTCAATTTTATAGTGCTTGAGAAGAAAAATCTAATGGAATCAACCTTGAAGGCTAATGTTTCTGACATAGTTCTTAGATTGATCTGCTTCATTTTGTGTGCAGAACTATAAATTTTATCTTTGACCATCCCATGGGACTAGTGCCTCAGCTCGTGTTAATTAAATTGTGCTTGCTGTGACTGTAGTAACGACCTCGGGTCGAGGTCGATCAAATTTTAGCGCTGCTGTCGGGGATGCTTTTTAGTTCAAGTATTAGTTGAGCATAGCGTGTTATTGAGTAGTTAGTATTATTTTTATCCTTTTCTTGTTTGTTGTTTGCTGGAGTAGGTATTTCTTGAGTTCTTGGTGAAAACCGAGGACTCTTGCACTATGATTATAAGTTTTGTGTGTTTTCTTTGTTGGTTCTTTATAGAAAATTAAAATAAAAATGTGGGAAAGCACTCAATGGAAGGCACTTTGTAGGATGTGTCATTGTGATCATCCTATAGAGTGTTTCCCAAGATTGAGTAAGTATGGTTGAAGAATGGCTCAAAGAGTGGGATTTTGTAGGATATGTCATTGCGACCACCCTACGAAGTCTTTCTCTTAGATGAGTGAAAATGAGAGAGAGGTAGGACTTTTTGGTTCCCAAGGATGATGGGATCAAAATTTTTACCCATATCACGACTCTCCAAATTTGAGGTTTAGTGGTAACTTGAATTTGTTGTATGGAAATGCATCGGGAAACCAACACTTTGGGTTAGATAGTTGGACTTCACCAACTTACCCAATGCCCTATAACCAATCCCTAGGATTGGTTCCCAAATCGAATTGTGTGGAAAATTTTCAAGCTATAGCTAATGTGACCAAGAGTGTTACTCCAATCACAAGTGCTTAGCGAGATTAGCGATTTGGAAACTCAACTATTCTCAAGCATTGAAAAAGTTGAAGGGAAAGTGCTTAATTTTATGAATAGGGTGAGCCAACTTGAAACCCAATATTTTGAAAATGAACCATCCCTAATTGAAGGTGAAATTTTGGTAGATGAATCTAAAGGGGATGGGGAATGGTTTGTTGAGAGTGAAAAAGTTGAGGAAGGGGTGACTATACTTAATTTTCCATATTACTTAGTTTCACCCCTACCTCCACCTATAGAATCTACTCCCACATTTTTGGAAGCCTTAGAGGAAACTATAGGGAAGCCAATTGAATATGCTAAGCTTTCAAACCACCTATATTTTCTAAGGTTTACTCCTCCTCTACTATATCTTCCTCTTGGAAGATTCTTACCCCTACCATTTCATGTTTGGTTGTCCATGGTGATGGGGTACAAACCCGTACCATATGGATGGAATTTGGGTCATCCTGAGGACCTTAAAAATACGGAGCTTCTCGGGAGGCAACCCGAGTTTTGAAAAAATTATGTTAGTTTTCTATTTTTGGTGTTTTTTCTTATTTGTAGCTTTCTTTTTGTTTTTGGGACACTATTACACTTGGTGTGTATGTTTGTTTTGTAGGAAGCATATGGTTCTTGAAGGAAGGTAAACAAACAGGGAGTCCAACTCATGGACCATGTAGATGTACATGGTTTGTGATTCTCAAAATGGGGGACAAGAAGAGAACCAAACCCCAAGTTCATGGGGCATGTAGATGTGCACGACCCATGGAGCTCACATACTTTTCTACACCACCCAATCACCATTTCTTCCTTACCACCACCCAACCACCACCAAATACCACCCAAAACCCACCTACCCTCAAAAGCTTGAGACACACACATCGAGACCTAAGGGGTAACTCTCCATTGGTGTTCAATTCTTCATTCAATTTTTGGTGCATGATAGTGGTTAGATTCATCTTTCATGTTTAGAGGTTATGGATAATATATTAGGGTGATGGTAGTTTGTTCTTTACATTCCATGATTGTGCCATCAAGGGTAGTTTTTAGTGTTCATTTTTCATTATAAGTGCTTTCCTATTTCTTTCCCTTGACATGTGTTCTTTGATTTTGTATATACATTGAGGATAATGCAAGCGTTAAGTGTGGGGGAGTTTAGGGGATTGGATAGCTGGGAGGTCATCGCCGTACCTCTCAAAGTTAATACTTTTAAGCCCTAATGCTTCCTATCTATAATAAAGTAGATAATGGCAAGTCGGGGTCTTCCACGAGAAGAGGGATCTTTTCAAGTGTTTAAACATATATAGGAGAAGACATACTAGGCATATACATACATAGATATATATAAAAGAATGTAAACAAGGGGGGGGGGGGGGGTTGGTTGGTTGGTTTGATCATAAGTTATCAAATTGAAATACAACAACTAGCGTAGCAAGAGAACTATGCTAATCATGCAATACAACTAAAGATACGATGTAAATGATAATTAACGGAGCCTTGGGGTAGACTATTTCCACTTCCAAACTTCATATAGCTCATTGATTCATTCACTCATTCAATTACATTTATTGTCTACGGGGAATGTTATCACTTCTCATTCAAAGATCAACATTCATTCCTCCTTAAGAGTAGTTTGCAAAGACAAACAACGACCATTTGCAAATCTCATTGATGATCACCCTAGAAAAACAACATCACAGGGGTGTTTCATCAATCACATTTTACCCAAAGGACCATAGGTTTGATAATAAAAAGCCTTCTACCAAAGAATATTCATTTAACCAAACAAAGCATTCATTAGAATAAACTTAGAACAAACAACATTAAAGGTTCAACCTCTCTTTTCATCTATATTAAAAATATGAGAACAAACCACATTAACATACTCATCTAGCAAAGAATTACCCCACATTATACACAAGAAGTTCTAAATCCATGCTTTTGGATTTCCACATCAAATCAGTCAAGAAATTTGCAACTTTTCTTACACCCTAACATTTCAATCTTACAAACATTTCATATACTCAAACAACACTTGGTATAAATGAGGTAAAACACAAAATTAATGAATAATAAATGCTCTCCAATAAATGTTCATAAATGAGAAAACATAGAATTTTACTACATAAGCTTGGAAGCTTCAATCAATTGCTCCCAAGAACTAGATTTAGCTACAAGAGTTCATACTAATTAATGCTAAACAACCAAACATAATACAAGAGATTTCAAAGATGAAAATGGAAGAAAATATGGTTCTAAACAGTAATAAAAATGCAGGTGAAGAAGATGTGAATGAGAGGAGCGAGAGTGCTATTTATAGTACAAAAAGGATAAGGTGAAATTCTGGCCACCCGTTGGCCGCGACTCGCGATGGTCTCACGACGTGGCCATTGCGACCCACAATGGCCGCCAGCATTTTGTCCTTTTTTTTTTCTTCTTCTTGTGGAATACATTCATCTTCATAGCAATTCCTTTCATTTTTCAAGTCTTCAATGTATCCAAAAATGGTTTTCATTGGCCTCTAGTCTTCATGTCTTCAAATAAAGTCTTCAAAAATGTGATCTTTAATGGCCTCCGGTCTTCATGCCTCCGTGTTCTTCCCTTGTCACGAAAAATCCACTTAGAAGAGGTAAAAGAGCATAAAGTTTCTCTTACCCCTCCTAAGAGAATTTCAAGGTAAAACACAATCTCTTGATAATAAAAGAGCACAAAAGTGACCCAAAATAGTACTAAATTATGCACATAAAATGAACACATCAAACCTCCCTACACTTAAACCTTACTCACCCTCGAGTAATAAAAGATCCAAGCATACGAAGGAAATGACGTATCCACATCCTAACTACTATTCCGCCAAATCAATACCTCATAAAACTCTCAATATCACACATCCCAATGTTAAGGTCAAATGAGAAGTTTCCCACAACCCCTAATCCTAAATCTACCCAAACCATATCAACCCATCAATTCATTGATATCCCTAAAACATCTCCAAATCCCGAATTGATAATCCCAAATCCAATGATACAAGGTGAAGCTAAAGACATGTATAAGGTTCAAAATACATGCTCCACTTTATATCCATATATCAACCTAAAAACAAAGCATATTAACGATCAAGAATTTATTAACTTACTTCGTCTTCTCCCACTAACTTTTCCACTCCCAAAAGGTTATCAAGATGTCAAGCTACCCGATCCATCTATATAGTTACCGCAACCTTATGACTCCAACGCCGGCAAATGAGTGAACACTTAACATTTTTCAATTTCTCTCATTTTCTCTCATTTTTCCTAGGGGCCCTTTCGGGTTTTCATCCTAGCCACACATCATGTTTCTTTGGCTCACATCTCACCTTTTTAAGAACATTTATCCTCTCATTTTTTCCTAGGTCGCCCTTTTGGGTTTTCGACCTATCTGGGCCCCGAATGTTGCCTAAGTTGCCCTCTTGGGTTTTCAACTTAGCAGGATTCTTTTTATTCTTATTTATTTATTTATTTATAATTTTTTTAACAGTTTTCATGTGTCTCCAATCCAAAAGTAGCAAAGTGCTTTCCAAATGTTAAGGCTAACAAAATCATCAAAGCCAACATCATCCAAGTACATCAAAAGAAAAACATCCCAACACAAAAGGGAAAAATATCCAAAACCAATCAAAAGAGTTATGCAAAAGTGTCTTCAATCCCAATCCTCTCAAAGTAGATACCCCTCCCCATACTTAGAATACTACGTTGGCCTCAATGTAGACAATGGGGCAAAAACGTACAAAGCAAAGTATGGAAAGGGTAAAGATATGGTGCTCACAAAATTGCTGTTGTGATGAAGAAGGGTCACCGCCAAAATACCACTGCTGATACTATGCTAGCCACTCTATCCTCCTCTGCCTCCTAGCTCTCCGCCTCTCTGCTCCCAGATTGGGGCCTGAGACACCACCTGCCTGAGACTGCATCTTATTGATGCAAGCTGACAAGTGGTCAATCTCCCCATCCATGTTAATCAAGGTCTGGGAGACAAATACATTATGCTCCGATATCATGTTATCCTAGTGGCGAAATCCATCCCATATAGTCTGCATCATCCACTCGTAGAAGTCTGGTGGAGGATGGGAATAGTGAGGTGGCACATTTCCTCTTGCATCGACTCTGTCTCTGGTGGAGGCTGTGTGGAGTACTGCTGCTGCTGTCGCTCAGAGGGAGGTAGGCTGCTATCATCATGCTAGATAGGAGCTGGTCCAAGGTCACAGAGCTCGCACTGGAAATCATCTCTACATGAGAAGTCGGGAAAATTTGCCAAGTCTCCTAGAGGTGTGTCAAATTCCAGCTTCGTCTTGTTGGGCTGAGAAAGTGCCATGAATGTGACCTTCCTCGCACCATACATCCAATGGAAAAGCCCCGTGGTCCATGTGGCACTGAGCATCTCAAATCTAACTAACCTCTAAGCAGTGATAAGATAGGACGTGCGCCTCCCTAAGCGTGGAAAGTCAGCCGGAGGGACCAATCCCAAGTACTTTGCCAAAAGGTCTATCATGCCTCCGACCATGATCTTCCCCTTGGGCTTTCCAGCCACCTCCATGATTCTCTTCATCCATAATTCTGTCCACAGCCCGTATCCTGGTCCCTCACTCGTTAAGTGCCACAGAAAATGAATGTCATTGTCTGGCATATTCATCGGCTCCACAGAGCAAAGTACTGTGCCAGCCAACAGACGGTGCACATAACAGAGTGCAGGGTGGATGATGGCGCTACTCTTATCATGGTAATTCTTTGGCCTGATGTTGATGATATTCCAAAAGTGTATGTCATCCTCAATCGATCGCTCTTGGGTCTGTGTGTCCAGCCTGGCCCGTATCTCCGCGGTGTCAAATCCAAAGGCCTCCTCAATCTACGAGATGGTCATTTGCCAAGATATATCATCTAAGTGAAAAGCAATGTACCTCTCGCATGGTTGATCGCCTCTCATGCTGCTTATACGGACCGTGGACAAGAACTCCAGCATGTACCTTCGGTAAGAAAGCGCGCTCCTACTCATAAACCCTTGATTCCTCTTTTGCAAGGAGGCATATGATAGGATGAGTGAGCCCAATAGCATCTAATATGGGCACGTCAAAATAGCGTGTCTCCTTGATTTGGTGCCTCTCCAGGGCTTCCCACCTTTTCGCATTGGACCCGGTGATCCGGGTCAAACCCATGTACCTATCCGGAAGGGGAGGTATAGGGCTCGATTCCGGAGCCGGTGGAGGAGGCGGAGGTGGAGCGGCAGTGCGCCTGCCTCAGATGGGAAGCCCTAGGCCTCTTTGTGGGGGCCATATCTAATAATCACAGCAAAGAAGTGAAATGCACTGCAATATTGCAAATTCATACTCAACCTTAAACTAGTTCATCATCACAAGCCGAATCAAAATCAAGTCAACTAGTTTAAGTTCTAATCACAATTTCATATACAATCCATACTATGTCCAACAAGCCCATATTCTCCAATCCATGAAGTTCTCACATAGTTGAAATCAATATGCTATATCTCAAAACCACAGTTGTGCTCAACTAGCTTAGCCATCATTAATACATTCACAATGTCAACATTCACGTCCCATGGATAAAATACCCTCAGAAAAATAACATTGCAAAGCACAATAACATTTTATCCAAATAACAACTATGTTTAATCAAGGGACAACATGCCTCCGATCTACCATAAGTCACAATCTATTCTCAGCCACATCAACACAAATACACACAATCCAAACTCAAACAAGCACAAAAAAATCCAAACCACAACCACAAAATATGCACGCAATACCCATCAAATTAAATTGCAAGCACAATTTATCCACCAAAATCAACCAAGATCCAACAATTCAATTTCCTAAGGCATCACACACAATCTACACAATATACATAAAAAAATAGAGTAGACATTCGTAATCACAATTGAAGCTCAATAAAGTGAAGAAATTTACCACCAAGATGTGTAGGAAGAAGAAAGGAGGAAGCTCACAATCAATTCAAAATCGAATTGCTCAAAGTTACAAAAACCCCCAAATTCTAGGATTTGTGTTCTTCAAAGAATTTTTTTTTCAACTTGTGGGTGGAGGTTGGGAAGAAAGGATATGGTATGGAGTGATGATTTTGAATGGTGGCGAGTGGCTATGAGTGGTGGCGAGTGGTGATGCTTGGTGGAGGGAAGGCTGAGGGCGGTGAAAAGGAGTGGGAGAAGACAAAGAGCAGTGGTGGATTGTGGATGTGTTTGTGGCAAAAACAATAGGGCTTAGCCCATCATTTAAAGTAGATTCATATGACCATCGCGACTCACGACGTGTTTGTCACGACTATCGATGGGTGGTCTCGATGGGCGTTAGGTCTTGCTATGCTTGAGGATTGAAGATGAAACCTCGAGGGCTTGCGACTTTGAGGTCTTGAGAGGCTAGGCTCAAGGATGAAAGATGACACCTCGAGGGCTCACGACTTCGAGGTCTTGAGAGGCTATGCTCAAGGATGAAAGATGACACCTCAAGGGCTTGCAGCTTCGAGGTCTCGAGAGGCTATGCTCGAGGATTGAAGATGACACCTCAAGGGCTCATGGCTTCAAGGTCTCGAGAGGCTTGCGGCATCAAGGACCCAAGGTGGTGATGTCTTGAAGGGCTGATCTTGAGAACTAGCTTCGAGATGATGATGGATTTCAAGTTTGGCTCGAGTCGAGGGATTGCTGCCTCAAGGTCTGGAGGGGATGATGTCTTGAAGGGCTGGTCTCGAGAACTAGCCTTGAGAGGATGATGGACATCAGGTTTGGATCAAGTTGAGGGCTTGCTGCCTCAAGGTCTTGTGGGGATGATGTCTCGAACAGTTGGTCTCGAGAGGGTGATGGACTTTATAGTTTGGCTGGAGTCGAGGGCTTGCTACCTTGAGGTCTCGAAGGGATTATTTCTCCAAGGTCTGGTCTCGAGAGGGTGATGGACTTTCAGGTTCTGCTCGAGTCAAGGGTTTAGGGCTTTGAGGTCTTGAGGGGGTAATGGATTTTCAGGTTTGGCTCGAGTCGAGGGCTTATTGCCTCAAGGTCTCGAGGG
The DNA here is from genome assembly GCA_037428765.1 of Rubia yunnanensis. Classification (NCBI taxonomy): domain Eukaryota; kingdom Viridiplantae; phylum Streptophyta; class Magnoliopsida; order Gentianales; family Rubiaceae; genus Rubia; species Rubia yunnanensis. The sequence goes on along the minus strand of CM075061.1, from coordinate 80,861,227 downwards.
GATATATCTCGAGGGCTTGCAACGAGGTCCTCGCGAGGCCATTGTGGCTCACAAAAAGTGGAGGCCGAGACCTCCATTTTAACACAACATTTCTAAGTACATCATAACCTGCGACCTTGCATCTCCTTGGTTCCCTCGGAACCCTTGTGGTTGACCCCTAGCATATTGTGGTCTTTCCCGGTTATTTTAGTAAATTGCCTTCACTTCTTGTAAATCATCTACGACTTTGGGGCACGCTTTGGAATTGTGGATAAGGTTTCAAACATCATTCAGTTGGACTTGAAGCACTTTTCCTTGCAAAAGCTCCTTCATCATGGAAAAAAGTGCTTGGACTTACTCCTCCAAGTTAGGTTAGTGCGTGTGTTCGTCTAATTCCCTTACCCTTGACCTAGTGCCAAATTGCTACATACCATTTGACGTTTCTTCAAAGAGGGTCATTTTATCCTTGAGGCTCTTGTCTGCTATCGAACCATTGCAAGGTTGATTCACCATCTGCGTGTCTTCATCACACAATACCTCAAAGAAGTAATACACCAAATCTCCCCCTTGAATGGGTGGTAAGGACAACTCGCCAAAAGTCTCTTGAAGCACTCCCAATAATCATACATTCTGTTGGTGGCATCTTGGGTGATGTTCAACAACTGCTTCTTTAACCCAGCCGATTTGGATGCCGAAAATATTTTTTTTTAAAATTGTCACTTCATATCCATCCAAGATCCAATGCACCCTGGTGGCAAGTAGTAGAGCCAATCCTTGACACTACTTTCAAGCGAGAATGGGAATGCTCTTAAGTTGTAGTCATCTTTGGACACTCCCGAGGGCTTCATGTTTGTGTACACCAAATGATACTCCCAAAGATGTTTGTTTGGGTCCTCTCCCGCCAATCCATGGAAATTAGGAAGGCAATGGATCATGCCACTCTTGATCTCATAGCTCACATTGGCCTGTAATGGCGTGAAGGTGATGCATAGAGGTTGATTATCCAAGTTGGGTGCCATGAGCTCCCATAGGGTGCGGTTGTCTTCCGTCATTGCTAGTGGATCTTCTACTACTACTTCCGACCTCGGTTGAACTTGTAACCTAGTTTTTTTCCTCCTTCTCCTCCGACCACCTGTGTTCTCAGTCGAGTAGGGTAAGATGGCTAGATTGGGGGCATGGGTGTGTACCATGAACTAGTGCCAACAATACCCTTCTGAATATAGCACTAGCAAACAGATAAAAAAGGTAACAAAAAATGATAACAATAGCTCCAACCAAAATTCACTAACATAAACAAACAAAATAAAGGCTAAACTAACTATTCTACTAACGTGTTATGCCTAAATTGATACCTAGAATGATAGCATCCCCTGCAGCGGTGCCAAAATTATAACATGCCTCCCCCCGGGGTAGTTAAAACCATAGCTTAGAAATATCCCAGTTAGAGGTGGTAGCAGTCAGAAGATAAGAAATTTATAGTTCTACACCATGTTCCTACTGCTACGCTACCTATAGGATTGTTAGCGGTAAGCCTTGGGTTTTTCCATAGAGATGCTAGGTCGAATGTATCAACTCAAAATAAAACCTCCTAAGGGTCTTCAATCAGTATGAGTGAAAGGAATAGCTAGCAAAGAAAACATGCAAATAGAGGGGGTCAATTTTCAATCTAACAACTGCAAAACATGAAAAGTAAAAAAATAAATACAATATTGCTAGCACTTGGGGAAATCATTGAAAAACTAGGTCAATCTAATGCTTCTATCCTTGATTTATTGACATAGAGATTTAACCAAACCTAATAGAGTGTCCATAACATGCGGTGTGGCCAATGGAATACACATCCTCGTCCCTGTCATGGTGGGTGCTCTCGTAAGCCTTCATCAATGCGACCATTGTAATTATGGGAGTACAACAAGGTTCGACCATTATTGTAAGTGTGTTTCTCCCCCATGAGATTACATCCCGGGCTTCCACCTGGTATGTGCTACTTCCCTCAGGTCCTATCAATTAGGCCCATAGGTCGTAGGCACCTTATCTATGATATTTTGGTTTCTTGCAACCCTAGCTTCTACTCTTTAGCTATCTCTACCCAGAACCTCTCGGACAACTTTACAAAGTCATCTAAGAATGGTGTGATGGTGAGTGGATCAGAGTGAGCTCGAATCCTCCGTGCACACACTCACACGAGCGTGTTCTCCCATCCAAACAACTAGGTTTCTATTCCCAATGGGGCCTCAATATTTGTGCCTAGCATAAATATAGCCCAAACTGTGTGTTGTATATGTGGTTTACTATTCATCATTGGTGATAGTACTGACCATTTTTGTGACCGAGGAGTTTATTAGTTTACCCAAAATTTCTGGAATTGCAGCCCGGAGGTGGAGGAACTTGAGAGAGAGTATTTTAAAGATGGGGTTCGCTTGCAAGGACACCTTGGAAGCTCTAGGTTTACTCAAGCCAGTCACTTACATGTTGAGCCAAGTAGGTCTAGAGGGGTTTCTCAAAAAACCTACAAGTCGTACATTAGGTTGACCCTAGAGTTCCTAGCTACTCTATGGTCGGTCGTAGATGATAATAGACACAAGGCAATCAAATCCAACTTGGACAACAAGGAGTACAAGATGACCCACCGGGAGATAGCACAAGCCTTTGGGTGGAGGTATGGAAAGGAGATCCAGAAGACACACTGGCAAGGGTTACCTTTCTCTCTTGGGCATGTTTTGGTGTAACTGACGGGCACGGATCGGAAGAACCTATGCAAGGCGTACCATTATGTTTACCCCTTGTTGGGTATGGGAGTCTTTTTCAACGGTGAACTAATGCAATGCCTAGGTTTTGATGTTCACTGCCTTGGGCATGACTCCTGAGGGTAACTTTTACTCAAACTTGTTAGGATATTTTCTACAGGAATGCTTAGCAATGGGAGACAGGAAGAGTGGAAAATTTTCTATGGAGGAATGGTTGGTCTTTTGGCAGAGCATCTAGGTCATCTGGTCACACAAAGGGCTCTAGCTAACATAGAGAGATTGGGAACAAAGTAAAACATAGAGAAGTTAGAATAGGCATCCATGATGAGACCAATGACATCAGATGGTGGATATGCATGATTATGAAAGGGAAATTTTATACAAAAATGGTTTTCTATCTCCATAGAAAAAATGTGTGGGACCATCCCAAGCAAGAGACATCATGAAGAAATTTCATGAGGGATTAAGTGGGACAAATCCAAGATCTCGATCGATCGTAAAGAATATTATTCAAGCGGGGTTCTACTGGCCAACCATGTCCAACGATGCACACAACTTCATTCTAAAGTATAGGAGCTGCCAAATTAATGTGTCGGTATCGCATAAGCCACATGACACTTTAACAGGGATATATGGAGCTTGGCCATTTGATAAATGGGGAATCGACTTGGTTAGACCATTTTCCAAACGAGCTAGCAATGAAAAATTCTTAATTGTAGCAATTATCTACTCACATAATGGGTAGAAGTGAAGCCATTGGGAAGAGTCACGACAGAGGTAACCAGAAAGTTTGTTTGGCAGAACATAGTTTGTTGGTTTGGCGTGCCCCAAACCATCGTCAGTGATAATGGTATGCAGTTCACAAGTGAGAATTTTACAGAATGGTGCTCGAAGTTTAGGATTGTGTAGAAATTCACATTTTTAGCTCATCCCCAGGCTAATGGCCATGTCAAGGTAACTAACGGAATGACGGTCCAAGCAATTAAAAAAAGATTAGAGGGGGAAGCGAACTAGTTGGAGTGTCACGAAACTTGTTTGGTGCAACATGTTTGGCGACACCCTAATCCTTTGTGCAACTATGTATGGACACGTACCGTGCCGTTTTACATGGTTCGTGTCGTTTCCACTCCAAAAATGCAAAGACTAGTCGACGGCCCGCGCCTAACGACATAGGGTGCATGATTCAGAAGTTCAAAATGGAGAACCTCCCAACAGCCCCCGTCAAGACACATGACTCATGTTGGTATGAGGCTAACTAGTTGGAATGGCCCGTGCCAGGACACACTGTCTGTGTCAGCACGAGGCTAATCGGTTGATACGGCCTGTGCCAAGACAAACAGCCCATGAGAGCACGAGGCTACGATCTGCACCAAGACACACGACGCGTGTCAGCATGAGGCTATGGCCTATACCAAGATACATGCCCCATGTCAGAACAAAGCTAACCATTTCAGCACGAGGCTACAGCCCGTGCAAAGGGACGACCCGTGTTAATTGTGTCTTCTGGGGTTTTTGGCCCTATTTTGAACCTAATTTGAGGCCCAATTCCCCATATATATATTTAGAAGCCTTTAGTCTTCTAGGATAACCTAAGTAGGTATAATGTAGATTTTCTCTCTCCCTAGGTAGGTAGAAGGAAGAGAAGAGTTCTCTCTCTCTCAAAAGTACTTATTCTATTTTCCTTCTCTTTTTCTTTTATTTTTTTCATATTTTCCATGAATCTATTTCCTAGGGAGTAGTTTAAAAGCTTGGGGATAATATTTATATTAATGTTTTGATGTATATTTTGTGATTTCCTTAGATCTACCTATTTCTATGTGCTTGAGATTCCTTAGATTTATATTTGTATTCATGTTTTGATTTATGTTTTCTTATTTAACTGTTAATTTCCTAAATGATACACTCCATTAGCACACAATCTAGTCTACATACATGTTGGTGCACATACTGATACCCTCTGAGGAAGATAAACCTAGATGTGATATGGGTAACGGGTCCTGTCCACAAAGCGTGTATGCACGTAGGTATTATAAGTTTTCCATTATAATAACAGTACACCAGTTTGCTGGCAAGTTGATGTGAAGGGTTATGGGTAGAGATAATATTTAGTAGCAAAACTAGGGTTTAGCAGCCCTAGTGCCATTGATAAGGTGCCTATTTCCATTTTCCTCTTTAGGCCTAGGGATAGAGCATTCGTGGTGTAGTGCACGAGATGTAATCGTATGGGGGAGAAACAAATATGTGCAACAGCAGGGTCGTTGTTGCACTCCCCTAATTACGGAGGTGATGCCGATGGAAGATTGCCAGAGTATTCTACGTGGAAAGTATAGGGAAGTATTGACCATCGACCACACCACGTGTTATGAACACTAGATTAGGCATTGATGTATTATATGTGATGGAATCGAGGATGGAAATATTTAGTCAATCATGATAACTAAATATTCTCCAAGTGCTTGCATACATAGTTTTCTCTTGTAAACTGGGAATTTCTCTTGATAGAGTAAACTGGGAATTTCTTAGAAATGTTTTGACAAGGTTTGGTTTTAATGGTAATTTTTTTAAATGCTGTTATGAACAATCTTTCTCAAGCTCATTTCTCAGTACTTGTAAATGGCAATCCAGTTGGGTTTTTCAAAGCCACAAGAGGTATTAAGAAGGTGATCCCCTCTCTCCATTCCTCTTTAATTTATTCTTAGAAGTTTTTTCTAGGAGCCTTTCCCTTATATTTTGGAACAATAGCCTCTCTTATTATCAGCTACCTACTTCAATCCCAGCTTTTTCTCACCTAATGTACGCTGATGATACAATCATTTTTATGCAAGACTCTAGGTCTAACCTCATAATAATCAAAGCTTTCTTAGAGATCTTTGAGTACACCTCAGGTAACTTTGACAAATCGGATTTTTACATAAGTAAAAGGGCCACAACTGTAAAATTAAATCAGGTAAAGAGGATCTTGAAAATGAAAAAAGGCTCCTTTCCCTTAAAATACCTAGGTTGCCCTATTTTCAAGGCAGAACCTTAAATAGATACTTCCAACCATTGATGGAAAATCTTGATAAAAAATTACAAAACTGGAAGAATAGGTGGCTGAGTTCAGGGGGTAAATTGATCCTAATCCAATCTTGCTTGTACTCTATGCCACAACATTTATGGTCTGTAACCAAACCCCCAAAACACATAGTTAAAAAATTTGAGAACAAATTGGCAAGATTTTTCTGGGGTGAATCAGAAGGTAGAAAAAACAAAGTTTGGATAAGATGGTCTAAATTAGCTATACCAATAGCCCATAATGGCCTTGGTTTTAGATCAATCCAAGCTATAATTGATTCCTGCTCGCTCAAATTGTGGTGGAAGAGCCAGTTAGGTACTTCCTTGTGGTATAAATTGTTATGGTCCTTGCCACACTCACATAGGAAATCAATGACTTGGAAAAGAATCTGTTCTATGAACTCCTTTGCAAAAAATAATTCTCTTATCATTCATGGCAAAGGTAGTTGCAATCTATGGACTGCTAACTGGTGCCCCAATGGCCCACTATTTAACTATATTCCCAGTCACATCTCTTCTGCATTGCCATATTGCTCTGTGGCAGATTTCATTACAAATAAATATACTATTTTAGCCCAGATTTCACCCTTCCTGGAATATGATACTCTTTCTTTTCTTCAGGAAGCTGTAATTACACAGGACATAGAGGATAGATTGATATGGAAACCAGAAGTATCCGGAGTTTTCTCCTTCAAGTTAGCATATAAGGAACTTACACTTTCATCAGGTAATTTTCCTGCAAGTAAGTTCATATGGAACACTGCACTACAGAAAAAGGTCTCTATATTCACATGGAAACTGTTGCACTCCTTTCTTCCTTTTGATGATATGCTTATTAGATATGGTTTTAGTCTAGCCTCTAAATGTCCAGCATGTTTTCATTCAGATTCTATTCAACATTTCTTCATATCCTGTCCTCTTGCCCAATCTGTATGAAAGAACATGGAATCTATAGAGTCTTTCACCTTAATGACCAACATTCCATCAGTGATAGATTTTTTTCTTTTCTGAATAGTTATGATCTTTCTAAGTGGCACCAACTGATTTGTAAAATTCTCCCCTCTCTGATATGCTGGTGTCTTTGGAAGGCACGAAATATATTCTTATTTGACCAGAAGCTTTTCTCTTTAGACCTTATATGTAAAGAAGTTCATGATCAAATTAAACAGTCTTTCTATGCTAAACCTTCACATCCGGTCTCCCTTACAGCTATTCCACCTACCCTTATGCATCTGATTCCATACCTTAGACCACCCCCAAAGCCTAATTTATATTGTTTTCTGGGAAAGGCCTAAGACTAATTCCATAAAAATAAACATAGATGCATCCTGGTACCCAAACAAAGCTGCAGCAGGGCTAATTGCAAGGGATAATTCTGGAACACCCCTCCTGATTAAATCAGTTACAATTTTTGTTGCTTCTCCACTCCAAGCTGAAATCCTAGCCATATTATTTTCTTGTCAAAATTTTCCACAACTTGATCATACCTTCATAATTGAATCAGACTCTATGTTGACAGTTAAAATGATTCTTGATCCCTATACTGCACATTGGCCACTGTTTGATCTGGCTTCTAAAGTGAAAACCCTCTTAAGTAGTGCTGAGCTCAAACATGTTTCTAGGGAATGCAATTCAGTGGCAAATGCAATTGCCAAACATCATTCTACTCATAATCAGAGTCTTAACCTTACTAATGTTCCAACACATATCAAAGGCCTTATTTCTTTAGACAAGGATCATACTCCCTATATAAGAATGCATAAAAATGGCTCTTCTAAGGATTGATACTGCTGAAAAGTTTATTTTTATGCAGGCTCACTGGATGGCTTTCCAAGCAACTAAGTTCTCTCCAACACAGCTTCATATAGATTCTTACTGCTTCTATTTTTTTCAGTGATTGTCTGATCCATCACTTCTCTTTGGAAATGTGATTCATATCTTTTAATTCAGAAGCAACATTGGGATACATATTTTTTGGTTTAAAGTTGCCTGGCCAAAGGAAGAATTCCCACAAGGGGTGGAGATTCTTCTCTTTGGAATCGCAACTTTAACAACTAACCACAGCCACTTTGGTTAGTTTCTAGATTAGCCAACTAGTTTAGTCGTATTCACATATATGTTTCTCTTTTGGAGGCAACTATGTTGCCTCAGTGCTCCTAGTGATCACTTGAACCCTTTGTATATTCTCTTGTTTTTTAAAGGTTTGGGGAGCCTTATATTTATAACCCCCACCTTCGGGTGTTTTCATTCAAAAAAATATTTAGTTTTCTCTTGTGGTATTTCTTATGATACTAGTTATTAGTTGAAAAATCCCAAAAACCCCTATTTTGAAAAATCTAGCTATTCCTAGCACATGGACGGATTAAAAACCAGTATGTGGTTGTGCGTAGTTGGCTATTAGAATCTAGCATCTTTGTGGAAAAACACGGTATTACCACTAACTAGCCCATAGGTAGTTTAGTAGTAAGTTTTGGAGCAGAATGTAAATTTTATCTTTAGTAGTAAGTTTTGAAGCACATATTTCACTTCATATCAATATATCAACCAAAATCCAATGACACAAAATGAAGTCAAAACCATATAGGAGGTTCAAACACATACTTCACCCAATGCCAATATTTCAACCAAAACGAAGTATAAAAGAATCAAGAATTTCATAACCATACTTCGTTTTTCAACCCGCTAAGTTACCCAATCCCAAGAGGTCTCAAGATGTTAAGCTACCCAATATATCCACATAACAACCGCAACCTTATGACTCCAACACAGGCAAATGAGCGAAATCATAGCATTTTTGTTTTTTCTCTCTTTCTCTCATTTTTCCTAGGAGCCCTTTTGGGTTTTCATCCCACCCACACATCATGTTTCTTTGGCTCACATCTCACCTTTTTCCACACATTTAGCCTCTCATTTTTTCCTAGGTCGCCCTTTTTGGTTTTCAACCTATCAGGGCCCCCAATGTTCCCTAAGTTGCCCCCTTGGATTTTCAATTTAGCGGGTTTTCTTTTTACAATTTTTTTTTTCTGTTTTTCAATTTTTTTTGTTTTTCAATTTTTTTCATGTTTTTCCAATCAAAAGTAGGAAAAAGTATTCCAAATCAAGCTAGCATGCATGTGAGTCTTCTAACCCCTCCCCGCGCTTAAAACATTACATTGCCCTCAATGTAAACATGTAATGATAACAATAAAATTCAAGGTAAGAGGTAGAGTGACACCTTTTTCTCTGTATAGTCACCGGTGATATGGCACAATCCCATGTATTTGTATAGGCTCTGTCACAAAATTGGTTTTGGAGCTCGAAGGGGAGCAAAAGTGTCGTAGAAGAACTCACCCCTCGAGGAAAACGTTGTCTCCTTGGCGCCGTTTGATCAAGACTAACACCATAGAGAACAACATCAAACTCACAAGTACATAAGGATTTTTAATACTAGGTTTAGCATCAAAAGTTAATAACCATAGTATTCTTAAAGAACAACCAATCCCTCATGCAATCACCACTATAGAATTGTCAAATACAAAAAATATCCAACATATATATTGAAACAAATCCAAGCATCATTATAGAATATAGCAATTCCAGTCATAATGATGTAGTTCGGATACCATAATCAACAAAGATACTATAAAGATGCAAGAATCTTCATATGTCAATATATGTAAGATATTGGAGGAATGAGTGGATGTGTGGTGGTTCTTGGGAGTATTTGGTGGTGAAGAAGGAGGGATTATGAAGTGTGTAAGCCCAGTTGAAAAGTTGGTTTTTCCTTCACGACTCAAGATAGCATTGGTCACGACTCGCAACCAAGACATCGTGACTCACGATATCTTTGTTTTGTGAGCTCAATTATTTCAGATATTTCTAATTGAGTCGTGACTCATGATGTGCCCATTTTATACGGTTATATTAGGACTTGTGGATTTCACTTTGGTACACTTTTGTGCTCTAAATGTTGCATTTTGCCTTGAAGTTCTCTAAGGAGATTTAAAAGCAACTTTTACGCTTTTATTACTTTTCTAGAGGATTTTGTGTGACAAAGCAGTTTGTTTGAAGACATTGATGAATACTTTTGAAGATTTGAAGATTTGAAGACTTGTATTTGAGCTTTTGAAGATTTTAAGAATTGAAGAAGTGAAGAGAAGAGGAGGATATGAACCAAAAAGTGAAAAGACATCAAGCTGCTGGAAATGGAGTTCATCGCGAGGTCATCGCGAGCCCGTCGTGACTCACAACGGACATATGGCTAGATATTCTTCTTGCTTTTTGTATTGTAAATACTCACCTTATCCTCTACTCTAAAAAAGACGAATCCATCTCTTCTTCTTGCGATTATTCTAGGTTCAAACCCTAGTTTTTCTTTCTTTATTTTCTTAGTTTTTGTAGGTTAATCATGACTTTTAATTATCTATCTTATTTTTATCTTGGGATCAAAGGATAGAAGCTTCCATATCTATGTAGTAAGAACCATATCTATATATTTGGTGTTTTATCTATTTTGCATTTATTGAGTTTTGAATGTGAATTGTTAATAGCATTGATGTTGTTGGAAGCTTGAGTATATAGCTAGTATGATTACTTGTTAGGGTTGGGAGAAAGTAGCTAATTCTCCCCTCTTTTAATGTGGAATCCAAGAGCATGAGTAAGAGCTTCTTAATGATGTTGGTGTGTTGATAATTGCTAGATGAATGCGATGATGTTGAACTCGTTGTCATGTTTGTTTTATGTAGCAAATGAGAGAAGTCTATGAATGTCGATCGTTCTTGACTAATCTTGTGTATATGCATGAATTGGTTAAATGCTTAGACACGGTGTAGTGTTTATAAGTGTTGCTAAGCTTGTTGTTTTTTCCTGCTCAATGCTATCAATGGGATACTTTTAGTTGTGTTTCGGCTAAGGGAGTCATTTGTGAGGTTTGACAAGAGATGTCAAATTCACTCTTGCAAACTACTATCTAAGAAGGATAAAAGATTTATCTTCAAAACAAGTAGTGGAAGTAGTGAATAGGTGTATTTGTTTCACTCGTTCTTGAAGCCTTTGTTATTTAGCATTTATGTGTTCTCAATGCTATGTTTTACTTCAATTATGACATGGGTTGTTTGAGAATAGGAAGTGTTTGTATGAATTAAGTGTTAGGAAGTTAGGAAAGTGACGAATTCCTTAGCTCCTTGGCATGAAAATCTAAGAATATAAACTTTGAACTTCTTGTGCATAATGTGTTGTGATTCTTGCTAGATAAGTATGTTAATGTGGATTGTTCTCATATTTATCCTATAGATGCAATGAAAGGTTGAACCCAACGCTTTGCTTTTGTAGTTTTAAAACCCTTTTTTTCTTAGTTTGTTTGATGATTAGCATAGTTACTTGACTTTTCTAGTTAGTTTGTCTTTTATATTCATAACTTAGGACAACCAACCAACTAACCCCCCCCCATTTACATGCTTTTATATGTATATATATATCTAGTTCTAGCATAATATCAACCATTTGTGTCTGAAAGCTTAAGAAAATCCCCGTTCTCTGTGAACGGCCCCGAATTGCCGTTATTTACTTGGTTGTAGATAATAAGCATTTAGGGATTATAAATATTAACTTTGAGAGGTACGGCGATGACCTCCCAAATGTTGGCGTCACTGCTGGTGAAGAGTTGTTTATTTTTAAGAGTTTAGGTGTATTTGGTTGCATATTAGCTAGTTGTTTTTATTTTCCACTCCTTGGTGGTTATTTTTGTTCAGAGTAGGTATTGCTTGAGGGCTTGGTAAATTTTATCGAGAATCCTTGCAATATAATTTCGGACTTTTGAAAATTTAAAAATAAAATAAAATAATGGAGCATCTCACCTTAAGGAAACTCATGATGATAAGAGAAGCTCAACAAGCAAGGTTTTGTAGGATGTGTAATTTTGACCATCATACCGAGTCTTGCTATTTGTTGTGGGAAGAGCACTATGAAAGGAAAGGAACCCTTGGTTTCCAAAACCAAGGGTACTATGAAGAGTACTACCAAGAGGTAGGAGATGTTGGTTTTCAAGGACAAGAATCTCAAGAATGGTATCCATACCACAATCCTTACAATCTGAAATAGAGTGGTAATCCAGATTGGTGGTATGAGAATGAGCTAAAAAACCAACAATATGAGTAAAATAGTTGGCCATGACCACCTTATACCATACCCCAAAACCAAGCCCAACAAGGAAGTTCAAGTTTGACACGTGAGGAAGTCATGAATACAATAGATAACTTGAACAACTTTACTAATGAGGAGTCGGACACTGAGCTTTCCTCTAGTGTTGAGGATATTGAGGGGCATGTGAGGAGTATATTAGAAGCTTTGGCTCGAATGGAAACTCGTGATTCCAAAAATACACCATCGAGGATTCGGTGAGTGAGGTCACCATGGGAAATGATCTTGAGTTTAAAGGGGGTGAGGAGTTGGTTATTGAGGATGATAAAAAAGAAGGAGAGGTGATTGTGCTACATTCATTAGCATCATCACCCCTACCCCTACCTATTGATCCAACTCCACTATTTTTGGAAGTTTTGAGGGAGATAAGAGAGGAGCCAAAAGACTACCACAAGCCTCCTAACCACCCAACTCCCTTAAAACCACCTCCACGTCAACAAGACTTTTCTCTTGAAAGTTTTGTACCCCCACCTCTCTACTTTTGGATACTCATGGTGAAGGGGTTCAAGCCTTCACCATATGGATAACATTAGGGTCGTGCCAATGACCTTAAATATACCGAGCTTTGTCATGCCAATGACGTAAATAAAATCAGCCTTTATTTTGGTTTTTGTTGTTTAGTTTTTATTATTTTGTCTTGTTCTTTTTACGGTGTGATTTTCTATTAAATTGTAGCAAAGTAAAATGCATTGCATTGGAGGAGATGAAGGAATGAGATCCATGAGAAAAGGAAGAAAGCTTGGAATGTTGGTATGATAAGATTGAATTTTTCCTAAGTGCTGGGAAATCATGTCCTCGCAACTCGCGATGACCTCACGACGTACCATCGCGAGTCGCGATGTGATCAGAAGTTTTGTGCTAAAATTCAACTCCCAGTCTCTACTTTCCGCTAGTCGCGATGAGCCATCGCGAGTCGCAACCAACTGGTCCTTGAGACAGCATCCTCTCGAGACCTCAAGGAAGCAAGCCCTTGGCTCGAGCAAAACTTGAAAGTCTATCACCCTCTCAAGGCCAGTTCTTGAGACCAACCCTTGAGACATCATCCCCTCGAGACCTCGAGGCAGCAAGCCCTTAACTCAAGCAAAACTTGAAAGTCCATCAGGCGTCGTGATCTCAGGTCCTCGAGACTCCAATCCCTCAACTCGAGCCGAACCCTAAAAGCTATGAGTCCTTGAGACCATCATCCCTCAAGACCAGTCAGTCCTCGAGGTCGTAAGCCCTTGGCTCGAGCCAAACCTAAAAGACCATCATCCCTCGAGACCATCATTCCTCGAGTTGAACGGAAGCCCTCGACACCTCGCGTCCTCGAGGCTGCAAGCCCTCGATTCGAGCTGAGCCCAAAAGTACATCATATCCTCGAGAACTTATGTTCTTGAGGCCATAAGCCTTTGATTCGAGCTGAAGCCCTCGAGACCTCGGGTCCTCGAGGCTGCAATCCCTCAACTTAAGCTGAAGCCCTTGAGACCTCAGGTTCTCGAGGCTACAAGCCTTCGATTTGAGCAGAAGTCCTTGAGACCTCGGGTCTTTGAGGCTGTAATCCCTCGACTCGTGCTAAAGATCTCAAGACCTCGGGTCCTCGAGGCCATAAGCTCTCGAGTCAAGCTGAACCCAAAAGTGCATCATACCCTCGAGACCTCAGGCCCTCGAAGCCAAAAGCCCTCGATTCAAGTTAAAGCCCTCAGGACCTCAGGTCCCGTGAAATCTTGAGTGCTCGAGACCAGAATCCCTAGAGACAAATGAAGCCTCTTCAGACCCTCGAGACCAACACCCCTCGGGACATTATCTTTCATCCTCAAGCCCAGCCAGACCCGAGCCTTCCCTACCTGTATCGACTCGCGACGATGCATCGCGAGCCATGACTAGTGCTGTCACGAGTCGCGATGAGAAATCCAACTTTTCAACTGAGCTTAAACACTGCATAATCCTTCCTTCTTCTCCAAATACTCCCAAGAACCACCACATATCCACTCATTCCTCCACCATCTCACATATATTAACATATGAAAATTCTTGCATCTTTATAGTATCTTTGTTGATTGTAGTATGCCGACTACATCATTGAGTCTTTAATCGCTATATTCTATAATGATGCTTGGATATGTGTCAATATATGTTAGATATTTTTATTGGACAACCTTATAGTGGTGATTGCATGATGGATTGGTTGTTCTTTGATAATACTATGGTTATTAACTCTTGATGCTAAACCTAGTATTACAAATCCTTATGTACTTGTGAGTTTGATGTTGTTCTTTGTGGTGTTAGTCTTGATCAAATGGTGCCAAGGAGACAACGTTTTGCTCGAGGGGTGAGTTCTTCTACGACACTTTTGCTCCCCCTTTCGGCTCCAAAACCAATTTTGGGACCGATTCTATACAAGTACATTGGATTGCGCCATATCACCAGTGACTATGTGGAGAAAAGGGTGTCACTCTACCTCTTACCTTGATTTTTATATTATTCTTGCCTTACATATTTACATTGAGGGCAATGTAATGTTTTAAAGTGCGAGGAGGGGTTAGAGGACTCACATGCATGCTAGATTTATTTGGAATGCTCTTTGCTACTTTTGATTGGAAAAACATGAGAAAAAGAAAGGAAAAAATTGAAAATTTTAACAAAAAATATATAATTAATTTTTTTTGAAAGAATAGAAAACCCGCTAAGTTGAAAACCCGTGAGGGCAACTTAGGCAACATTGGGGGCTCGGAAGGGCGACCTAGGTAAAAATGAGATGCCAAATGTGCGGAGATGTGAGCCCAAGAAACATGATGTGTGGCTAGGATGAAAACCCGAAAGGGCTCCAAGGAAAAATGAGAGAAAGAGAGAAAAAATAAAAAATGCTATGATTTCACTCATTTGCCGGCGTTAGAGTCATAAGGTTGCGGTTGTCATATGGATGGATTGGGTAGCTCAACATCTTTAGAACTCTTGGGATTGGGTAACTTAGCGGGTTGAAAAATGAAGTATGGTTATGAAATTCTTGATTATTTTATACTTCATTTTGGTTGATATATTGAAATTGGGTGAAGTATGTGTTTGAACCTCCTATATGGTTTTAACTTCATTTTGTGTCATTGGACTTTTGGATTATCAATTAGGGACTTTGAAATGTTCTTATGAGTAGTGAATTGATAAGTGGTAGGTTAGGTTAGATTTAGGAATTGGGGTTGTGTGTGTGAAAAATTCTCATTTGAGCTTTGATATTGGGATTTATGATATTGAGAGTTTTTGTGAGGTGTTGATTAGGGGAATATTAGTTAGGATGTGGACATATGAATTCCTTCGTGTGCTTAAATCTTTTCTCACTCGAGGGCGAGTCAGGTTTATGTGCGGGGAGGTTTGATGCCCATTTTATACGGTTATATGAGGACTTTTAGAATTCACTTTTGTACACTTTTGTACACTTTTGTACTCTAAATGTGGAATTTTTCCTTGAAATTATCTAAGGAGAGTTAAAAGCGACTTTTACGCTTTTATTACTCTTCTAGAGGATTTTGTGTGACAAGTCAACTTGTTTGAAGACTTTGAAGAATACCTTTATAGATTTGATGATTTGAAGACTTGTATTTGATCTTTTTAAGATTTCAATAATTGAATTAGTGAAGAGAAGAGGAGGATATGAAACAAAAAGAGGAAAGACATCAAGCTGATGGAAATGGAGTCAGTCGTGAGCCCGTCGCGACTCCCGATGGACGTATGGAAAAATATTCTTCTTTCTTTTTGTACTATAAATACTCACCTTATCCTCCCCTCTAAAAATACGAATCCATCTCTTCTTTCTGCGATTTTTCTGGGTTCAAACCCTAGTTTTTCTTTCTTTTCTTAGTTTTTGTAGGTTAATCATGTCTTTTAAATATCTAGCTTAGTTTTATCTTGGGAGCAATGGATTGAAGCTTCCATATATATATATATATGTAGTAAGAACCATATATATATATATATATTTAGTGCTTTTGCAATTTTGCATTTATTGAGCTTTGAATGTGATTTGTTAATGGCATTGATGTTGTTGGAAGCTTGAGTATATGAATTGCTTGTATGATTACTTGTTAGGGTTGGGAGAAAGTAGCAAATTCTCCCCTCTTTTAATGTGGAATCCAAGAGGATGAGGTAGAGCTTCTTAATGATGTTGATGTGTTAATAATTGCTAGATGAATGTGATGATGTTGAATTCATTTTCATGTTTGTTAAAGGTAGCAAATGAGAGAAGTTAATGAATGTCGATCGTTCTTGACTAATCTTGTGTAAATGCATGAATTGGTTAAATACTTAGACACGGTGTAGTGTTTATAAGTGTTGCCAAGCTTGTTGGTTCTTCGTGCTCAATGCCATCAATGGGATACTTTCAGTCATGTTTTGGCTACGGGAGTCATTTGTGAGGTTTGATAAGAGATGTCAAATTCACTCTTGCAAATTACTATCTAAGAAGGATGGAAGATTTATCTTCAAAAAAAGTAGTGGAAGTAGTGAATAGATTGTTTCACTCGTTCTTGAAGCCTTTGTTATTTAGCATCCATGTGTTCTCAATGCTATGTTTTACTTCAATTATGCCATGGGTTGTTTGATAATAGGAAGTGTTTGTATGAATTTAGTGTTAGGGAGTCAGGAAAGTGATGAATTCCTTAGCTCATTTGCATGAAATCTAAGAACATGAACTTATAACTTCTTTTGCATAATGTGTTGTGATTCTTGCTAGATAAGTATGTTAATGAGGATTGTTCTCATATTTATCCGATAGATGCAATGAAAATTTGAACCTTGAATGTGGTTTGAACTAGATTTTGCCTAATGAATGCTATGTTTGGTTAAATGGTTATGTCTTTGGTAGAAGGCTTGTTGTTGTCAAATCTATGGTCCTTCATCCGTATGTAACAATTGTGATAGGTTCAATGACCTAAATTTGAATTGGAAGTGGATATTAACTACCCCCAAGTCTTTGCTTTTGTAGTCTTAAAACCCCTTTTTCTTAGTTTGTTTGATGATTAGCATAGTTACTTGACTTTGCTAGTTAGATTGTCTTTTATTTTCATAACTTAGGACAACCAACCAACCAAACCCCCCAATTTACATGTTTTTATATGTGTATATATATATATATATATATATATATATCTATTTCTAGCATAATATCAACCATTTGTGTCTAAGCGCATAAGAAAATCCCCCTTCTCCGTGGACGACCCCGACTTGCCGCTATCTACTTAGTTGGAGATAGTAAGTATTTAGGGTTTAAAAATACTAACTTTGAGAGGTACGGCGATGACCTCCCAACTAGAAATAGCCATGTCGTGACTCGCGATGGATGTGTCACGACTCGCGATGGGCATGTCGCGACTCACGGAAAGCTAGTGCTGGGAGTTCATTTTTGCTCCCCAGTTCGTCGCGACTCGCGATGTGTCTGTCTCGACTTACGACGACAGGGTTTCTCAGCACTTTGAAAGAATTTATTTTGTTTCTTACCAACTTTCTAAGCTTTCTTCCCTTTCTCATTGATCTCATTCCTTCATCTCCTCTAATGCAATGTACTTCACTTTGCTACAAAATCATAGAAAAACACACCGTAAAAAGAACAAGACAAAATAACAAAAAAAAACTAAACAACAAAAACCAAAATAAAGGCCTAATTTATTTACATCATTGGCACGACAAAGCTTCGTATATTTAAGGTCATTGGCACGACCCTAATGTTATCTATATGGTGAAGGCTTGAACTCCTTCACCATGAGTATCCAAAAGTAGAGAGGTGGGGGTGCAAAAATTTCAAGAGGAAAGTCTTGTTGAGGTGGAGATGGTTTAAAGGGCATTGGGTAGTTAGGAGGCTTGGGATTGTCTTTTGGCTCCTCTATTATCTCTCTCAAAACGTCTGAAAATGTTGGAGATGGTTCACTAGATGGGGGAAGGGGTGATGATGCCAATGAATGTAACACAATTACCTCTTCCTCCATTTTTTCATCCTCAACAACCAACTCTTCATCTTGTTCGAACTCAAGCTCATTTCCCATGGTGACCTCACTGACCGAATCCTAGAGTTCAATTTGGGATGGTGCATTTTCGGAATCACAAGCTTCCATTTGAGCCAACACTTCTAATATACTCCTCGCATACCCCTCAATAGCCTCAACACTAGAGGAGAGCTGAGTGTTTGGCTCCTCACCAGTAAAGTTGTTCAAGTTTGTTATTGTATTCATGACTTCCTGACTTGTCAAACTTGAACTTCCTCGCTGGGCTTAGTTTTGGGGTATGGTATAAGGTGGTGATGACCAAATTTTTTGCTCGTATTGTTGGTTTTTCGGCTCATTCTCATACCACCAATCAAGATTATCACTCCATTCCAGATTGTAAGAATTGTGGTATGGATACCACTCTTGAGCTTCTTTCCTTTGAAAACCAACATCTCCTACATCTTAGTAGCATTCTTCATGACACCCTTGGTCTTGGAAACCAAGGGTTCTTTCCCCCTCATAGTGCTCTTCCATCAACAAATAGCAAGACTCGGTTGGATGGTCGGAATGACACATCCTACAAAATCTTGCTTGTTGAGCCTCTCTTCTCATCATGAGTTCCCTCAAGGTGAGACATTCAATATTTTTTTCAAATGTCCGAAATCATATTTCAAGGATTCTTGATAAAAGTTCACCAAGAACTCAAGCAATAACTACTCCGAACAAAAACAACCACCAAGTAGTGGAAAATAAAAACAACTAGCTAATATGCAACCAAATATACCTAAACACTTGAAAATAAAAGCTTCTTCCCAGGCACCAGCGCCAAAATTTGGGAGGTCACTGTCGTACCTCTCAAAGTTAATATTTATAAGCCCTAAATACTTACTAACTACAACTAAGTAGATAGGGGCAAATCGGGGTCGTCCACGAAGAAAGAGGGATTTTCTTAAGCGGTTAAACATAAAAGGTTGAAATTATGCTAGAAGTAAATAAATACATATATATATAAGCAAGTAAATAGGGGGTTTGGTTGGTTGGTTTTCCTAAGTTATGAAAGTAAAAGACAAAACAACTAGCAAAGTTAAGTACCTATGCTAATCATCAAGGAAACTAAGAAAAATAGATGAAAACTACAAAATACAAAGCCTTGGGGGCAATTAATATCCACATCCAAACCTAATGTAGATCATTGAACCATTCACTCATTCTATCACATTTGTTATCTATAGGGAATGCCAATGGAAGATCAGCATTCATTCCTTCTTAATAGTAATTTGCAAAATCAAAAAATGACAATTTACAAACCTTTGACAATCACTCTAGGAAAACCACACCATAGAGGTATTTCATAAATGGTATTATACACAGAGGACCATAGATTTGATAACAACAAGCCTTCTACCAAAGACATAGTCATTTAACCAAACATAGCATTCATTAGGCAAAACCTACAACAAACCACATTCAAGGTTCAACCTTTCACTGCTTCTATAGGATAAATATGAGAACAATCCACATTAACATACTTATCTAGCAAGAATCAAAACATATTATGCACAAGAAGTTCTAAGTTCATGTTCTTAGATTTTCATGCAAATGAGCTAAGGAATTTGTCACTTTCTTAACACCCTAACACTTTAATCATACAAACACTTCCTATTCTCAAACAACCCATGGCATAAATGAAGTAAAACATAGCATTAAGAACACATGAATACTAAATAACAAAGGCTTCAAGAACGAATGACTTAATCTATTCACTACTTCCACT
The DNA here is from genome assembly GCA_037428765.1 of Rubia yunnanensis. Taxonomy (NCBI): domain Eukaryota; kingdom Viridiplantae; phylum Streptophyta; class Magnoliopsida; order Gentianales; family Rubiaceae; genus Rubia; species Rubia yunnanensis. The sequence continues at coordinate 80,841,551 of CM075061.1, read as the reverse complement.
ACTTGTTGTGAAGATAAATCTTCTATCCTTCTTAGATAGTAGTTTGCAAGAGTGAATTTGACATCTCTTGTCAAACCTCACCAATGACTCCCTTAGTCGAAACACGACTAAAAGTATCCCCTTGGTGGCATTGAGGACAAAGAATCAACAAGTTTGTCAAAACTTATAAAAACTACACCGTGTCTAAGAATTTAACCAATTCATGCATTTACACAAGATTAGTCAAGAACGATCGACATTCATTAACTTCTCTCATTTGCTACCTTTAACAAACATGAAAATGAATTCAACATCATCACATTCATCTAGCAATTATTAACACATCAACATCATTAAGAAGCTCTACCTCATCCTCTTGGATTCCACATTAAAATAGGGGAGAATTTGCAACTTTCTCCCAACCCTAACAAGTAATCATACAAGCAATTCATATACTCAAGCTTCCAACAACATCAATGCCATTCACAATTTACATTCAAAGCTCAATAAATGCACAATAGCAAAAGCACTAAATAGATAGATATAATTATCAAGAAATGCATATGGAAGCTTCAATCAATTGCTCCCAAGATTAAACTAACCTAGATAATTAAAAGACATGATTAACCTACAAAAACTAAGAAAAGAAAGAAAGGAAAAACTAGGGTTTTAACCCAGAAAAATGCAGGAAGAAGAAGGGGAATGAAAGAGGAGATGATAAGGTGAATATTTATAGTACAAAAAAGTAAGAAAGTTTATGTCCATACGTCCGTCGTGAGTCACGGCAGGTTCATCGCGAGTCGCGGCTGAGCCCAGTTTCAGCATCTTGATTTCTTTATTCTTTTTGTTTCAAGTCCTTCTCTTCACTTCACTTATCTTCAATTATTCAAATATTCAAAAGCTCAAATAAAAGTCTTCCTGTCTTTAAATCTTCAAAGGTATTCTTTAAAGTCTTCAAAGTCTTCAAACAAATTGCATTGCACAAAATCCTCTAGAAAAGTAATAAAAGCGTAAATATCGCTTTTAACTCTCCTTAGAGAATTTCAAGGGAAAATGCCACTTCTAGAGCACAAAAGTGAATCCCTAAAGTCCTAATATAACCATATAAAATGGGCACATCAGTAACACTTATAAACACTACACCATGTCCAAGCATTGAACCAATTCATACATTTACACAAGATTAGTCAAGAACGTTCAACGTTCATATACCTCTCCTATTTTCTACAATAAACAAACATGACAAAGAGTTCAATATTATCACATTCATCTAGCAATTACCAACACATCAACACCATTAGAAGTTCTTGGATTCCACATCAAAGAGAGGGGAAACTAAACTACTTTTTCCCAATCCTACCATGAAATCATACAAGCAATTCATATACTCAAACTTTCAACACCATTAATAATATCAACTGCCAACATTTAAAATCTCCATTAATGCACAATAGGAAGAGTAACAAATAGTTAAATAATGTTATCAAGATGTGGACTTGGAAGCCTTAATCAATTGCTCCCAATTACAAAACTAGCCTAGATAATGAAAACATATAATTAACCTAAAAAAAGAAGAAAATGAAGGAAAACTAGGGTTTTTCAGTCCCAAAATCGGGAAGAAGAAGAAGATAGAAAAGAGAGAGGATAACATTTGGTATTTATAGTACCAAAAAAAGAAAGAGTTCTGGCCACCCGTTCGTCGCAACTTGCAACCAATTCATTGCGAGTCACGACCGAGCCAAGATTCAGCATCTTGATTTCTTTCTTCTTTTGTCTCAAGTCCTCCTCTTCACTTCACTTATCTTTAGTACTTCAAGTCTTCAAAAGATCAAATGAAAGTCTTCAAATCTTCAAAGGTAGTCTTCAAAGTTATCAAACAAATTGTCTTGTCACACAAAATCCCCTAGAAAAAGTAATAAAAGCGTAAAATTCGCTCTTACTCCCCTTAGAGAATTTTAAGGAAAAATGCCACATCTAGAGCACAAAAGTGAACCTAACAAGTCCTAAAATATCCATATAAAATGAGCACATAAAACCTTCCCGCACTTGAACCTTACTCGTCCTTGAGTACGAAAAGATTCAAGCACACAAAAGAATTCATATGTCCACATCCTAAACTAATATTCCCCCAAATCAAAGCCTCACAAAAACACTGAATATCATAAATCCAAAAATCAAAGCTCAGATGAAAATTTTTCACACATAACCCCAATTCCTAAATCTAACAACACCTACCAATTATCAATTTACTACTAACCATAAAACATTTTCAATCCCTAAATTGATAATCCCAAAGTCCAATGGCACAAAATGAAGTTAAAACCATATGGGAGGTTCAAGCACATACTTCAATTCATATCAATATATCAACCAAAATCCAATGGCACAAAATGAAGTCAAAACCATATAGGAGGTTCAAACACGTACTTCACTCTATGCCAATATATCAACCCAAAAATGAAGCCTACCAAGAATCAAGAATTTCATAACTCTAGTTCATTTTCCCCTGCTAGCTTACCTAATCCCAAGATGTCCTATCATGTTAGGCTACCCGATCAAACTCACAAGTACTTAGGGATTTGTAATACTAGGTTTAGTATCAAAAGCTAATAACCATAGTATTCTCAAAGAACAACCAATCCATCATGCAATCACCACAATGTAATTATCCAATAAAAATATCTAACATATATCAACAAACGGTGTAGGAATGAGTAACATATATCTTACATTTCATAGTCACAATGATGTAGTCGGCATGCTACGATCAACAAACGTACAATAAATATGCAAGAATATTCCTTTCTATATATATAAAATGGTGGAGGAATGAGTGGAGGTGTGGTGGTTCTTGGGAGTAATTAGTGGAGAAGAGGAAAGGATTATGCGGTATTCTGGCTCAGTATCGTGACCCGCAACAAAAGTGTCACGACTCGACACATCTAGGTAAAGCTAGTTGGAAAGTGAGCACCATTTCATGACTCACGATAAGACCTCCACGACTCGTGATGTCCCATCGTGATGCACAAAAATAAAGTCGTGACTCGTGAAATGTTGGACCTGTGAGCTCAATTTTTCAGTTTTCTCCTGATTTGGTCGCAACTCGGGACCAAACCTTTGCAACTTGCAACCAAACCTTCGTGACTCATGACTAAACCATCGTGGCTAGCAACCAAACCTTTGCAAATTATGACCAAACCTTTTCGATTGTGAGGAACCTATTACAACTCGTGAAATCTTGGGTTTGTGAGCTCAATTCTTTCAGAAGTTTTCTGATTTGGTCGCGACTCGCAAAAAACAGAGACTGGGAAGTGAAAAGCTTCCCTTGTTCATCGCGACTTGCGACATGCAGGGTTTCCTAGAACTTAGAAGAAATTTCTAACCAACTTTCCAATCTTTCTTCCCTTTCTCATGGATCTCATTCCTTTATCTCCTCCAATGCAATGCACTTCACTTTTCTATAAAATTCATGGAAAAATACACCGTGAAAATTAAAAAAAATAACAAGAAATAACAACAAAAACCAAATTAAATGCCAAATTTATTTATGTCGCCAGCACAACTTAGCTCTGTATATTTAAGGTCGTCAGCACAACCCTAAAGTTATCCATATGGTAAAGGCTTGAACCCCTTCATCATGAGCATCCAAAAGTAGAGAGGTGGGGGTACAAAACTTTCAAGAGGAAATTTTTGTGGATGTGGAGTTAGTCTTAAAGGAGTAGGGTTGCTAGGAGGCTTGGGATAGTTTTTTGGCTCCTCTCTTATCTCCCTCAAAACTTCTGAAAATGGTGGAGTTGGTTCACTAGGTGGGGGTGGGGGTGATGGTGGCAATGAATGTAGAAAAATCATGTCTTCCTCAACTTATTTGTCTTCCACAACTAACTCCTCATCCCCTTCGAACATAAACACATTTCTCAAGGTGACCTCACTCACTGAATCTTTAAGTTCAATTTGGGATGGTGTATCTTTAGAATAACGAGCTTCCATTTGGGCCACCGCTTCCAATTTATTTCTCAAATGCCCCTCTATAGCCTCAAGACTAGAGGAGATTCAAGTGTCCGGTTCATCACTAGTCTATGCCAAGTTGCTCAAGTTTTCTATTGCCTTCATGATCTCCTCTAGTGTCAAACTGTAACCTTCTTGTAAGGCTTGGTTTTGGGGTATGGTATAAGGTGATGAAGGCCAACTATTTTGCTCGAATTGTTGATTTTCTGGCTCATTCTCATACCACCAATCTGAATTACCACTTCACTCCGGACTGTAAGAATCGTGGTATGGATACCACTCTTGAGCTTCTTGCCCTTGAAAACTAACATATCCAACCTCTTAGTAGCACTCTTCATAATACCCTTGGTTTTGGAAACCAAGGGTTCTTTCCTCCTCATAGTGCTCCTCTCTCAACATATACCAACACTCGGTAGGATGGTTGGAATGAAACATCCTACAAAACCATATTTGTTGAGCCTCTCTGCTCATCATAAGTTCCCCCAAGTTGAGATGTTCCATTTTAAAAAAACAAAAGTCCAAAATTATATAGTAAGGATTCTCGATAAAAATTCACCAAGAACTCAAGCAATACCTACTCTGAACAAAGAAAACCACAAAGAAGTGGAAAATAAAAACAACTAGAAAATATGCAACCAAATATACCCAAACACTTAAAAGTAAATGCATCTTCCCTCGCAGTGGCGCTAAAATTTGGGAGGTGGTCTTCGTGCCTCTCAAAGTTAATATTTATAAGCCCTAAATGCTTACTAACTACAACTAAGTAGATAGTGGAAAATCAGGGTCGTCCACAAAGAAGAGGGATTTTCATAAGGGTTTAAACATATAAGGTTGATATTAGGCTAGAACTAGATTTATATAGATATAAAAGCAAGTAAAGAGGGGAAGGGGTTGGTTGGTTTTGTCCTAAGTTATGAATTTAAAGACAAGACATATAGAAAAGTGACCTGCCTCCCCCTGGGGTTGTTAAAAGTGTAGCTTATAAGTAACCAAGTTGGAGGTGGTGATGGTTAGATGATAGAAACTTATAGTTCTCCACCCAGTTCCTACTGCTACGCTACCTATAGGGTAGTTAGCATTAAGCCATGGGTTTGTCCGCAGAGAGGGTAGGTCTAATATATCAACTCAAAACACAACCTCGTGTGGGTTGTCAATCCGTACAAGTGAAAGGAATAGCTGGTAAAGCAAAAATGCAAATAGGGGGGTTTTGTTTTTCAAGCTATAAACTACAAAACATGAAAAGTAAAAACACAACTACAATATTAAGCTAAGCACTTGGAGAAATCATTGAGAAACTTGGTCAAACTAATGCTTCTATCCTCAATTCATTCGCATAGAGATCTAAGAAAACCTAATAGAGTGTTCATAACATGTGGTGTAGCTGATGGCATACACTTCCCCATCCCTGTCACAAATGGTGCTCTCACGACCCTCCATCGCGCTACCATCGTAATTAGAGTACAAAAAGGTACGACCATTGTTGTAGGTTTATTTCTACCCTATGCAATTATGCCATGGTCTTCCACCATGAATGCACTACTTCCCTCAGGTCATATCAATTAGGATCAAGGGTTATAGGCACCTTATCTATGATACTAGGGTTTCTTATAACCCTAGCTTGCTACTATTTAGCTATCTCTATCTGGAACCTCTCAGAAAACTTTACAAAGTTAGCTAAGACTGGTGCAATTGTAATTGGATCAGAGTGACCTCGAATCCCCCATGCACACACTCATGCGGACGCATTCTCCTCCGATTCTACCAACTAGGTTTCTCTTACTAATGGGGCATCAATATTTTCACCTTGCATGGATATAGCCCAAAGTGTGTGATGTATATGTTTTGTACTATTCATGCATTCAAACTCAAAATAAAACCATAAAAATATCATGAACAAAAAATTATGATGAACTAAAGAATCTCAAAAGGCATGTAGATTAGACCAAGTCACTACAATTTATCACCAAGCTATAAAAATACTCTAAAAAATATAGATCCATGGAAAATATTGAGTTATATACCATGGATCTAAGAAAATAAGATGAAGAAAAGAAACTACAAAGATAAAAGATTAGGAAAGAGGAGAAAACCCGTAAAGAGAGTTCTCCTCTCCCTTCTAACTAGAGAGAGAAATCTAATCTACATTATGACTAGTTAGGAATTACTAGAATACTAAAGCTCCTATATATAGTAGTATACAATTGAGCCTAATGATACCCAAATTAGGCCAAAGTTAGGTCAAAACCCTAGTCATTCTTTGATGAAGCTTTCTCGAAAAAAATGCTCAAATCCATGAATCTTCTTAAACTTAAAATTAGTTCTTTGGATAGAACTCATAAAGACTAAGATTTAGATATATGGTAGAGGAAAATTGGATCAAAATTGAGCGAATCGTGGCAAAAATAGTGATAAACTGCTACTTGGCACGGGCCGTCACGGATATTGTGGCTCAGGGCGTGAGGTATGGTGAATGGCATGAATCTTCATGTCATGCGGGGCGTGGATCTTTTTGTCGAGTGGGGTGCAAGGCATTGCGCAGGCCACATTTAACCCCTGGCACGGGCCGCATCATCTCATGCGGGGCACCGTCAGGGTGCTGAAAACTGAGGTCCATAATAGTGCCCATGGTCAGGAAGGCTTCTATCTTAGGAATTTTGGGGTGATCCATGTGATTTCTAACACCCCCCCAGCCGGTCTTGGCGTATAGAGCTCGAAACGATGCAAGACGCCGAAAATGGGATATCCCGCACCCATACTTAGCTGCGTGGAGGGGTTCTTTGCTTGGTGCTAGCAGCCCATGGCCTCTAGAGTAGGTCGTGCCATAGCCTTATGCTGGTATTCTTGGCATGGGGAAGCTCCTTTGGCATGGGTTATTGGTGCCAAACCATGCACGGCCCGCGCTGACCCCTTCATACCTCAGCTGGCTGAAGTTTCTTCCTTTGCAACGGGTGAACCGTTAGTTTGATTTGAGAGCTTTAGTAGTCAATTATATTGTGCTCGAGAATAAAAATCCAATGGAACAAGCTTTAAAGGCTGATTCCTCCAGGATTATTCTCAGACTTTGGCATACCTCATCGGCCACGATTCACCATTTCTCCCTTAGACATTCTGAACTCCAATGCCACCTATCTTTGGCGTCACCCTTCTACTACCATGATTTGATGTCCATGGCATTCTTCTTCTACCATTCTATAGGTGAATGTTCTTTGATCTCTTCTACCTTCCTTGCAAACGGCCTTTAATATCTTCTATCTCCCCTACAAACAACCTTCAATATCTTTTACCGCCCCTACAGACGGCCTTCATAGAGAATGTAAACAAAACATACCCACGGGAGACCTACTACAGATGATCAAAAGGATGATCAAGGAGCCTATGGATACAAGATATCTATTAGTACCAATTAAGTCTACAAAATGCGGGATTTAGACAAGAAAACCAAACATAGCCATCTAAACCCCTTGTCACGTAAATTAAATTAATACTAGCAATCCACCAAATAAAACTATCTAAAAGTATTCCAAATGTATCGGTTAATGCAAGCGTAATGAAGCATATTACAAAGTTAAGTAACTATGCTAATCATGCAACAACTAAGAAAAAGAGAAAAAAACTACAAAAAACAAAGCCTTGGGGGCAATTGATTTCCACTTCCAAACCTCTTATCTATCCTTGAATCTACAACCTATTCATTACTTTAACTACTACTTGTGAGTATAAATCTTCTATCCTTCTTAGATAGTAGTTTGCAAGAGTGAATTCAACATCTCTTGTCAAACCTCACTAATGACTCATCTAGTCGATAAGCGACTAAAAGTGTCCCATTAATGGTGTTGAGCACAAAGAATCAACAAGATTGGTAACACTTATAAACACTACACTGTGTCTAAGCATTGCACCAAAATATACATTGAACCAATTCGTGCATTTACACAAGATAAGTCAAGAACGCTCAACGTTCATAGACCTCTCCTATTTGCTACAATAAACAAGCATGACAAAGGGTTCAACATTATCACATTCAACTAGTAATTATCAACACTTCAATACCATTAGAAGTTCTAATTCATGCTCTTAGATTCCATATCAAAGAGAGGTGGTGTATATATGGCCCAACGATCAAGAGGATAACGGCCACTAGGCTCATCCCAATGTCATCCCACAATAAAGCGAACATATTTCAGCCCAAGACTAGGATTAGTTAAATACAAAGCTTTGGTTCTTGACAAAATACATGAGCCAAAATATACGGAAAAAACAATAGGAAAGAAGACCATGAATGTAGAATGTGGTGATCATGGTATACCCACGATCTCAATCCCTAAAAGAAAAAAACCGCAACTGAGTTAGCCTATAAATACAACAGGCTATGGAAGAGTTAAGGTAAGCGTAACTATCATAAGAAATTACAGTTCTTCTAGGAGTGATTGATTTGATCGTCGGAGCATTTCTCCCAAAATCACTTCTAGGCTTGACTTTGCAGGAAAGAAGGTTCGTGGGGTGAGCAACAAAGGTTCTACCTGACCAGACTACCACATTAGTTGGCACCGACTTTTGGAATGACAAGTCATAAACCTGCAGACTTTTCGTAACAAACCAATTATGATACTCTGCTAAACTTTCATCACTTCGATGTGCTATGTTGTTGAGATCTGCAATCATCTTTGTAACTATGTGTTTTTGATATAAACATCTCAGAAATAGATCGAACAATTGCGCCCAAGATTTGATGCTCCCTTGTGGAAGATCCTCTTACCAAGTGATTGTTGTTCCCGAGAGGAAGATGGGAATCACTTTGCACACTAATTCAATGTTCACATATCAATACCTCATGTTGTTCCTGTATGAGTGTAGAAACTCTTTTAGATCTGTGGTTACCTCATAGATTTTGACATGAAACGAGAGCTTAAAATCTTTTGGCATTCTAAAATCCCACAAATACAGTGCTAAGGGCGATCTATCTTTGTCATGTTCTACCACGATGCCACGTAATTGTTCTTCGTACATGATGTCTTGACGCTCCTCACTTATCTTATTTTATGGGTTTTGAGGTTTCTGCTTAAGCATCCTCAATAACTGTTCATAAATATCTTCTCTGTTTGTTTCTAAAAAGCCGTGAATGCCCTCCTTTTCCATTTCATGGTTACTGTTTGGGAATTCTGCTTCCTCTTCTGTTTCTTCTTTACTGTGTTCATTTTTTCCTATTTGGAGTAATATCTTGAATGACATACGTTCCTCTCTCATGTCTTGGTGCTTGTTCCTATGAATGATGATTATGACTCTTTTCACTCCTGGTGAACACCATTGTTTACCTAATTGAACTGAAAATGGAAAAAAATATTCCGTCCCCACAGTCGGCTCCAACTATGTGGTAGTGTGGTCAGGTAGAACCTTTGTTGCTCACCCTGCAAACCTTATTTCCTATAAAGTCGAGCCCAGAAGTGATTCCAAGAGAAATGCACTGACGATCAAGTCAGTCACTCTCTGATGAACTGGATTCTTATGATAGTTACCCTTACCTTAAATCTTCCCTAGCATGTTATATTTATAGGCTAACTCAATTGAGGTTCCTTAATTTTAGGGATTGAGATCGTGGGTATACCACAATCACTACATTCTGCATCTGTGGTCTTCCTGCCTGGAACTTGTTCCGTATATTTCAGCTCATGTATTTTGTCATGAACCAAAGCTCTATATTTAAATGATCCTAGTCTTGGGCAGAAACATGTTCGCTCTTTTGTGGGATGACATTAGGATGGGCCTAGTGGTCTTCAGCCTCTTGATCATTAAGCCATATATACACCAAGAGGGAAAACTTAGCTACTTTTTCCCAACCCTACCAATCAATCATACAAGCAATTCATATCCTCAAACTTCTAACACCATTAATGATATCAACTACCAACATTCAAAACTCCATAAATGCACAGTAGCAAGAGTACCAAATAGATAGATAGAGTTATCAAGATATGGGCTTGGAAGCCTTAATCAATTACTCCCAAGTGTAAAACTAACCTAGATAATGAAAACACATAACTACCCTACAAAAACTAAGAGAAGAAAGAAGGAAAAGTAGTGTTTTTCAGTCCTAAAATCAGGAAGAAAAAGAGAGAGGATTAGGTTTTGTATTTAAAGTACCAAAAATCAAAAAGGAGTTCTGGCCACCTGCCCATTGTGGCTCATGACTAACCTGCCTCCCCCGTGTCATCAGAACCATAGCTTTAAAATTTAACCTGGTTGGAGGCGGTGTGGTCAGAAGATAGAATTTATAGTTCTGCACCATGTTCATACTGCTACGGTACCTATAGGGTAGTTAGCGGTAAGCCCTAAGTTTGTCCACGGAGATGCTAGGTCTAATGTATCAACTCAAAACACAACCTCGTACATGTTATCAATCCGTACGAGTGGAAGGAATAGCTAGTAAAGCAAAAGTGCAAGTAGAGAGGTTTTGGTTTTTCAAACAAACAACTAATAAACATGAAAGTAAAAACACAACTATAGTATTAGCTAAGCACTTGGGTAAATCATTGATTAACTTGGTCACTACAATGCTTCTATCCTCGATTCTTTCATATGAATATCTAAACAAACCTAATAGAGTGTCCATAACACGTGGTGTAGTCGATGATATACACTTCCCCATCCCTGTCACGGCGGGTACTCTCGCAACCCTTCATCGACACCACCATCGTATTTAGGGGAGTACAACAAGGTCCAACCATTTTGTAGGTATTATTCTTCCCCATGCGATTACATATCGGGCTTTCACCACGAATGCAACTACTTCCCTTGGGTCCTATCAACTAGGCTAAAGGGTCGTAGGCACCTTTTCTATGATACTAGGGTTTCTTTTAACCCTAGCTTGCTACTATTAGGCTATCTCCACCCGGAACCTCTCAAAAAAATTTACAAAGTTAGCTAAGCCTGGTGCAATGGTAAGTGGATCAGAGTGACCTCGAACCTCCCGTGCACACACCCATGCAGACGCATTCTCAGGAACAAGCACCAAGACATGACACTGGCACTGGCGTGGGTCATGTCTGGCACTGGCGTGGGCCACGTCGTCTCCTGCAAGACACCGTCAAAGTGGTGAATCTTGAAGTTTTAATACGCTCCCATGACCGTTGACACAGGCCATGGTCAAGCTAGGTGATTTGCTCAGAATCTTGGTGTGGGCCGTATAAATTCCCACATTCTGCATGCTGGTCTCGGCATAATGGAATTGGAACGGCGTGGGATGCCTAAAATGGGACGTCCCACACCCATACTTAGCTGCGCGATGGGGTCTTATATTTGTGCTTGGTGGCCCATGGTGTCTGGTGTAAGTCGCACCATTTCCTCATGCTTCTCTCCTTGGAATCTCCTTTGGTGCGGGTTGTTGGTGCCAAACCATGCACGGCCCGAGCCGACCCGTCAGTACTTCAGTCGGCTGAACTAGTTTCCTTTGCTATGGTAGAATCTTTAGTCCTATTTGAGAGTTTTAATTGTTTATTTTATAGTACTGGAGAAGGCTAATCGAAGGGAACCAGCCTTGAAGGCTAATTCTTCTTGGATCATTCTCAAACCGAAGCACAACATCGGACCATGATTTCCCATTTCATCATTAGCCACTATAAACTCTGTAGCCGCCTATCTTTTCCTTCAATCTTCTTCTACCATGCATTGATGACCATAGCCTTTGTATACTACCATTCTAATGTGAATGACCTTCATCTCTGCTACCATTCTTGCGAATGGCCTTCAATATCTTTTACCGCCCTTGTGAATGGCCTTCACATAGAATGTAAACAAAAGTACCCACGGGAGACCTAATAAAGATGATCACAAGGAAGATGAAGGAGTCTATGGATACAAGATGTCCATTAGTACCAATTAAGTCTACAAAATGCAGGATTTAGATAAGAAAACCAAACATGGCCTCTAAACCTCTTGTCACATAAACTCAACTAATACTAGCAATCTACCAAGCAAAAGTAACTAAAACATATGCCAAATGCATTGGTTAACGCATGCAAAATGAAGTAGATCATACTCACCACACTTAATCCTTTACTCGTCCTCGAGTAAATAAAAGACAAGAAAAATAATCAAGCAAAATGTAGCGTGCAAGTGTAAGTTAACCGAGGCAATCAAGTTATTCCAAGATTACCCTGTTTCCTCCAAGAAAGTTAGAATCTCACAACTCACACACTTCCCGAAAGACATAAGTAACCAAACCACCAAAAACTAAAGTGTGGAAAAAAGGTAAGCCAAAAAGATAAGTGTCAAGTTAGCTTACTTTTCCCGAAATGATCCCAAAAGAAATAAAATAGTAGTCTTCAAAAACAATCCATCATGGAAGCATGCATGTAACCTAGTTTTTTATATTCTTTCAATTTCTCTCATTTTTCCTAGGATCTCTTTCGGTTTTTCATCCTAGCTTGAACACAAAAAGGGTAATCACTTCTCACATTTTTCCACACGCCCTCTCATTTTTTTGTATGCTTGTAAGCCTAGCCAGGCCTAGACTCTCATTTGTACCTAGGTTTTTTTACCCATCCGGGCTTTTCCTCATGTTACCCGAGTAGCCTTTTGGGTTTTCTACTTGTCTAGGTTTTTGTATTTTTTTCATCTTTTCAAGTTTTCCAATTTGTTTTGGTGTAGCACAAAAAATCCCCAAAAGTGGCCTTCATACTACAAAAGATAGTTAAAAATAAAAATACACCACCAATTTCATAAAATATCCTACCCCATGCAAACTAGAAATCCTAGCATAGTATTTCATACCACAAAATATTCATCCAAAATCATCCATCAACAAACAAAAATCAGCATAATCAACAAACAAGAAAAACAACTACCAAAGCAAATAATGAAATGCACCTAGGAAATCCAAGAATGAAAACTCCCAAAATGCTCACTACTCCCTCCGCCAAAAGACCAACCATGTCTCCCATGAAGATTTTGCCCCTCTTCCCATCTCCCATCGCTAAACATTCCTGCACAAAGTACCCCGCCAAGTTCGGGTAAAAGTTACCCCCGGGAGTCATTACCCAAAGGCAATGAACATCTGAACCCAGATATTGTGTTAGTTCACCGTGGCAAAAGACTCACATGGCCAAAAAACGGTTAACATAGCGGAACACCTGATGAACTATGGGGGTACTCTTGCATAGGTTATTCCGATGCGTGCCCGTCAGCTGCACCCAAAAAATGCCCAAGAGAGAAAGGTAACCCTTGGCGGTGTGTCTTCTAAATCTCCTTTCCATACCTCCACCCAAAAGCTCATGCTACCTCTCGGTGGGTCATCTTGTACTCCTTATCGTCTAGGTTGAATTTGATAGCCTTCTGTCCATCATTATCTACCACTGGCTATAGAGTAGCTAGGAACTCTAGGGTCCACCTAATGTACGTCATGGAGTTTTTCTCGAGAAACCCCTCTAGACCTACTCGGCTCAACATGTAAGTGACCGGCTTGAGTAAGCCTAGACCCGCCCAGGTGTCCTTGCAAGCAAACCCCATCTCCAAAATACTCCTCTTTGGCTTTCTCAAGTACCTCCACCTCTGGGCTGCAGTCCAAGAACTGTTGGATAAACCCTTAAACTCCTCGGTCACAAATGTGGGGATATGAAGAACAGGAGTTTTCGTCTTAGGGTTTTCACCCTTCGTCGACTTCTTCCTCTTCTCATCCCTAGTGGACTTGCCCTTTTCCTAGGAATTCTTCTTTGGTGGCATCCAAAAAAAATGAGGACAAGAGTGGTGATATGATTATAAACAAAGCATGGCTTATAATTCAATGAGAAAACATTCTCTCAAATAACACAAACATTCATATCATGATTTCTAAGCATGTGAGCTATTCAAACAAGAACATTTCTCAACAATACAACAATATTATGTATGTTATCACCAACCCCTCAATAAGATCAAGCAACCAAGATTAACTATCTCCACCAAATCAACCAACACCAAAGATCATATCTTAAGCATAGTAGCACATCAATCTTCCCAACATCCTCTTCAAAACAAGATCATGCATACAAACTCAAACTCAAACACATATCTCACAACACATTCATTCAGCATTCATGCTTCAAATAACACCACCACAATGTCAAATAAATCACATAAACATAGAGTTCAATTGTTACCCAAAATTTGAAGATAGGATTTGCAAGACCCACAAAAGAAGAAGCAAAAATTGCCAACTTTTGGAAGAAAAGCTTCAATTCTTTTGAGTTCACCAAGAGTGTGTGAGAGTGAATGTTTCTTGAGAATAAAGAATGTGTCAAATGAGAGAATTTGGTGGAGAAATGTACTGTGGAAATGGAATTTCAGCCTAGGTGACTAGGGTGAGAGGTACAATTAGGATAAGAATGGAATTTTAAAATGTTCAATTTAGGGGGACAATAGTACAAGCCAATTAATTCCAAGGGATTTTGAAGTATTTTAAAAAATCCTAAGGAATTTGGGTATTCCTAAATTCTTGAACGAAAAATGCATTTTTGAAGTTGAGAATCAGAATTTTCATAAAATGTGCATTATCGGAGCAAAGAAAAATGAAAAATTGGTGTAGTGTGCAAAAATGGTGCCTGCCGCAAAGCATAACCTCACGCCAAATCACTCGGCACGAGGCATAGCCTTGCACCAAACCTCTGGCACAAGACATAGCCTCGTGCCATTCTAGTCCCAGCACAAAGCATAGCCTCATGCCGGCCTACTTGGTACGAGTCATCCCCCAAATTTTTCCTAATCCTTGATTTTTTTTTCTCTTTTTCAAAAGACTCTATCACCCATCCAATTTAAATCCATTTAAAACACAATTGAGAGGTCATTGTCGTACCTCTCAAAGCTAAATTTATAAATGGTAATGCTTCCTATCTACAATTAAGTAGATAGTGGTAAGTCGGGGTCGTCCACGAAGAAAAGGGATTTTTTCAAGTGTTTAAACATATAGAGTGGAAAACATACAAGGCACAAACATATATAGATACATATAAAAGCACGTAAAGGGGGGGGTTTGGTTGGTTTTTTGTCCTAAATTATGGAATTGAAAGACAAGTTAACTAACAAGAAAGTTAAATATGGAAAGCATACAACAACTAAAAGGTTATTAAACTAACAATTAACGGAACTTTGGGTGCAATTGACTTCCACTTCCATGGCTCTTGTCCATCATTGAACATGCAACCTATTTACTACTTTCACTACTTGTTTTGAAGATTAAATCTTCTTTCCTTCTTAGAAATTTCTTTACAAGAGTGAATTCAACATCTCCTTTCAAACCTCACCAATGAATCTCTCAGTGAAACACGAGTAAAAGTATCCCATTGATGGCATTGAACGCGAAGAATTAACAAACTTGGCAACACTTATAAACACAACATTGTGTCTAAGCATTTAACCAATTTATGCATTTACACAAAGTAAAGAACGATCGACATTCATAGAATTTTTTCATTTTCTACTTAAAAAAATATGACAACGATTTCAACATCATCACATTCATCCATCAATTATCAACCCATAAACACAATCAAAAGCTCTAATTCATACTCTTGGATTTCATATCAAGAAGAGGGAAACTTGGCTACTTATTCTCAAACCTTAACAAGCAATCATACAAGTATTTCATATACTAAAGCTTTCAAGAACATTAATGAAATTAACAAACAACATTCAATGCTCAATAAAAGTAAAATAGAAAGAGTATTAAATAGGCCACAAAGTGTTCTTAAGACATGGGCTTGGAATCCTTGGTCATTTGCTCCCAAGAACTGGATTTAGCTACTAAAACTCATACTAATTAGCAACAACAATTCAAACATAAATCAAAGATAAAACAAGATGAAAAAGATAAGAAACCTAGGGTTTTGCTGCAGAAATTGCGAAGAAAAGTGAGGAAAGTGAAAAGATAAATTGCTATTTATAGTACAAGAAAAAGGGATAAGGTGTTCCGGCCATCTGTTCGTCGCTAGTCGCAACGGGGTCATCGCGACTCACGATGGGCTCCCACAACAGAACATGTTTTGTCTTCTTTTTCTTATCTTCTATACTTTAATCCATTACAAACCCCTCCAACTCTTCAGGCTATCAAGTCTTCATAGATTTAAAGCTAATCTTCAAAGTTTTCAAAAGATTATCCTCAATGGCCTTTGGTCTTCAAGTCTCGATGTTCTTTCCTTGCCACACAAAATCCCCTTAGAAAATGTAAAAGAGCGTAAATTTACTCTTACCACTCCTAAGAGAATTTCAAGGTAAAATCTAAGCTCTTCATAAAAAAAAGCACAAAAGTGATCCTAAAAATTCCCAAAATATGTACATAAAATGGACACATCAAAACTCTCCGCACTTAAACCTTACTCGCCCTCAAGTAAGAAAAGATTCAAGCACACAAAGGAATTCACGTATCCACATCCTAACTACTATTCCCCCAAGTCAATATCTCACAAAACTCTCAATATCACACATCTCAAAGTTAGATCAAATAAGAAGTTACCCACGAACCCCATTCCTAAATTTGCACAAATCATATCAACCTATCAATTCATTAATATCCATAAAAATATTTCTATGTCCCGAATTGACAATCCCAAATCCAATGGCACAAAGTGAAGTCAACATCATGCTTGAATTTTAAACACATACTTCACTTTATACCTATATATCATCCTAAAAACGAAGTATATCAACAATCAAGAATTTCATAACTTACTTTATTTTCCCTGCTAAATTAGTCTCAAGATGTTAAGCTACCCAATCCATCTGTATGACAACCACAACCTTTTGAATCCAACGCCGGCAAATGAGTGAAAGCATAGCATTTTCCCTTTTTTCGTTTTCTCTCATTTTGCCTAGGAGCCTTTCTGGGTTTTCATCCTAGCCACACATCATGTTTCTTTAGCTCACATCTCACCTTTTTCCGCACATTTAGCCTCTCATTTTTACCTAGGTCACCCTTTTGGGGTTTTGGCCTATTTGGTTCCCCAATGTTTCTTAAGTTTCCCTCTCGGGTTTTGAACTTAGCGGCTTTCTTTTTATTTTTGTTTCTTTTTTTTTTTCAAAATTTTCAGTTTTTTCCATTTTTTTCATGTTTTTCCAATCAAAAAGTAGCAAAAAGCTTTCATGTGTCAAAGCTAACAAAGCATCCAAATACACATCAAAGCATCCCAAAATATTCAAGCCTAAAGAGAAGAAATCCAAAGCAAAATAGTAAAAGCAGTGACTACCCCTCACCACACTTAAAATGCTACATTGCCCTCAATGTAGACGAAATAGGGTAAAAACATACAAATCAAAGCATAGGGAGTGCAAAACAATAAGCTCACATCAGAAATGAGTTGCACTGGCACCATAATCGGAGTCCCTGCCATAAGTCTGCTGATACTATGCCAGCCAATTGGCATTCCTCAAACATTGCTCTCTCTGCCTCGCTGCTCTAGAGTTAGGACCTGGGTCACCACCTCTCTGCGACTGAAACTCTAAAATCATAGAGGAAAGATTGTGAATCTCCGTATCTATCACCATGATGCTTTGGGAGACGAACAGGTTGTACTCAACCTATCCATGGAAGCCTTGCAAGACTGTCTGTATCAGGCGCTCATAAAAATCAAGTTGATACTGAGAGAAATGAGGTGGCACATAATCCTCCTGCATCAGCTCGGTCCGTGGTGGAGGTGATGGATAATGTTGCTCACCCTGAAGCTCAGTGAACACCCTCGTAAGTCAGAGCTAGAGGTGGGGGTAGGTTCTTGAGCTCTCGCTCAAAACCCACCCTACATAAAGTATCAGGTGCTATCGCCAAATCGTGAACCGGGGTATCCAACACTAGCTTAATTCTATGGCACTGAGGAAGTGTAAAACAATGACATTCCTCACCCCATCAACCAATGGTACACTCTTGGAACCTCTGTGGTGTTGATCAGGATGAATTCTTCATCCTCTCTATGGTGATGAGATATTGACCCACCCCGACCCATGGTCGTTAATACAGTCGTAGCAAGCACAGTTTAAATAACATGGGTTAAGGCAAACATGTGCCACACATGTGCTAAACACAGGCTTCCCACCCCGACCACTATGTGCCAAACATGTGCCAAACACGGCTTTCCCCACGAATGCACTAATTCCTTGTGGTCATTTATACACGAGGCCTTAGGTTCATAGGCTTTTTATCTGTGATACTAGGGTTTCAACACACCAACTAGATTGATACTATCAACTATCTTTACCCGTAACCTATCAAAAAATGGTTAAGTAATCATCTAAGACTAGTGCGATGTTATGCGGATTAGGGTTGCCTCAAATCTCCCGTGCACACACTCGTGCGGAATTGTTCCCCTTCACCCATTTAAACATCCATGTTTATCTTCCCAATGGGTCATCAATAAGTGCACCATACATGAACATAGCCCACAGTGTGTGCTCATATGTGGTTTAATGTTCATGCATTTGTCACATTCAAGAAAAATCACAATAATATCATAAACACAAAGATAGATGAAATTTAAGGAATCTCATAAAGCATCAAAAGATACACATGTGCCAAACATGTCACAAGCTTAACTAACTACTCCAAAAAGTATAGATCCATGGAAAATATGGAATAAGATGCCATGGATCTGAGAAAATAAGAAGAAAAGAAAAAGATAAAAGAAAGAGAAGAAGAAGAAATGAGAGAAGGAACTCTCTTCTTCCTTCTCTCTAAACTAGAAAGAGAAACTAATTTATATTATAACTAGATCTATTCCACTTAGGTTTCAGTAGAAGACTAAGGCTCCTATATATAATAGTAAGAGATTGGGCCTAAAAATTGGCCCAAAATAGGCAAAATATAGCAACACCTAGTCACTCTTTCCCTCTAGCCACTGAACCTTTCTCAAATAAACTGGTCAAATCATCTGGATTTGAATTATAGTTCATTGGATAGATCTCAGAAAAACAAAGATTTTGATATGGTAGAGGGAAATCAGATGAAAATTGAGAGAGTTATGGCCAAAACGGTCAGCCGCGAAGGTTTCACGGACTGCCCCGGATGTCACGGTCCATGAACATTCAAGCACAGGGCATGGGATCTGGCATGGTCCATGAAGTAGGTATCATGCCACGGTTCGTGAAAATTCTCACGGACCACGAACAGTTCACAGTTTTTGCTCAGAAGTTCTCACGGTCAGTGAAGGTTTTCATAGATCGTGAGCAGCCTGTAGTCCTTGCTCAGAACTTCTGTCACGGTCTGTGAAAAGGCTCTAGTCTTTGCTTAGAATTTCTGTCACAGTTTGTGAAGGTTTTCACAGACTGGCTCCATGCTTAGCCATATGTTTAAATCTTCATCTCCAAACTCCACAGTCTGGAGTGTTTCTCCTTGCCCTGTACAATTGCCTCGTGCAGGTCTTCACAGATCCTCTTTTGTTTTTTCGTGTAGTGCGGTTGTGTTGAAAGTCATCGGTATACCTCTCAAAGATAATATTTATAAGACCTAAATTCTTACTAACTAAACTAAGTAGATAGTGGTAAATTGGGGTCATCTAAAAAGAAGAGGGATTTTCCTAAGGGTTTAAACATATGAGGCTGATGATAGAGGTAGATATATATATAGATATATAAAAGCAAGTAAAATTTGGGGGGGTGGTTGGTTTTGTCCTATATTATGAAATTAAATACAAGACAACTGGCAAAGTTGAGTAACTATGCTATTCATGCAACAAACTAAGAAAAAGAGGTAAAAAATACAAAATACAAAGCCTTGATATCCACTTCTAAACCTCATGTAGATCATTGAACCATTCACTCATTCTATCACATTCATTACCTATAGGGAATGCCAAAACTTCTCAATTAAATATCAATATTCATTTCTTCTTAATAGTAATTCACAAAGACGAACAACGACCATTTCCAAACCTAATTAATAATCACTTTAGGAAAACTACACCATAAATCAATGGAATTATACATGAAGAACCATAGATTTGATAACAACAAGAATTCGACCAAACGCATAGCCATTTAACAAAACATAGCCAAGGTTTAACGAACCGGCACGGATGCCATGGTCTGTGAACATTCAAACGCGGGGGGGCAACGGTACATAAACATTCAAGCATGGGGAATGGGATATGGCATAGTTTGTGAACATTCATAGCCGTGAGTTGTGGGATCTAGCGTGGTCCATGAAGCAGGTATCGTGCCACGGTCCATTAAGATTGTTACGAACCACGAACAGTTCATGGTTATTGCTCAGAATTTCTCACAGTCGTGAAGGTTTTCACGGACCATGAGCAGCCTATGGTCTTCGCTCAAAACCTTTTTCATGGCGCATGAAGTTTTCACAGACCAACTCCATACTTAGCCAAATCTTCAATTCTTTATCTCCAAGCTCTACGGTCCTGGGTCTTTGTCAGGGCCCGGAGCCATTGCCTTGTGAAGGTCTTGTGTAGGTCTTCATAGATCCTCTCGTGTCCCTTGTGTAGTGTAGGTTGTGTGCTTTATCATGGGCCACAAGTGCTTTACCATATGTGGTCTGTGAAGTGTCATCGGTGCTTCGTCGGCTGAACTTTGTTTGCTTGCTACAGGTGAACCGTTAGTCCGAATAGGGAGTTCTAGTAGTCAATTTTTTTAGTACTCGAGAAGAGGAGTCCAATGAAACCAATATTGAAGGATAATTATTCCTGGATCATTCTCAGACTCCTCGGACCATGATTCACCATTTTATCCTTTGGGCGTCTTGAACTCTAAATGCGGCTATCTTTGGCTTCAATCTCCTTCTACCATGCATTGATGTTTATGGCCTTCATCTTCTACCATTCTAATTTGAATGGGCTTCACCTCTTCTACCGTCCTTGCGAACGGCCTTCAATCTTCTACCGCCCTTGTGAACGTCCTTCACATAGAATGTAACCAAAAAGTACCCACAGACGACCTACTAAAGATGATCAAAATGATCAAAATGAATACCAAGGAGCCTGTGCATACAAGATGTTAATTAGTACCAATTAAGTCTATAAAACATGGGATTTAGACAAGAAAACCAAACATGGCCGTCTAAACCCCTTGTCACATAAACTTAACTAATACTAACAATCCACCAATTAAAAGTAACTAAAAAATATGTCAAATGAAATGGTTAATGCACGAAAAATAAAGCAAATTAGATATGAATAAAATCTACCCAAGCGCGGGAAACCATCCAGGGCAACCAAACCTAAGTGCTCTGCTAGAAGGGTAATCATACCCCCCATGATAATCTTGCATGTTGGCTTCTTAGCCACACCGACAACTCTCTTCATCCATAACTCAGCCTACAGTCCAATCTCATCCCCCCACTCATCAGATGCCATAGGAAGTGAATATCATTGTCCGACACATTCATCAGCTTTGATAAATCTAACACTGTTCCTGCTAAGAACCTGTACCAGAAACAGACTGCAACATGGATGATGGCGCTGCTCTTGTCATGGGAGTTCTTTGGCCTCATGTCAATGATGCTCCAAAATAACATATCATCCTCGATCCCGTGCTTTGGGGGCTATGGGTCCAACCTTGCCCGGACCTCTGTCGTGTCCTAATCAAAGGTTGCCTCTATCTGTGAGACTATCATCTCTCGGGGTACATCGTCGAAGTGGAAAGTGATGCACTTCTCACATGGCTCATCATTTCACATGCTATATAGCCGGATTGTGGATAAGAACTCCAATGTATAGCGCCAGTAGGTGGGGGTACTCTTGGCCATGAAACCATCAAATCCTCCTTAGGCAAGAAGATAGCAAACTGGCTCTGTCAACCCGAGATCATCAAGTGTCATCTCATCGATGAACCTTGTCTCCAAAAGCTTACAGGTGACCAAGACGTCCCACTTATCCATGTAAGACCCAGAGATTAGAGTCAAACCCAAGTACCAATCTGGAGAAGGAGGTATGGGGTTTGGCTCCAAAGCCGGTGGAGCAGCGGCACGCGCACCTCGATTAGGAGCCCTAGGTCTCTTGGTAGTGGCCATGTCTATCAATCACAGAAAACATGTCAAATGCACAAGAATATAAACATATGCAATAATTTAAGATCATAATCAACTCCAAACTAGTCTAGCCTACCTCACAACTTCCAAGATGCAACAATCGAGTCCAAGCTAACTAGTTCAAGTGTCAACTACAATTGCATATAAAATCCAATGCACATTTAACATACCAAAATTTTCAAGTTCATACCATAGGTCATTCATTGCAAGTCACCCAAAACATTGAGATAATGAAAAGGATAACATTCACTAAACTGTTGCTTTAACAAATGTAATAGCCAAAAACAAAATTATTTGTCAACATCCTTATCGATATGCATTCACTACGTTCTTGGCTAAACTATGTCAATATAAGCAACTTATATCAATCATGCATCAATATTATCCCATAATCAACATCTCAATCACCTCAAACCCAAAAACACAAAATTGCATAGGGTCCAACAATCCACCATAGCATAGGATATTCCTAAACAAATCCAACAATTCCAACCTTGAGACTTAAACATAGATAGAACATTTATGCATTCACTTATATTTTTGGTTAACTAAGCACAATAAAATCACAATGTCGTCCCATAGTCCAAATCCTAATCAAGTTAAATCCCTAACCACAATATCAACAAGTCAATATCAAATCCATATAGCCTCACAAATAAATCACAATTTCTTCACATATCCAATATAATGAATTAACAAAAGATTTGCATATTAAGCACAGGGGAGTGAAAAATGTACCAATAGAGTTAATATGAGATAGATGAAACAAGCCCACAAAGGAAACTAGCCTAATTTTCCCAGAATCACAAACCCCCAAATTCTAGGGTTTGGGTGTTCTTGAGGAAATTTGGCTAAATTCTTGGCTAAATGTGGGTGAATGTGGTGTGGAGATGGATTGGGGAGTGTTTATGAGGGGCTTTTGGCCAAAAATGGTGGTGAGTGGTGGCCAGAATTGAGTGGAGGAGTGGTGGTGAAGGGAGGAGATGGAGGAGAGGAGCGGTTGGAGGGAAGAAAGGGTTATAAAATATGCTGCTCTACCCATTTTTTAAAGGGTCTCTACACTCTCTTTGCAAGTCACGATGAACACGTTGTGACTCGTGATGGGCAGGTCAACCATCACAAATGGTCAACCTTTTGGTCGTGACTCGCAAAATGTAGAACCTAAAAGCTAACATTTTTGAATATTCTCCCTGATTGGGTCATCGCGGCTAGCCATGGACCTCGCAACTCACAACATCTTACGCCCAAGGGCTCAGATTCTATGATAAATTTCTAATCTCATTGCGAGTCGTGATGTAGTGGTCAAGATTCGAGATGGTTAACATAGTTGGTACTTAGAAAAAAAAAATTGATGTTACTAAATGTCCATGATTTTCCTTTCTCATTGCTTTCCTTCTTACACAATTCCTGCTCCAAGCTTTTCAAATTGCTACAAAATCATGGAAAAACACACCCATGAAATGAACAAAGCAAAATAATGAAATTAACGAAAAAAATGCAACATTAAACAACATCGATGAAAAGTCACAAATGACGATCCGGATGATCAAAATCAAGTTTATTTAACATCGTCGGCACGACTTAATCCTTTTCTTGGAGCTTATTCACATAATGAGCTGAGGTGCTTGGTCTCTTTTCTCGATCCAGGTCAAAACATTCGTGATTCCTCACATAGCTTAGGGTTTTTTCATGCTCCCTCAACATTCCCAATAACTCACCTTTTTGTTCCATGGTGATCTCAATCAAGTGAGAATTTGGGGGTTTCTTTACTTCTCCAAGGGATGAACATCTAAGAGCTTTTGATGGTGGTTTGCACTCTACCACCAAAGTCTTCTCAAGAGAAGAAGGGAATTCCACCCTTATTGGCTTACCCATTGACACACGAAAGGTGTTGGATGTTGCTTTCCCAAGAGGGCATTCACCATTGTTGTTTTCCTTCAAGTTAGTACTAATAACATTTGCAATCAAAGCATCACTCAAAGAATCATCTATGGAAACTTTCAAGGAACTACTATCATTGGGCTCAAATACATCTTGTTCTATATCATCAATAACATCAATAGTTTTGTAAGAATGGTATCTACTAGGATGATCAATAGAATTATTAGTGTCAAACTATATCTTCCGCCCATTAAACTCCATAGTTAAAGTTCCTTTATGCACATCAATTATTGTTCTCAAAGTATTTAAAAATGGCCTACCTAAGATAATAGGTTTAGCACTATTACAACTTCCATTTCAAGAACATAAAAATTGGCAGGGAATATTATATAGCCCACTTTCACCAACACATCCTTCACAATACCTTTTAGGTATATGCTAGAGAGATCGGCTAGTTGGATAGAAACCTAGGTTTTGTGCAAAGTTCCTAGATCTAGACTCTCAAACAAGGAATATGGGATCACATTAATGGAGGCACCTAAGTCTAGCGTAGCCTTGTTAACATATTTTCCTCCTATCTTAAAAGGGATTGTAAACATACTTGGATCATCACATTTATGAGGCATTTCATCATCAAGCATGGCAGAGACATACTCATTCTTTCCACACTTTTTCTTGTTCTTCAATTGTTGTTTCCTATTAACATTACACAATTCCTTATGAAACTTAGCATACCTAGGAATTTGATTTATAGCATTTAAGAGTGGAATATTTACCTTGCATCCATGAAAGACTTCGCAGATGTCCTTGTTGTCCTTCTTGGTCCTCCTATCCTTTAATGCCTCAGAAAATGGTGGTTCCCCCATAAGATAGGGATCCCCGCCCCTTTTGACTTCTTATGAGGTGGGGATGAGGTTTTGGGATATGATCCCGGTCTTGGCACGAAGGTTTCCACCTCAATTTCTTCCCCTTTTCTTTCCTTCTCCTTGGCCAACTCCTCGGCCTTCTTTTCAATATCTACCTCATTTTCAATCACTCGCTCAACAACATCCTTGCCTTGAGGCTCCTTCACTTTATTCCCACTCCTCAATGAGATTGCACTCACATTTTGTTGAGGGTTGATTTCCAGTTTGGAAAGAAGCTTGTCCTTTTCACTTACCATCATCTGATTCACAAATCGAGCTATTTGGCTCACTTTTCCAAGTTTTTTATTCTTTCCTTGGACTCATTTTGTAATTTTTCTCCTTTTTCCGTGCACATACTCAACCTATGAATGCCTTGCATCACCTTATGTTTTGACAAGCCTGAGCTCTCCCCTTGATCACCATAGGATTCAAACAAAAACCCTATTAATCAGAATTATAGAATACATGGAGTATATTCCGATGAAAGCCAAAACAAAAATATAGAATGCACACCGGAGAAGGCAATCAAAAGATTCCAAACCAAGATTTTATTTTTTTTTAATTAAAATGGAAACACCGCACAAATTTTGAGTTATGAGAATTGTTCAAGAAAGGGAAAGAAGATTAAAGATAGAGAAACATATGAGTTGACGGAGAACAACGATGATGCACAAGAATAACAAAGAAGAGAGGAAGAAGATGAAGGGTTTAGATGCTTGAAAAACCAATAAAGTACAAAATTTTAAGACTAAATTGTTTTTTTATCTTATACATCTTACACATCCCCAAGATATTATCTTATACATCTTTTGGTCCCCGAGACCAATACCACGTCCTTTCAATACCCAACAAATTCAAAACAATTTTTTTGGTCCCCAAACCAAATTTAGATGGTTTTCAGGTAGACTAAATTGTATTTTTGGTCCCTAACATATGATCTTATACCATCTTAAGACCACCTTGAAAATCACATTGTGGACCAAACAAATCATTTTGAATTTGTAGGGTACTGAAAGGACGTTGTTTTAGAAACGGGGACCAAAAGATGGTATTATGTCATATTTTAGTGACCAAAAAAACAATTTAGTCCAATTTTAATTTAAGAAAATGAAAAGTAAAAAGGAGTTAAATAAGCCAGAAACACAATGACAGATGTCTGGAAAAAAAACAAGTTGCTTTTTTTTGGAATTTGAGAAGGTGGCGGTATATGAATAGGTGTGACAAGTGAATACTAACGGAGTTAAGTCATCAAATTTAAAGCACTTATAAGGAAACAAAGATAATGGAAGGGGAGAAAAGACGGAACAACATAGCAAATAATGGGGAAAAAGTCTTGAACCAAAGAGACAAAATCGCAACAGCTAAAGCCTATCGCAATGCCTACACTTTCAAATTCAAATTTTAAAAGATAGACAGATCAACAGATTTTCTGTTATAGCCAAGAAGCATGCAACACTTTGCAAAGACAGTTTACGATCATTATGATAACGAACATGTTTTTACAATTTAGGGAATAAATTGAATAACAGTTTGCACACAACCTACAAGCACAATCATTGCTTCATATTTTATTGACTTCATGGCTGAGGGGCTTATGGTGTATACCTAGTCCATGAATTAAATATTGTTGGCCTTAAGGCCCAGCCTAAGGTTCAGTCAAGAACCAACAGAGACGAGTTCAAGCTAACCACGAACTGAGAAAGGCAGAATTATGTTAAGAGAACTCAGCCACAAACCGAGAAAGACTTAATCATGTCCAAGATTCAGCCCCGAACCAAGATTGTAGCAACCAAGATGCAACCACGATGTAGCCCATGATCTGAAACCTTAGCAATGGAGAGCCATGAATGAAATCTACTATAAATACAAGGAGAGCAACACTTGTTCAAGTAAGTGATACTAAACTGAAAAATACTGTCTCAACAGGAAGAACTGACTTGATCGTCGGAGATCTTTCTCTGGAATCACTTTTGGGACTTTTCTTTCCGGTTTACAATAACTACATGGTGAAGATCGACCATTTGGCCTGAATGGAATCATGTGCCACTCTCTTCCGCCGCACCTCAAGATAATCGGTGTCTTATCTTTTGGTATAAGTGAAATGATTTTCCTTATGGCGTGCTAAATTATAAATAGAAAACCACAATTAGTATTTATGAAAGTAATCTAAAGAAAATGTTTAATGAAAATAAAATAAATGTGTAAGGGGTAGGACTTACCAATATTGGAACTTGATCGAAGTTCGTCTAGCTCAATGTACAGACGAAATGTGGAATAGTATCGCCGAATGAATACCACGTGTGCTCCTCCTTCAAATCACTAAATATTTACATTGGACAATGATATATGTCTAATTAAATAGAATATATGTAACCTTAAAAAAGGAATGTAGCAAACTAAACAAAAATTGCTCAACTCTATTGTCGAAATGCTAGTGGAACCTTTATTGTCAGCTATAATTCCTGAAATTCATATCACTCAGATGAAAATATATCGATAAAAATTGGTTCGATGGAAATTGGTGGAATGGCCGAAATGTTTGTGTGAATTTTCTCATCAGTTTTTTAGACAAAACACGGTGAGCGACAAACAAACGAGTTCATATTAAAAGGCATAAACCAAGCATAGACACCGGTAACCACCGTCGCTATCTTATCAGTTAAGACTATAGGTTAACCGAGATGGGTGAAACATCTCATTCATGAAAAAACAACACAACTATAAATGGGAGACGTGGCACATTAATCTCATAAAATGAAGGTGGACCTATATATTAGCGATGCCGCATTTAACCCAAGCAGCTACGTCCAAAACCATAGAAACCTAGAAATTTCATGCTCTTAAAACACAAATTTAAAGGAGGCCAAGGATATCAATGTTATGAAGGGAATCAAGGTTATCAAGGCGGTCAAGGCTACCAAAATTGGCCTTATAATGCAGGTAATCGAGATCACCCGAATCTCCGATAAGGAAATGCTTAAGGAGGGAAAATGCACAACAATATCATCCTCGACAAAAACAAAAAGGCCTCCACAAAAAAATTTCTTGAGGCTCTAAGACTAGCCTTATGATCAAAGGGAGAGTTCGGGCTTGTCAAAATAAGAAATTATGCAAGCCATAGGGAGATTGAGCTTGTGTGCGGAGAAGGCCGAGAAGTTCCAAGAGAAGACCGAATCGAGCATCAAGAACTTGGAAATTCAAGTGATTCAAATGGCTCAAATATTGAATCGGGTAGAGTCAAGATATTCGGGAAAGCTTCCCTCCCAACCGGAACTTATCCCTCGACAAAATGTGAGTGTCATCTCATTAAGGAGCAAAAAGAAGATGAAGAAACCTCAAGGAAAAGTTGTTGTTGAGCGAATTCTTAAGAAAGAGGAATATTTTGAGAAGGAGGGTGAAGAGTTGGCCAAAGAGAAGGTGAGCAAGGGGAAGGAAATTGAAGAGTAGATCATTGTGCTAAGATCGGGATCAAACCCTAAAACCTCATCCACTTCTCACAAGAAAGCTAAAGTGGTAGAGATTCCTATATATGTGACGGAACCACCATTTCTGGAGGCCTTGAAATATAGGAGAAAGAATGAGGACAAGAAAGACATCTATGAAGTCTTTCTTAGATGTGAGGTAAACATTCCACTCATGAATGCCATAAATCAAATTCTTAGGTATGCTAAATCTCTTAAGGAATTGTGTGTCATCAATAGGAAACAAAAAATGAAGAGTAAGAATAAGAGTAGAAACAGTGAGCATATCTCTGCCATGTTTAATGATGAATTTCCTCCTAAATGTGATGATCTGGGAATGTTTACAATCCCTTGTGTGATAGGATGAAATTTTTTGAAAATGCCATGCTAGATTTAGGTGTTTAAATAAATGAAATCCTATATTCTTTGTATGAGAGTTTAAATCTAGCCACTTTGCACAAAACCAGGGTTGTTATCCAACTAGGCAATCACTCTAGCACATACCCAAAATGTATTATGAAAGATGTGTTGATGAAGGTGGATTCTTTGACATTCCTCGCCAATTTTTATGTCCTTGATATGGAGATTGATAATCATGACACACCTATACTATTAGGTAGGCTATTTTAAGGACTTTGAGGACAACAATCGATGTGCATAACCATGGAATTTAATGGACAGAAGGTAGAATTTAACACTAACAATTCTATTGATTATCCTAGTAGATACCACTCTTACCAGACTATTGAAGTTGTTAATGATATGAAGCAAGATGTTTTTGAGCCTAAAGATGGTAGCTCCTTGAATTTTTCCTTAGATAAGGCTTTAAATCATTTTTCCATTGCAAATTTTGTTAGTACTAACTTGAAGGAACGCAACAATGATGAAAACTCTCTTGGGAAGGCAATCTCCAACACCCTTCATGTATCCACGAGAAAGCGGACAATTGTGGGTTTCCCTTATTCTCATGTGAGGAATCCAGTGATAGAGTGCAAATCACCATCGAACGTTCTTAAATGTCCATCTCTTGGAGAAGGAGAGACACCCTCGATTACTCATTCAATTGAATTACCATGGAGCAAAAAGGGGATTTGTTGGGAATGTTGAAGAAGCATGAAGAAGCCCTAGGTTATGTGCACTGAGTTTTGTTGGGGGTGATGTGGATCCCAAAATTTTTGTCCCAGATCAAGGAAAAGAGACCGATACTCTTGGTTAATTTTTGAATAAATTTGATTAGGGGAGGAAGTCATGCCGACAATGTTAAATAAACTTAGTTTTGATCAGTCAGATTGTCATTCATTACTCTAAGTCGATGTAGATTCAATTTATTTTTGTCATTGTTTATCGTTATTTTGTCTTGTTCTTTTCACGGTTTTGTTCTTGGATAGATTAAGGAATTGCATTGGATATATCCAACATGTCCGTAGAAAAGTGAAGTGCATTGCATTAGATATATTAAGGAATGAAAGCCATGATAAAAAGGAAGGAAAGATTTAAAAGTTGGTAAGGAAACCCTTTCTATCACGAGTCACGACGGACAGGGGAATTTTGAAACTTCCTGTAAATCTTCGTCGCTAGTTGCAACACTGTGTCACGAGTCGCATCCAAAATCTGAAGTTTGTGGCAAAATGTGAACTCTCAATTTCATTTTTTCACGAGTGAATACAATCCTGTCACGACGTTTCTGGCGTGATCGTGACAAGAATCAGAAACTTTTCTAAAAAATGCAACTTCCTGATTCATTCTGTCCCAAGTTGCGACAAAAGGATAACTTTTGACCTATTTTGACTATGCTGACAGGAGTCGCGACAATAGCGTTGCAGGTTGCGATGAGTGCCCAAATTCAAAAATAAAAATGAGCAGAACAGTCGTCTTCTTTAAAACCCTTCGTCTTCTCCGCCATTTGTCTTCCCAAAATCACCGTTCCTCTAACATTTTCTCCACCAATCCGGCCGTAAAGCACCCCAATATCACCAGAATCCATCCTATTTCCATCCCCTGTCCTCTCCACACCATAAACACATCCAAATTCCCCAAAAATCTAAGAATTTGAAAAACCCTAGAATTTAGGGATTTGTTAAGTGCTCATTGTTAGCTTGGATTGTTATGGGATTTCAATGTTCACTCTCCTCTACTCACATTTGGTAAAATTCTGAATTCCGTACACTTGAATTGTCAATTTTTAGTAGTTTTGGTGAAACTATGAAATTTATTAAGATTGTGTGATATGCTTATGTTCATTGTGTGGATTTGGAGTGTTGAGATTGTGAATAAATCTTGATATTGGTTTATACTTGAGTGATATTGCTTATGCTAGTTTAGATTTGGAAAATATGGTAATTGTTGGAATCGTATAGTTTTTATATATTTTCTGTTCTTGGCTATAATCTTGTTCTTAGGAAAATGCATAAGTATTATAGGCTATGCTATAGTTTCATTTTGGAGGAGCATTGAGATATATGGCCAAGTACTGTGGGAATGGAACATAGGTGTGATGAATGGAATTATCTTGCTTTGCATGATTAAAGTTTTACTTGTAGCAACAATTGAGCGATTTTGCATCGTATAGTTGCCATGTGTTAATTGTAGTGTGCCGACTACATAGGTGTGACTGTGATGGATATATTCCATAATGGTGCTCGGATATTTTGTTGCTACATGTTGGATATTTTAGTGAAATAATTTCATAGTGGTGATTTCATGATGGATTATGATATTCATTGAGATTACTAGGGTTTATTGAAACTTTTTATGCAAAACCTAGTATTGTGAATTCATATGAGCTTATGAGTTTGACGTTGTTTTCTATGGTGATAGTTATGTCACTGAAGAGAAAGTGTGTTGCTCGAGGGGAGAGTTCATTCACGGCACCTCCACATGCCTTCCGACTTTGAAGCTAGTCCAACAACCGGCTCTAGAAACCTTTATGGGATTGCATCGTATCATCGGCGAGTATGCAGAAAGATATGAGAGGTTGACCATAGTGAGGGTGTGTACCTTGAGGAGAGATGATCGAGGGAGTGAGCAACCGTGTTAGAGGTTCATCAGATTCCATCTCAATGATGTATCTTATGATATAACCTTCTCGGAGATTGAGGCCGCATTTGGTTAGGACACGGCGCCCACCAGAGTGTGATTTGATCGAGATGCCCCAACCCCCACTATTGAGGATGATGTAGCCTTATAGTATAATACCACTAGGAGAGTCTGGGACAAGAACTACATCATCATCCACCCCGCTCTCTGATTTGTGCATCGCTTCTTGATGGGCACATTGTTCTTTCATACAGAGGTGACGAATGTGCCAAATTACAAAAAGTGCCACCTATGGCACCTCATAAGCGAGGGCACAAGCTTTGGGAAATGGACTGAGTTGTGGTTTAAGTGAGCTGTCAACATTCTTTTGTGAGATATTGGTGGGAGGCATGATCACCCTCATAACAGAGTCTTACAGATCACCACTCCTCAAGGTCTTCAGGATCTAGGCAGGGGTGATTCACACCTCATCACCCTGTCACTGATGCTGATGAGACGTCAAAAGCATGTATTTTTTTAAGCATGTAGCATCTATTTTGTCATATTTTTAGTAATATTGCTAGATTTATCTAGGTTTACATCATAAGAGGTTTAGATGACCATTTTTGGTTTTCATATCTCAATCCTTCATTTTGTAACCTATGTTTAGTCTAATGGATTTATTGTCCTTACGAGCATCTACACTCCGTTTTGTGAGCTTAATTTGTATATTTCTTGTGAGCACTTCAGAGTGGTTTAGAGAAGGCCATTCTCAAGGATGGTATAAGATTGAAGGCCACGAGTCAAAACATTGTAGAAGATAGAGAGATCGAAGAAGGAAGACAAAGAAGCGGATAAAGTATGACCCGGAAGTTTGGGCAAATTTCTTAGAATGATCGGAGAAGAACCATCCTTCAAGGGTTGTACCATTGGATTCCCCTTCTTGAGAACTATAAGATCAACTACAAAAACTCCAAAATTTAAGCAACGGTTCACCCAAAACGATGCGAAGATCGGCCAGCCGACAAGGTGGATGAAGGAAACCGTGGTACGTGGGATGCACCTTTGACCACGCTCCCGCTTAAGAGAATTAAACCTTGGTGCATGTTCTTGGTCCAGAAACACACGACTGACGCCTGATCCTGCACCCTCACCCCAGTAGGCCAGGACCTTCGCACTAACAGCCCAGCACCCTCGTGTCAGCCTCGAGCGCTCACGCCATTGACCTAGCCGCACGTGGCCCGTACACCCGATGCCCACCTAGCGCGGTCGGCTCCACCTTTTGACTTTTTCTTGACCTACTTGGGCTATAAATAGTCCCCCTTTCTTCCCCACTCTCCAAGCCCGACTTTGGGCTCCAAAACTGTAGTTTTTCCCTTTTTCTTCCATTTTCTTTTACTTCTCTGTAGTTTATGTTCTATGTTATGGGTTTTGATTATCTAGCTTAGTTTTGTACTTGGGAGCAATTGATTGAGTCTTCCTTGCTAATGTCTTGAGAATCATTTCTATCCTTCTATTGCTTTCTCTATTGTGCATTTATAGAGCTTTGATGTTGGTTGTTAATGTCATTTATTTAATTGGAAGTTTGATAATATGCAATGCTTGTATGATAACTTGTTAGGAATGGGTAAAAGTAGCTAATTTCCCCTCTTTTGACATGGAATCCAAGAGTATGAGTTAGAGCTTCTAATTGGGTTTATGATTTGATAATTGCTAGATGAATATGATGATTTTGAATTATTTGTCATGTTTGTTTTAGGTAGCAAATAGGAGAATTCTATGAACGTTGAACATTCTTGACTAATCTTGTGTAAATGCATGAATGGATTCAATGCTTAGACATAGTGTTGTGCTTATAAGTGTTACCAAGTTTGTTGATTCTTCGTGCTCAATTCCATTAATGGGATACTTTTAGTAGTTTATTGACTAAAGGAGTCATTAGTTAGGTTTGATAAGAGATGTCGAATTCACTCTTGCAAACTACTATCTAAGAAGGATAGAAGATTTATCCTCACAACAAGTAGTTACATTAATGAATATGTTGTTTCACTCGTTCTTGAAGCTTTTTTTATTTAGCATTAATGTATTCTTAATGCTATGTTTTACTTCATTTATGTCATGGAAACTTCATCATCAGGTGGTATGACGATCACACAGCCAAGGTCTTCCGAGTATCACATTTTAAGGGGTCTAGGCATCGATAACTATGAAGTTACAGTATATTGTCACTCCCTTATCTCCATCCATCACTCTGACTGGAAAAGTGACTTCAGCAAGTGGAGTAATCATTTTTCCTGCAAATCCTGACAGGGGACACAGTGACTTTTCAAATTACCTCGACCAATGTCTAGCTGGTCAAAACAACTTACGGACATGATCTCTACCCCACATCTATCGTCTACAAAGATTCTTTTAACCAAAAAAGTCTCGATCACTGTAGAAATCACCATTGGGTCAGTATGAGGGGTTTGGTTAGGAACTGCATTCGCTTCTAAAAATGTTATCATTTTGTCGGGCTGAAACCTTTTATGGGATGGCTTGCCTACAAGCGCACACCTTGACTTAGCCTTCATCACGGTGTTTGAAGACCCATCACATGTGACTCCATTAATAACATTTATCACTCTATGAATGACCGACTCTTTATTTTGGTTGGGGTTTCCTAGAGGTTGGTTTCGATATGACTCCTTCCGGTGCTCTTATCGAACCAGTGGAGGTGCACGATCAGCCCTGGGAGGTGGGGCATTTATCTTGAACGGTTGATAGTCTCGCTCATTCCTATTCCTCACTAGCCCCTCTCGATGAGGCGGTGGATGAAAATTAGCTTCCCTAAGGAGACTCTCTCTTTCACACCTATCGATCTCCATTTTTAGGTGACTAAAATCATTTGTAGAATGACCAAAGTCTCTATGATGATCACAAAACTTATTAGTGGCCCATCTCGTTGCTATAGCCTCCTCCGATCTGTTTAATGGTGGGGATGCTTGGGAAACCCCCCTGATGGATACTCCAAATCTTCTGTCAGGGAACGCTGCATGGATGTGTATTTATCAAACCTTCCCCTCCAAGGCTCCGCCTGCCTTTTTCCTCGATCGGCAGGCTTTGATTGCTTAGCCATCATTCCTTCCCTTTTTCTTCTGGTCACCTCTTCAACCTTTGAGTGCTGCTCCATCATTTCATGTAGTTGTTGGGGGGTCTTAGGAATTTTCGGCGCAAACTTTTTGTACAACTTCAAGTCTTCCATCCCTATCAAATATTCCTGAATCACCTCATTTTACGTCCCTCCGACCAATCCCAGGCTCTTATCTACATATCTCTGATAGAATGTTGTCACTGATTCAACCTGGTCTTTGCTTTGTCTGGTACAGCTCCATCAATGTTTTTGTAAACTTCTTTTTATTGACAATACTGACTCAACAAGGCTCGGCTAAAGTCTCTATACAACTGCAAAGACCCCCTGGGTAACTTGTGAAACCCCTCTTGCACCTTTCCTCGGAGGTAGTTACCTATGAGCTTACAAGTTGTCTTCTCATTAAAGTCCCTCGAATTCATCAAACAGACTGCCCTGTTCGCCCCATTAACCTGTCCAGCTTCCTTCCAAGTGTATCTCCTACTTCTCCAACTAATATCTCCCTGTTTTGACTCTGATTCTGGCGATCTCCGAATGGCAAACCATATGCTGGTGCCATGACCTGCCCTGGGTAGGGCCCCACTCCAGCGCATCCTGGGTAACCCAACGGTGCAACCCTCTGATTATAGTGCACATGGCTTCCTTGGCTGGTCATTCCATTCCTTCTATCATCGAAGCCTACAAACTATAGTCTCATATACTGTCTCATCATTCCTTCTAGGAATGAAGGCTATGGTCTGGGCTGAGCAGCTTCCTGATGCCCAAAGTACGAAATTCCATCATCTGACTTGCCAAAGGTAGAGCTCTCATCTGCTCCCAAGTTATTGAAAATATTCCCACTCATAACGAGCCTGGGATCACCGAGGAAACCACCTGATATCCCATCGCTATTAGTACTCGTGAGATCTGCTCCAAACTTATTTTTTGGCTCACCACATTTCTATTCTTCCAAACCAACCTCTCATATGCTTCGATATAGGAGTCTCCAGAGCATTATGTGAAATGATCGTTACCACCTCTTAACGTCAAGTGAGGTTTAAATATCAGGATATCCGTACTTTGGGCACTTCCAAACCCCCAGAAGTCACACAAACCACGCATGGCCCCTCGATCAGAGCCATTGGACCTGGACCTAATGATACCTCCATCATATATGCCCCCCTACTTGGGCGGCAGCTATCTGGCTTCCTCACATAGACTGCACTTCATCTCCAACGTCTACCTATTTCCTCCTGAGTCGTTCACTCCTCTAAACAGTAGAGGTGAACGTACACCAACGGGTCTGGATCTGACTTCTAGTTGCATCCCACCGGGCGTGCCACTTGATAAATATTCAAACCTGATCTGAAAGCTTAACTCTGATTCGTCACCTATCGACCTGTCACCTGCAAAACCAAGACCTCAGAGATGTTCGAGGGAAGAGCTCCGATGGTAAAGTCAGTGTACGCCCGCCGATCAAATGAACAATGAATGAATGTAAATAAGCGACTTACCTCTTTACTTATACCTCTCTAAACCTAATTAGGGTTGCCTCACTTCTCATTTTCCTCATTCAAGTCCATTAAGGCCCCTTAACGCGGTACCTTAGCAGGCTGCTCTTGGTTCTCCTTAGGCATTGGGCTGGAAGCCCTATAACCCTATGGTTTAGTTATCCAACAAGTACAAAGAGATATACTATGACTAAAATAACTTTAGCCTGGTCAAAAAGATAAATATAAATCTAATCTAATCATCTAATTGACTTATTCTAACACATCCCTCAAGTGAAGCATCAGATATTCGCCAACGCACAGCTTAGATCTGAAGAACTCGAACAATGGAAGTGAGAGCCCCTTGGTGAAGATGTCTGCAATCAGAAGAGAGGTCAAAATATGAGCAACACGCAGCTTGCCAGAGGTCACCAACTCACGAATAAAATGGTAGTCGATATAAATGTGATTCGCCCTCTTGTGCGCCACCGGATTCTGCGCCAAAGAGATAACACTGTTGTTGTCGCATAACAACAATGATGGTCCAGAGAGTGGAACCCAACGATTATGGAGCAAATGAGTGAGCCAAACAACTTCTGAAACGGTGTTGGCAAGAGCATGGTACTCAGACTCAGTGTTAGAGCTAGAAATGGTGGGCTGTTTCTTGGCACTCCACGAGACCAGATTCCCACCAATGAAAATAGCATTACCATAAGTGGACCGATGATTCTCCAAAAAGTGAGCTCGGTAAGCATTAGAATACCCCCAACACCTCAGGAGAACTGGCAGAATGAAAGTTATGTCCAAAATGAAGGGCACCACGAACATAACGTAGAATCCGTGTGACTGTAGCGAAGTGGCCACTCCTGGGATCTTGAAGATACTGACTGACCGTGTTGACCAAAAAAGCCAAACGAGTGATGGTGAGATACTGAAGTGCCCCAATAAGCGAACGAAATAGAGTCAGATTCCTAAATGGAGGACTGGTCGAACTGTGCAGCTGAGAACCGGGCACTGATGGCATAGAGACTGGTGTAACATCAGACATACCAGCCCAAGTCAGAATATCCCGAGCATACTTTGCTTGACCAAGAAGTAACCCTTAAGAGGTAGGAAAAACTTCAAGGGCAAGAAAGTAATGAAGAGCACCAAGATCCTTGATCGCAAACTCTCTGTGTGTCCGATCAATGAACTATCAAGGAAGATTCGAGTCGTTTCTTGTAAGGATGATGTCGTCTACATACACAAGGAGATACAGTAACGACGACCCTCTTTAGAGGACAAATAAAGAATTATCGGCTGAGCTGCACTGCAACCCAAGCTGAATCAAATAACTGTTGAAGCGCTAGAACCATGGCCGATGAGCCTACTTAAGACCACAAATGGCATTTCACAAGCGACAAACATAGTCTAGATTATCAGGGTCCTGATATCCAATGGTTTGCTTCATATAGACTGGAGAATCGAGAGCGCCATTAAGAAAAGCGTTCTTGACATCCAGCTGATGAAGTGGCTAGGAGCGCATGGTGGCAATGACGAGAACCGTCCAAACAGTGGAAGCTTTGACCACTAGACTGAAAGTGTGGTTAAAGTCAAAATCCAGAATTTGCGAGAAATCATGTGCTACAAGTCTAGCTTTGTGCCGATCAATAGTGCCATTTAGACGATACATCAGTCTGTAAACCCATTTGGAGCCAAAAATGTTAGCATCCGAACGGCGAGACACCAAATCCTAGATGCGTTGATAGCAGAAACCCAGACCGGAGGAGTGGAGTTAGTTGAGGAAACTGGTGATGGGGCGGTCGAACTAGGCGGCATGACTGGCTGCCAGAGATGCAGGTGGTTGGCTGATGAACTGGAGCTGGACATGTGGT
Organism: Rubia yunnanensis; assembly: GCA_037428765.1. Classification (NCBI taxonomy): domain Eukaryota; kingdom Viridiplantae; phylum Streptophyta; class Magnoliopsida; order Gentianales; family Rubiaceae; genus Rubia; species Rubia yunnanensis. Next base: position 80,803,843 of record CM075061.1, on the reverse strand, counting down.
ACAAATGGAGCAAGGGGCCGAAGGAGATGTAGTCGGCATAGGAGAAACTGTAGGCAAAGGAGGTGTCGAGGCAGAACTAGGATCATGAAATGCATAAACATCTAACAATGAAGGTGGAGAACCAGTCGCCAAAGGAATGAATGGGGCTAATGGAAAGCATGTCTCGTCGAAACGAGCAGTCGAGTGACATAGATTCGGCTAGTAGTGCGATCAAGACACTGAAAAACTTTATACTGCGAGCTGTAGGCAATAAATACACACAGAATACTGCGAGGAGACAGCTTTTGGTCGGCTAAAGGGTGAATAAATGGGAATACCCGACAACCAAAAGCATAAAAATTTGTGTATACAGGAGCCCGATTATTAATATCTTCATATGGTGATCATCCGCCAATAATATGAGTGAGCAATCGATTTATGGTATAAGTGGTTGCAGCAAAGGCGTCAAGCTAGTGTGAGAGAGGAACATGGGAGTGATACAGCATAGACAAACCCATCTGAGCAATGTGGCAGTGCTTGCGCTCAACCCGACCGTTCTGCTCAGGAGTATTCGGGCAAGAAATCTGATGGTGAATGTCCTTTGTCTGAAAGTGAGAGCATAAGCGACCATTTACGAACTCAGTCCCCCCATCACTCTGAAACACCTTAATGGTAGAAGGGAACTGGTTCTCCACAAAAGACTCAAACTGACGATAAACGTCCTAAAAATCAGATTTGCGGCGCAGTGGGTAAAACCATAAGAGTAGGGAATGATCATCCAGGAAAATGACATAGTATGAGAAATCATCAACAAATAAAATAAGAGAGGGACCCCACAAATCACAATGAATCAGATCAAGTACCCAGACAATACATTTATCATTTTTATGAAAAGATAAACGTTTCTCTTTAGCCTTTTCACACGCATCACAAAGGGTGGTTTTAGGCAGAATTGATGAGACAGATAGGTATCCACAAGCACGCAAATCAGAAATAATAGAATGCGAAACATGACCAAGTCTAGCATGCCAAGTTTCAAAAGACACACGTGACTTATTAGACTCCACAGTGGACAATAAAGCAGATGCAGCATAGTCTAAAATATAAAGCTCATTTTCACTATGACCGTGACTCAAGGTTTCACTAGTGATTTTATGCCGAATAATAAATGAGCGATCATCAAAGCAGACATCATAGTTTAAATCTCGAGTTAATTTGCTAATCGAAAGTAAATTTTTAGTGATATCAGGCACAATAAGCATGTCATGAAGAAAAAGAGACTTCGAAATTTGTTAACCACTAACATGCGTAATATGGAGTTGAGAACCATTACCAACAACGACAAAGTGATAACCATCATAAAGTTTCAGATTATTAACAGCAACAATGAACAATGTCATATATTTTGTAGCACTAGAATCCACAATCCACCCCAAAGTAATCATATTTAAATCCTGAATAACCACTTTGGTTTGCCATACTGCCAAGCAATAAAGCTAAGTGTGTACGGTAGCAATAAATTCTGCAAGATTAACCACGCGTGAAAGACAGGCGCTGAAGAGTCTGGCCGCGCGAGACCCTGACGCGCTGAAGGGATTTCGCGCGTGGACCTGTCTGCTTGTACGCGTGGACCTGTCTGCCGGGCGTGATGAGAACGCGTGGGAAGGGTCTGCTTGTACGTGAATGGAAGAACGCCGGGACTGAATGACGCCGCTGTAACTGAAGCGGGATGAAGAACGCCGCTGGCCTGCGCGGGATGAAAATCTCGTCGCTGCTGGAACAGATGAACGCCGGCGATGGAAAGACGCCGACGGATATTTGAAATGCGCTGCTGGAGAACGCCGACGGGATGGAACTCGCAGAAAAATGGGAACCCACGAGCACAGTTTGCCGGAGAAGACCGTGAAAGCAAGGATGTTGACCGCCAGAGACTTGAAGAACGAAGCGGCATCGGAGAACGATGGAGAAGAAGATTGGCTGTTTTCGGGAAGAGAATAATCGCTGGAGGTTGCTGGAGATTGGCCTGAAGTTGGCCGGGAAATCCGAGGGAAAAGTGCGCTGGCGGGAAGTCTAGGTTAGCAATGGAAAGAAGAAGCAAGAGGGGGCCAAGATCGGTGAGCCTCTAGCACAATGAAAGAATGATTTTTTTAATGATTCTGATATTATTAAATGGAATTTAATGAACACAAAAATATGTATGTGACTAAAATAACTCTAATATAGTTAACAAAATAAATATAAATCAAATCATCTAATTGACTTATTCTAACAGTTAAATCAGTTATAAAAATTAAGCCACACAAGACAACATGCAGATGTAAATGGGGATGATTCTAAAACGGATTTCCATTTTTGCCATTTGTTTGGATCGTCCCCTTTTCATTTAATCTTGGGCTACTACATTGGCGAATTGGGTGCGAAACACACACTCATCATTCTCCTTCCTCTCTTACTCACCTTCCCTGTCACATATCTCTGTCAATAACGGTCATATTCTCCGACCTGGCCGCCGTCAATGGCGTTGCCAACGCCCAATCCCACCGCAGATACGAGCTTCGCCAACAACAAAAGTTCCATCCAAGCCCTAACCGCTAAACCTCCACCGCTCTTCACTTCCCTACCTGATACCCCTAACCTACATCCCATCACTTAATATAAGGGTAAGATAGCTTTCATCCTTCCTCAGGAGGAAGGTGAAATATTAGCATCCCACTACCAGAATGCACTGGTCGGCAAGTTCACCAGAGGAAAACCAACTATGGAGCTTCTTCACTCAGCTTTCAAATCTAAATTTCAATTAGGCTCTATTGATTATCGTCATGTGCTAATTAGGTTTCAGGATTACGAGGACTACTAGAGATGCTGGATGAGGGGCCAATGGATGATTCAGGGAGCAGTCATGAATGTCCAAAAATGGTCTCCTGAATTTTCCCCAACAGCAGAATCTTCTATAGTTCCAGCTTGGGTAACAATTCACAAACTCCCTATTCATTTTTACAATATCTCGACAATCATTGGCATGAGTAGTCAGATAGGTAGATATCTAAAAACGGATGCTGCTACATCTGCTCTGACTAGACCTTCTGCCATTAAAGTTTGTGTTGAAGTAGACCTTCTGTCTCAACTCCCCTCAACTATTGTGGTAGGAATAGGTAACAAAGTAGCAGATTACCCCATAGAATATGAGGAACTTCCTACATACTGCACTCATTGCAGGATAATAGGTCATAATCAGGATAATTGTAATTTTCTGCACCCTGATCTAAAGAAGATGTACATGGACACAAATACAATAAATGGTAAAAAGGAAAGAAGGAAACCAGAACAAGTAGAATCACAGGAAATATTAGAACCACAAACCAAATTTTTAGCAAATGCTGAGGGATCCTCAGCTCTAACTGTGTCTCAAAAAGAACTTGATTTCCAACTCCAAAGAAATACCCCAGGCTCCCATCAGGAAAATAATTTCAATTTCTTTACTATTAGCCACAAGAAAAGATCTGATTCTTTCTACTCCTTGGATGACATTTCAAAACCAATCACTGCTACCTTCTGGAGAAAAAAGAACAAACAGGCTGAAACATCCCTTAACCTGGAAGATTTAGCACTACAAAACACTGTTACAATATCTAATGCTTTCCAAACTCTAGATGTTTTTAATGAAGAGGAACAGGAAGGAGAAGCTGTTGATGTTTTCCATGAATCTTTGGAATCTCACGAGTTAGTGGTACCCTCAACAACAAATGACAAGAATTCGATCACATCAGAGGGACCATACAATCCTGGAAACAAACAAGAAGGCGGTCACTCAGACCAGGTTTTCATCTCAGCAACCAAATCACCAGTTATCCCTGAAACTGCCCAGGCTGGTGAACAAATGGATGCTCCAACCTCTACAGATCAGGACACAAAGGTTGACAAAAGCGCTCAGACTGAGGTATGTCCTCTCAAAACAAAGGTTGCTTCAGATAATAAGGAGAAAGGAGAGGATAAAGTAGGATATAATAGTAAAGCCTCAACTGCAAAACTTAGGAAGCTTAGATCTTCACACAAAGCAATCCCATCAGGTTTTAAATGATTAAATACACAATCATAGGAAACATACTAGTTTGAAATGTTAGAGGATATGGAACATCTATGGACAGATTAAAATCACTTAAGTTGACTCATAAAATTGATATTCTTTGTCTGATTGAACCCTGGCATGATAAACAGAATCTGAATATTTTAATGCATGACCTAGGTTTTAAATCTGCAATCCATGCTCAAAATGCAAAAATCTGGATCCTATGGAACCAAGCCTTCAATGTAGTCAGTTTAAATGAATCATACCAATATTTACAAGCTAGGATCAAAGATATTTCAACATCAGTTTGTTTGAACTGTTTCTTTATTTATGCTAGTGTTCATAGACAAATGAGGGAAAATCTCTGGAATGATTTAAGAACACCACCCACCGAACCCTCCATATACATAGGTGACTTTAATACGGTAGCCTCTGTTTCTGAATATAAGGGGAGAAAATCAACCCCCAATAAAAGCATGAAACAGTTTAATGATTTCATTAATAATCTGGACTTGCATGAAATTTCAACGGTAGGAAACACTTTTACATGGTCCAATAATCGTTTCAGAGATAAATGCAAGGATCTCACTTTCCAAAGATTAGATAGGGGCATAAGTAATCTAGATTGGCTGGAATTATTCCCAAACAGTTCAATTCAAGTTTTAAATATAATGACATCTGATCACTCTCCTTTATTATTATCCATTCAATCTGCTGAAGAAATGATGCCCAGGCCTTTTAGATATCAGGATATGTGGTCTACTAGAAATGATTTCCAGGACTTAGTGGTTAAAAACTGGAATTTATCATCTCCTCTGCGAGGGATGTTCAGGTTAGTGTATAAACTTAAGAGGCTTAAGACTGAAATTAAAGTATGGAACAAAAACAGCTTTGGAAATGTTAACCTAAATCTGCTTCAAGCTGAGGCTAAAGTTAATGAACTGGAAATAATTTTTCAACAATCGCAAGATGAACTAGATTTAGCTGAACTTAACAAGTCAAAAGCCTTACTTATCAGATCTCAGAAAGAAAAGAACATTTTCTTAAAGCAAAAGGCTAAGCTAAATTGGCTTAAGTACAGAGATGCAAATACCAGTTATTTTCACCACACCATTAGGGAAAGGAGAGCTAGATCAAGAATTAGTAAAATCAAAGATGGACTAGGGAACTGGATTTCTGATCCTCAATTGATTAAAGAAGAAGGAGTTCGATTTTATAAGGATTTACTAAATGAGGATTCCACTCCAAAATCAGGAACTTACTTTAAATATTTTCTAATGGAAATACCTAAATTAATTACTGAAGAGCAGAATCATCTCCTTCTTCAACTTTTCAATATCCAGGAACTAAAGTATGCAGTTTTTTATTTAAATAAATCTAGTGCCCCTACATCTGATGGTTTCTCTGGTGAATTCTATACTACTTTTTGGGAAACCATTAAACATGACCTGCTAGATGCTGCAAATGATTTTTTATGCAATGGAAACATCCCAAAGGCTATTTTAAGCACCTGGCTGACCCTAATACCTAAAAAACCAATCCCTACCTCCTTCTCTGATTTCAGACCAATTTGTCTCTCTAATTTTGTTAATAAGGTGTTCTAAAAAATGCTAATGAAAAGGATCAAACCATTAATGCAAATTTTAATTTCTCCTGAGAAAAGTGCATTTATCAAGGGTAGGGACATCACTGATAATGTAATCCAAATGCAGGAGATGACCAGAATTTTGTCTAGAAAATCAAAGGCTCAAAATTTGATAGTAAAATTTGACATGCAAAAGGCCTTTGATAGAGTCTCTTGGTCTTTCCAAAATTCCATACTTCTGCATTTCGGTTTTCATGGAAATTTTGTCAAAACCATCATGCATAACATAGCTGCAGCCCATTTTTCTGTTTTAATTAATGGAGTAACCTCGGGCTTCTTTGCATCCTCTAGAGGAATAAAACAAGGTGACCTCTATCACCTTTTTTGTATAATTTACTCTCCGAAGCTTTTTCAAGAGGTTTAAAGAAAATATTCAGCATAGGATACCTCCAAAATTTTGGTCTTCCTCTGTCTTGCTCACCTGTTTCACACTTAATGTATGCTGATGATACAACAGTTTTCCTTAATGCAAAACCTACAAACTTGAAGAGGTTTAAAAAAAATTTGATTGCATATGAGCAGACTACAGGACAAAAGGTCAGCTTTGCAAAATCCAAATTTTTTGTTTCCCACAGAACCCCATTATCGACCATTCTATCTATAAAGAGGTTACTTGGAATGGAAAAAGGTTCTTTTCCATTCAAGTATTTGGGAGTCCCTATTTTTTCTGGTCGAAATCTACAGGTACACTATAAACCTCTACTGGAAAGAATGGAGAAATTAATCAATAACTGGAAGAATAGATGGCTCACCACTGCTGGTAAGATTGTACTGATTAATCACTGCTTTATTTCAATCCCAACGCATATTTTTGCTGTTTTGAGTCCACCAAAGATTGTTTTTAAAAAAATGGAGAAAATAGCTTCCAGTTTATTTTGGGGGACTGCTGATAACATTGATAGGAAAAAATGGAGGTCTTGGAAAAATATAAGTCTACCTATAGATGAAAATGGCATGGGTTTTAGGGATTTAAAAGCTATTGTGGATGCCTTTTCATGTAAATTGTGGTGGAAATTGCAACAAAATAAAAACCAGTGGACTTCTTTATTATGGTCACTTCCTATCTCCTATAAAAAAATCACATACTTGGACCAGAATATGTTACATCACAGCTAAGGCAAACAGCCATTCTAAGGTTCTGTATGGAATTGGTGATTGCTCTTTCTGGAATTCTAATTGGACAGGAGAAGGAGCTCTTTTCTATAAGTGGCCTCATGAGAGAAATACCCCCTTTGAGGATATTTCTCTTCGGTTTTTTATAAATAACAAAGCTCATCTCCTTCCAAAGCTGGAGCCATTTCTGGCTACCAATTTATATGACATTTTGCAGGGAGCAAAGCTGGATCACTCTCATGAGGATAGGCTGGTTTGGACTCCAACCACAAACGGATTGTTCTCCATAAGGTCGGCATATAACATTTTCAGGCAGAAGAAAGCAAAAATAAGACATTTTAATAAGGTTTGGTCTACTTTCATCCCTAAGAAAATGTCTGTTTTATTGTGGACAGCAATGAATGGAATTCTTCCTTTTGACAATATTTTATCTAGGATAGGCTTCCTCTTAGCATCTAAATGCCCCCTATGCATGAACCACACAGATACTTTGGATCATTTTTTCAATTCGTGCCCCTCTTCTATTGCTGTATGGGATAGTGTCAGTGACCTTTTACATCTACAACACTCAGGTTTTGCAAACTTGAAGAGCAAAGTTGAATTCTATCTTTCTTTTAAGGCAGAATTGAAGATTCACTCTAACATTACCACTGCTGCTCTTCTTGTCACAATTTGGTTCCTTTGGATTAAAAGGAACAAAATTATATTTGAAAATGAATCTTTTTCCCAAGTTTCTTGTTTCAAGGAGATTAAAAAGCTTGATCTATCACATCTTTACTGTTCATCCCCTATTTGGTAGAGTAGACAAGCATAAGTACTGGATTCAAACAAATATTATCCCGCAGATTGTTCAAAAGAGGAAAAAACCTTTAACTACTGTAAAATGGAAGAAGCCACAATCAGGATACAAGATTAATACCGATGCAACATGGAAAATTGGAGGTTCTTCTTCTTCGGCTGTGATAGTTAGAAACTGGACTGGAAACATGGTTATAATGAGAACTAAAACATTCCAATCTCCGTCCCCTTTACATGCTGAATTACTCTCGATTCAATATGGATATGAAATATGCTCAGAATTGAATATCTCTACTTGTGAGGTGGAATCAGACTGTTTAATAGCTGTTCTGGGTATTCAAAATCCCCATAGTTCCCCTTGGAGAACTTTTTCCATCTGCAGCTTCCTTAACTCTAAACATCTTAAATTCCCAATTCGACACATTCATAGGGAGGCTAATAGTGCAGCTGATTACCTTGCTAAATATTCCCTACAAAACAATCTTCAAGGCGGTGTAGACATCCATTCTGCCCCCCCCCCTTTCCTCAGGGGACTTTTAACTCTTGATAGAAGTGGCCTACCTGTGATTAGAGTTGGTACTTGATTTGTTTCTATTATCATATTTTGACACTTTCATGAGCACCCTACTCATAAAAACAATATGCATGCTTTGATTTAGAATGGAGACTACTGTTTTTCTCTGTTTTTTTTGCCTCAGGTTGCATTACTAGCAATTGGTTCGATTGTGGATCATTCTCATCTATACCTCATCCCGATACTCTCGGATTTTGGACCCAATGCAAGCATGCCCGATCACGCCAGCATTTTGAACCCATAGCCAGCATGCTCGATCCCCATCATGGATCATTTTTCTTTTGATTAACTAATCCCATTGTGTATTAGAAAAGGTGTTGCCTGGCCGGAGGGAAGAATTAACACAGGGGGTGGAGATTCTTCTCTTCGGAATCGCAATTACCTTTTTCCCCTACTCTCATCTATAGTTTCAATTCATAGGTTAAATTTTAGATACACATCTTGGGGCAATTCTGTTGCCATTATGTATAACTTTTCTAAACAGGTTTGGGGAACCTTTATAAATATCCCTCACCTAAAGGTGTTTGACTTTAAAAAAAAAAACACATACAAGAAGGAATTGTGGAAGAAGGCAACTATTATGGGAGTTTTAGCTACTTGGTCCAAAAAGAAACTTGTTGAGAGGTTATTAATGGTAATCTTGATGACAATGGTTCTTTCTTTTTCATCAATATGGTGTAAGATTATTTTATTTTTTAAATAATTTGAATGTTGGGTTTTGTGTGATGTGTTTTTGTATGGGAGGAAGTGGAGGAAGTAGTAGAAAGCATGGAGGGACGGCAAATTACTGATAAACAAATTCTGATGTAGTAAGATTTATGAGTAGCTTTTCTTCTACAGGGTGGATTGTGAATCCCTTTTGGAACATTCACTTTCCTGCTTATGAGCAACTTTTCTACACTTTCCTGCTTAGTAGTGATAAGTTATCTTCCATGGATTTTTTCCGTAATGTGAGGCTCATTATTATCATCATATTAAAAAACATGAGAATACTCTAATCATCAAGTTTTTTGGCCTTCACAAGATAAAGCCATTCAGTGGTTATCAAAAGGTAATTGACACACTGAATTTGATTATTTTCTTTGTTTTGTAATTATTTTCTCTTTTACCTTTCTCGGTTAGCAAACTCTGATTCATAAGAAAAGCCTTTTTACGAATGAAATGATCACCGTGCATGCATTTGGAAAGCCATTTAAAAGGGCAGCATTGATTTCCCATAATTTAGGTAGACAGTAGTAGAATAGATTTTGCTCGGTAGTGTGATTTTGCTGTTTGTGCGGGCGATTAAAGTGAGACTGTGTGTGCGATTTTGCTTCCCTGCCTATCTTAACCTAAATCTCGTCTCCCTCCCCAATTGTAAATTTTTCTATTTCTGGTCCGAATTAAATTCTGATCGCCGGTAACGGCTATATTGGTCGTTAACGGTCGCTATGTCAGAGCTCCTGCAACCCGTAGCTCAGGCCTCCACTCTGGAAGCCACCCCCACTCCTCCTCCAATCTCTTTTGCTAATATCCTAAAAAACAAAGCCCCGCCACTATCCAAACTTCTCCCGAGCAACCCTGAACTTGTCCCCAAATCCCTTCATCTTGGTGAGGCGGCCTGTCTTTACTCAGAAGAACAAATTGCTAAACTGTCCTCCCACTATGCAAACGCCCTGGTTGGGAAGTTCACCAAGGGTAGATGCTCGATGGAGCAACTGGAACAAGTCTTCAAGACAGTGGGCTTCACGGGTAAGTACCAACTTGGTTCTCTTGATTTCAAACATGTGCTCATTCGTTTTGAATTGCTAAATGATTACCAACGAGCATGGATGAAAGGGGTCTGGAACTTTAATGGGATACTTTTAAAAATGCTAAAATGGACTCCTGATTTTTCAATACATAAAGAATCTCCAATTGTTCCTGTTTGGTGTACAATTAAGGAAGTCCCTTTATACTATTATAATACTGCAGCTATTGAGTTCATTGGCAATAGTATTGGAAATTTTATCAAGACTGATCTAGCCACTGATAGCTTAACTAGACCTTCAGCCATTAAACTTTGTGTAGAAGTGGATCTTCTTAAACCTATTAGCACCTTCATTAGGTTGGGATCTTTGACTAACAATAGAAAGTATTACATCGAATATGAGGACATCCCCTTATACTGTGACCATTGTTCAAAATTAGGTCACTCCAAATCACAATGCAGAACCTTTCCCCCAAACCTTAATGCTAAGAATGATGATCTCATTACACCTCAGATACAACCAAAATGGCAAGCCACTGGGAAAGAATTTGACACTCCACCCCTAATATCCATTGAAGACCAGACAGAGCTATTACAGCCTGACATTCCGTTTAAACCAATCCCAGGATCCCCTCCCTTTTTCCTTATTAACCTGGAAACTGATACTGACCTTACAGTTACTGGAACTCCCACAGCTGTTAGGAACAATCCTCAAACTTTCAGACCTAAGCCTACATCTCAGGTCCCTCTGGACAACTCCCTTTCTAAATTGCTTAATGATATTGCTTTAGGAAATTTTATTCCTATGGCTTATGCTACTGATGATATCAGCATTGGAACTCTCCCTAATGCTGATAAAAATAGCAATGCCTCTTCTTTTCTTGAGCACAGGTTGGGAAACAGATTCTCTGTTTTGCAGGTAGATATGGAAGAACTGGCTACTGACCAGGAAGCTACCTCGAACTTGCCAGAAACCTCTAACTCTTCACCGAGGCTTAATCAGGGCCTCTTGAAAGGTAAGACAAAAGGTAAGAAAACTAATTATTTTAGCCAAATAAATAAAATGATGCTGAGATCATCTACTAAGAGTCATAAGTCAAGTGAGCAATGATAGGTCAACTTTCAATTAATTTCTTGATCTGGAACATTAGGGGAATGGAAACATCTATGTTGAGACTGATTAATTTAATTAAACTGAAAAAAATCCAATTTTTATGCATTATTGAGCCCATGCATGACAACTCCAAACTCAAATCCTATATGGATACTCTTAAATTCACTGATGGCCTGTCCTTGCAAAATGGAAAAATTTGGATTATGTGGGGTACTGGTTTCTCTGTTAACCTTCTTGCATCTCATGAACAGTATCTACATGTACATCTCTCCCATAGTTCTTGCAATTTAATTATGGATGCTGTTTTCATTTATGCTCTTAGAGATAGAGAGGGTAGGAAAATATTATGGAATGATCTATCTGCTCAGATCTCTGGAGATACCATTTTCATTGGTGATTTTAACACTATATCCTCCATTTCTGAATACAGAGGACCTAGCACCCCCTCCCTTGGGAGTATTAGGGATTTTAATTCTTGGATTAACACCTGTGGTACTCAGGAAATAACCACTGTTGGTAATCTTTTTACTTGGTGCAATTCAAGATTAAGAAACCCTACCTCCAAGAGGCTAGATAGAGGATTAAGTACTATATCTTGGAATACTAAGTATCCTTCCTCTTCCATTCAAATTTTAAATAGACAGACCTCTGATCACTCTCCTCTACTACTTAATATATCTAATTTATCTAGTCTTAATCCGAGACCTTTCAGATTTCTAAATGTGTGGTTTAATCGCCCTGATTTCATTACTCTTATTCAAAATAACTGGGGAATCAGACTGAGGGAGACTGGTTTATTAGGTTTCTACCTAAAATTAGTTAGGTTAAAAAAGCAGATAAAAATTTGGAATAGGGAATCTTTTGGAAATATAGATACTAATCTAATTCAAGCTGAAGAATCCCTAAGAATCCAAGAGGCTGTATATGATTTAAAACCTTCTCTAACTGAACTCATTAATTTAAATCTGAAAAAGGCATTACTGTTGAGAGCTCAAAAAGAGAAAGAAAAATTTTGGAAGCAAAAGGCTAGATTAAAGTGGCATAAAATGGGTGATAATAATACACAGTTCTTCCATAGGGTTGTAAAGGAGAAGAATTGTAGATTACATATTTCAAAAATAAAAAACAGTAATGGCCAATGGCTTAACACTGAATCAGAAATTCAAAATGAAGCCATATCTTATTTCTCATCTCTATTGTCAGAACCTAATCAGGAACCAAATAACACCTACTATTCTCACTTTCTGAGTCAAATCCCAAGTATAATTACTGCTCAAGATAACTTAGATCTAGCAATCCCAACCTCAGAATCTGAGGTAGAGGCAGTAATTAAGAATTTAAGCAAGAATAGTAGTCCTGGTCCGGATGGCTTCAGTAATAAATTCTATTCTAAATGCTGGCCTATAATTAAAAATGATCTAGTGGAAGCAGTTAATGACTTCATTAGGGGATCCCCTCTACCAAAGGGCATATCTAGTACATGGATCACCCTAATACCTAAGAAAGCTACTCCATCATCATTTGATGATTTCAGGCCTATCAGTCTCTCTAATGCTGTAAATAAGATTTGTTCTAAGGTGTTAATGGAAAGACTTAGGCCTTATATGGATTCTTTAATATCCCAGAATCAATCTGCTTTTATGAAAAGCAGAAATATTACAGATAACATTCTTTATCTTCAGGAAATGGTCAAATTTCTAGATAGGAAGGCTAGGATTCCTAATTGCATGCTGAAACTAGACTTACAAAAGGCATTTGACAGAGTTAATTGGGATTTCTTAAAATGTGTACTGACGAAATTTGGATTTCAAGGTTTATTTTTAAATGCGATCATGTCCAACCTTTCACAAGCTAATTTTTCGATTTTGATCAATGGTTATCCGTTTGGATTTTTCAAAGCCTCTCGCGGAATCAAACAAGGTGACCCTCTCTCCCCCTTTCTCTTCAACATCTTTTCTGAAGCTTTTTCAAGAAGCTTATCTTTCATTTTCCATAATAGTAAAGTTTCATATTATCAGATTCCATCAACTGTTTCTGCAATCTCTCACCTTATGTATGCGGATGATACTATCATATTGATGCAAGCCTCGAAATATAATTTAATTATGATTAAGGCTTTTTTAGATATATTTGAATTCACTTAGGGCCAAAAATTTAACTTCCATAAATCAGAATTCTTCATTAGTAAACGGGCTTCGACAATTAAACTTAACCAAATGAGGCACATTCTGAAAATGAAACAAGGTGCTTTTCCTTTCCAATACTTAGGATGCCCTATTTTCAAAGGTCGAACCTTAAATAGATATTTTCAACCACTTATGGAGAATCTGGATAAAAAAGTGCAAAACTGGAAGAATAATTGGTTGAGTACGGGGGGAAACTAATTCTGATGAACAGCTGCCTGTATTCTTTGCCCCAACACTTATGGGCTGTAACAAGACCCCCTAAATACATTATAAAATCCTTTGAGAGAAAGCTGGCTCGGTTTTTCTGGGGGGAAACTGATGGGAAAAGAAATAAGGTGTGGAAAAAATGGATAGATTTGGCCAAACCAAAATCCTTAAATGGCTTAGGTTTTAGATCAATTAAAGATATAGTGGATGCATGTTCCCTCAAGCTTTGGTGGCACTGTCAACTAGGAATCACACTTTGATCTAAACTCTTATGGTCCTTACCAACCTCACACAGAAATTCTGTGACTTGGAAACGGATCTGTTCTGTAAATACTATAGCCGAGGAAAACACCATGATTATTCATGGTAAAGGGACAAGTAACTGTTGGACATCCACTTGGTTCCCTAATGGTCCACTGATTAACATAATCCCTCACAGTATCTATGACACTTTTCAATGGTTCTCCATATCTGACTTCATCAATAACAAAGTAGATGTTTTACCTCTGATATCTTCTTACCTGGAAAATGATGCTGTGGCTTTCTTACAGGATGCTGAAGTGGTGGAAAACAGAGAAGACATGCTCATTTGGAAACCGGATACATTGGGCAAATTCTCTTATAAATCTGCATACCGCACTATTACGAACTCACCAGGTAATTTCCCAGCTACCAAGAATGTTTGGAATAAGATGTTGCAGAAGAAAATATCAATATTTACATGGAAACTGCTTCATGCTTTCCTTCCTTTTTATGATGTGCTGATAAAGTGTGGATATAGGCTGGTTTCTAAATGCCCCGTGTGTTGCAATTCAGATTCAATGGAACACTTTTTCATATCTTGTACACTGGCAAAACTGATCTGGCACAATCTGACTTCTCTGATAAATTTTAATCTGCCTGATCATCATACTATTGCTCAGAGATTTTATGCTATGTGGAATTGCTCAGATCTACCTAAAGGTTTCCAAGTGATATGTAAACTATTTCCTTCTCTTATTTGTTGGGGTCTATGGAAAGCTAGGGCCAGATATCTCTATGATCAGATTCCTTTCTCGGCTGATCGCATTTGTAGAGAGATTCATGACCTTGTTAACCTCTCCTTCTATTACTTTCCAGTGAACCTTAATCCTTCATCTGGCTTCCCTAATTCACTTAGACACTTAGTACCACTTCTTAGACCACTACCGAAACCAATTATTAGGTCTGTCTACTGGGAAAGGCCAGCTACTAATGCCATAAAAATAAATATGGATGCCTCCTGGCTGCCACACATTGCTTCTATTGGGATTATAGCGAGAGATAGCTCTGGCTCTCCTTTGTTCATTCACTCGGCCTCGATAGTAGAAACCTCTCCTATACATGCCGAATTATTAGCCATTCTCTCGGCATGTCAATCTTTTCCGAATCGTGATCTTCCTGTAATATTTGAATCTGATTCTATCCTAGCCACCAGGATGGTTCTGGATCCTTACTCAGCAATTTGGGACCTTTTTAATTTGGCTTTTAAAATCCATAGCCTACTGAATGGAGCTGAGCTTTATCATGTTTTTAGAGAATGTAACTCTGTAGCAAATGCAATTGCCAAATATCATACAGCCAACAATCGGTCACTTCACCTTTGTAACTTGACAATGCACATAAAGGGTCTCATTTCTTTGGATACTGAACAGTTTCCTTATATTAGAACCTACAATCGTGGCCAGATTCGAACTTGATACTGCTAATGAAAATGTTGGTTATGCAGGTTAAGCCTCACTGGACTTTTGCTGTACCATCACTTTTGCAACTAATTTGGACTTCTGGACTTCCGCAACTAATCCTGCTCTATGCATCACTGGATTTATGCAACTAATCTGCTCTCCTACTGGACTTCTACTACTAATCTGCTCTCAGGATGTTTCTTCATATACTAACTCCTTACCCATTCATTTTGGTTACGATGACCATTCCTTCCCTTGGGAATACTTAGCAGCTTTTGATTGTAACCTAATTACTTCTTGGTTCCTGTAGATTACATCTCTATATGAATTTGTTGATATATTCACTTAGTTGCCTGGACAAAGAGCGAATTAACACGGGGTGTGGAGATTCATCTTCTTTGGAATCGCAACTCATTGATATATCAACAACCCTGTATAGTCTTACTGATTTGGCGGCAATGCCCTTGCCTTTTGTTCAAACTCAAGCCACCTCTGATGGCTACTCTTCATGGCCTGGGGCGCCAATATATAACCCCCACCTTATGGTGTTTCTATTAAAAAAAAAACTCTGATGCATAAAAATAATGTTGCATGGTATTTACTATTTAGAAATTTTAATTTGGCGACCTTCAAACTTATTCATTTAAAAGCTCTCTTCCTAAATTGTGTGTTTCTACACATGAAGTGGCGGATGCTCGCTCACGCATAGATTGGACCTGAAGAACTTGAACAATGGACGAGAGAGCCCCTTAGTGAAGATGCCTGCAATATGAAGAGAATTTGGAACATGAGCAACGCACAACTTTTCAGATGTCACTAACTCACGAACAAAATGGTAGTAAATGTCGATGTGCTTCGCCCACTTGTGCGTCACCAGATTCTGAGCCAAAAAGATAGCATTGCTACTGTCGCATAACAGCAGTGGAGAACTAGAAAGCGGAACTCGAATATCACAAAGCAAATGAGTGAGCCATACCACTTCTGAAGCAGTGTTGGTAAGAGCACGATATTTAGAATCAGTGCTGGAGCGAGAAACAGTGGGTTGTTTCTTGGCATCCCAAAAAACCAGATTCCCACCAAGATAAACCACATAACCATAAGTGGACCGGTGAGTCTCAAGACCGCGGGCCCAGTTAGTATCAGAGTACCCTAACACCTCAGGAGTACTAGCAGAATGAAAGTTAAGACCAAAATGAAAAGTGCCACGAACATATCCCAAAATCTGTGTCACTACAGTGAAATGGTCATCTTTGGGATCCTGGTGATACTGACTCACCGTGTTGACCAAGTGTAGAATCCCGGAACGGAGGACTAGCAGAGCTGTGAAGCTGAGAACCAGTGAAAATGGGGAAGAAACAGGTGTCGTGTCAGACATACCGACCCGATTCCAAATATCACGAGCGTACTTTACATGGCCAAGCAATAACCCTGAGGAGGTAAGCGAAACTTCAAGACCAAGAAAGTAATTAAGAGCACCAAGATCCTTGATTGCAAACTCTCTTTGTTTATAATCGATGAACTAGTGAAGAAGAGTCGAGTCGTTACTTGTAAGAATGATATTGTCCACATACACAAGTAGGTACAGTAGCGACGACCTTCTCGAGAGGGCAAATAAAGAAGTATTGACTGAGCTGCACTGAAAACTAAGTTGTGTCAGATAACTGCTGAAACCCTGGAACCGAACTCGGGGAGCCTGCTTAAGACCATAAATGGCCTTTCACAAGCGACAAACATAGTCAGGATGAGCAGAATCCTGATAACCAACGGACTACTTCATGCAGACCAAAACATCAAGAACACCATTAAGGAAGGCGTTCTTGACATCCAACTGATGAACTGGCCAGGAACACATCGTGGCTATGGCGAGGACCATCCAAACAGTGGAGGTTTTGACCACATGACTGAAAGTGTGGTAAAAATTAAAACTCGGAATCTGCAAGAAACCCTGTGCCACAAGTCTAGCTTTTTGACGCTCAATAGTGCCATCTGATTGATACTTGAGCCCACAGACCCATTTGGAGCCAACAATGTTGACTTCTGAAAGTCGAGGCACCAAGTCTCAAGTGTGCTAACCACGAAAAGCGACCATCTCATCATCCATGGCTAAAATCCAGGCTGGATCCTGAAGGGCATAGCGATAATTAGTGGGCTCTGTCTGAGAAGGAAATGCAACAGTGAGACCGTGAGCAATAATATCTGAATAATCCCGGTGCTGAATGGCACCAGTAGAAGACTGAGTAGCCATCCAATAGGTACGAGGTTGTGGCGGCGAAGCGAGAGGAGTCAAATCAGCTGAAAACGCTGAAGAAGACCGAGCAAAGTTGACCGGAGAGTGGCCTCGAAATATGCCAGAGAAAGGACGGCCGAGACTGGCTGAGGCGTGATGGTCGGCAGCTGAGGCGTGGTGGCCGATGACTGAGGTGTGATGGATGGCGGTTGAGGAGCCGAGTCCGGGTCGGATGTCCAGATGAAGCATGGTGGTGAAGGAGAGGCGGCTGGAATGGGCACAAGCGTGGTGGGCCCAATTGATGAAGTAACAGCTCCATAAAAAATGACAAAATCACCAGATCCAAATGAAATAGAGCGACTGCCCCATGGAAGATGAGACATAAAGGAATAAATTTTCATTAAAACAAATGTGGCGAGAGATATAGATGTGCCTAGAAGTTGGGTCGAGACACTGGAAGACCTTGTGACGAGGGCTGTAGCCAATAAAAACACACAAAATAGATTGCGGTGCAGATTTATCAGAAGCAGTAGCACGCAGACATGGAAATGCACAACAACCAAATAGGTGAAAGCAGGTACAGTCAGGCACATGATAAAAAACAGCCTCAAAAGGTGATTTTCCTACAAGAACTGAACTAGGCAGACGGTTCATGATGTAAACCGCGGAGGAAAAAGCTTCTACCCAATAACAGTGTGGCACAGAAGAGTGAAAAAACATGGCAAGACCAGTCTCTGTGATGTGACAATGCTTCCGCTCAGCTCGGCCATTCTGATTAGGTGCATAGGGCGAGAACATCGATGATGAATGCCACATTATATGAAGTGAACCTGAAGTTGGTGATTAGTAAACTCTGTGCCACCATCGGTCTGAAATTTTTTAACCCTAGCACAAAACTGGGTCTCAAAGAATTCCTGAAACTAGATAAATGTGTCATAGAAGTCCGACTTATACCACATCGGGAGAAACCATGAGAATCGCAAAAAATCATCGATGAAAATGGCATAATAAGAAAAATCACCTGCCAATAAAATAGGGACCGGTTCCCACAAATCACAATGCACCTTATCCAACAAACCAGTAGCGCGCTTGTCACTAGTGGAAAAAGGTAAACGACTACTTTTGGCCATCTGACAAGGAGAGCAACTAACAGATGCCGGCATAGCGGAAGTGATAGAAATATGGCCCCGTCGATTCAACAACTGAACGGTATCAGGAGACACATGACCGAGGCAAGAGTGCCACTGCTCAAAAAAAGCCTGAAGCTTTCCAGAGCGTAATTTACCTAAAAAGCTGGAATCACCAGTCTCAAGAAAATAAAGACCTGAACTATGACGGCCTTTACCAATTATCTTCCCTTTATGGTTGTGCTCAATGGAAGGCATCAAATATAACATAGACATGTAAATCACGAGTAAGCTTACTAATGGACAATAAACTGCTAGTAATCTTAGGGACCACAAAGACATCATTAACAGAGAAACCAAAGAAATGACACTGACTGATGTGAGAAATATATAATGATTCACCATTTCCAACAAGAATAGAATCAGAACCACGATAACATTGTACCTTATCAAGATAACTAGTGCGAGCAGTGATGTGAGATGTAACACCTGAATCAACGATCCACTGATTCTACGAAGGATGACGGTAGGGACCATTCAAACTAGCCTGAAACAAAACTTTATCCGCAATCCAATTAGTGGAACAATCTTCCCGAGATAAAGGTGCCAAATAAACCATAGTAAGAAGATGGCCAGAAAATATGTGCGTGATTCAATGTGCGGAAGGAAGGCTAAATAATATGGCCAAAATTGCCAGGCACGTACAAAGACTCGTAGAGGATGCTGCTGAGTCGTTAGGCGCGTGAATCATGCTCGGAAGGGAGTAGGCGCGCGTCCGCAACACGCGCCCGTGGCCGCATGTGCTTCTGGAAAGGGTTGTGGGAGCATGGATCTATCTATGATTCGCTCTGGCCGAGATGCGAAGAGATGCGACCGGAGAAGATGACCAAACTTGAAGACGACAGAGCTTAATTCGACGAGATGAAGCTGGTATTTGTTATCCATAAATGAAGCCACTGCCAGAAGAAGAGCCTAATGCTGGAGATGACTTGAACGCCGGTGAAGTTTGTCGCCACCAAAGATGGATGAAGCCGAAGATGGATAAAGAACAATCTCCGTCGAAGAAAGATACCGTTGTCAGATATGGACGCCAGAGATGAAGCCGGAGATGAAGAGTTTGGATCTTTGGAAAGAGAGAGATGCCGACGAAGAGGAGGTTGGACGAAGAAGACTGCTGGAAGATGGCCAAAAGTCACCGGAATTTGACCGGATATTTGCCAAAATCAGGTGCTCAGAACTTGCTCTGATACTATGATAGAATGATTTTCCATAAGCAATTGTGTTATTGATGATTGAATATATAGAGAGTACAATAGAGATGAAATAAGGAAAATTAAGTTTTCAATTAAAAAAATAAATTCCCTCTACCTTATGATGCACCTGGAAGAAGCCCCTCCAAGCTCTTGCTAGAAGGAAAAACCTACTTCGGTTGCAACGCCTGATCATTTTGATTTCAATTGTAGTTAAGGGTAATTTTTCTTTGGTTGTCCTATTAGTTCTCACTGTTGTGGTGAAGCAACACTCTCTCATGGAACCTGAAGATGTTTTTATTTCATACTTTACAGTTTAACAGGAAACATGTTCTACATAGAGCTTAGGATTCATCGAAGGTTTGATTTAGAGATATTTCTCCGGGACCATCTGCATACAAGCTTGAAATTGAAGAGAACACAATACTCAAGGATCTGGACTTAAACTATTGCTTTTATTTAGAACCTTCTTAGTGTGAGGCTTTTGTTAGAATAAATCAGACTCCTGATTAGATTATGATTAGAGTTCTTTCCTTATTACACCTATATTGTACTTTCTATATATTCATATATCAATAATACAATTCATTACGGCAAATCATTCTATCATGGTATCAGAGCAAGTTCTGATCCTAAACCCTAAATTTTAATTTCTTGTTCCACGCCTCCCTCCTTCTCTCTTTTCCGGTCAAATTCTGGAAAATTCCGGCAACATCTGGTTGCATTTTTCGTGGGCTCTGATACCAAGTGCCGCTGACGTCCGAAGAAGACGAAGAATCCAGTGGTGAGATCCACACACCCACGAAGAGGACGAATAATCCAGCGCGTGAAGTCACGCACGAGTTGACTCGCGCAACAAGAGTATTACTCCGTCCTCCATTTTATCGCGAGTTGAAACAGTTTCTCGTGAGTTGAAGCTGTTTCTCGCGAGTTGAAGCTGTTTTTCGCGAGTTGAAGCTGTTTCTCGTGAGTTCTTCAAACTCTCCCGAGTTGAAGCACTTTCTCACGAGTTGCTCAAATTATCGTCAGCATCAAGTCAATTTTTGTGCAATTTTTGGTTCTTTGCTATGGTTTATTTGGGCCCTATATCTCGGGAAGATTGCTCCACTAATTGGATTGCACACAAGGTGTTATTTCATGCCAGTTTGAATGGTCCCAACCATCATTCTTCGTCAAATCAGTGGATCGTGGATTCAGGTAATACATCTCATATCACTGCTCGTATCAGTCACCTTCATAAGATACAATGTTATCGTGGTTCTGATTCTATTCTTGTTGGAAATGGTGAATCATTATCTATTTCTCACATCGGCCAATGTCATTTCTCTGGTTTTTCTATTAATGATGTCCTTGTGGTCCCTAAGATTGCTAGAAGTTTATTGTCCATTAGTAAGCTTACTCGTGATTTACCTGTCCATGTTATATTTGATGCCAACGTATTTTCCATTGAACACAAGCATACATGGAAGATAATTGGTCAAGGCCGTCATAGTTTAGGTCTTTATTTTCTTGAGACTGGTGATTCAGCTTTTTAGGCGAATTACGCTCTGGAAAGCTCCAGGCTTCTTTTGAGCAGTAGCACTCTCGCTTCAATCATGTGTCTCATGACACTCTTCAGTTATTAAGTCGATGTGGCCATATTACTGTGACTTCCGCTATGCTGGCATCTGTTAGTTGCTCTCCTTGTCAGATGGCTAAGAGTAGCCGTTTACCTTTTTCCACTAGTGACAAGCGCGCTACTGGTTTGTTAGATAAGATGCATTGTGATTTGTGGGAACCAGCCCCTGTTTTATCGGCAGGTGGTTTTTCTTGTTATGCCATTTTCATCGATGATTTTTCGCGATTCACATGGTTTTTCCCGATGCGGTATAAGTCAGACTTCTATGAAACATTTATCCAGTTTCAAAAATTTGTTGAGACTCATTTTTCTTCTAGGGTTAAAATTTTCAGACTGATGGTGGCATAGAGTTTACTAATCATCGACTTCAAGCTCACTTCATATAATGTGGCATTCATCATCAGATGTCATCACCCTATACACCTGCCTAGAATGGCCAAGCTGAGCTGAAGCATCATCACATCACAAAGACTGGTCTTGCCATGCTTTTTCACTCTTCCGTGCCACACTGTTATTGGGTTGAAGCTTTCTCCTCTGCGGTTTACATCATTAACCGTCTGCCAAGTTCAGTTCTTGGTGGAAAATCACCTTTTGAGGTTGTCTTTGGTCATGTGCCTGACTATACCCTCTTTCACCAATTTGGCTGCCGTGCTTTTACTTCTTTATGTCATGGATTGTTTGAGAATGTGATGTGTTTGTATGATTGAAGTGAGTGTTTGGAAAGTGGCCAATTTTTTAGCTCATTTGACATGAAAATCCAAGAACATGGATTTAGAACTTCTTGTGTATAATGTGTTGTAATTCTTGCTAGATAAGTATGTTAATGTGGACTGTTCTCATATTTATCCTATAGATGCAATTAAAGGTTGAATTTTGAATGTGGTTTGTTCTATGTTTTACTTAATAAATTCTATGTTTGGTTAAATGACTGTGTCTTTGGTGTTCTTGATGTTCCAGTCTACATAAAGCAGCCCGTTGATTATCAGGATTCTGTCCATTCAGACTATGTTTGTCGCTTGCGAAAGGCCATTTATGGTCTTAAGCAGGCTCCCCGGGCTTGGTTCCAGCATTTTAGCAGTTATCTGACATAGCTTGGTTTTTGGTGCAGCTCAGCTGATACTTCTTTATTTGTCCTTTCGAGAGGGTCGTCATTACCATACCTACTTATGTGTGTGGACGATATCATTCTTACAGGCAATGACTCGACTATTCTTCGCCAGTTCATTGATCGGACACACAGAGAGTTTGCGATCAAGGATCTTGGTGCTCTTCATTACTTTCTTGGTCTTGAAGTTTCACCTACCTCCTCAGGGTTACTACTTTTCCAAGCAAAATCGGGTCGGTATGTCTGACGCGGCACCTGCTTCTACTCCATTTTCCGCTGGTTCTCAGCTTCACAGCTCTACCAGTCCTTCATTCCAGGATCTTACACTTTATCGTTCTCTTATTGGTGCTCTTCAGTATCTCACCATCTCTTGCCCGGATTTGGCATTCTCGATCAACACGGTGAGTCAGTATCTTCAGCATCCCAGAGTTGACCATTTTGCCGCTGTGACTCAGATTTTGTGGTATGTTCGTGGCACTCTTCATTTTGGTCTCAGGTTTTTTTCTGCTAGTACTCCTAATGTGTTAGGGTACTCTGATGCTGATTGGGCTCGCTGTCTGGAGACTCGTCGGTCCACTTATGGTTATGCAGTTTTTCTTGGTGGGAATCTGATTTCTTGGAGTGCCAAGAAACAGCTCACTGTTTCTCGCTTTAGCACTGAGTCTGAATACCGTGCTCTCACCAACACTGCCTCAGAAGTGGTATAGCTCACTCATTTTCTTCGTGATTTTCGGGTTCCGTTTTCTGATTCTCCATTGTTGTTATGTGACAATAGTAGTGCTATCTTCTTGGCTCAGAATCCGGTGGCACACAAGCGGGCGAAGCACATCGACATCGACTACCATTTTGTTTGTGAGTTGGTGACATCCGGAAAGCTGCGCTTTGCTCATGTTCCGACTTCTCTTCAGATTGCAGATATTTTCACCAAGGGGCTTTCTCGTCCGCTGTTTGAGTTCTTCAGGTCCAAGCTATGCGTCAGCGAGCATCCGACGCTTCGCTTGAGGGGAGTGTTAGAATAAATCAGACTCTTGATTAGATTATGATTTATTATGATTAGAGTTTTTTCTATATTACACATCTATTGTACTTTCTATATACTCAGATATTAATAATACAAATCATTACAGCAAATCATTCTATCAGCTTTGATGAAGTAAGTAATGTATGAAAATTAGTTTCCTTGTCTTTCCTTGAAGAAGAAATTTCCCTATAGTTGATGTTTTTAATAGCATCTGTGCTAATTAATTAAGAAGGCATACTATGTGCTATTTCCTTCTGCTGAGGCTGATCTTTCATTCTGGTTTTATGCCTAAATTGTTTGCTTATATTTTTTAGCAATCAAGATCATCTTTTCACAAAAAGAGTTTTGCTGCTTCTTTAACTGGACTATTGTTATATTAATAACCTTGTCGGTTTTTTTTATTTTTCATTTAGTTCACCCATGTTCTCCATTTCATTTAGGAGCATTTAGGAGCATTTAGGAGGTGCATGCAATTCACCCATGTTCTCCTTTTCATTTAGGAGCATTTAGGAGCATTTAGGAGGTGCATGTAATTCACCCATGTTCTCCTTCTCATTTAGGAGCATTTAGGAGTATTTAGGAGTTGTAGTTATTCCTACATTTGTAACTTATTTTTCAACTCTTTTTATAGCCAAATGAATGAAGAAAAGTCGTAAGTTTTTTTACTGCACCAAACCTTTTCTTTGTGCTCTTGTTTTCTTTCAAAACCAACATTTGGTATCAGAGCACGCACGATCACGGCGACAATGTTTGGCGAGAACGAGATTTCGCTGTCGCCACCGCGGGGAAGTGGAAGGCAGCGTGGACGGAGCATGGCACGGCGGAACCATAACGAAGTGATCGTCCACGAACGGACAAATCTTGGCGGCAACATTGTGTATCCTACGCTGACAGCAACCAATTACATTGAATGGTCCCTTGTGATGAAGATTAATCTACGCGCCCAAGGGTTGTGGCAGGCAGTTTCCGGCGAAGGCGAACCAGATGAGCGCGAGGACATGGCGGCGTTGTCGGCGCTGATACGGGCAGTCCCGGCTGAGATGGTGCCAGCCCTAGCCGTGAAAAACACGGCTCATGAAGCTTGGGAGGCAATTAGAATGATGCAAGTCGGAGTGGATCGCGTGCGAGAAGCGACGGCGCAACGACTACGCAAAGAATTTGAACAGATTGCGTTCAAGGAAGGTGAATCACTCGATGCTTTTGGCATGCGCATCACAGGCATTGTCAATAACCTCCGCTCTTTGGGTGACGCCGTCGAGGAGGTGAAGGTGGTTTAGAAGTTCCTGCGGGAGGTTCCGAGCCAGTACGCTCAAATTGCGTGCTCGATTGAGACACTCCTCGAGCTGGACGGCATGACTGTTGAGGAGCTAATTGGGAGGCTACGGTCGGCTTCTGAGCGGTGCTTCATAAATTCCACGGGCAACGCAAGTGGTCAAGTCCTCCTCACGGAACAGGAATGGATTGCACGTGGTAAGAGCAACAACCCCGGGAGCAGCAGAAAAGGCAAGGGTTTCCAAAAATGGAAGAAGCTAACAAACGGCGGGCGAGACGGTGGCCAGCGTGCTTCGAGCGGTGATCGTGACATGACGAATGTGAAGTGTTACAATTGTAACAAGTATGCCGGCCATATCTCCAAGGATTGCCCCGAACCACGGCGTGAACGGAAGGGACGAGCAAACCTTGTGCAAGATCAAGAAGAGGAGGCATCACTACTTGTGGCGAGACTACACTCTCTCACAACCGGGACTCAGGCAACCGACGGTCATGTGTTGCTCAACGAGGTTCGGTCACAAGCTAGGTCGACAAAGCAAGCCGGCCAATGTGACATAACGTGGTTCCTGGATTCAGGAGCAAGTGCCCACATGTGCGGAAGACGTGATCACTTCTCCGAGTTGGACACAAACGTGCGAGGCTCCGTCAAACTTGGAGATGACACCTCAGTGGAAATTGAAGGCATTGGCACGATCCTCTTCAGGTACCGAAATGGTGAACACCTCACGCTCACGGAGGTGTACTACATACCCCGACTACACAGCAACATCGTCTCCCTGGGGCAGCTGGACGAACTCGGGTACGACGCGCACATTCGGCACGGATGGCTCCATCTACGTGACCAGGACGGGCGTTTGCTAGCGCGGGTGCCGAGAAACTGCGGGCGTCTCTACGTGTTGCACCTCAACCTGGCGCGCCCTGTGTGTCTAGCCGTGCACGGCTCCGAAGATGGATGGAGATGGCACGCACGTTACGGGCACATGCATTTTGAGGCACTCCAGCGTTTGTCGCGTGACAACCTAGTGCATGGTCTCCCAATGATTGATGACGTGGAGCGGCTGTGCGACGCCTGTCTCGCGGGGAAGCAGAAGCGAGCAACATTCCCTAAGCAGGCTTGGAATCGTGCGAATGAGCGACTCGGCTTGGTGCATGCGGACTTATGCGGGCCGATCGATCCACCCACGCCAGGAGGTAAACGATATTTTCTTCTAATGGTAGATGACCATAGTCGATATATGTGGATTTCTTTGCTTGCCTCAAAGGATCAAGCCGCGGACGCGATCAAGAAGATAGTTGCAGCAGCTGAACTTGAGAGTGGATGCAAACTGAAGGCACTACGCACTGACCGCGGTGGTGAGTTCACCGCCCATAGTCTTGGTGATTACTTCTCGGAGCACGGCATTCATCGGCAACTCACGGCACCATATACGCCGCAGCAAAACGGCGTAGTTGAGCGACGAAACCAAACCGTGGTTGGAATGGCTCGCTGCCTTTTGAAGGCTAAGGAGATGCCGATGAAGTTCTGGGGAGAAGCAGTGACGACGGCGGTCTATTTGCTGAACTGTGGAACGACGAAAAGTGTAGCGGGCAAGACACCCTACGAAGCTTGGCACGGACATCGGCCAAGCGTGCAACACCTGCGTGTTTTTGGGTGCTTGGCTCACGTCAAGACCACCGATCCACACATGAAGAAATTGGACGACAGGAGCAAGCCAATGGTTCTGTTTGGGTATGAACCAGGTACAGCGGCGTACCGTGTCTATGACCCGGCCACGGATCGAGTGAAGTGCTCCCGCGATGTTGTTTTCGACGAGGACACCGCATGGGATTGGAGTAACTCAGCAGACGGCAAAGAGAAGCGCAATCCGCCGATAATGGAGACATTTACTGTCGATCATTTTGTCTCAACTGTTGCAGGTAACCACACGACAGAAAATGGCTCGTCCTCGCATGTCCGGAGTTTCACCGGAACCGATGAACAAGACACGAACAAGGAACCGTCAACACCGACTGCACCAACGGTCGAGTTTGTATCCCCGCTAACTGCTGCAACGGAGTCATCTCCGGGTGAGGCGCCTCGACGGTATCGCACGATGGATAATCTACTTGACTCGACAATCGCTGTTGAAACCAGAGATGATGAACTGTGTCTCCTCATCGCTGACGAACCGGCGTCTTTCACTGAAGCCGAGAAGGATGAGGGGTGGCGTGCAGCGATGGTGGAAGAGCTGGCTAGCATTGAGACGAATCAAACATGGTATCTTTCTATGCTACCTGCAGGAAAACGAGCGATCGGATTGAAATGGGTTTATAAACTCAAACGCGATGAAAATGGAGAGGTGAAGAAACGGAAGGCGCGATTGGTCGCGAAAGGCTATGTGCAGCGTCAGGGGGTGGACTTCGATGAGGTTTTCGCTCCTGTCGCGAGGTTGGAAACAGTGTGAGTACTGATCGCACTCGCTGCTCACCATGGCTGGCCCATTCACCATATGGACGTGAAGACCGCCTTTCTCAACGGTGAACTGACCGAGGAGGTTTACGTTCAACAGCCACCGGGGTTTGTAATTCAAGGCGAGGAGCACAAAGTTTTACGACTTCAAAAGGCTCTCTATGGCCTTCGTCAGGCTCCGAGAGCTTGGAACGCGAAGCTTGATGCTAGTCTTCGCGATCTCGGTTTTGAGCGTAGTGAAGCTGAACACGCAGTCTATCGTCGAGGTAATGGAGAGCTGCTGCTCCTAGTTGGTGTTTATGTCGACGACCTAATAATCACTGGAGCCTCAATCCTAGAAGTGACCAAGTTCAAAGCAGAGATGATCAGTTTGTTCAATATGAGTGATCTCGGAAATCTTAGTTATTGTCTAGGGATTCAGGTACAGAGAAAGGATGGTGAAATTACTCTCTGTCAAGCAGCTAATGCGAAGAAGTTATTGCAGAGAGCGGGAATAGCTGATTGCAATCCATGTGCTGCTCCAATGGAGGCAAGACTCAAGCTGCGCAAAGTTGGTGAAGGAAGTTTAGTTGACGCCACATTATACAGAAGCTTAGTGGGGAGTTTGAGATATCTGGTGCACACAAGGCCAGACATCACATATGTAGTCGGCTACGTTAGTCGATTTATGGAGGAGCCTCACTCGGATCACTATGCAGCAGTGAAACATCTACTTCGTTATGTGGCAGGAACTCTAAATTTTGGAATTTCTTACAGGAGAGGAGATGGAGTTCTGAGTTTGACAGGATATAGCGACGCTGATTTGGCAGGAGATGTAGACGATCGAAAGAGCACGACGGGCTTAATTTACTTCCTCGGCCAATGTCCTGTAAGTTGGCAGTCGCAAAAGCAAAGGGTGGTAGCAATATCATCCTGTGAATCGGAGTATATCGCAGCTGCAACTGCAGCTTGTCAAGGAATATGGCTTAGCAGGCTGTTAGGAGAGCTGAAAAACGAGCCACTACAAGTACCAAGGCTGCTGGTGGACAACAAATCGGCAATTGATCTCAGCCGAAATCCAGTGTTTCATGATCGGAGCAAACACATCGACACCCGATACCATTTGATTCGAAATTACGTGGAGCAAGGTGAACTTGAAATCGATCACGTCAACACTGAAGCTCAGCTTGCCGACTTACTGACGAAGTCACTTGGACGAGTTCGTTTCCAGGAGCTAAGGAGCAAGATTGGTGTTGCCGACACAACATAAGCAACGACAAGATTAGGGGGTGATTTGTTATATTAATAACCTTGTCGGTTTTTTTATTTTTTATTTAGTTCACCCATGTTCTCCATTTCATTTAGGAGCATTTAGGAGCATTTAGGAGGTGCATGTAATTCACCCATGTTCTCCTTTTCATTTAGGAGCATTTAGGAGGTGCATGTAATTCACCCATGTTCTCCTTCTCATTTAGGAGCATTTAGGAGTATTTAGGAGTTGTAGTTATTCCTACATTTGTAACTTATTTTTCAACTCTTTTTATAGCCAAATGAATGAAGAAAAGTAGTAAGTTTTTTTACTGCACCAAACCTTTTCTTTGTGCTCTTGTTTTCTTTCAAAACCAACAACTATCAATACAAATGGTTTTAGTTGATGTTAACACGACCCGTCTCAGTCATCTGTACAACCTCATTGCTTTCTATGCAACTGTACGATTGCACTGGGTTCAACTTGCAGGTAGATTGAAACTGATAGCGAATTTCTGGAATCACAAGAAATAATGGATTACAGCCTTTTGATCGGGGTCAACTACCGGGTATCTGAGCACTTAAGATATCTAATGTCATACAGTAAAAGACTGATACCAGATGGAGTGGGAATTGTTGCAGAAGTAAAGCTTTCGAAAGCTGCAGTAACTTACTTTGCTTATGTGAATAAATTCTGATTTCCACCATAAGTAATCATCAACCCTTCCCAGTTATATACTCTCATGGTTCTTTTTTCCTGTATGGAAATATGCAGAGGTGACACTCAGTCCCTCGACGAATGCTTTTAAGAGGCATGGGCATACCTTTGTTCATCATCTACACATCTGAAAGTTCGATTTGTTGGCTCATCTGATCTATATTTTGGTTGGCTATGTGACTATTCTTATACTGGTCACTGCATATTTGCTAAGAGTGTTTTTCTAATTCAAGATTTGGTTAAACTACAGCAAAGAACACGAATTGATCGTGTCCAAGGGTTTGTTCTTGCTATATAGGGTATTCTGTTCCACTCTCGCTTATTGAGAACAATGATGGGACAATTTTGGGTAGAGTTTTGTTTAGTTTTTAGTCGTTTCTGTTTGCTTTAGTCCACGAAGATGTGAAATGACATTCCCTGAGTAGTGCATCTGCATGTTGATGTTTTTTTGGGGATGCAGACAGGGAGAATGGTTTCTTTTGTAAGGATTAGAATCTTATTCATATGTAGCCTTAAAATGTGATTATTTTTGTTCTGCAGATAGTGTTTCAGATGTCAATACCCAATATTGTGCTTTGTTGAGTTCAAAAAAATTTCTGTACTATTTCTAGTGAATCAGGCCAGTAGTAATATCCTAATAAAATGTTTGTCTTTGTACTCTTTGATTTATATTTTACTGTATTGTGTAGATGATTCAGAAACGCTCACAATATGGTATAACTGTCTTCTTCACTTGGCTTGGAGTTCTAATTTTCTTAACCTGGATTCACGTTCTTATTACTTACTACAATTGTGGAGTATATAAATCTCCTTTGGTTGACATCTAAATTTTTGCTTGAATGGAATAGAATTCCTTGTGAAGTCAAACCTGTATTTTTTCTCGTTGTAGTAGTTATTCTGAAACTACAAAGGAGAAGATTAGAAATCCACAACTTCCTTCTTTAGTGATGATTTGTCCATTTTATGTGCATAATTTAGTACTTTTTGGGATTGCTTTTGAGCTCTTTTATTATCAAGAGCTTGAGTTTTACCTTAAAATTCTCTTAGAAGGGGTAAGAGCAACTTTACGCTCTTTTACCTCTTGTAAATAGAAATTGCGTGACAAAGGAAGAACATGGAGGCTTGAAGACCGGAGGCCATTGAAGATCGCTTTTCGAAGACTTTGAAGACTTGCTTCGAAGATTTGAAGACTTGAAGACTGGAGGCCGTTGAAGACCATCTTTTGAAGACTTTGAACACTTTCTTCAAAGAGTTGAACACTTGAAAAATGTGAGAAATCACTGTGAAGATGAGTGCTTACCACAAGAAGAAGAAAAGAAGACAAGGTTAAGTTATGGCGCCCGAAATGGAGTGGTAATCCGGACTGGTGGTATGAGAATGAGCTGGAAAACCAACAATACGAGCAAAATAGTTGGCCATCACCATCTTATACCATACCCCAAAACCAAGCCCACCAAGAAAGTTCAAATTTGACACGTGAGGGAGTCATGAATGCAATAGTAAACTTGAACAACTTTACTAGTGAGGAACCGGATACTCAGCTCTCCTCTAGTGTTGAAGCTATTGAGGGCATGCGAGGAGTATATTGGAAGCGTTGACACGAATGGAAGTTTGTGATTCCAAAAAATACACCATCTCAAGTCGAACTCGAGGATTCGGTGAGTGAGGTCACCATGGGAAATGAGTTTGAGTTCGAAGGGGATGAGGAATTTGTTATTGAGGATGAAAAAATGGAGGAAGAGGTGATTGTGCTACATTTATTAGCATCGTCACCCTTATCCCCACCTAGTGAACCAACTCCACCATTTTTGGAACTTTTGAGGGAGTAAGAAAGGAGCCAAAAGACCATCACAAGCCTCCTACCACCCAACTCCTTTTAAACCATCTCTACCTCCACAAAATTTTCCTCTTGAAAGTTTTGTACCCCCACCTCTCTATTTTTGGATATTCATGGTGATGGAGTTCAAACTTTCACCATATGGATAACATTAGGGTCGTGCTGACGACCTTAAAAATATGGAGTTTCTCGGGAGGCAACCCGAGCTTCTAAGTTATGTTAGTATTTTTATTTCTTGAAAAAAGAATCGTCAACCATGTCCTCAAACCTTTACCCAAAACCACAAGAATACCACCACAATCCACCTTCAAAAACCACTACCAAAACTACCATCTAGGAGTACTACTAGTGGTTGCCTTTTGTGAGTGTTGGTTGGGATTTACATAGTTATGGCTTCGTGGTGGATGAATTAGTTTCATATTGGACGGAGTTGGAGAACATGGAAGAGAGAACATTCATTGAGAAGTGAGCATTGCCGTTATCGGGAAGGACCTTCAAAGTCCTAGTTGTGAGTATTTTTTATTTCTCCCTTATTTATTTATCTTGTCATTTTCACATTAAGGACAATATGTGTTTCAAGTGTGGGGAGGTAAAGAGAAATATATCTCATTGTATTGTATTGTAGTGTGTATATGCTCCACTTTGATTTGTTTTGTTTGAAAAAAATTGAAAAATGAAAAAAAATCCCGTTAATATGAAAACCCGAGAGGGCAACTTAGGCAAAAGTGGGCGGCCAGGATAGGTTGAAAACCCAAAAGGGTGACCTCTGCAAAAATGAGAGGCCAAATGGTGTGGAAAAAGGTGAGGGTGAGCATTGAAAAAGAAAAATGTGTGAAGCTAGGATGAAAACCCGAGAGAGCTCATAGGCAAAATGAGAGAAATTGAAAAAAATTATGCTTCTCTTGATTTGTCTATTAAGTGGCATTTTCGGTGGAGTAAGTTAGCTTGGCATTATATGTATACCTCAAATTTGTTATTGTTTGTTGGTTGTTTAGATTATCTTAGACTTTTGGATGTGAGAGTGTGAGAGATTCTTATGTCTTGGGGGTTAGGGTAGTCTAGGAATATGATGTTGGATGTTTTGGGAAAACTTTTACATGCAAGTTTACGCTTTGATCTTTGCTTGTTCTTGTTTACTCAAGGACGAGTAAGGTTTAAGTGTGGGGAGATTTCATGAGACGTCAAATGCATGTATTTTTCAAAGAATTTAACATCTCTTTTGTCATATTTTTGTTGTAAGATTGCTAGATTTATGTAGGTTTACATGATAAGAGGTTTAGATAGCCATTTTCGGTTTTTATATCTAAACCCTTCATTTTGTAACCTATGTTTAGTCTAATGGATTTTTAGTCCTTACGAGCATCTAGATTCCATTTTGTGAGCTTCATTTGTAGATGTCTCATGAACCCTTTGGAATGGTTTAGTGAAGGCCACACGCCAAAACGTTGTAGAAGATAGAAGGGTCGAAGAAGGAAGGCAAAAAAGCGGATGAATTGTCACTCGGAGGTTTAGACAAAATTCTTAAAATTTTCCAAGAATAATCATCCTATGAGAGTGGCACCATTAGATTCATCTTCTCGAACACTATGAAATCGACTACAAGAACTCCATAATCGGAGCAACGGTTCACCTGTAGCGATGAAAATAAGAAGAGAGCAGATTGGCCATTGCGGCCCGCATCATAGCATATATGCTGCGTCCTGCAGCCCAGAATTTTAACTTTTTGGCCTCTTTTCCTCTATTTTCTTGGACTATAAATAGCCCCTCATCTTCCCCATTTGTCAAGCCCGACTTGGGGCTCCAAAACTCTAGTTTTTCACCATTTTCTTCCATTTCATTGTCTTTTTTTTGTAGATATTTGTTCTATGTTATGTTTGATTGTCAAGCTTAGTTTTAAAATTGATATCAATTGATTGAAGCTTCCACACCTATGTAGTAAGAACCCCTATTTCACTATTTCTTGAAGCTTTTGTTATTTAGTATTCATGTGTTCTTAATGCTATGTTTTACTTCATTTATGTCATGGATTGTTTGAGAATGTGATGTGTTTGTATGATTGAAGTGTTAGAGTGTTTGGAAAGTAGCCAATTTTTTAGCTCATTTGACATGAAAATCCAAGAACATGGATTTAGAACTTCTTGTGTATAATGTGTTGTAATTCTTGCTAGATAAGTATGTTAATGTGGACTGTTCTCATATTTATCCTATAGATGCAATTGAAGGTTGAATTTTGAATGTGGTTTGTTCTATGTTTTGCTTAATAAATTCTATGTTTGGTTAAATGACTGTGTCTTTGGTAGAAGGCTTTTTGTTATCAAATCTGTGGTTCTTCGTGAGTAATGCCATTGATGAAATATCTTTATGGTCGTTGAACGTCTAAAGTGATTATCAATGAGGTCTGCAAATGGTCGTTGAACGTGTTTGTGAATTATTCTTAAGAAGAAATGAATGTTAATCATCAATTGAGAAGTGATAGCATTCCCCATAGGTAACCAATGTGATAGAATGAGTGAATGGTCAAAGATCTACATGAGGTTTGGAAGTGGATATCAATTTCCCCCAAGGCTTTATCTTTTGTAGTTTTTATCACCTTTTCTTAGTTTGTTTGATGATTAGCATAGTTACTTAACTTTGCTAGTTGTCATGTCTTTTACTTTCATAACTTAGGAAAACCAACCAACCCCCCCCCCCTATTCACTTGCTTATATATATATATACTTCTAGCATAATATCAAACTTTTATGTTTAAACGCTTAAGAAAATCCACTTTCTTCGTGGACGACCTCGACTTGTAACTATCTACTTAGTTGTAGATAGTAAGAATTTAGGGCTCAAAAATATAACTTTGAGAGGAACGACAATGACCTCTCAAATTTTGAGGTACCAATGGTACCCTCACCATCAAATTCCACGGTGAGGGTACCATTATGCACATCAATGATGGTCCTAGAGGTATTTAAAAATGGCCTTCCCAAAACAATTGGGGCAGCATGTTTATCATACTCCATGTCTAGGACATAAAAATCCATGGGAATATTAAGGAATCCACCCTAACCAACACATCCTCAACGATACCCTTAGGGTATGCACTAGAACGATCGGCTAGTTGGATCACCACCCCGGTTTTGTGCAAAGTACCAAAATTGAGGCTTTCATACAAAGAGTAAGGAATCATATTTATTGATGCACCTAAGAGTCAAGCATTGCTTTTTCAAATTGTGTATTCCCTCCTATCATGCAAAGGATTGTAAACATGTCGTGATCGCTACATTTAGGGGGTAACTCCCTTTGGCACAAAGCGGAGACATGTTCACTTTTCCCATTTTAAGCTGGTTCTTTGTTCTTTGTTTCCTATTTACCACACATAATTTCTTCAAAAATATTGCATAGCTAGAAATTTGTTCAATAGCATTCAAAAGAGTGATATTTACCTCACACCTACGAAAGACTTCGTAGATGTCTTTGTTGGACTCCTTCCTCTATTTGTCCTTTAGAGCTTCCGGGAATGGTGGTTCTGACACAAATGGGGAATTTCCACCACTCTTGCCTTCTTGTGAGGAGGGGATGAAGGTTCAGGAATGGAGGTTGATTTCTCAACGGTGATATTCTCTTCCTTCTCATTTCCCCTCCTTGCTTGCTCATTGGCCACATCCTCGTTCTCTTCCTTAACTTCTTTCTCAAAAATTTAAAGCCTTCTAGGTTTGCCTTCAACAACTTAAGTGATACCACTAGCATTTTGGTAGGGATTGATCTCCGGTTAGGAGGGAAGTTTACCTTTTTCTCGGGTCTCCATCCGATTCACCACTTGAGCTATTTGGCTCACTTGAATTTCCAAGTTTTTGATACTCACCTTAGCTTCATCTTGGAATTTTTTCACCTTTTACCGTGCACGTACTTAATCGGTGAATGGCTTGCATCACCTCATCTTTTGTTAACCCCGAGCTCTTCCCTTGGTCTCGGGGTTTGTCTTGGAGCCTTTGAAATTGTTGTTGAGGTGACCCATATTGTTGTTGAGGATGGAGATATAGTTGAGGGCTTTGATTTCCTTGAGGGTTCCCATACCGAAGATTCGGGTTATCACGATTACCCGAATAGTATGGCCGGTTTTGGTAGCCTTGGACACCTTGGTACCCTTCATTCCTTTAAAATCCTTGCGCACCTGGATAGTTTGGTTGCCTTGGTAGCCTTGGTTGCCTTGATATCCCATGTCACTCATCTCCTCAACATAGTACTCTTCCAAAGTAGGGAAATTATTCGTAGGATGTGCCAAGTATCAAATTTTGCATGATTTGACATGCGGCGCATTTCTGGGCTTCGTCATTAATGATTTCACCCCAGAGGAAAGGGCCGAGACTTGGTCCTCAAGCTTTCCACTATTAGAGAGGTCACTTGCGGGCATTGGATTTCTTCTCCTCAAATTGGCCCTTGACCTAAAGTTTCTCGACTCCTCCGCTAGCTCCTCATACAATTGCATAGCCTCGGATGAAGTCTTGTTTCCAAGGGTACCACCACAATAACTCCTCACTAATCTTTGATCCTCATCACGAAGACCATTGTAGAAGTAATAGACCAAATCCCCCTCTGAATAACCATGGTAAGGACAACTTGCAAGAAATATTTTGAACCTCTCCCAATAGTCGCAGAGAGATTCTTCGTGCCATTGGAGGATGTTACTTATGTCCTTCTTCAAGGCGGCGGATTTCAAGGCTGGGAAGTATTTGGCTAGAAACTTCGTCTTCATGTCAAGCCAACTATTGATGCTCTTGGGTGGTAAGTAGTGGAGCCAATCTCTTACACCATCCCTTAGTGTGAACGGGAATGCCTTCAACTTATAAAAGTCCTCATCTACTCCATGGGAGACCGTACCACCACACAAAAAGTTGAACTCGGTGAGGTGCTTGTTTTCATTCTCTCCTTGCCTACTAAGGAGGATGGGTAGCATGTTTATGGATCCGATCTTTAGCTTGAAGTGCCCATTTGGTCCAACCAAGGGATACTCAATGCACATCAGTTGTTCATCGAGGTTGGGGGCCATAATGTCTCTTAACAATGCTTGCCCCAAAGGAATCTCCCTTCCATGGAGTGAATGAGCTCTCCCTTGAAGAAGAGGATGTTGAGGTCCTTCTCCCAGATGCTCATCATTATGCACATGTTGATGCTCTATAGAAGTTGAGGTATCCACAAAATGGTCACTAGGAGGGGTGTTATTCACACTTTTCAAAGAAAGCCTCCTAGTTTGTCTCAAATTCAACTCTAACTTGGGGTCGTAGTGTAGGGGTTCTTGTGAAGAGGATCACGAACGAACCATACACCAAGAACTTGAACAATACGTCTCCAAGCCAAGCGAAAGTGGTAAGTCAACTAAGAAATAAAAATAAACTAAAAAATATTTACAACTAGCACATAATCCCATATAATATGCTCAAACACTTAAAAATAAACGCCTCATCCCAGCAGTGGCGCCAAAATTTGGGAGGTCGTCACCGTTCCTCTCAAAGTTATATTTTTAAGCCCTAAATGTGTATTATCTACAACTAAGTAGATAATGGCAAGTCGGGGTCGTCCACAAAGAAGAAGGATTTTCTTAAGCGTTTAAACATAAAATGTTGATATTATACTAGAAGTGTATATATATAAGCAAGTAAATGTGGGGGGTTGGGTTTGGTTGGTTGGTTTTCCTAAGTTATGAAAGTAAAAGACAAAACAACTAGCAAAGTTAAGTAACTATGCTAATCATCAAACAAACTACGAAAAATGGGTAAAAACTAAAAAAGATAAAGCCTTGGGGGCAATTGATATCCACTTCCAAACCTCATGTAGATCATTGAACCATTCACTCGTTTTATCACATTGGTTACCTATGGGGAATGCTATCACTTCTCAATTGAAGATCAACATTCATTTCTTCGTAAGAGTAATTCACAAAGACGTTCAACGACCATTTGCAAACCTTGTTGTTAATCACTTTAGACGTTCAACGACCGTAAAGATATTTCATCAATGGCATTATACAAGAAGAACCATAGATTTGATAACAACAAGTGTTCTTTTTTTAACTGAAAACACCCAAGGGTGGGGGTTGATATATTGGTACCCCAAGCCATATAATTTACGAGCCAGTGATATCATAGTAGTTTTATACAAAAATGCAACATCATTGCCTCTAAAAGAAAGATCAGATACTAATAACTATAAGTCTATATATGTGCAAGATCTAGAAGAAAAAGGTAGTTGCGATTCCAAAGTAGCGAATGTCCACACCCAGTGTTAATTCATAACAACAAGTGTTCTACCAAAGACATAGTCATTTAACCAAACATAGCATTCCTTAGGCTAAATCTAGAACAAACCACATTCAAGATTTAACCTTTAATTGCATCTATAGGATAAATATGAGAACGATCCACATTAACATACTTATCTAGCAAGAATCACAACACATTATACACAAGAAGTTCTAAATCTATGTTCATGGATTTTCATGTCAAATGAACTAATAAATTGACCACTTTCCTAACACCCTAACACTTCAATCATACAAACACTTCATATTCTCAAACAACCCATGACATAAATGATGTAAAACATAGCATTAAGAACACATGAATACTAAATAACAAAAGCTTCAAGAAATAGTGAAATAGAGGTTCTTACTACATGGGTGTGGAAGTTTTAATAAATTTCTCTCAAGTACAAAACTAAGCTAGATAATCAAAATCCATAACACAGAACAAAGAGCTATACAGAAAGAAGAAGAAATGGAAGAAAATGGTGAAAAACTAGGGTTTTGGAGCCCTCAAGTCGGGCTTGGAAAATGGGGAAAAAAAGGGGGGCTATTTATAGTCCAAGAAAATAGAGGAAAAGAGGCTAAAAAGGTAAAATTCTGGACTGTGGGTCGCAGCATATAAGCTGCGGGTCGCAATGGCCATTCTGCTATCTTCTTATTTTCATCGCTACGGGTGAACCGTTGCTCCAATTTTTGAGTTCTTGTAGTCGATTTAATAGTGCTCTAGAAGATGAATCCAATTGTGCCACCCTTGTAGGATGATTATTCTCAGATAATTTTAAGAACTTTGTCTAA
This sequence comes from Rubia yunnanensis, assembly GCA_037428765.1. NCBI lineage: Eukaryota > Viridiplantae > Streptophyta > Magnoliopsida > Gentianales > Rubiaceae > Rubia > Rubia yunnanensis. The sequence goes on along the minus strand of CM075061.1, from coordinate 80,765,797 downwards.
ACTTCCGGGTGACAATTATCTGCTTCTTTGCCTTCCTTCTTCGACCCTTCTATCTTCTACCACGTTTTGGCACGAGACCTTCTTTAAACCACTCCAAAGGGCTCATGAGATATCTACAAATGAAGCTCACAAAATAGAATCTAGTTGCTAGTAAGGACTAAAAATCCATTAGACTAAACATGGGTTACAAAATAAAGGGTTTAGATATAAAAATAAAAAATGGCTATCTAAACCCCTTATCATGCAAAAATACATAAATCTAGAAATATTACAACAAAAACATGACAAAAGAGATGTTAAATGCTTTGAAAAATACATGCATTTGACGTCTCACCAGATATTTGGTTTTTCAACCACAGTCGATAGAGTGTGGTAACACACCTAGTATAACTATAATATATTTAAACACTCTAATTTTCAAGAAATAAATATGCATAAATAAAAAAGTGTGTTGATAAGGTTTTATACCACATTTTCATTTTTCTTGAATTTACAAATATTATGTTCATTGAGATTTAATCGTGCTACACAAATTACTATTTTTATAGCATTAATATCCATACACAATTATAAAATGTTGAGATATTTCTATTTCATAATGTCTTGTGCATAATGTCTTATAAAATGTTGACAAAGACTTGTGCGAGACGGTCTCGCAGCAAGACCAGCAATTAAATTGTTAAGAATGTAGTATGTGATTTCTAATTAAAGTTATAGAAGTCTAGGGGCTTGATGTGAAATTTCACTATTTTACATTTAACTCAGTGTATAAATATCAAGTTTTTCTCATTATTCTATCATATTTTTTGAAACTTTCTCTCTTCTCTCTTATTTCTCTCTCTGCTTTTCTTTCTTCCCTCTCTCCAACTCAAATCTCCTTCTTATCTATCCATCTTCTCCATTTCTCTTCCATTTTCTTCAATCCGAGCTTTATTCTTCCACTCAACCACTTATCATCTCCATTTTTCTTCCTCTTTCTTGCGCGCAATGATGTTTTTCAATTTTTGGAGTTTTCTGGCAAATTTTCCAGCGGCCGAACACAGTAGAGCTTATTTTTGTGTTTATCTTCGAAGGTTCTGTGTTTGCTCAGAGTTTTTATGCATATATTTTTTTTTTTCAATTTTTGTTTTCTTTTTTTTGGTTAATGTGATTTTTTAGGGTTTATGTTGTTCATTGTGTTAATTGTTTGGGGAATTCTCTATTTGTTTTGTGTTTTGTTAGTTATTCTTACATATTTGTGCTAATATTTGTGTTACTGCTGTTTGTTAGATATCTAAGAGGATTTGCATCACCTTGCTCCAATAGAGAAGGAAGAATTGTTTGTAAGTCTTGTTAATTTTTTGTTGTGATGTTTTATGTACATGTATTGATGTTCCTCATTTTCAGTTTGATGTTTCAGTTTTTAGGCTTTAAGTACTGTTGTTAGTGTTGTTATGATGTTTTAATTTTAGCGCTTGATACTTGTGGTGTTTTCATGCTTAAGTGTGCAATGGATGTTCAGTTTTGATTATGTATGATATCTTATTGTTTTGTTACGACTATACTGATTTTTTTGTTGTTGTTGATGTTCCTTTGATGTCTAAGAATGCTTTTGCCACTATTGCTGCAATTGAGAAGGAAAGAGGATCTGTAAATTTTGTTATTTTGCAGATGTGACTTTTTTAATACCGTTGTTAATGTTTCAGTTTTAAGTTTCATCTTTCATGTTTAGGTTTTAAGTACTGTTAATCTGTGTTGGTGTGATGATTTAATATCAGTATTTGATGCTTGTAGTATTTTAAGTGTGCAATTGATGCTTAGTTTTGTTGCTTTGATTGTGTGTGTAATATCTTAGAGTTTTGTTACGATTTGTGCTAATTTTTGTGTCGTTGTTGCTATTTCTTAGATGTGCAAGAATGTTTGCCCACTGTTGCTGCAATTGAGAAGGAAAGTGAATCTATAAATTTTATATATTTTGCAAATGTGACTTTTTAAATACTGTTCTTGATGTTTCAGGTTTTATATTTCATCTTCCATGTTTAAGTTTAAGTACTGTTTATCTGTGTTGGTGTGATGATTTAATATCAGTATTTGATGTCTGTAATGTTTTAAGTGTGAAAATGATCAGTTTTGTTGTTTTGATTGTGTGTGTGACATCTTTGGGTTTTGTTACTATTTGTGCTCATTTTTGTGTTGTTTTCGCAGTTTCTTAGATGTCTAAGAGCACTTGCCCACTGTTACTGCATTCGAGAATGAAGTAGGAAATGTAATTTTTCTCTTTTTTAGCTGTTATGTTTTAGATACTGTTGTTGATATTTCAGGTTATATCTTTGAGCTTTCATGCTTAAACTCTAAGTATTATTATGTGTGTTGGTGTAATGTTTTTAATTTCACTATTTGATGCTTGTGGTGTTTTCTTAATTAAGTATGCAACTGATGTTCAGTTTTTGTTCTTTTGATATTTTAGTGTGTACTGTTTGATGCTTTTTTAAATTTTCCGATTGATGTTTTAAATGTTGTATTTGATTTTTCTCAATGTAGTTGTCAGCGATGTTATCTGTGTTATTGTGATGTTTTAAATACTGTATTTCAATTTTCTCAATGTAGTTGTCAACAATGTTATCTGTGTTGTTATGATGTTTTAATTACATATACTCCCTCCGGTCCTCTAATGATGGCTCACTTTCCTTTTTTGGATGGTTCTTTTATATTGGCTCCTTCCCCATTTAGTAAATCCTAGATTTTTTTATCCACACATTTTACTTTTTATACTTTCAATATAATCTCTACCATTCATTTATCTTTTTGGAAAAAATTGTGCCCAAAAGTTAGAGCCATATTAAAGGGACCAGAGGGAGTATTGATGTTTTAATTACTGTATGTGATTTTTATATTATTCTACAGTAATATTTTCCAAGACAGCTCTATGATATCATTGATGAGTTAATAGAAAAATGGTATGAGGAACCATTGGGAGGCTGTCGTCGCACCTCTCAAAGTTAATATTTATAAGCCCTTTTTGCTTACTTTCTACAACTAGGTAGATAGCGGCAAATCGGGGTCGTCCACGGGAAGAGGGATTTTCTCTAGCGTTTAAGCACAAATGGTTGATATTATGCTAGGAGTAAATATATACACACACATAAAAGCGAGTAAATGGGGGGTTTGGTTGGTTGTGGTTTTCCTAAGTTACGAAAGTAAAAAGACAAGATAACTAGCAAAGTCAAGTGACTATGCTAATCATCAAACAAAACTAAGAAAAAGGGGTTTAAAACTATAAAGATAAAAAAGCCTTGGGGGCAAGGGATATCCACTTCCAAACCTAATGTAGATCATTGAACCATTCACTCATTCTATCACATTCATTACATGACTTAACATTAACATACTTATCTAGCAAGAATCACAACACGTTATGCACAAGAAGTTCTAAGTTCATGCTCATAGATTTTCATGCAAAGGAGCTACGGAATTCGTCACGTTCCTAGCACCTAACCAATTCAATCATACAAACACTTCCTATTCTCAAACAACTCATGGCATAAATGAAGTGAAACACACCATCAAGAATACACAAATGCTAAATAACAAATGCTTCAAGGATGAGTAAAACTATCTATTCACTACTTCAACTACTTGTTGTGAAGATAAATATTCTATCCTTCTTAGGTAGTAGTTTGCAAGAGTGAATTCGACATCTCTTGTCAAACCTCACCAATGACTCCCTTATTGCGAAGAGTATCCCATTGATGGCATTTAGCACGAAAAATCAACAAGCTTAGCAACACTTATGAACACTACACCGTGCCTAAGCATTTAACCAATTCATGCATTTACACAAGATTAGTCAAGAACGATCGACGCTCATAGACCTCTCTCGGTTGCTACCTAAAACAAACACGACGAAGAGTTCGACATCATCACATTCATCTAGCAATCATCAATCCATCAACACAATCAAAAGCTCTAAATCATACTTATAGATTCCTAACAAGAAAAAGGGGGAAATTAACCCAAATCCCCCAAACCCTAGCAAGCAATTCATACAAGTATTTCATATGCTCAAGCTTTCAACAACATTAATGATATCAACAAACACATTCAATACCCATAAATGCATAATAGCAAAAGCACCAAATAGATAGATAAAAATGGTTCTTACTACATAGAAATGGAAGCTTCAATCCTTTGCTCCCAAGTACAAAACTAAGCTAGATAATCAAAACCCATACCATAGAAAAAAAATCTACAAAGGAAGAAGAAGAAATGGAAGAAAATGGTGAAAAACTAGGGTTTTTGAGCCCCAAGTCGGGCTTAGAGCTATGGAGAAGAAGGGGTGAAGAGGTATTTATAGTGGAGGAAAAAGGGGAGAAAAAGCGCTGCTGCAGGGCTGAATTCGCGCTGTCGTCGCGAGTCGCGACCAAGCATCTCGAGTCGCGACCAGATCAGTAAAATCCAGCCCTGTTTTGTTTTGCTTCCTCCAGGTGAACCGTTGATCCGTTTTGGGAGTTCTTGTAGTCAATTTCATAGTGCTCGAGAAGAGAAATCCAATGGTACCACTCTTGAAGGCTGATTCTTCTCGGAAAATTCTGAAAACCCTGGACCATCCTTCACCCGTTGCTTTGCTCTCCTTTCTTCATTTTATCTTCTACCACTTTGTGAGTGGCCTTCAATCTTCTACCATCCTTTCAAATGGCCTTCACTAAACCACTTCTAAATGCTCATGAGAAATCTACAAATTAAGCTCACAAAAAAGGAATCTAGATGCTCATGAGGACCAAAAATCCCTTAGACTCAACATAGGTTACAAAAATGAAGGATTTAGATATAAAAACCGAAAATGGTCATTTAAACCCTTATTATGTAAACCTACGTAAATCTAGCAATCTTACACCAAAAATATAACAAAAGTGATCCTAAATACTACTAAATAATGCATATAAAATGGACACATGAAACCTCCCCGCACTTAAACCTTACTCGCCCTCGAGTAAGAAAAGATCCAAGCACACGAAGGAAATGATATATCCACATCCTAACTACTAATCCCCTAATCAAAGCCTCACAAAAACTCTCAATATCATAAATCCCAAAATAAAAGCTCACATGAGAATTTTTCACACACACATCCCCGATCCTAAATCTAACCAAACCTACAACTTATCAATTCACTACCCATAAAAATATTTCAAAGCCCCGAATTGATATTGCCAAAGCCCAATGACACAAGATGAAGTTAAAACCATTTAAGAGGTTTAAGCACATACTTCACCTAATGCCAATATATCAATCAAAATCCAATGACATAAAATGAAGCTAAAATCATATAGGAAGTTTAAACACATGCTTCACCTAATGCCAATATATCAACCAAAAATGAAGTAGAAAGAGATCAAGAATTTCATAACCATACTTCGTTTCCTAACCCACTAAGTTACCCAATCCCAAGAGGTCTCTAGATGTTGAGCTACCCGATCCATCCATGTGACAACCGTAACCTTATGATTCCAACGCCGGCAAATGGGTGAAATCATAGCATTTTCCTTTTTCTCTCTTTTTCTCTCATTTTGCCTAGGAGCTCTTTCGAGTTTTCATCCTAGCCACACATCATGTTTCTTTGGCTCACATCTCACCTTTTTCCACACATTTTAGCCTCTCATTTTTGCCTAGGCCGCCCTTTCAGTTTTTCGACCTATCCGGGCCCCCAATGTTGCCTAAGTTACCCTCTCGGGTTTTCAACTTAGTGAGTTTTCTCTTCTTTTTTTTCTTTTTTTTCAATATATATATTTTTTTCATTTTCTCATGTTTTTCCAATCAAAAGTAGCAAAAAGAATTCCAAAACAAGCTAGCATGCATTGAGTCCTCTAACCCCTCCCCGCACTTAAAATATTACATTGCCCTCAATGTAAACATGTAAGGCAAGAACAATAAAACTCAAAGCAAGGGGTAGAGTGACACCCATTTTTCCACATAGTCACCGATGATATGGTGCAATCCAATGTAATTGTATGTTTCCGAAATTGGTTTCGAAACCGGAAGGGGGAGCAAAGATGTCGTAGAAGAACTCACCCCTCGAGAAAAGCATTGTCTCCGTGGCGCCGTTTGATCAAGACTAACACCACAAAGAACAACATTAAACTCACAAGTACATAAGGATTTGTAATACTAGGCTTAGCATCAAGAGTTAATAACCATAGTATTTTCAAAGAACAACCAATCCACCCTCAACCACCACTATAAGATTATGCATTAAAAATATCTAGCATATATCGACATATATACAAGCATCATTATAGGATATGCACTCACGGTCACAATGATGTAGTCGGCATACTACAATCAACAAAGGTACTATAAAGATGCAAGAACGTTCATATGCCAATATATGTAGGATGGTGGAGGAATGAGTGGGTATGTGATGGTTCTTGGGAGTGTTGGGTGGAGAAGAAGGAAGGATCATGCAATGTTTAAGAACAAATGAAAACTTGTATTTTCCATCGTGACTCGTGACTGAACTGGTCGCGACTCGCGATTCTTTGTCGCTACTCGCAACAGTACCGTCGCGACTCGCACAAAGTTGAGGCCGGGAGCAGAATTTTAGCAAAACTTTTCTGATCACATCGCGACTCACGACCTCTATGTCGCGACTCGCGATGACCCATTGCGACTCGCGATGACCCATTGCGACTCGTGGAAAGTTGGTGCTGGGAGTGGATTTTTCTCCCCCTGTTCGTCGCGACTCGCGACGGCAGGGTATCCCAGGCTTAAAATTTTTTCTTTTGCTTACCAACTGTCCAAGCTTTCTTCCCTTGTTCGTTGATCTCGTTCCTTCATCTCCTTCATTGCAATGCACTTCACTTTGCTACAAAATCACAGAAAAAAAACGCCATAAAAAGAACAAAACAAAACAACAAAAAAACTAAGAAACAAAAACTAAGAAACAAAAACTAAAAGAAATGCCGAATTTATTTTACGTCGTTGGCACGACGAAGCTCCATATTTTTAAGGTCGTCGGTATGACCCTAATGTTATCCATATGGTGAAGGCTTGAACCCCTTCACCATGAGTATCCAAAAGTAGAGAGGTGGGGGTACAAAACTTTCAAGAGGAAATTTTTGTTGAGGTGGAGATAGTGTAAAGGGAGTTGAGTGGTTAGGAGGCTTGGGATAGTCTTTTGGCTCCTCTCTTGTCTCCCTCACAACTTCCGAAAATGGTGGAGCTGGTTCACTAGGTGGGAGAAGGGGTGACGATGCTAATGAATGTAGCACTATCACCTCTTCCTCCATTTTTCTATGCTTAACAACCAACTCCCCATCCCCTTCGAACTCAAAATCATTTCCATTGGTGACCTCACTCACCGAATCCTCGAGTTCAATTTCGAATGGTGTATTTTCGGAATCACGAGCTTCCATTCGGGCCAACTCTTCCATTATACTCCTCACATGCCCCTCAATAGCCTCAACACTAGAAGAGAGCTGGGTATCCAACTCCTCACTAGTAGAGGAGTTCAAGTTTGCTATTGTATTCAAGACTTCCTCACGTATCAAACTGGAACTTCCTTGTTGGGCTTAGTTTTGGGGTATGGTATAAGGTGGTGATGGACAAATTGGTTGCTCGTATTGTTGGTTTTCTGACTCATTCTCATACCACCAATCCGGACTACCACTCCATTCCGGATTGTAAGGATTGTGGTACGGATACCATTATTGAGCTTCTTGCCCTTGAAAACCAACATCTCCTACCTCTTGGTAGCACTCTTCATAGTACCCAAGGCTTTGGAAACTAAGGGTTCTTTCTTGGTCATAGTGCTCTTCCCACAACAAAGGGCAAGATTCGGTAGGATGATCGGAATGACACATCCTACAAAACATTGCTTGTTAAGCCTCTCTTCTCATCATGAGTTCCCTCAAGGTGAGACGCTCCATTTTAAAAAAAAATTTATTCAAAAGTTTGAAATCATATTGCAAGGATTCTCGATAAAAGCTCACCAAGAACTCAATCAATACCTACTCCGAACAAAAACAACAACCAAGTAGTGGAAGTGTACTTGGGCATCAATAACCATGAAGTAGCACATGATTGTGCATTTTTTCCCACTTTCCCCAATTGTAACAGGCAACTGTATATTTCCTAGAGGTGTTTTTGCCTGCCCTGTGAATCTGACTAGCAAAGCTGTGGATTTTTTTAGATATTTTCTCTTGAAGCCCAACATATTGAAGCTATAGACAGATAGTATCTTGACCGCACTCTCATCATCTACAAAAACTCTATGGACAATTGCATTTCCAATTTTTGCTATGATAACCATGGGATCATTGTGCGGCGAAGCATTAGGTGTTGCATCCTCTTCGTTGAAGGTAATTGCTTTGTTTGGGTGGAACCTTTTATCAACTGGTTCTTATGGAGGAAAGTACCTTGTTTTGGCCTTCCACGCGCTATTGGACAATGACTCTGTGGATCTGTGTATATAGAAGATAATTGTGTTTGGTGCTTCGCAATCCACACTGTCATCGCGCTCTACAACCACAGTAATTTTTTTTATTTTTAGGCATTGTCATCGTAGTACCTTAGTTTCATGGAGATGGGTTCGATGTCTTGCATGCGTCCCTATACTGAGTTGTTGCTTCTTTTCTATATTGGCCCAAGTTTCCATTCGTTAGATTTTCTTCCATCTGTCTTTCTTAGGTCCCTGCAGTACTCTATGTCAGGGCCATGATTTTTGTGAAAGGCACAATAAAACCCTTGTGACCTTTTTCGTGGCGGTGCAATCATTGGTGCTGGTTCTTGGAATAGATCCATATTTGCTAGCCATATTTCTTTCCTTGTCTTTGTTAGAGGTGTATCTTGAAATGGAAAACTCTGCGACCCTGGCTATCCTCTTTTGAAAGTGGTATTTACTTTTCCTTTTTTAGGCCAATTCTTTTGCAAATAATCCATTATCACTTTTTTCTCTATTCCTTTTCTATCTTTCGGTTGTTCGCCTCCTCTGATGCACATGCTATTTGATCATTTTCTGTAGTTCCCTAGCATTTTTTGGCATATTCTTCACGAGTTCCTTATAGAATCTCCGGTTCTCATACCCCCTGTGACCCAATGATGATTGAAATGACAAATCTCGAACTTGTAGGCTCTCCATGACGAATTAGCCATGATATTCCTTAAGGCTTTCATTGTTTCACTATGCTATATTGTTGAGATTCGCAATATTTTAGTGAACTTCTCCTTTTGATAGAAACGTCCCAAAAATAAATTTGACAGCTGTGCCCAAAACTTGATACTTCCATGTGAAAGGTCTTTGTACCATGGAACACTTTACAAACGAGTTCTATTTTTGCATCCCAGAATTTCATGCTATTTCTATATGAATGTAAGAACTCTTTTGGATCCATGGTACCATCATAGACTTTAACGTGTAGAGGAAGCTTGAAATATTTAGGCATCCTAAAGTCTCGTAAATGTGTTGTGAGAGGCGACTTATCCACATCATCTTTCGCGACAATGTCACACAGCTCTTCTTTATGGCAGAGACGTTTTCGTTCTTGATTTTCCCTTTTCTATGGCCTTGGGGGTTTTTTCCTCAGGGTCTTCAATAATTGATCGTACAGATCCTCCCTGTTTGCTTCTAAGAATGCTGCAAACGACCATTTCTCCTTATCACAGTTTAGAGATTCAGCCTCTTCTTCTTTCTCCTCTGTTTCTTCTTTACTGAGCCCTTTCTCTTTACTAGGTGTATGATATTGGTGATGGTGTGTTCCCTTCTTTTGTTACAGCATTTGCTCTTGTGACCGATGGTTGTAGCTTTTTGTACTCATAATGAATGCCATTACTTACCTGAGCAACCTGAAAATGAAAGGAAAAAATTTTGTTCCCCACAGACGGCGCCAAATGATGTGGTATCCTTTCGAGGTAGCCTCTTCTTGGTTCAGTTGTTTTGATTCCTTTACATGCAAATGCATCCCCAAAAGTGATTCTGGGAGAGCACCTGCAACGATCAAGTTAGTGTTCTCTTCGAGAAATGGAATTTCTCTATACCGCAGTGCTTACCTTAGTTCCTACAGAGATTGTTGTATTTATAGGCTCATTCCCTTTACAGTTCCCTGTTCTTAGGAACTCAAGATTGTGGGCAAATTAGTCCTACCACGTTCCTCGGTTGTGGCCTTTATGTTCGCTGCATATCTCGTCTTTGACAGTCCACGTTCTCTACCACGATGATTCTTGTGTTTGTTGCATCTACCTATTCCTTGTTTTGGACCAAAGGTTGGCAGGACAATATTGGGTTGGGCTTAGCGACTCTCAGCCCTTTTGTTGCTAGGCCACACATACACCATTTCTCTTGATTTGTCTATTGGGTGGCTTTTCAGGTAGAGTAAGTTATCTTGGCATTATATGTATATCTCACTTTTGTTATGGTTTCTTGGTTGTTTAGATTATCTTAGCCTTTGGGATGTGAGAGTGTGAACCAATTTCGCCATATCCCCCTTCGTTTTGGTTTTGTGTTTAGATCTTAATTTCATTGTGATGTCGTTTCCGTGTCTTCGACATGAAAAGACGATGTCCTAACCACTGGACGAAAGGGACAAAAAGCCATTCTTCATATACCTCAGCTCCGAGAATATAAGTCCTTGGTAGTTGGAGTAGTCTAGGAATAGATGTTAGATGTGTTGGGAAGAATTTTGCATACTAGTTTATGCTTTGATCTTTTCTTGTTCTTGTTTACTTAAGGACGAGTAAAGGATTAAGTGTGGGGAGATTTAATGAGATGTCAAATGCATGTATTTTTCGGAGCTTTTAACATCTCTTTTTTCATCTTTTTGTTGTAATATTGCTAGATTTAGATAGGTTTACATCATAAGGGGTTTAGATGACCATTTTTTATTTTCATATCTAAATCCTTCATTTTGTAACCTATATAGTCTAATGGATTTTTTTTGTCCTTACAAGCATCTAGACTCAGTTTTGTGAGCTTAATCTGTAGATTGCTTGGAAGCACTTCAGAGTGGTTTAGTAAAGGGCATTCGCAAGGATGGTAGAAGCTTGAAGGCCATGAGTCAAAATGTGGTAGAAGATAAAAGGGTCGAAGAAGGAAGACAAAGAAGCGGATAAAGTATGATCAGGAAGTTTGGAAAGGTTCTTCGAATTATCAAAGAAGAACCATCCTTCAAGGGGTATACCACTGGATTCCTCTTCTAGAGCACTATCAAATTGACTACAGGAACTCCAAAATTGGAGCAATAGTTCACCCAAAATGATGCGAAGACCGGCCAGCTGTCCGATAGGTCGACCAACGGGGTGAAGGAAAGCGTTGTGTGCGCCTAACCGTGCACCTGCTCAAGAGAATTAAACTATTGCATACATCCTCTGTCCAGAAATACATGCCCGGTACTAAATCCTACGTGAGAAGCACTCTCGCCTCAACATCCCAGCACCCTTGTGCCAGCAGCCCAACACCCTCGCATCAGCCTCTCACGCTCATGCCACCGACCTAGCTACACACGCTCGATACGTACCTTGTGTGGTGGGAGGTCATCGTCGTACCTCTCAAAGTTAATACTTTTAAGCCCTAATGCTTCGTATCTTCAATTAAGTAGATAATGGCAAGTCGCGGTCGTCCACGAAAAGAGGGATCTTCTCAAGTGTTTTCACATATATAGGAAAAACCATACTAAGCATATGCATACATAGATACATATAAAAGCATGTAAACAAGGGGGGGTTGTTTGGTTTTTGGTCCTAAGTTATTAAATTGAAATACAACAACTAGCAAAGCAAGAGAACTATGCTAATCATGCAATACAACTAAAGATATGATGAAAACAACAATTAACGGAGCCTTGGGGGAAATCGATTTCCACTTCCTAACTTCATATAGCTCATTGATTCATTCACTCATTCATTTATATTTATTGTCTATGGGGAATGTTATCACTTCTCATTCGAAGATCAACATTCATTCATCCTTAAGAGTAGTTTGCACAGACAAACAACAGTCATTTACAAACCTCATTGATAATCACCCTAGAAAAACAACATCATAGGGGTGCTTCATCAATGGCATTTCACCCAAAGGACCATAGGTTTAATAACAACAAGCCTTCTACCAAAGGCATAGTCATTTAACCAAACAAAGAATTTATTAGGTTAAACTTAGAACAAACAACATTCAAGGTTGAACCTTCAATCAATTGCTCCCAAGAACTAAATTTAGCTACAAGAGTTCATACTAATTAATGCTAAACAACCTAACATAATATATAAGAATTCAAAGATGAAAATGGAAGAAAACAGGGTTCAAAACAATACCAAAAATGCAGATGAAGAAGATGTGAATGATAGGAAAGAGAGTGCTATTTATAGTACAAAAATGATAAGGTTAAATTTTGGCCACCCGTTGGTCGCGACTCGTGATGGGCTCATCGTGACTCGCGACAGTCTCGTGACGAGGCCATCGCGACTCACGACGAGTGCCCGAATTTAGTCCTATTTTCTTTTCTTCTTCTTGTGGTAAGCATTTATCTTCATAGCAATTCCTATCATTTTTCAAGTCTTCATTGTCTTCAAAAATGGTCTTCGATGGCCTCCGGTCTTCGTGTCTTTGAAGCAAGTGTTCAAAAGTCTTCGAAAATGTTATCTTTAATGGCCTCCGGTATTCATGCCTCTGTGTTCTTCCCTTGTCACGCAAAATCCACTTAGAAGAGGTAAAAGAGTGTAAAGTTGCTCTTACTTCTCCTAAGATAATTTCAAGGAAGCGTTTGTTAGTAAAATATCACAAAAGTGACCCAAAAAAAATACTAAATTATGCACATGAAATGGATATATCAAACCTTCCCACACTTAAACATTACTCACCCTCAAGTAAGAAAAGATCCAAGCATACGAAGAAAATGATGTATCCACTTCCTAACTACTATACCCCCAAATCAATATCTCACAAAACTCTCAATATCACACATCCCAATGTTAAAGTCAAATGAGAAGTTTTCCACAATCCCCATTCCTAAATCTACCCAAACCATATCAACCCATCAATTCATTAATATCCCTAAAACATCTCCAAATCCCGAATTGACCATCCTAAATCCAATGATACAAGGTGAAGCTAAAGACATGTATAAGGTTCAAAGCACATGTTCCACTTTATATCAATAGGTCCTCGTCTTCTCCCGCTAAATTTTCCACTCCCAAAAGGTCCTCAAGATGGCAAGCTACCCGATCCATCCGTATGGTCATCACAACCTTATGACTCTAACGCTGACAAATGAGTGAACACTTAACATTTTTCAATTTCTCTCGCTTTCTCTCATTTTAACTAGAGCCCTTTCAGGTTTTCATCCTAACCACACATCATGTTTCTTTGGCTCACATCTCACCTTTTTCCGCACATTTAGCCTCTCATTTTTGCCTAGGTTGCCCCGGGCCCCCAATGTTGCCCTCTCGGGTTTTCAACATAGTGGGATTCTTTTTATTTTTTTTTTCATTCTATATATATTTTTTCAAAATTTTCAGCATTTTTCACGTTTCTCCAATCCTAAAATTAGCAAAGTGCTTTCCAAATGTTAAGGCTAAGAAAAGTATCAAAGCCAACCTTATCCAAGTACATTCAAAGAAAAACATCCCAAAACAAAAGGGAAAAATATCCAAAAAAAACAAAAGAGTTATCCAAAAGTATCTTCAACCCCAATCACCTCAAAGTAGATACCCCTCTCTATACTTAGAACACTACATTTCCCTCAATGTAGACAATAGGGCAAAAACATACTAGGCAAAGTATAGAAAGGGTAAAGATATGGTGCTCACAAATAACTGATGTGAGAAAGAAGGGTCACCACCAAAATAGCGCTGCTGATAATGTGCCAGCCACTCTGCTTTCCTTTGCCTCCTAGTTCTCCACCTCTACGCTCCCACACTGCCTACTTGGGGCTGCATCTCATGGGTGATCAATCTCCTCATCCATGTTGATCAAGGTCTGGGAGACAAATACATTATGCTCCAATATAATGTTGTCCTAGCGGCAGAATCCATCCTGCATAGTCTGCATCATCCGCTAGTAGAAGTCCGGTGGAGGCTGGGAATAGTGAGGTGGCACATCATCCTCCTGCATCAGCTCGGTCTCTGGTAGAGGCTGCGTGGAGTGCTGCTGGGAGTGCTGCTGCTGCTGTCGCTCAAAGAAAGGTAGACTGCTATCATCATGCTAGGTAGGAGCTGGGCCAAGGTTGCGGAGCTCACGCTGGAAGTCATCTCTACCTGAGGAGTCAGGTGAAATTGCCAAGTCTCCTAGAGGTGTATCAAATTCCAGCTTCGTCTTTTTGGGCTGAGGAAGTGTCATGAATGTGACCTTCCTCGTGCCATACAACCAATGGAATAGCCCCGTGGTCCTTGTGGCACTGAGCATCTCAAATCTAACTAACCTTTTAGCAGTGATAAGATAGGAAGTGTGCCTCCCTAAGCGCGAAAAGCAGCGGAGAAACCAATCCCAAGTACTCTGCTAAAAGGCCTATCATGCCTCCGACCATGATTTTCCCCTTTAGCTTTCCTGCCACCTCCACGACTCTCTTCATCCACAACTTAACCCACAACCCGTATCCTGGTCCATCACTCATTAAGTGCCATAGAAAATGAATGTCATTGTCTGGAACATTCGTCGGTTCCGCGAAGCAAAGTACTGTGCCAGCCAACAGTTGGTGCACATAACGGAGTGCAGGGTGGATAATGGCGCTACACTTATCATGGGAGTTCTTTGGCCTCATGTTGATGACATTCCAAAATTGCATGTAATCCTCGATCGATCGCTCTTGGGCCTCTGGGTCTAGCCTAGCCCGTATTTCTGCAGAGTCAAATCGAAATGCCTTCTCAATCTGCGAGAGGGTCATTTTCTTAGGTATATCATCCAAGTGAAAAGAAATGTACCTCTCACATGGTTGATCACCTTTCATGCTGCTTATATGGACCGTGGACAGGAACTCCATCGTGTATCTCTAGTAAGAGTGCACGCTCCTACTCATGAACCCTTCCATTCCCCCTTGGCGAGGAGGCATCTGATAGGTTGAGTGAGCCCAAGAGCATCTAGTGTGGGCACATCTACAAAGCTTGTATCCTTGAGTTGACGAATCATCAGGGCCTTCCACCTCTCAGCATAGAACCCGGTAATCCAGGTTAAACCCACGTACCTATCCAGAGAGGGAGGTATATAGCTCAATTCCAAAGCCGGTGGAGGAGACGGAGGTGGAGCAGCGGTGCGCCCTGGGTCTCTTCATGGGGGCCATATCTCACAATCATAGCAAACAAGTCAAATGCACATGAATATGTGTATATGCAATATTTAAAATTTGTACTCAACCTTAAATTAGTTCATCATCACAAGCCAAATCAAAATCAAGTCAAATAGTTCAAGACCTAATCACAATTGCATATACAATCCATATTATATCCAACAAGCCCATATTCTCAAGTCCATGCAGTTATCACATATTTGAAATCAATATGCTATATCTCAAAACCAAAGTTGTTCTCAACTAGTTTAGCCACCATTAGTACATTCACAATGTCAACATCCATGTCCCATGGCTAAACTACCCTAAGCAAAATAACATTGCAAAGAACAGTAACATTTGATCCAAATAACAACTATGTTTAATCAAGGGCCAACATGCCTCATAGCTAGCATAAGTCACAATCCATTCTCAGCCAAAGCAACACAAATGCACACAATCCAAAATAAAACAAGCATAATAGAATCCAAACCGCAACCACAAAATATACAATCCACATCGCAACCACAAAATATGCACACAATACCCATCAAATTAAATTGCAAGCACAATATATTCACTAAAATCAACCAAGGTCCAACAATTTCATTTCCTAAGGCCTAACACATAATCTACACAATATCCAATAAATAGAGTATACATTCATAATCACAATTGAAGCTCAATAAAGTGAAGAAATGTACCACTTAGATGCTTAGGAAGAAGAAAGGAGGAAGCCCACAATCAATTCGAAATTGAATTTTCCAAAGTCACAAAACCCCCAAATTCTAGGGTTTGTGTTCTTCAAATTTTTATGGTAATTTGTGGGTGGAGATTGGGAATAAGGGATGGGGTATAGAGTGGTGGTTGTGAGCGGTGGAGCACGGCGGCGAGCGGCGGTCGCTTGGTGAAGGAAAGGCTGAGGAAGGTGAAAAACAATTGCAGAAGTTTGGATATGTTTGTGGAAAAATGGTTCTACCCATTTTTTAAAGCAAGCCTGTACACCCATCACGACTCATAATAGGTAGGGAGGGATCAGGTCTGGCTAGGCTTTACGATGAAAGATTTGGTCTCGAGGGGCTAGGGTCTGGATAGGCTCGAGGATGAAAGATGATGTCTCGAGGGGTGTTGGTCTCAAGGAGCTAAAAGGCTTCACTGGTCTCGAGGGTTTCTGGCCTAGATGACCCGAGGTCTTGAGGGGTTTGGTTCGCAGCCCCAAGGTCTCGAGAGGTATGGCTGGCGACCCGAGTCGAGGGCTTGTGGCTTCGAGGACTGGTTTTGAGAGGGTGACGTCTCGAGAGGTGATGGACTTTCTGGTTTGGCTTGAGTCTAGGGCTTGTGGCCTCAAGGTCTCGAGGGGATGATGTCTCGAGGGTTGGTCTCGAGGACTGGTCTCGAGAGGGTGATAGACTTTCAGGTTTGGCTCAAGTCGAGGGCTTCTCGAGGGCTAGTCTCGAGGACTGGTCTCGAGAGGGTGATAGACTTTCAGGTTTGGCTTGAGTCAAGGGTTTAAGGCCTCGAGGACTTGAGGTCTCAAGGGGATTATGTCTTAAGGGGATGATGTCTTGAGGGGAATGGTCTTGAGAAGGTGATGGACTTTTGGGTTCGACTCGAGTCAAGGGCTTGCGGCCTCGAGGACTAGAGGTCTCGAGGGGATGATTTCTCGAAGGGCTGGTCTCAAGGGACTGACGGCTTTTCAAATTTGCCTCGAGTCGAGGTCTCAAGAGGATGATGTCTCGAGGACCCATTGGTCACGACTTGCGATGAGCTCATCGGTACTCGTAAAATGTGGAGGCCAGGAGCTTAATTTCAACACAAAATTTCTGATTACGTCGCAACTCGTGACCACTCCATTGTGAATCGCTTGGTCCATCACGAATTGCGATGGTCCATCGCAAATCGCGATAGTCCATTGCAAATTACGATGGTCCGCCGTGACTTGCGATGAGGCCATCGCGGCTCTCAAGAAGTGGAGGCCGAGACCTCTATTTTTCAGCCAAAATCCCTGATTTGGTCGCGACTCGCAACCACTTCATCGCGACTCACGGAAAGTGGAGGCTGAAAGCTGAAATTTCCCCAAAGGTTACTGAGCCCACCGCAACTCGCAATGGACTACTAACCTGGTACTTAGAAAATTTTTCTAATTCCTTCTCTTGTCCAAGTCTTTCTTTCTTGAATCCAAGAATTTCTCCCTTCAAAACTCCAATGCCCTGGTTTCAAAATTTCCACAAAATCATGGAAAAACAACCCGTGAAAAGTATAAAGCAAAACAATGAAACTAATGACAAATCAAACTAAACAACATCAACGGAAAGTTACTAATGACGATCTAGATGATCAAAACCAAGTTTATTTAACGTTGTCGGCATGCCTTACTCCCTTTTCTTGGGGTTTACTCACAAATTGGATCGAGGAGATTAACGTCCTCTCCTTTTTCTAGCACGAAATTCTTGTGGTAAGGTTTCAAACGTTGTCCATTAACCTTGAATGTATTGGACTTAGCTCAATCTAGAATCTCCACCGCACCATGTGGGAATAACTTAACCACCTCAAAAGGACCGATCCATTGGCACCTCAACTTACCTGGGAATAGGCGAAGGCAGGATTGGAATAGGAGGACCTTTTCATCAACGTCAAATTCCTTCCTAATGATCATCTTGTCGTGCCACACCTTTGTGATCTCATTATAGATTTTGGCACTCTCATAGGACTCCATCTGGATCTCATCTAGTTCACTCAATTGTAACTTCCTGTGCAAACCGACCTCATCTATGTTGAGATTGAATTCTTTGACCACCCAGTAAGCCTTATGTTGAATTTCCACTGGTAGATGACAGGGCTTACCACACCCTAACTGGTATGGTGACATACTGATTGGTGTCTTGTAAGCTGTCCTATACGCCCACAAGGCATCATTCATTCGAGAACTCCAATCTTTCCGATTAGGGTTAACCATTCTTTGAAGGATGGACTGGATTTCCCGATTGGAAACTTTGGCTTGCACGTTGGTTTGTGGGTGATAGGCAGTGGATGTCTTGTGAGTGACGCCATACTTCTTCAAGAGTGCCTCTATGGTCCGATTGCAAAAATGGGTGCCACAGTCACTAAAAAGCTCGGGGTACCCCAAACCTAGAGAAGATGTTATCTTTCAAGAATTTTGTAACCACTTTAGAATCGTCAATCCTAGTAGGTTTTTCTTCAACCCACTTCGACGCATAATCAATGAAAAGAAGAATGTATGTAAAGCCATAAGAACTAGGGAAAGGTCCCATGATGTCAATACCCTAAACATCAAAGATTTCAAAATATAGCATAGCTTTTTGGGGCATCTCATTTCTAGATGAGATATTTCCTACTCTTTGACACTTGTCACAAGCCTTACAAAATATGTATGCATGCTTATTCAAAGTAGGCCAATAAAAACAACTTTCCAAGACTTTGCTAGTGGTCCTTTTAGCTCCTAAATGACCGCTGCATGCATTAGAATGACAAAAGGTGAGAATTGAATGCACTTCATTATCGAGGATGCATCTCCTAACAACTTGTTCTACACAATTTTTCCATAAAAAGGGATCATCCCACACATAATATTTACCATCGCTCTTTAGCTTATCTTTCTGTGCTTTACAAAAGTGAGGAGGAAATTTACCAAAGAATAGAAAATTCACAATGTCGGCACACCATGGTGGGAGGTCCCTGATAGCGAACAAATGTTCATTGAGGAACTTTTCCCGTAGTTGCTCCTTCATTAATAAATATACCTCACTATCTTGGCAGGGTGCCAACCGGCTTAGGTAATCAGCCACGAGGTTCTCCGTGCCTTTCTTGTCTCGCACCTCTAATTCAAATTCACTCAGGAGCAGGATCCACCTAATCAATCTTGGCTTGCTCTTTCTTTTTCATTAAATGACGAAGCGCTGCATGGTCAGTGTACACAAAAAATTTTGTACCAAGCAAGTAAGATCAAAATTTTTCCAAAGAAAATACCACTGCTAGCAACTCCTTTTCGGTGGTGGAATAGTTTCTTTTGGCTTCATTAAGAGATATAGATGTATAGTAGATGGCGTGAGGCACTCTCCTCACCCTTTGACCAAGCACCGCTTCAACGGCGTAATTACTAGCATCGCACATAATCTCAAAAGGCAACGACTAATTTGGGGGTTGTATAATAGGGACCGAAACTAACATTCCTTTGAATGTATCGAAGGCCCCTTTACAACCCTCATCCATCACAAATTCCACCTCTTTTCGAAAAACTTGCATAAAGGAGATTCTATCTTCGAGAAGTCCTTGATGAACCGGCGATTGAATCTTGCATGACCAAGAAAAGAGCACACTTCGTGCACATTAGTAGGATAAGGAAAAGTTTGAATTGTGTCTATCTTTGCCTTGTCAACCTCAATACCCTTAGAGGAGACAATATGGTCTAAGAAAATTACTTTCTCTACCATAAAATGACACTTCTCATAATTTAACACAAGATTAGTAACAATGCAACGTTTAAGAACTTGTGCCAAATTCGCTAAATAGTTGTCAAAAGAATTACCATGAATGGTGAAATCATCCATGAATACCTCGACAAAATTTTCAAAAAATTCTGAGAAAAGGCTTACCATACACCTTTGGAAAGTTGTAGGGGCGTTACATATCCCAAAAGGCATACGCCGGTAAGCAAACGTACCAAAGGGGCACGTGAAGGTGGTCTTTTCTTGGTATTCCAGGGTGATAGCCACTTGAAAATACCTCGAGTACCCATCCAAAAACTAATAGAAGGGGTGGCTTGCTAACCTCTCAAGCATTTTATCAATGAATGGCAATGGGAAGTAGTCTATCCAGGTTTTCGCATTTAGCATCCAATAGTCAATGAAAAGTGCCACCCGTTTTGAACTCGGGTGGGCACCATTTCACCCTTCTCATTTTTTACCACCATCACTCCACTCTTCCTAGGTACCACTTGAGTTGGACTCACCCACTTGCTATCCAAGATTGGATAGATCATGCCCGCTTGGAGTAACTTGAGAATTTCTGCCTTCACCACCTCCATCATAGGTGGGTTTAAACAGTGTTGGGGTTGCTGGACGGGTCTTGCATATTCTTCCAATAAGATTCTATGCATACAAGTGGATGGAATTATGCCTTTGATTTGGGCAATTGTCCATCCAATTGATTCCTTGTTCTCCCACAACACCACCATCAACTTTTCTTCTTGCTCCTGGGTGAGCTTGCTTGAAATGATGACTGGAAGCATCTCCGCTTCCCCAAGAAATGCGTACTTGAGATCTCTTGGCAATGGTTTAAGCTCAATCACCAGAGTCTTCACAAGTGATGGGAGGAATTCCGGCCCTTCGGGTTCCTCTAAGACTAGAGGGTCGGGACTTTGCACCACTTCCTCAAGAATGCATAACTCCCCAATGCTTTCCTTCAAGTTAGTACTCATGGAATGCACAAGACATGCATTTTCAACATAATTTTCCAAAGCAACTAACAAGGAATAATCACCACTCAATTTAATAACATCTTGCACCACATTATCTACAAAATTAATAGCATGGCAAGAATACTCTTCAAGAGGATACTTTATAGAGTAATTTATGCTAATATCTACTTTAATCCCATCAAATTCCATGGTGAGGGTACCATTATGCACATCAATGATGGTCCTAGAGGTCTTAAAAAATTTCCTTCTAACCAAGATTGGGGCGGCATGTTTATCATGCTCCATGTCTAGAGTTTATTGATGCACCTAAGTCAAGCATTGCTTTTTCAAAATGTGTATTTCCTGTCATGCAAGGGATCGTGAACATGTCAGGATCACTACATTTAGGGGGTAACTCCCTTTGGCACAAAGCGGAGACATGTTCACTTCTCCCATTTTTAAGCTTGTTCTTCTTTCTTTGTTTCCTATTTACTATGCATAATTCCTTCAAAAAAAATTTCATAGCTAGGAATTTGTTCAATTGCATTCAAAAGATGGATATTTACCTCACACCTACGAAAGACTTCGTAGATGTCCTTGTTGGATTCCTCCCTCCATTTTCTTTTAGAGCTTCTGGGAACGATGGCTCTGGCACATATGGAGGAATCTCCACTACTCTTTCCTTCTTGTGAGGGGGGATGAAGGTTTGGAAATGGAGGTTGATTTCTCAACGGTGATCTCCTCTTCCTTCTCCTTTCCCTTTCTTGATTGCTCCTTGGCCTCCTTCTCGTTCTCTTCTTTCGCTTCTTTCTCAAAAATTTCAAGCTTCTAAGGTTTGTCCTCAACAACTTCACCAACCGTGGGAGAGCCAACCTCTTTACCACTTCTCAAAGTGATAGCACTTGCATTTTATTGAGGGTTGATCTTTGGTTGGGAGGGTAGCTTACCCTTTTCCCGGGCTTCCATCCGATTCACCACTTGAGCTATTTGGCTCACTTGAGTTTCCAAGTTTTTGATGATAGCCTTGGCTTCATCTTGAAATTTCTCACTTTTCTTCGTACACATTCCCAACCAGTGAATGGCTTACATCACCTCATCCTTCGTTAGCACCGAGCTCTCCCCTTGGTCTCGGGGTTTGTTTTGGAGCTTTTGAAATTGTTGTTAAGGTGGCCTATACTGTTGTTGATAAGGCCGATATGGTTGGGAATTTTAGCTTTCTTGAGGGTTTCCATATCGGAGGTTCGGGTTATCACGATTTCTCAAATTGTACGGCCAATTTTGGTACCCTTGATATCCTTGGTTGCCTTGGTAGCCTTGATTCCCTTGATATCCCATGGCACTTAACTATTCAACATAGTCCTCTTGCAAAGTAGGGCAAGTGTCTGTAGGATGTGCCAAGTAACAAATTTCACATGATTTAACATGTAGCGCATTCCCAGGATTTGTCATCAACTATTTGACCATAGATGCAAGGGATGAGACTTGATCCTTGAGCTTCCCACTATTCGAAGAGTCACTTGCGGGCATTGGATTTCTCCTTCTCAAATTGGCCCTTGAGCTAAAGTTTCTCTATTCTTCCGCTAGCTCCTCGTACAATTGCATTGCCTTGGAGGGTGTTTTGTTTCCAAGGGTGCCACCACAAGAACTTCTCACCAACATTTGATCTTCATCAAGAAGGCTATTGTAGAAGTAATAAACCAAATCCCCTTCTGAATAACCATGGTAAGGGCAACTTGCAAGAAGCTTATTGAACCTCTCCCAATAGTCAAAGAGAGATTCTTCATGCCATTGGGGGATGTTGCTTATGTCCTTCTTAAAGGCGGTGGATCTAGAGGCCGGAAAGTATTTGGCTAGAAACTTCATTTTCATATCAAGCCAACTCTTGATGCTCTTGGGTGGTAATTAGTGGAGCCAATCTCTTGCACCACCCCTTAGTGTGAACAGGAATGCCTTCAACTTATATAAATTTCCATCCACTCCATGGGGGACCGTACCACCACACAAGAAGTGAAATTCAATGAGGTGTTTTTTGGCATTCTCCCCTTGCCTACCAAGGAAAATGGGTAGCATGTTGATGAACCCGGTCTTTAGCTCAAAGTTCTCGTTCGGTCAGACCACAACATACTTGATGCACATTGGTTGTTGATCAAGGTTAGGGGCCATGATGTCTCTTAACAAAGCTTACCCCAAAGGAATCCCTCTTTGGTTGAGAGGAGGATCTCGCCCTTGGAGAGGAGAATGTTGAGACCCCCCTCCCGGATGCTCATCTTCGTGCTCAAGTTGATGTTCCATAAAGGAAGATGTATCCAAAAAATGGTCACTAAGAGGTGTGTTATTAACACTTTCCAAAGAAAGCCTCCTAGCCCGTCTCAAATTCAACTCTAACTCGGGGTCATAGTGTAGGGGTTCTTATGAAGAGGATCGTATATGAACCATACACCAAGAACTCGAACAATACGTTTCCAAGCCAAGTGAAAATGGAAAATAAACTAAGAAATCAAAATAAAAGGAAACTAACAAATATTTACAAAGAGCATATAATCACACATAATATGCCCAAGCACGTAAAAATAAACGCCTCTTCACCAGTAGCGGTGCCAAAATTTGGGAGGTCGTCACCGTACCTCTTAAAGGTAATACTTTTAAGCCCCAATGCTTCCTATATACAATTAAGTAGATAATGGCAAGTCGGGGTCGTCCACGAGAAGAGGTGTTTACACATATATAGGAGAAAACATACTAAGCATATACATACATAGATACATATAAAAGCATGTAAACAAGGGGGGGTTGGTTGGTTTTTTATCCTAAGTTATTAAATTGAAATACAACAACTAGAAAAGCAAGATAACTATTCTAATCATGCAATACAACTAAAGATAAGATAAAAACAACAATTAACGGAGCATTGGGGGCAATCGATTTCCACTTCCAAACATCATTTAGCTCATTGATTCATTCACTCATTCAATTGCATTTATTGCCTATGAGGAATGTTATCTCTTCTCATTCGAAGATCAACAGTCATTCCTCCTTAAGAATAGTTTGCAAAGACAAACAACAACCATTTGTAAACCTCACTTATGATCACCCTAAACAATCAACATCACAGAGATGTTTCATCAATGTCATTTCACCCAAAGGACCATAGGTTTAATAACTACAAGCCTTCTACCAAAGGCATAGTTATTTAACCAAACAAAGAATTTATTAGGTTAAACATAGAAAAAAAAGCATTCAAGGTTCAACCTTTCTTTGCATTTATATGACAAATATGAGAACAAACCACATTAACATACTCATCTAGCTAGAATTACCACACATTATACACAAGTTCTAAATCCATGCTTTTGGATTTCCATATCAAATGAGTTAAAGAAATTTGCAACTTTCATAACACTCTAAGATTTCAATATTGCAAAGATTTCATATACTCAAACAACCCATGGTATAAATGAGGCAAAACACAAAATTAAAGGCTTAATAAATGCTCTCCAAAAACTGTTCATAAATGAGCAAACATAGAATCTTACTACATAAGTTTGGACGCTTCAATCAATTGCTCCCAAGAACTAGATTTAGCTACAAGAGTTCATACTAATTAATTCTAAACAACCAAACATAATACAAGAGAACTCAAAGATGAAAATGGAAGAAAATAGGGTTCCAAACAGTACCAAAAATGCAGATGAAGAAGATGCGAATGAGAGGAAAGAGAGTGCTATTTATAGTACAAAAAGGATAAGGTTAAATTTTGGCCATCCGTTGGCCGCGACTCGCGACGGGCTTGTCGCGACTCGTAACGAGTGCCAGAATTTAGTCCTATTTTCTTTGCTTCTTCTTGTGGTAAACATTTATCTTCATAGCAATTCCTCTCATTTTTCAAAGTCTTCATTGTCTTCAAAAATGATCTTCGATGGCCTTCGGTCTTCATGTCTTCCAAGCAAGTCTTTAAAAGTCTTCAAAAAATGTGATCTTTAATGGCCTCCGGTCTTCATGCCTCAGTGTTCTTCCCTTGTCATGCAAAATCCATTAATAAAAGAGCGTAAAGTTACTCTTACCCCTCCTAAGAGAATTTCAAGGTAAAACACAAGCTCTTGATAATAAAAGAGCACAAAAGTGACCCAAAACAGTACTAAATTATGCACATAAAATGGACATATCATGCGGTCTACTCTGCCTTTTGACTTTTTCTTGATCCACTTGGGCTATAAATAGCCCTCCTTCTTCCCACTCTCAAAGCCCGACTTTGGGGCTCCAAAGCTCTAGTTTTTACCATTTTCTTCAATTTTATTCTTCTTTTTTTGTAGATTTATGTTCTATGCTATGGGTTTTGATTATCTAGCTTAGTTTTGTACTTGGGAGCAATTTCTTAGACTTCCTTTCCAATATCTTGAGAATTATTTCTATCTATCAATTGCTTTCTCTATTGTGCATTTACGGCTCGGAAAATTTATTTTCATCACACGGCTTGCTTTGTCTTAGTGTGTGCGATTTTGGGTGACTAAAGGTGCGATTTAGCAAAAATGACTCAATCCCTGGTCGTTTCAACATTTCCTTCCTCCTCCCTCTTCTTCTCTCAACTGCTCAATCGATAACGGTCACTGTCCGTGATTCCATCGCCGCCATGGCGGCTCCTCCGCCCGGCCGTGGTTCCGTCGACGGTGGGAAATCCTTCATCCAAGCTCTAGCCAATCGTCCCCCTCCACTATCTGACTCCCTCCCTTCGAACCCAGAGATCATTCCCAAAACTCAATACAAAGGGGATATAGCCTGTATAGTTAGCCGCAAAGATGCCGACACCCTTGCCTCTCACTACAACAACGCGCTCGTCGGAAAGTTCGCCAGGGGCAAACCATCCATGAATCAGCTAAACGACTCCTTTCTCTCCGTGGGCTTCAAAGGAAAATTCCAGCTCGGATCCCTCGATTTTTGGCATGTGCTGATAAGATTCAAAGAGAAAGCGGATTATCACAGATTCTGGCTCAAGGGTCAGTGGAGCTTCAACAATGCTCAGATGACGGTACTCAAATGGACGTCTGATTTCTCCCCTATGGCTGAATCTTCTATCGTCCCGGTATGGGTTTCTATTCCTCATGTTCCGATATACTTTTATAATACTGCTATGCTCCAAATCATAGGAAATCAAATTGGCAATTTTATAAAAGTAGATGCTGCTACTGCTGCCCTCTCTCGGCCTTCTTGTGTTAAGATGTGCGTTGAGGTTGATTTGACAAAAAAAACTTCCTTCATTTATAAGGGTTGGTATTGAGGAAGATGGGAATGAATATAATGTGATAAAATTACCACTTGAATTTGAAAATATCCCTCCTTACTGTCACCACTGTAAATGTATTGGACATAATGAAAATTGCTATGTCTATTTACACCCTGAGCTCAAAAGAACCAAGCTCCAGAAAAATGAAAAAGTACCAATTAATTTAGTGGTTAGTTCTGAAGATAAACAAATAGGTAATCAGACTGTGATTGCTAATCTTAACCAGACTGTTAATAAAAATGCTGGGAGCTCAGGAGTTTCTGTGTTGGAAAAACAACAAACATTCTATACCCAAAAATTCAGATATGTTCCTAAGAAACAGAATGTTATTGCGCCAATGAGTGGTCATGGAATCAATAAGACTATATCAATTGATGATGACATTCATACTGATCATGTGACCCCTGAGCCGATTATTGTTCATGATCATGTTGAAACAATCAAGGATGATCATCCTATCTCTGGTGAATATAATAATCCCCCTTCCTCTGTCCTCCTACCCCTTAAGGATAGTCACAAGGAACAGGTAGCTCTACCCTATCCACAACCACTGGAATCTGAACTCAACCATCAAAATACACTGAGCTCCCATACACTTTCTCCTGATCTTGATGGTTTAGTACAATTAAACAGATTCTCATTATCTGCCCCTCCAGCCTTTGCTAAAGATGATTTACCTAGCAAAAAGGGCAGGTCCTTTTCACCTTTCCACTCTATTATTGCTGCAAAAAACTACATCTTTTCTCAGCAGAAAAACAAAGGCAATCGTTTTCTAGCTCTGGCTGAGGATGAATTCTCAAGTGAGGAAACCTCCCAGGATAATCTTACAGGACTCCAAGCACCCTCTGAGGTACAAGATATCTCCGCTATCCAGGAATCTGCTGCTGATGTGGATGAACAGGTAAGTAAGGTTAGTTCTCCACACTCTGCTTCTAATCCTAGTAATCAGAAAAACGACAAGGCTTTGAAGAATAAATCCAAACTAAAAAATGAGTCTTTTTTCTCCCAGAAAAACACAATCATGACTAGATCAAAAAGCTCTAGCAATGTTTCCTTATGAATAACACAACAACTAAGATCAAAATGCTAGTTTGGAACATTAGGGGTATGGACACCTCCATGTTAAGACTTTGTGATCTAATTAAAAGACATAACCTTGAGCTTGTCTGTTTAATTGAACCTCAACATGATAATGGTCAGTGTGATTCATATAGGAAAATGCTGAAATATGATTATTGCATCTCTGCTAATAATGGACAAATTTGGCTGTTTTGGAACTCTAACTTACTCCTAACTGTTAAACATGATAATCTTCAGTTCCTAGGAGTACATCTACAGTGTATTAACCTTCTTAAGTCCATGAATGTTTTCTTTATATATGGCCTCAGGACTAGAGCTGGGAGGAAATCTCTGTGGTATGATCTTAGTTCTTTTACTCACTCTGAATCCCTTCTCATTGGAGATTTTAATTGCATCACTTCTATAAATGAATATAGGGGCCATGCTTCCCCAAAGCTGGGAAGTATCCAAGATTTCAATGATTTCATTCATCTTATGGCCTTAGAGGAACTCAGCACTGTTGGTAACCTGTTTACATGGACAAATAACAGATTAAGATCTCCAACATTAAAAAGACTAGATAGGGGTTTATGCACTCCCTCTTGGTCCCTGAATTTCCCTAATTCTTCAATCCAGATTTTAAATAGGATAAGTTCTGATCATAATCCTTTGCTGTTAACTGTTGGTAGTGCTATTCCAACTAATCCTAGGCCATTTAGATTCCTAAATACATGGTACAAGAGGAAAGATTTCACTGATATAATTAAACAGAACTGGGAAGTTCCTCTAAATCAGTATGGAATGTTAGCTTTCTACCTTAAACTTGTCAGACTGAAGAAAGAATTAAAAATCTGGAATAGGGATAAGTTTGGCAACATACATGACAATGTAGTACAAGCCGAGTTGGCTCTACAGGCACAGGAACTAATTTCTGATCGGACTGACTCTCAAACTGAATTGGTTAGACTCAAACTTGCTAAATCCAGGTTAGTTAGAGCTTTGACTGAACAAAAACACTTCAGAGAAGGGGACAACAACACTAAGTTCTTTCATAATTCTGTTATGGAAAGAACAAATAGACTGAAGATAACAAAGATAAAAAATGGGAATGGCCAGTGGCTAGATGATATTAAGGATATTGAAAGGGATGCTATTCAGTACTTCCATAATCTTCTAACTGATGATAGTCCCTCAAATAGCTCTTTCTTTCAATCTCACTTTCTAAATAACATTCCTAAACTGGTTAATCAGGATGATAATGATAAACTTCTTCAACCGATTACTTTAACTAAGCTAAAAAACATTGTTTCCAATCTGAATAAATCAAGCACTCCAGGTCCAGATGGCTTCACAGCCAAGTTCTACATTAAATCATGGGATATTATTGCTAATGATCTTCTGCTAGCTGTTCAAGATTTCCTTTCTGCTAATGTTATGCCTAGGGGTATTGGTAGTACTTGGATCACATTAATCCCTAAAAAGAAGACCCCTACTTCTTTCGATGATTACAGACCTATTAGCCTCTCAAATGTGATTAACAAAATATGTTCTAAAGTGCTCATGGAGATGCTTAAATCTGTAATGCCTAAGATTATTTCCCCAAATCAGACAGCTTTCCTAAGGGGTAGAGATATCTCGGACAATGTAATTTTTTTACAGGAAATCATCAGGTTTCTTAACCGGAAAAATAGGGATTCTAATTGTATTGTGAAATTGGACCTTCAAAAGGCTTTTGATCGTGTTAGATGGTCCTTTTTATATAATGTCCTAGCCAAATTTGGCTTCCATGCTAGATTTATTTATTACATTATGAAAAACCTTTCACAGTCCTGGTTCTCGGTTTTGATTAATGGCAAACCGGTTGGTTTCTTTCAAGCCACTCGAGGTATTAAGCAGGGAGACCCTTTATCTCCTTTCTTATTCAATATTTTTTCTGAGGCTTTCTCTAGAAGCCTGGCTTTCATTTTTCAGAGTGGTAAACTGTCATACTTTGATCTTCCAGGTAATCCTCCTCAAATTTCTCATTTATCATATGCTGATGATACAATTATTTTTTTCAAGGCAACTAGAATTACTCTGATCCGATTTAAAGCTTTTCAATCTACTTTTGAAGATGTCTCTGGCCAGAAAATTAATTTTAACAAGAGTGATTTCTTCATAAGTAAACATGCTTCTGCCCAAAAAGTTAACTCCATTAAAAGGTTATTGGGGATGAAACTGGGAATTTTTCCTTTCACATACCTAGGGGTGCCAATATTCACTGGGAAAGCAAAGAAAGTCTACTTTCAACCCCTTTTTGAAAAGATTGATAATAGATTAGGAAACTGGAAAAACAGATGGATCTCTAAAGGTGGTAAAATGATATTAATTGAACCCTGCATCTATTCCATACCACAGCACATATGGTCAGTTATTAAACCCAGTAAAATGATCATCAGGACCATTGAAAGGAGACTGAGTAATTTCTTTTGGGGTGACTCTGAACTGAAAAGCAAAAGAGCTTGGAAAAAATTGTCAGCTCTCTGCTTTCCAACTAATCAAAATGGGCTAGGATTCAGATCTATTACCACAATAGTTGACACTTGTTCTTTTAAATTGTGGTGGAAGTTCCAGATAGCTAAAGCTCAGTGGACTCATTTACTAGCTAGCCTCCCTCCCTCATACAGAACCTCACCTAATTGGAAAAGAATTTGTAGTATCAATTCCTGGGCTGAAGTGAACTCTACAGTTATAATAGGGAGTGGGAATTGTAACTTCTGGACATCTAATTGGCTAGATACAGGTTGCCTTGATGACCTTTGTGATCAGAACTTGGTGGAGATAGATGGTGACTGTACAGTTTCTGACTTCATATCCAATAGATCCACTCTTCTCCCCAAAATTTCACCATTCCTGTCAACTGATGTTATTTATCTTCTTCAGGTGGCCAAGCTGGCTCCACATAGGGAGGATAGACTAATCTGGAAACCAGGTATATCAGGTGATTTCTCCTTCAAATCAACATAACTTGCACTTAGCAGCAACACAGGTACCATTGCATCATTACAGCATTTCTGGAACTCCAGAATTGATAGGAAAATGTCAGTCTTCATGTGGAGGTTGACTAATTCTCTTCTGCCTTTTGACAACATACTCAGAAAAATGAAATATTGTTTAGCATCCAATTGCTTCATGTGTAAAGTACAGGAAGACTCCATAGACCATTTTTTTAACTCCTGTGAATTTACTGTTGAGGTCTGGAGGTCTGTTCATCAGTTCATGGGAATTAGGGATAGGGCTTTCCCATCTATTTGGGAAAGATTATCATGTTACACTACTTTTCCTACTCTAAGCACCCTACATGCTACTATAATCCGAACTGCTTTTATTATTACTTGCTGGAACCTATGGAAATTGAGGAACAATTTATTATTTGATTCTATCAATCCTACCAAAGTCCTAATCTTAAAGCAGATCAAAGATCAGATATTTCAATCCTTTTGTGCCAATCCTGTTTTCATAACCTCTGCTATGGATTTCAGTATTGCGGATCACTCCTTCTTGCCTCTGATAAAATCTCCACCTAAGCCAAAAATTTTTAGAATTGCATGGCAAAGACCTCTTTCAGGTCTTAAGTTTAATATGGATGCATCTTGGTGCTGCAATACAAACATGTGTGGAATAGGGCTGATAATTAGAGATTGTAGAGGTGGTTTCAGGGGGGCGCATACTCTATATACATTTGCATATTCCCCTCTTGAAGCTGAATTAAAGGCAATTAAGTTTGCAATACAACATGCTACAGTTCTCTCCTCTCATATTTTTCTGGAATCTGATTGCCTTAATGCAGTTAATTTTTCCATGGATCCATTAAGAGCTCATTGGTAATTGTACAATCTATCTGATGAGATTCATCAATCCCTGAGTTCATATAATCTGGCTCACATCTTCAGACAGGCAAACTCGGTGGCTCACACCCTGTCTAGGAATTGTTTGCAATCTAAGGCTAACTCTTCCTTCCATAGATTTTCCGAGCTTTCCAGCATGGTCCAGGGGCTTATTAGGCTAGATCAAATTGGTACTCCATCTTTAAGGATAGTTTAAACTAGCTCGGATGCTACTAATTTCAATTTTTTGGTGCAGGTTTAAGGTGGTTCCTCAATTCAGTAAAGTCTCTGCCGCATGATTACTGGAGAGTTTCTTTCCCTCATGAAGGAAGGTCCAATCCTACTTCATCTCAAGCTCACTTGACCAGCAGCACTCGGCTGGTTGGCACCTGGTTTTTTGCTATTTGTTTTTAGCAAACTTTTTTGTACATAGTTTCTTATGCATAGAATGCTAGCACCTTGCAAATAGTTGTGATCATTTAGTCAGAATCACGATCATTAGAGGATATGCTTCTGCACTAATAAGTTGGGATGATTTAGACTGCCTTGTGTCTCTTTAATTAGATTCACTAATAAGTTTGATCATCTTCATCATAGTTTAAAAGCTTTTGTAATCCTCTAACGATTTGCAGTTTTTTCTCTTCATTCTTTTGGAAGCAACTAATGTGGCTTCACGAGCCTAGTGCTCACTACTGTATATCTTCACTTAGCTACGGCTTCCTTTATCAGTCCTTTAATTTTCCGTTTATTTTATGGCGTGGGAAGGCCAAATACAATTCCCCCATCTTCGGATGGTTTATTAAAAAAAATATTGTGCATTTACGGAGCTTTGATGTTGATTGTTAATGTCATTTATTTGATTGGAAGTTTGATAATATGCAATGCTTGTATGATAACTTGTTAGGAATGGGTAAAAGTAGTCAATTTCCCCTCTCTTGACATGAAATCCAAGAGCATGAGTTAGAGCTTCTAATTGGATATTTTATTTGAAAATTGCTAGATGAATATGATGATGTTAAACTCTTTGTCATGTTTGTTTTAGGTAGAAAATAGGAGATGTATATGAGCATTGAACATTCTTAACCAATCTTGTATAAATGGATGAATTGGTTCAATGCTTAGACACAGTGTATTGTTTATAAGTGTTACCAAGCTTGTTGATTCTTCATGCTCAATGTCATTAATGGGAGACTTTTAGCCATTTATCGACTAAAGGATTCATTAGTGAGGGTTGACAAGAGATGTTGAATTCACTCTTGAAAACTACTATATAAGAAGAATAGAAGATTTACCTTCACAACAAGTAGTTAAAGTAATGAATAGGTTGTTTCACTCGTTCTTAAAACTTTTGTTATTTAGCATTAATGTGTTCTTAATGATATGTTTTATTTCATTTATGCCTTGATTTGTTTGAGAATAGGAAATGTTTGTATGATTGAAGTGTTAGGGTGTTAGGAAAGTGTACAATTTCATAGGTCTTTGACATCAAAATCCAAGACAATAGAATTATAACTTCTTATGAATAATGTATTGTGATTCTTGCTAGATAAGTATGTTAATGTGTATTGTTCTCATATTTATCCTATAGATGCAATGAAAGGTTGAATCTTGAATGTGTCTTGTTCTAGGTTTAGCCTAATGAATGTTGTGTTTGGTTAAATGGCTATGTCTTTGGTAGAAGGTTTGTTGTTATCAAATATATGGTCCTTCGTATATAATTCCATTTATGAAATACCTTTATGGTGTGAGTTTCCTAAAGTGATCATCAATGAGGTTTGCAAAATGTTGTTGTTTGCATTTTCAAATTACTATTAAGAAGAAACGAATGTTGATCTTCAATTGGGAAGTGACAGCATTTCCCATAGGTAATGAATGTGAGGGAATGAGTGAATGGTTCAATGATCTACATTGGAAGTGGATATCAATTGCCTCCAAGGCTTTGCCTTTTGTAGTTTAGTTTGTTTGATGATTAGCATAGTTATTTGACTTTCCTAGTTATCGTGTCATTTAATTTTATAACTCAGGACCAAAACCAACCAAGCCCCCCATTTTTACTTGGTTATACACACACACACACACACACACACATATATATATATATATACTTATAGCCTAATATCAACCTTATATGCTTAAACCCTTAGAAAGATCACACTTCTTTGTTGATGACCCCAACTTGCCATTATCTACTTAGTTGTAGATATGAAGCATTTAGGGCTTATAAATTTAACTATGAGAGGTACGAGGTCTACCTCCCAGATGCAAAAGTACCTCCTCATCCAGGCCACAGCTATGCGTACAACTGGTTGTATGGGAAGAACGGGACCACCTTCATGAGACTTCCTCAATCCAAACAAAATAAGTTGAAGGTTGACACAACAACTGTCGATTTAGCGATAGAGTCGGATGAGTCGTGGCAGACCGATTTTGAGCGGGAGCTTCAGGGACTACCTGTGATGCCAGTCTAGACAAAGGAAAGTGCTTTTCTCTTCCAACCTGGTGTAACACTTTCTCGACAGCAGCAGGACATGCACATGAATGGTGCAGATTCCCCCCTTCACATCAGGACGAGTATGTGCATGGCGACCTCCCTCCGCCTCCTTTGGATTTCTACTCTGAGATAGAATGATCATGGAGCACAAAGTCTTTATGTTGTAGAGCCTTATAGATATGGATGAGGAGATCAATCATCTCCCATCCAAAGTTTATCAGATGCAGGCACACTTCGGCGGTGCCCAGGTCCTGATCCCGAGGTAGAGAGATGTAATGAGTGGCATTAGAGGAACACGGATTGGTTGGCTCAGTATCATCATAGCTATCGCGAAGATTCCTAGGGTGGTCATGATCCTTCATTCTCTTGATTGTGATTCACTTTACCTCTCACCTTGATTTTTATCGTTTTTTACCTTATATGTTTACATTGAGAGTAATGTAATATTTTAAGTGTGGGGAGGGGTTCAATGACTAACATGCATGTAATCAAGATCATGGATGATTTTTTCTACTTTTGATTGGAAAAACATGATAAAAATTAAAAATTAAAAGAAAAATGAAAAAAATAAAATAAAAGGCAGACCTGCTAAGTTGAAAACCCGAGAGGATAATTTAGGCAACAATGGGGGCTCGGATAGGTCGAAAACCCGAAAGAGTGGCATAGGTAAAAATGAGAGGCTAAATGTGAGCTGGTGAGATGTGAGCCAAAGAAACATGATTTGTGGCTAGGATGAAAACCTAAAAGGGCTCCTAGGCAAAATGAGAGAAAGAGAGAAAAGAAAAAAAAAGAAAAATTTGTTACAAATATACTCTTTTTTTGGCGTTAGATTCATGAGGTTGCGGTGGACATATGGATGAATCGGGTAGGCTAACATCATTGGGATTGGGTAACTTAGCAGGAAAATGAAGTAGGGTTATAAATTCTTGATTCGTTGTGTACATCATTTTGAGTTGATATATTGGTATGGAGTGGAGTATTTGCTTGAACCTTAGATATGGTTTAGACTTCATTTTATGCCATTGGACTTTGGGATTATTAGTTTGGGATTTGGATATTTTTTATAGGTAGTAGTGAATTGATAGGTTGTAGGTTTGGGTAGATATATGAATTGGGGTTGTGTGTAAAAAATTCTCATTTGATCTTTGATTTTGAAATTTATCATAATGAGAGCTTTAGTGAGGTATTGATTGGGGGAATATTGGTGTTAGGATGTGGATATGTGAATCTCTTTGTGTTCTTGCATCGTTTCTTACTCGGAGACGAGTAAGGTTCAAGTGTGGGAAGGTTTGCTGTGTTCGTTTTATATGGCTGTTTCAGGACTTTTTGGACTTATTTTTGTACACTTTCATTCTCTGGATCTTGTATTTTCCCTTAAAATTCTCTTAGGAGAGTTAAGAGCAACTTTTGCGCTTTTGTTACTTCTCTGGGGAATTTTATGTGACAAGGCAATGATATGAAGATTTGAAGGCTTTTGAAGACTATCTTTTGGAGGTTGGGCACTTGAAGAGTTGAAGACATTAGAAGTGAATAATTGATGAGGAATACTTTGGAAAGAAAAGGAAGTTGTGAAGATTCAGCAGAGTCACTTGTCGCGACTCGCAACGATCTTGTCGCAGGTCGCGACGCCAAATGCTAGCTGCCTAACTTTTGGACTTTTTCTTGCACTATAAAACCAACTCTTATCCTCTATTTTCCAGCTCCTTATTCCCAACTTTCCTCTCTTTCAAACCCTAGTTTCTCTTTGTTTTTCCATTCTATTTCATCTTGGATTATGTTTTTTTATTATTTTGACTATTAGTATGGATTGTAGTAGCTAAGTTTATCACTTGGGAGCAATTGATTTAAGCTTCCAAATCCATGTAGTGATAATATGTATTTCACTCTTTCTTGATCATTTATTACTTAGCATTTATTGTGCCATTAATGTATATCTTTACTTCATTTATGCTATGGGTTGTCTGAGAATATGAAGCTTTTTTATGATTAAGTGTTAGGTGTCAGGAAAGTGTACGGTTTCTTATCTCTTTGGCATGAAAATCCAAGAACGTGGAATTAGAATTTCTTGTTGTGTAAGGGATGTTAATCTTGCTAGATGAGTATGTTAATAAGGTTTGTTAGCATATTTATCCTAAGGTTCACTAAAAGGTAGAATCTTGAATGGTGTTTGTTCCAGGTCAAATCTAATAAATGCTTTGTTTGGTTAAATGGCTAGGCATTTGGTAGAATCCTTTTAGTTGTTATCAAATTCTATTGTTCTTTGTGTACGATTCCATTGATGAAATACCTTTAGGCAGAGTTTGTCTAAAGTGATCATTAATGAGATTTACAAATAGTCGTTGATCGTTTTTGTGAATTACTCTTAAGAAGAAATGAATGTTTATCTTCAAATCCCACTTCTTCGTGGATAACCCCGATTTGCCACTATCTACTTAGTTGTATTTAGTAAGTACTTTAGGGCTATAAATTATATATCTCAGAGGTACGATGAAGACCTCTCAGTTAAGCTCACCCTTGGGGTCAATGAAATCATCGTCGGCCAAAAAACATTGCAAGGTTTCAACCTATGCAACAACTGACATTTCATAGGTTGACACATGCAACAACTGACATCAGTAATGTGTTGGGCCAATTTCACTCATACTATGAACCTCAATTTTTTTAAAAAAATGAGGTAAAAAGTGACATTTTACCTCGATTGTGAACTGAGGTGAAAAATGTAATTTTTACTTTTATGGTATTTAACTTATTTTTCTAGGGTCAATAACCAATGTAAAAGCCCCTGAAATATTTAGGTAAAAGGTCCCATTTGTTGTTGTCATTTTGGAGGTGTTTTGTGGTGTCTGGATTAAGGAGGAAAAGGTGAGGGATAAAAGTTTTTTTTGAATAAATGAATTCTAATTTAATTTAAAACTCATGCGGAAGACTTAATAAGAAGGTTTTGTTGCATGATCATTAAATATTTATAAATATTATTCCCATACAAAAACTAAACATTACAAACAAAATTGCCTTCCTAAATTAGAAAGTTTTGCATATGGGTCCAACCTTGCCCGGATTGCTTCTGTGTCTCATCAAAAGGCTACATCCATATGTAAGGCTGTCATCTCTCGGGGTATATCGTCCAAGTGGAAGGTGATATCCTTCTCAAAAGGCTCATTGTTCTGCATGCTTCATAGCCGGACGGTGGATAAAACTCCAATTCATATCGTTGGTAGGTGGGGACCCTCTTGCTCATGAAACCATCCAATCCTCCTTTGGTGAGGAGGCATTGAATCGACACTGTCAATCCGAGAGCATTAAGTGTTATCTCGTCAATGAAGCTCATCTCCATGAGCTTACGGTGACCAAGACATCCCACCTATCAGCGTAGGACCCAATGATCAGAGTCAAACCCATGTACTAGTCTAGAGAAAGGGGGTACATGGTTCAATTCCGGAGCTGGTGGCAGAGGTGGAGGTGGAATGGCAATGCATGCACCTCGAGAAGGAGCCTTAGGTCTCTTGGTAGGAATATTTCTGAATGCACAAGAATAAACATATATGAATATTTCTGAATCACAATCAATCTTAAACTAGTTTAGCTTACATCACAACTTTTAAAATGCAACAATCAAGTCCAAGCTAACTAGTTCAAGTGTCAACCATAATTGCATATACAATCCAAGTCACTTTTAACATGCCAACAAATTCAAATTCGTACCATAGGTTATTCATTGCAAGTCATCCACAACTTTGAGATAATCAAATGGCTAACATTTACTTAACTATTTCTTGAACACATTTTATAGACAAAAATAGAATTCATTTCCAAAAATTCTCATCAATATGCATTCACTGTGTTTTTGGCTAAACTATGTCAATATGAGAAACTTACGTCAATCATGCATTAATATTATGCCACAATAAAGATCTCAATCACTTCAAACACACAAACACAAAATTGCATAGAGGTCTAACAATCCACCATAACATACGCTATTCTTAAATAACTCCAACAATCTCAACTTTGAAACATAAACATAGCTGGACAGTTTGTGCATTCACTTATGTTGTTAGCTAACGAAGCACAATACAAGCATAATGTCATTCCATATTCCAAATCCCAATCAATTTAAATTCCTAACCACAATATCAACAAGTTGATACCGAATCGTATAGCCTCATAAAACAATTACAATTTCTTCACATGTCCAACATAATGAATTTTAAAAAAAATGAAAAATAAACACAAGAGAGTGAATAAATGTACCAATAAAGTGAATAGGAGGATATGAAACATGCCCACAAGCAAAATTAGCCTAATTTGGCCAAAATTGCAAAACCCCTAAATTTTACGGTTTTTGGTGTTCTTGAGGTTATTTGGCTAAATTAGTGGCTAAAGGTGGATAAATGTGGTGTGTAGGGGGATTAGAGAGTGTTTAGAAGGAAAATGGTGGTGAGTGGAAGCCTAAAGTGAGTGGAAGAAATGGTGGAGCAATGGAATGGAGGAATGAAGAAGAAAGGGTTCTGCCCATTTTTAAAAGGGACTCTGCACGTTCATCGCAAGTACCGATGGACTAGTCGCGACTTGCGATGGGTAGGTCAATCATCACAAAAGGTAAACTTTTTGGCCACAAGTCATGACAGTCCCATTGCAACTCGTTATATGTTAACCCTGAAAGCCAACATTTTCTAAAATTCTCCCTGATTTGGTCGCGTGCGCCACCAAATTGTCGCTGCTCATGATGGTCCATCATGACTCACGATAGGACCATTGTGAGTTGTGACATCCTGAGCTTGAGAGCTCACATTTTATGAGAAATCCCTAATCTCCTCGTGAGTCGCAATTTAGTGGTCGCGACTCGCGATGACCAACCTGCCTGGTACTTAGAATTTTTTTTCAATGTTACCAAATATCCAAGCTATTCCTTCGTTTCTCATTTCTTTCCTTTCTGCATAAATCTAGTTCCATTCTCTTCAAATCACTACAAAATCATGGAAAAACACAAGGTCCTTCTTTATCTTTTGAGAAGCCAAGCTGTCTAGAAAACTTTCCCCTTCTCATCTTAAGTGCACTCACATTCCTTGGATTGATCTCTGGTTGGGAAGGTAGTTTTCCAGACTGCTTGGCTTCAAGTTGGCTCACCAAGGTGGCAAGTTTTTAGACTTGAACTTCAAGATTCTTAATACTTGAGAAAGATCCATTTCCAAGGTCCTCAATGTCTTTCCCTGTCCTCTCCACAAAGACTTCATGTTTCTTTCCCAATCAACCAATGTCTTCCAAGATCTCATCTCATTTTGAAAAGTTGAGTGAGGCCTGATTGTTTGAAGGGTCTTCATCTCTAGGATAAGGTTGAGATAGAGCTTGTCCGCCTCAGTATCCTTGAGGTTGGTTGTCCTACCTCCATCTGAAATTAGGATAATCTCGATCCTCATGTTAAATGAATTTACATTGGGGTTCGGCCTTGCATCTCCGTGGTTCCCTCGGAACCCTTGTGGTTGACCCCTAGCAAATTACAGTTTATCCCGGTTTTCATAGTCAATTGCCTTCACCTTTTGTAAATCATTTATGACTTTGGGGCATGTTTTTGGAGTTGTGGTTAAGATTTCAAACTCCACACACTTGGACTTGATGCACTTTTCCTCACAAAACCTCCTTCATTATGGAAGAAAGAGCTTGGACTTGCTTCTCCAACTTGGGGTGAGTCTGTGGGTTCATCCAAAACCTTCACCCTCAATCTAGTGCCAAATTACTGTATAACATTTGCCATTTCTTCAAAGAGGGCCATTGCATCCTGATGGCTCTTGTTCTCTGTCGAACCATTGCAATCGGCGTTCACCATCCGCATATCTTCATCACATAGATCCTCGAAGAAGTAATACACCAAATCTCCCTATTTGATGGGGTGGTAGAGGAAACTAGCTAGTAGTCTCTTGAAGCGTTCCCAGTAATCATATATACTCTCGGTAGCACCTTGGGTGATGTTCAATAAGTGCTTTTTCAACCCGGCCGACATTGATGCTGGAAAATATTTTTTTAAGAGCCTTTGCTTCATGTCCATCCAAGAACTAATGCATCCCGATGGCAAGTAGTAGAGCTAATCCTTGTCATTACTTTGAAGGGAAAATGAGAAGGCTCTTAGGTTGTAGTCATCTTCGGACACTCCTGGGGGCTTAATGTTTGTGCACACCAAATGGAACTCCGAAAGATATTTGTTTGGGTGTTCCCCCGCTAATCAATGAAATGTAGGAAGGTAATAGATCATACCATTCTTTAGCTCACAGCTCACATTGGCGGGTAATGGCGGGAAGGTGATGCATAGCGGCTAATTCTCCAAGTTTGGTTCCATGAGCTCCCGTAGGGTTCAATTATCTTCCGTCTTTTCTAGGGGATCTTCTAGTACTACTTCTGGCCTTAGTTGAAACTGTTCCCTAGTTCTTTGCCTCTTTCTCCTCCTACCACATGTGTTCTCTATTGGGTAGTGTAAGACGCCAAGATTAGTGGTACGAGTGTGTACCATAAACTAGGGCCAACAATATCCTACTGAATACAACAATAGTAAATGGATCAAAAGGTAACAAAAATAACTATAACAACAGCTCCAACCTAGAATCAACAACATTAACAAACAAAATAAAAGCTAAATTAACTTGTTCTACTAATACATTAAACTTGTAATACCTAGACTGATAGTATCCCTGGCAGCGGCGCAAAAATTTTGACGCACTGGAAGGTCATCGTCGTACCTCTCCAAGTTAATATTTATAATCCCTAATGCTTCATTTCTACAATTAATTAGATAATGGCAAGTCGGGGTCATCCAAGAAGAAGAGGGATGTTTTCAATTGTTTAAGCAAATAGAGAGGAAAACATACTAGGCATTGATTTATATAGATACATATGAAAGCATGTAAAGAGGGGAGGGTGGTTAGTTTTTAGCCCTAAGTTATAAAATTGAAAGACAAGTTAACTAACAAGCAAGTTAAATATGCAAAGCATGCAACAACAACTAAAAGATGATTAAACCAACAATTAGCGGAACCTTGGACACATTTGACTTCCACTTCCAAGCCTCTTATCCATCATTGAACATGCAACGTATTTACTACTTTCACTGCTTTTTGTGAAGACTAATCTTATATCCTTCTTAGATAGTAGTTTGCAAGAGTGAATTCGACATCTCTTCTCAAACCTCACCAATTACTCCCTTTTTTGAAATACGACTAAAAGTATCCCATTAATGGCGTTGGACACGAAGAATCAACAAGCTTGGAAACACTTATAAACACTACACCGTGTTTAAGCATTTAACC
Source organism: Rubia yunnanensis (assembly GCA_037428765.1). Lineage (NCBI taxonomy): Eukaryota > Viridiplantae > Streptophyta > Magnoliopsida > Gentianales > Rubiaceae > Rubia > Rubia yunnanensis. The sequence goes on along the minus strand of CM075061.1, from coordinate 80,725,168 downwards.
AATCTATACATTGACACAAGATTAGTCAAGAATGTTCAACGTTCATAGAATTCTCTCATTTGCTACAAGCATCAAACATGACAAATGGTTAAAAATTATCATATTCATCTAGAAATTATTAATCCATCAACACAATCAAAAGCTCTAAATCATACTCTTGGATTTCCAATAGAGAAAAGGGGAAATCAACCCATTTCGCTAAACCCTAACAAGCATATCATACAAGTACTTTATATACTCAAGCTTTCAAAAACATTAATGAAATTAACAAACACATTCAATGCTCAATAAATGCATAATAGTAAGAGTATTAAATAAGCTACAACTTGTTCGTAGGACATGGGCTTGAAAGCCTTGGTCAATTGCTCCCAAGAACTAGATTTAGCTACTAGAGTTCATACTAATTAATTCTAACAAACCAAACATAAAACAAGAGAAATCAAAGATGAAAATGGTGGAAAACTAGGGTTCAAATAGTGCCTAAATCGGGTGGAAGCAGATGAATGAAAGAGAGGAAAGAAAAATGCTATTTATAGTTCAAAGGGATAAGGTTGTGATCTGGCCACCCGTGCGTCGCGTCTCGCGATGGGCACCGAAACATAACCTTGTCTTCTTTTCTTCTTCTTGTAGCAAGCACTTTTCTTCACAATAATTCATCTCATTCTTCAAGTCGTTAAATATTTGAAACAAGTCTTCAAAGTCTTCAAAGTCTTCAAAAGGTGATCTTCAACGGCCTCCGGTCTTCAAGTCTCCATGTTCATCCCTTGCCACACAAAATCCACTTAGAAAAGGTAAAAGTCACTTTTACCTATTCTAAGAGAATTTCAAGGTAAAAAACGAGCTCTTGATAACAAAAGAGCACAAAAGTGAACCATAAAAGTCCTAAAATAGACACATAAAACCACCCTGACATAAACCTTACTCACCCTCGAGTAAGAAAAGATCCAAGCACACGGAGGAATTGACGTATCCACATCCTAACTACTATTCCCCCAAGTCAATATCTTACAAAACTCTCAATATCACACATCGCAACATCAAGATCAAATGAGAATTTTCCCACAACCCCCATTCCTAAATCTACCTAAACCATATCAACCTATCAATTCATTAATATCCCTAAAATATCTCCAAATCCCGAATTGGCAGTCCCAAATCCAATGGTACAAAGTGGAACTAAAAGCATGCATTAATTTCAAACACATACTCCACTTTATACCAATATATCATCCTGCAAGTGAAGTATATTAACAATCAAGAATTCTCCCGCTAAATTTCCCAATCCCAAAAGGTCTCAAGATGTCAAGCTACCCGATCCATCCATATGGCCACCGTAACCTTATGACTCCAACGCCGGCAACACATCATGTTTTTCTTAGGAGCCCTTTTGGGGTTTTTATCCTAGCAACACATCATGTTTCTTTGGCTCACATCTCACTTTTTCCCACACATTTAGCCTCTCATTTTTGCCTGGGTCGCCCTTTTGGATTTCGACCTATCTGGACACCCAATGTTGCCTAATTGCCCTCTCAGGTTTTCAACTTAGCAGGATTCTTTTTATTTCTTTATTTATTTTTCATCTTTAAATTTTATTTCTAATTTTTCTAATTTTTGTCATTTTTCCCCATGTTTCTCCAATCAAAAAGTAGCAAAATGTTTTCCAAATGCTAAGGCTAAAAAAAATATCAAAGCTAACATCATCCAAGTACATCAAAAGGAAAGCATCCCCAAAACAAAGGAAAACAATATCTAGAATAAAGAAAAGAAATCAGTAAACACATCTCCTTACACTTAAAACACTACATTGCCCTCAATGTAGACAAAACGGGGAAAAACATACAAAGCTAAGTATGGAGGTGCTGGAAGATAAAGTTCACAATCACTGCTTTGAGGATGAACCACCATCACCAAAGTAGCACTGCTGATAATAGGCAAGGTAGTTAGTGTTCCTCTGTGCCTCGCTCTGCGCCTCTCCACTCCGGGATTAGGGCCCAAGGTACCACCCAACTGGGACTACATCTCATAAATGCGGGCTAACAGATGGTCAATCTCCTCATCCATATATATCAAGCTTTGGAAGACAAAAACATTGTGCTCTAATACCATGCTATCCTAGTGGTGGAATCCATCCTGCATAGTCTGTATCATACGCTCATAAAAGTTGGGAGTGGGCTGAGGGAAATGAGGCGGGCACATGATCCTCCTATATAGGCTCGGTCTCTAGTGGAGGCTGTAGAGAATGGTGATGTTGTCACTCTGTGAAAGGCAAGCTATCCTCATTGCGTTGAACATGGGCTGAACCGGGCTTATTGAGATTGCCCAAAAATTTCTCCCTACATGAGGAGTCAATTTAAGTGTGCTTGGATCACATTCTCAGTCTCACAAACTTCCTTTCCACTTCTCAATTTAAGTGCAATCAAATTCCTCGGATTGATCTCTGGTTGGGAAGGTAGTTTTCTGGACTCCTTGGCTTCAAGTTGGCTTACCGAGGTGGCAGGTTTTCCGACTAGAACTTTAAGATTCTTTATACTTAAGAAAGCTCCATTGCCAAGGTCCTCAATCTCTCCCCTTGTCCTCTCCATGTAGACTTCATGTTTCTTTCCCAATTGACCGATGGCTTCCAAGATCTCATCTCGTTCTGACTTGTAGAGTGAGGCATGATTGTTGGAAGGGCCTTCACCTCTAGGATAAGGTTACGGTGGAGCTTGTCCGCCTCGATATCCTTGAGGTTGGCTATCCTCCCTCCATTAGATTTTAGGATGATGTCAATACCTTTGTTCCAATGAATCTTTGTGGTTGAAACCTAGAAAATTATGGTCTCTCCCAGTTGTTATAGTCAATTTGCATCACCTCTTGTAAATCATCTATGACTTTGGAGCACGCTTAAGAGTTGTGGTTAAGGTTGCAAACTCCATACACTTGGACTTGATGCACTTTTCCTAGCAAAAGCTTCTTTATCATGGAAGCAAGAGCCTGGACTTGCTCCTCCAACTTGAGTGAGTGTGTGGGTTCATTCAAGACCTTCACCCTTGACCTTGTGCCAAATTGCCGAATTCCATTTTCCCTTTCTTGAATGAGGGCCATTGCATCCTCAGGATCCTTTTTGCTATCAAACCATTACAAGCGGTGTTCATTGTCTGCATATCTTCATCACATAGCTCCGTGAAGAAGTATACACCAAATACCCCTCCTCAAAGGGGCTGTAAGGGCAACTAGCTAGTAGTCTATTGAAGCGTTCCCAGTAATCATACATATTGTCAGGAGCACCTTGGGTGATGTTCGGCAATTTTTTCTTCAACCCAGCCGACATTGACGCTGGAAAATATTCCTCTAAGAACCTATTCTACATGTCCATTCTAGAACTAATGCATCCCAGTGGAAAGTAGTACAACCAATCTTTGGCACTACTTTGAAGGGAAAACAGGAAGGCTCTTAGGTTGTAGTCAACTTCAGACACTCCCGGGTGCTTCATGTTTGTGAACACCAAATGGAACTCCGAAAGATATTTGTTTGGGTCTTCCCTCACCAATCCATGAAATGTAGGAAGGAAATGGATCATGCCCCTCTTTAGCTCACAGCTCACATTGGCGGCTAATGGCGGGAAGGTTATGTATATTGGTTGACTCTCAAGTTGGGTGCTATGAGCTCCCGTAGGGTGCGACTGTCTTCCGCCATTGCTAGGGGATCTTCTTGTACTACTTCCAGCCTTGGTTGAACTTGTGCCCTAGTTTTTTACCTCCTTCTCCTCTAACCACCTGTGTTCTCAGTCGGATAGTGTAAGATGCCTAGATTAGTGGTACCGGTGTGTACCATAAAATAGGGCCAACATTACCCTTCAGAATACAACACTAGCAAACGATCAAAAGGTAACAAAATAAATATAACAACACCTCCAATCAAGATTTAACAACATTATAAAAATAAAATAAAAGCTAAGCTAACTACTTCTACTAACACATTTGGCCTGCCCCAACCCTGTTGTCGTTAAAATTCAAGCCGAGGGGCTTACGAGTCAAAGATAGAGATTTATATTCTGCACCCATTCCTACTGCTAAGCTACCAAGAGATAGTAAGAGGCAAGCCCTAGGTTTGTCCACAAGGATGCTAGGGTTAAAATACTAATTAAATTATAACCTCGTGTGGGTCATCAATCTGCACGACTGAAAGGAAAAGCTAGTAGTGTACACATGCAGCTAGGGAGGAGGGGTTTGTGTTTTCAACTATTAACTACAAGCATGCAATTGACAAACAAGTAAATTATTTATAATAGGCACTTGGGAATTATTTAGCAAAATGGTAATTCTGATGCTTCAATCCTCACTAATTCACATATACACATATAAAAGACATATTAGTGTGTTCACAATATATGGTGTGGGATGGAATACACTTCCCCAACCCTATCACGGTGGGTGCGCTCACGACCCTTCATCGGCACCACCATCATAATTAGGTGAGTACAATGAGGTCCGACCATTATTGGAGGTCTGTTTCTCCCCTGTGCTATTACGTTCTACGCTTCCACCACGAATGCAACTACTCCCCTTGGGTCCTAAATACACTACGTCCAAGGTCGTAGGCACCTTATCGATGATACTAGGATACAACACAACACCTAGCTTACTACTATTCTCTATCTCTATCTGCAACCTCTCGGACAATAGTTATGAAGTTAGCTAAGACTGGTGCAACGACAAATAGCTCAGAGCATTCTCCAATCCCTAGTGCACACACCAATGCAGACGCACTCTCCCCTACCCATTCAAACATCTAGATTTCTCTTCCCAATGAGGCATCAATAATTGCATCATACATGAGTATATCCCAAAGTGTGTGCTTATATCTGGTGTACTACTTATGCATTTATAACATTCAAGAACAATCACAATAATATCATAAACACAAATACAGGATGAATATAATGAATCTCATAAAGCATTTAGAACATACCAAGTGCCAAAATGAATCCCAGGCCAATCCAACTACTCCCTAGACATGGAATTCAAATATAGATTTGAATTCCACATCTTTAGGACAAAGCAAGAAGAAAAGAAAAGATTACAAAACCTACAAAAGGAACTCTTTCCTTCTCTTCAAGCTCTCTCCTCTCCAAATGTGTTTCCAAATATTATCCAACATTTTTAAATGTGTAGACTAGGGTCCTATATATAGTAGTAGGAGATTTAGCCTAAAAATAGGCCCAAATAGACCTTAAGTAGAAAAACCCTTGGTTAGCCTAAAAATAGGCCCAAATAGACCATAAGTAGAAAAACCCTAGGTCAGCCGCCCAGGTTTCACGGGCTGGCACGGATGCCAAATCTGCCACAGTTCATGAATGTTCATAGCCACAACCTGTGGGATCTGGCACAGTCCGTAAAGCTGGGGTCCTATATTATCCAACCTTTTTAAATGTGTAGACTAGGGTCCTATATATAGTAGTAGGAGATTTAGCCTAAAAATAGGTCCAAATAGACCATAAGTAGAAAAACCCTAGGTTAGCCTAAAAATAGGCCCAAATAGACCATAAGTAGAAAAACCCTAGGTCAGCCGCCCAGGTTTCACGGGCTGGCACAGATGCCAAATCTGCCACAGTTCATGAATGTTCATAGCCACAACCTGTGGGATCTGGCACAGTCTGTAAAGCTGGGATTGTGCCACAGTCGGTGAAGATTTTCATGGATTGCAAGCAGCATGCGGTTTTTGCTTAGAGTTTTCCCATGTCCTATGAAGGTTTTTATAGAATGCGAATAGCTTGTGGCTTCTACTAAGAAATTTTGTCATGGTCAATGAAGGTTTTCACGGACCAGCTTAATACTTATCCAAATTATTCAACTCTTCATCCCCTTGCTTCACGGCCCGATGCTTTTGTCATGACCTGGCGCCTTGCCTCGTGAATGTCTCGTGCTGGTTGGGTGTAGGTCTTCACAGAACCACTGGATTCTTGTTTAGTGCGAGCTATGAAGATTTTCATGGGCCGTTGGTTCTTCATTGGTTGAACTTTGTTTTCTTATCATACCGTTAGTCCAAATCGGGAGTTCTAGCCATCAATTTTGTAGTACTCGAGAAGAAAAATCCAATGGAGCCAGCCTTGAAGGCTATTTATTCCTTGATCTTTCTCAGACTAAGGCAACACTCCTCGGACCACAATTCACCATTTAATCCTTTGACCGTCTTGAACTCCGAAGCTGCCTATCTTTGGCTTCAATCTCTTTCTACCATGTATTGATGTTCATGGCCTTTATCTACTACCATTCAAATGGAATGGCCTTCAAATATTCTACTGTTAAAAGCAAATGACCTTCGCAAGAATGTAATGTAACAAATAGCATTCACGGGCGACCTACTAAAGGTACTCATAATGAAGACCAAGGAGCCTATGAACACAAGATGTCAAGAATCCCTAATTAAGTATACAAAATGCGGGATTTAAAAGAGAAAAACAAACATGGTTGTAAAAACCCCTTGTCATGTAAACTCAACTAATGTCACCAAACCACCAACCAAACGTAACTAAAAACTATGTCAAATGCATTGGTTAACGCATGCGAATGGTGCAGATCAGACTCCCCACACTTAAACCTCTACTCGTCTTCGAGTAAATAAAATTAAAGAAAAAGGTTCAAGCAGAATGAATCATGCAAAAATAGCCAATGCATTCAACTTATTCCCAAGCTACCCTAGTTCCCTCAAGAAGGTGAAAATTTCACAACTCTCACACTCCCCAAAGTTCCTAAAGCAACTAAACCACCCAAAGCAAGTAAATGTATATGGAAAAAGATAAGGGACAAAATATAGAAATAAAGCCAAGCTTACTTTTCCCAAAGGTAGTCCCAAAAGAAATCAAAGAGCAATCTTCAAGCAAAAAAATCCACCGAGGAAATTCAAAAGCTGTCGACTTGGTTGCAAAATAGGGATAACTCAAGATTCTCGGCCTAGTTGAAACCAAGGAGTGTAATGTATTGTCAACCTAGTTTCTTATTTCTTTTTTTCATTTTTTTTCTCTTAATTTCTCTCATTTTTCCTGGGAGCCCTTTCGGGTTTTCATCCTAGCTTTATCCTACAAAACGTGCTCACCTCTCACTTTTTCCACACGGCCTCTCACTTTTGCCTAGACTCGTAAGTCTAGCCAGGCCAAGCCTCTCACTTTTACCAAGGCCTTTCAACCTATCCGGGATTTTCCTCATGTTACCCAAGTCGCCCTTTTGGGTTTTCGACTTGTCCATGTTTAAATTTTTTTCCATTTTTTCAATTTTTCCAGTTTTTTTGGTGTAGTACAAAATTGCTCCAAAAGTGAGATTCATACTACAAAATATAAGCAACAAACCAATACACCACCAAATCCTGAAGCCACATTCCACATGTAGACTTGAATCCTAAAATCCTAGAATAACATGCAAACCACAAAAATTTTCCAAAAGCATCCTAATCACAAATAACCAAAAATCTACCAAGAAAAACTAACAAAGCATGCATACAAAAAGAAATCCATGAATGAGAACAAGATTCATGCTCTCTCTAATCACCCACAAATGAAGAACACATCATTCAAGATCAATAGCACATTCAAGACTCCCATAAATTCATCATCACAAGATTGGACACACAAGCTCAACAACATCTTCTTTTTTTTAATGAAAATCACCCAAGGGTGGAGGTTGATATATTGGTACCCCAAACCAAAAAGAACCAGAGTATAGTACGAGTAACTTTACAGAAGGCAACCGCATTGCCCACAAAAGTGAAGTATAGCCTACACTAAGAACTATACATGATCTGAAATATCAGACGAGTTTAGTTAGTTGTGATTCCAAAGCAACGAATCTCCACACCCCGTGTTAATTCGCTGTTTGGCCAGGCAACTAACTAGTAAATGCCAGCTATAAAGAGATATAGCAAAAGTGGAATAACGTATGTTGAATGAGCCCGAGCCTCAGTCTCCGAGTCACCAAGCAGCAGCACGGCAAGATCAGTAATAGTAGTGAGGTATCCAAGGTGAGTTCAGTTGAGAGGAACCTGTACGAAAGAAAAAACCATCAGCAGTATCCATCCTATCACAAGCAATGTGAAATAGTTCTAATCTGGGGAGTATGTATCTTATCAAGAGCAATAAGACCCCTAATATGCACAGGAGTATTACTGAGATGCAAAGTCAGATTATGATATTTAGCTATTGCATCTGCAACCAAATTACCCTCCCTAGGCACATACTGAAGCACAGCACCATTAAGAAGATGGTTAACTTTGTAAGCCACATCAAATACATGCCAATGAGCAGTATAAGGTTCACATATCATTTTGACCGCCAATAAAGAGTCTGATTCGATAGTAACTGATTCATTCAAATTGTTGTAACTCTGACAAGCAATTTTGACCGCAAGGATTTCAGCAAGAAGAGATGAATCAGTAGAGATGGTATCAGATTTGATCAGTATGGGTGAACCAGTACAATTCCTTATAATTACCCCTACTGAAGCCTTATCAGGAAACCAAGATGCATCCGTGTTAATCTTAATGCAATGTTGTGAAGGTCTCTCCCAACTTACAGTTTTAATGATCGGTTTACGAGGAGGTCTGAACTGAGGCAGGAGATTTTTGATTAGATGAGGCATGCCATTTGTGGATTTCAAATATGTAGGATTAGAAAACAAGGCTAGCCTGATAATGTCAGTAGCTTCCTTACTAATGTAATCAGCAGAAAAGGGGCACTGTCAAAAAGGTATCTAGTTCTAGACTTCCAGAGGCACCAGCAAGTAATGGTAGGGATTATGTTACATAACCACTGATAGCCTTTAGGTAGATTCATACAATTCTAGAAAGTGAAAAAGGTTTGAGCTAAGGATTGAGGTTCAGGTAGTTGGAATTGAACTAAGGAAGCCATGTAGCTCCATACAGATTTGGCCAGGGGGCATGTAATGAAAAAATGTTCTAGTGAATCCCTATAGCAACAAACAGGACATTTCGATGCAAGACTAAACCCACATGTAATGAGTACATCATCAAATGGTAGTAGAGAATGTAACATCTTCCAAGCAAATATCAAAATCTTACTCTGTAGAGTCCTATGCCATATAAATTTGAAGGCTAAAGAATTACCTGACGGGCCAGTAATTGCACGATATGCCGATTTTGATGAAAATTGTCCAACAGGATCAGGTTTCCATATAATCCTATCCTCTCTTGATTCTTCAAGTTGAGCTTCCTGTAAGAAAGAGAGAGTATCATTTTCTAAAAAAGGAGAAATCAGTAGCATAATCTCACGTTTATTTCTGATAAAGTCAGACACTGTATAATCCAGAAATGGTGCAGTGATATGATCAGGAACATGGTTTATTAGTGGACCTATCATACACCAATTTGATGTCCAAAAATTACATAACCTTTTACCATGAATTATGAAGGAGTTTTGCTCAGCAAAACGATTAACCGAACAAATACTTTTCCAAGTTACAGATTTTTTATGTGAATCAGGAAAGGACCATAGCAGTTGAGACCATAATGTGTTCCCTAGTTGACTTTTCCACCACAGTTTAAGGGAGCATACATCCAGAATAGCTCTAATTGACCTGAAACCTAAAGCACCGTTGGAGATTGGAGTTGCTAGATGAGCCCATTTTTTCCAAACTTTGTTTCCTTTCTCATCAGACTCACCCCAGAAGAATCTAGACAACCTTCTTTCTAGGTTCTTAATTACTGTTTTTGGTGGTTTAGTAACATTCCAAAGATTTTGAGGCATTGAATATAAGCAGGACTGAATTAGAACTAATTTGCCCCCTGGACTTAGCCACTGATTTTTCCAATTTTGCAATTTTTTATCATATTTCTCCATAAGTGGCTGATAGTACCTAGTAAGTGTTCTACCTTTGAAAATAGGACATCCTAGGTATTGAAAAGGAAGGGAACCTTGCTTCATTTTAAGAATCATCCTGATCTGATTTAGTTTGCCAATTGAAGCCCTTTTACTAATGTAGAAATCAGACTTATGAAAGTTGAATTTTTTGCCGGAGGTGTACTCAAAAACATCCAGGAAGGCCTTAATCCTAACAAGATTAGATTTAGATGCTTGCATAAATATAATGGTGTCATCTGCATACATAAGATGGGCTGCAGCTGGGATTGGAGATGGTAACTGATAGTATGCAAGCTTCTTATTATGGAAAATGAAGGATAAACTTCTAGAGAAAGCTTCAGAAAAAATATTAAAGAGAGAGGGGGATAGTGGATCACCTTGCTTAATTCCTCTTGTGGCTTTGAAGAAACCCACAGGATTGCCATTTATAAGTACAGAGAAATAAGCTTGGGAAAAATTAGACATCACAGCATGTAAAAATTTTCCTTGGAAACCAAATTTCAACATAATGTTCATCAAGAAATGCCAATTAACTCTATCAAACGCTTTCAGCAAGTCTAACTTCAGAATACAATTAGGAATCCTAGCTCTCTTATCTAGAAATCGAATCATTTCCTGGAGATAAAGGATATTATCCGAGATGTCCCTATTTTTCATGAAGGCCGACTGATTAGAAGAGATCAGATTATCCATGTATGGTCGAAGCCTTTCCATAAGATCCTTAGAACATATTTTATTAAGGACATTAGACAAACTTATAGGTCTGAAATCATCAAATGAGCAAGGTGTGGTTTTTTTTTGAAATTAAGGTGATCCAAGTACTGGAAATTCCCTTGGGCAGGGGAGTGCCATCAATAAAATCATTAACAGCCTTAACTAGATCAGCTTTTATAATAGGCCAGCATTTAATGTAAAATTTAGATGTGAATCCATCGGGACCAGGACTACTGTTTCTATTTAAACCTTTAACTACTATCTCAACCTCAGATTCAGTTGCAGGTTTAGATAATTCATAGTTTTCAGATGCAGTGATAACATTAGGTATGTGATTCAGGAAATGTGAGTAGTATGTGTCATTTGGCAATAGATTTGGCTCCTGTAGCAAATCTGTGTAAAAAGAAATGGCTTCATTGTTAATTTCCTTTTGAGTACTAAGCCATTGTCCATCTTTACGTTTAATCTTACTAATCAGTAATCTAGAGTTTTTCTCCTGAACCACTTTATGGAAGAATTGAGTGTTATTATCACCTAGCTTGTTCCATTTCAATTTAGCTTTTTGTTTCCAAAACTTTTCCTTTTCATTTTGAGCTCGTAACAATAGATCTTTTTTCCGATTTAATTCCATAAGCTCAGCATCTGAAGGATTTAGATCAAAGTTAGATTCCTGGATTCTAAGGGATTCTTCAGCATTTAAAATATTAGTATCAATGTTTCCAAAGCAATCTTTGTTCCATATCTTAATCTCCTTTTTAAGCCTGATTAGTTTAAGATAGAAACCTAGCAAACCCGTAACTTTCAATTCTTTATCCCAATTTACCTGAATTAGATTGATGAAATCCTGCCTATTAAACCAGACATTAAGAAACCTAAAAGGTTTAGGGTTAGAAGTGGTCAAATTTGAGATTTGTAGTAACATAGGAGAATGATCAGATGTTTATCTATTCAAGATTTGAATGGAAGAGGAGGGAAACTTCTGATTCCAGGATATAGTAGATAAACCTCTATCAAGTCTTTTGGATGTGGGGTTCCTAAGTCTAGAGTTGCACCATGTAAACAGATTCCCAACCGTATTAATTTCCTGAACACCCGAAGTATTTATCCATGTATTAAAATCTCTAATGCTACCTAAGGAAGGCGAACTAGGGCCCCTATATTCAGCGAGAGAAGTGATAGTATTAAAATCTCCAATAAAAATGGTATCACCATTAGAGATAGGAGCCAGGTCTTTCCAAAGGATCTTTCTACCTTCTCTATTTCTAAGTGCGTAAATAAAAACAGCATCCATTTGAACATTCAAGGTCAAATGATTTATGTGCACATGTAAAAATTGCTCATGAGAAGATAATAAGGAGACTGAGATTGTATTTGACTACATAATCCATATCTTACTATTAAATAGAGTCAGACCATTTTGGTAGTTAAGTTTATCCATATATGAGTGAAGTTTAGAGTTATCATGCATAGGTTCAATTAGGCACAACAAATGAATCTTTTTTAGTCTAACCAGATTATTTAATCTTAACACAGATGATTCCATCCCCCTAATGTTCCACACCAAGTAATTTATTGAAGGGAGACTAGTCATTGTTCCACATCACATCAACACATGCTCATTCAAAAATCATGCTTTTCATAACAACACTACAATGTCAATCAAGCATATATACAAAGAAATTAAAGGGTTACCCAAAATTTGAAACCAAGAAGTGTAAGATCTACACAAGAAGAAGCAAAAATTGCTAATTTTTGGAAGAAAAGCTTCACTTTTTTTTGAGCTCACCCAATAGTGTGTGTGATTGAGTGTTTCATGAGAAGAAAGAGTGTGTAGATGATGAAATTAGGTGGAGAATTGTACCGTGAGAATGAAATTATAGCATAGGTGAAAAAGAGAGAGAGAAGTACAATGTAGATAAAGATGGAGTTTCAAATTAGGGGACAAGTACTACAATCAATTATTGTTGGAAATACTAATTGCATAAAAAATCCTAAGGAAATAGGAAATATCACTTCTTGAATAAAAAATGCATTTTTAATTTTAAATCCAAACTTCCTTTTTGAAAAATTACATTTTTGAGACAAATTGGGGGATGGAAAATAAAAAAAATTTTAAAAAGAATTTTCGCCCAGTTTTCCCACCTTCACGAGACAAAGACTTGTGACCATTATCGTGGCACAAGACCTGCCCTTCGTGACAAGCATTGTCATGAAGTAAACCCCAGATTTTCAGTATTTCTTAGTTTTTCTAAACTTTTAAAAGAAAACCGTGTCACCCTTTAAAATCCATTCCATCTACACATAAGCACAACTTTTCACATCTACATCTCCAAATCAAGCAAGAATTTCATTCAAAGGATCCTTTATTTCAAGCAAGACATGAAAATTCTACCAAGTCACTACTTCAAACAAGAAAACAAAAGAACCGTGTATATTTATTTTTGTCATCGCGACTTATTTCCTCTTCACGCATTCTAATTTGAAGCACTTACTCTAAAATCTGGATCTTATGGAATCATGCTTTTAATGTAATCAGCTTAAAAGAGTCAGATCAATTTCTTCAGGCTAGAATTACTGAAATTTACTCATCAGTCAGTTGGAACTGCTATTTTATATATGCTAGTGTAAATAGACAATCGAGGGAAGCTCTTTGGAATGATCTAAAAAACCCCCCTCCAGAACCTTCTATATACATTGGAGACTTTAATACTGTTGTCTCAGTATCTGAGTATAAAGGAAGGAAATCTCCCCCCACAAGAAGCATGAAAGATTTTAATGCCTTCATAAATAATCTGGACTTGCATGACATCCCACTGTAGGAAATTCTTTTACATGGAGTAATAACAGATTCAGGAATAAATGTAAGAATCTTCTGTTCCAGAGATTAGACAGGGGCATAAGCAATTTGGATTGGTTGGAACTTTTTCCAAACAGCTCAATTCAGGTACTAAATAGATTGACCTCTGACCACTCTCCATTATTGCTGTCCATTCAATCTTCTAAAGAAATAGTTCCTAGGCCTTTCAGATACCAAGAAATGTGGACAAATAGACAAGACTTCCACAATTTAGTGGAAAAAACTGGAATTTACCGTCCACCTCTAGAGGAATGTACAGATTAGTGCATAAGCTTAAGAGACTTAAGATTGACATTAAAGTTTGGAACATAAATACTTTTGGAAATGTCAATCAAAACCTGGTCGAAGCTGAAGCAAAAGTCAGTGATCTAGAAATAAAATTTCAACAGTCCCAAACAGAGTCTGACTTAGCTGATCTCCATAAGCACAAAGCCTTACTTCTCAGATCCCAGACAGAAAAAAACATTTTCTTAAAACAGAAGGCAAGATTAAATTGGCTTAAACAGGGGGATGCAAATACCAGTTATTTTCACCACACCATCAGGGAAAGGAGAGCTAGATCTAAAATCAATAAAATCAAAGATGGAAATGGGACCTGGATTACTGACCCACAACTGATTAAAGATGAAGGAGTTAGATTTTTTAAGGAACTTCTTAATGAGGAAGCTCCTCAAAAAACTGGAACTTATCTGAAAAAAGTTTTAGGTGAAATTCCCTCTCTGATTACTGGACAACAAAATCAACTCCTGCTTGAATCTTTCAATATACAGGAATTGGAATTTGCTGTCTTTGACTTAAATAAAGCAGGTGCTCCGGGATCTGATGGTTTCTCTGGTCATTTCTTCACATTTTTCTGGGAAACTATTAAAGATGACCTTTTGGTGGCAGCAAATGATTTAATAAGTGGAGGCATAATTCCTAAGGCCATCACAAGCACCTGGCTTACTTTAATTCCCAAAAAACCAATTCCAATTTCTTTCTCAGATTTTAGACCTATTAGTTTATCCAATTTTGTCAATAAAGTCTTCTAAAAAATGCTTATGGAAAGGATTAAACCTCTAATGCACAACCTAATCTCTCCAGAGCAAAATGCTTTCATTAAAGGAAGGGAAATCACAGATAACATCCTCCTAATGCAAGAGATGACCAGGATGTTGTCCAGAAAATCAAAAGTTCCTAACTTAATAGTTAAACTAGATATGAAAAAGGCTTTTGATAGAGTCTCATGGCCATTCCTGAACTCCATTCTTCTTCATTTTGGCTTTCACGGGAAATGTTTCAAACTTATTATGCATAACATATCTGCTGCACATTTTTCTATTTTAATCAATGGAGCTACTGCAGGTTTTTTTGCATCATCTAGGGGCATTAAACAAGGTGATCCTCTCTCACCATTTCTCTATAATTTTCTTTCTGAAGCTTTTTCCAGAGGATTAAAGAAACTTTTTAGCACAGGGTACCTTCAAAATTTTTCTCTGCCTCAGACTTGTGCTCCGGTCTCACATTTAATGTATGCTGATAACACAGCAGTTTTCTTGAATACTAACCCTAGAAACATGAAGAGGTTTAAAAAGTTCCTGATTGCTTATGAACAAACCTCAGGACAACAGGTCAATTTCTCAAAATCGGATTTTTGTGTATCCCACAGAACCACCCTTTCTACTGTCAACTCTGTTAAAAGGATTCTGGGGATGGAAAAAGGATCTTTCCCATTTAAATATCTGGGAGTTCCTATATTTTCTGGTAGAAATCTACAGGTACACTACCAACCACTACTGGAAAGAATGGATAAATCAATCCATAATTGGAAGAACAGATGGCTCTCTACTGCAGGTAAGATTATTCTGATAAATCACTGTCTTCTCTCAATTCCAACTCATATTTTTACTGTTTTGAGTTCTCCAAAAATAGTTTTAAAAAAATGGATAAAATGGCCTCTAGTTTGTTTTGGGGGTATTCGGATAATCGGGAAAAGAAAAAATGGAGGTCTTGGAAAAAAATGAGTGTACCTGTCGAAGAAAATGGGATAGGTTTTAGGGATTTAAAGGCAACTGTTGATGCTTTTTCATGTAAATTGTGGTGGAAACTGCAACTCAACTCCACGCAATGGACTTCTCTCTTATGGTCACTCCCTAAGTCTTACAAAACCTCTCATACGTGGTCTAGAATATGTGCTATTACAGATAAAGCTAATAGCAACTCCAGAGTAATACATGGAATCGGTGACTGCTCATTTTGGAACGCCAACTGGACTGGAGAAGGAGCTTTATTTTATAAATGGCCTCAAGGAAGAGACATCCCCTTTGTGGACATCTCACTTAGGTAATTTATTAACAACAAAGCATCTATCCTTCCTCAACTAGAGCCATTTTTGGCGACCAATCTGTGTTCTATTTTGCAGGAAGCTAAATTGGAATATATACATGAGGATAGGCTAATCTGGATGCCCGCTACAAATGGAATTTTCTCCATCAAGTCAGCATACAAAATTCTCAGACAGAGAAAGCTGAAGATCCTCCATTTTCAAAAGGTATGGTTCCCCTTCATTCCCAAAAAAATGTCAGTTTTTCTATGGAGAGCCCTGAATGGATTACTTCCTTTTGACAACATTTTAAGAAGGTTAGGTTTCTATTTAGCATCTAAATGCCCTCTGTGTCAGGATCACAGTGACTCTTTAGATCACTTTTTCAACTCTTGCACCTCATCTACTGCTGTATGGAATTGTGTAACTAACTTTTTAAAGATCCAACACAACTCTTTTCCAACCTTGAAGAGCAGAGTTGAATTCTCTCTCTCTTTTAAGGCAGAATCCAGTATTCAGTCTAATATCACCATTGCTGCTCTTCTTGTAACAATCTGGATTCTATGGATTAGAAAGAATAAAATCTTGTTTGATAATGATTCATTCTCCCAAGAAGCTTGTATCCATGAAATAAAAGGCATGATCTATCAAATTTTATCAGTGAATCATTTGATAGGTAATCTAGACAAGAACAGTTATTGGACACATGCTAACATTATTCCTCATATTCAACAAAAGAAAGGGAAATCTTTTATTGCAGTGAAATGGCAGAAACCCCTTACCGGTTGCAAGATAAATATAGATGCAACATGGATTACAGGGGGTTTTTCTGCTCTAGCTGTGATAGTTAGGAATTGTGAGGGGAATGTGGTTAAAATGAGGGTAAAATCTTTTCATTCCCTATCACCTTTACAGGCAGAATTGATAGCCATCCAAAGTGGATATGAGCTATGTTCAAAATTGGATTTAAACGGATGTGAGGTGGAATCAGATTGTTTAGTGGTAGTACAAGGTATTCAAAACCCAAATACCTCACCCTAGAGGACTTTCTCTATTTGCCAATCTCTGAATTTAAAACATCATATACACCCAATCCAACACACTCCTAGAGAGGTTAACAATGCAGCGGATTTCCTTGCCAAATTTTCTTTAAATAATAACTTAAATGGGGATCTAGAACTGAATTTAGCCCCTCCTTTTCTTAAGGGACTCCTTTATCTAGATAGATGTGGAATCCCTTGGATTAGAGATGTTACCTGATAATATGCTGCATATGACCTTCTCATAGGATAGATACTGCTGATGTGTTTGTGCAATTTGTCTGGTTCTTATCCACTCCACATGGGGTGGAGATTCGTCCATTTGGAATTGCAACTATCATATCGAGGTGACTTCCGAGTGCTCGAGGGGATTCTCTTGGCCAGATGGGACTTTAGAGTGCTCGAGGGAACTCTCGTGTATTTGAGGAAACTACCATGTGCTCGAGGTGACTCTCGTGTGCTCGAAGGGACAATCGCATACACGAGGGAATACAGACTGCTCAACAGGATTTTTGACTGCTCGAAGGGAATTTCGATCGAGTGCTTGAGGGAACAATTGTGTGCACGATGTGGCTCTCGAGTGCTCGAGGTGGCTTTCGAGTGCTCGAGGTGGCTCTCGAGTGCTCCAGGTGGAATTCGAGGTGGCATTAGTGTGCTCGAGGGGACTATCTCACGCTCGAAGGGACAATCTCATGCACGAGGGGACTACAAACTGCTCGTTGGGATCATCGACTGATCGACGGGATCACGACTGCTCGATGGGATCTTCGACTACTCGAAGGGACCCCCGTGTTCTTGAGGTAACTCCTGTGTGCTGGAGGTGACTTTCATCTCACGCACGAGGGGACTACAAACTGCTCGATGGGATCTTCGACTTCTAGATGGGATCATCGACTGCTCGAAGGGATCATCGACTGTTCGAAGGGATCATCGACTGCTCGAAGGGATCTTCAATTGCTCAAAGGGATCATCGACTGCTCGAAGGGATCTTCGATTGCTCAAAGGGATCTGTGATTGCTCGAAGGGATCTGCAATTGCTCGAAGGGACCTCCGTGTTATCGACATGCATACTAGCACATTTCTTTTGACAGTTTTCACTCATGGATCTCACCGACGGGTAGTTACTTGGACAAAGTAATGAAATAACACTTGATGTGGAGTTTCGTTACTTTGGAATCACAACTACCTCCTCTACTTTCTGCACATACATAGTCTCATAGATAGTAGTAACTGATCTTTTAGAGGCAATGCTGTTGCCTTTTGTAAAAACTTACTTCATCATTTTGGTTCGCTCATCTTGGCTTGGGGTACCAATATATTAACCCTCACCCTCAGGTGCTTTCACGGAAAAAAAGCACTTACATGTGGGTCTCCAAAATCGCCATTGGCGAGTGCGCCCACAATGACATCATTGTGGAGAGGTCTCAACAACGAGCCATCCTTACCTTTGTAGCCCTTGTCGGCACCTGGAAATTTCTCTCCTTGCTTTACCAACTTTGACTCCTTGAATTTCATTTGGGGTTAGGAGGAGGTCGAGGAGGTATCAAATCCTCGAAACTTCCCTTTTTCCACTGAAATTTGGTTAGCATAGAAAAATAATCTTGTACGGACATATCATTGACCAAATTATGAAATTCATTGGGTTCCTCCAAAAAATTATCAATAAGAGATTTATGATCATCGGTAACACAAGAAGGTTCAAGAATATAATGCTCATAAAAAAGTGTCACACCTTTGCATATAAGAGAAGTTGTTGTTGAATCATGCCTAGATTTATAAAAGTTGAATTCCACTTTGTCAATGTCATCCTCTAGAGTCAAGAATCCTTAGTGGACATCAATTTTAGTCCTAGACGTTTTTAGAAAAGGTGTCCCCAAAAGGATTGGGGTCCACCAGAAAAACCAACTTGCCTACTCACACCATCATATCCTTTACTAGCTTGGGAGTGATCGACAAGTTGAACAATCACTCTAGTGTCTTTATGTTCACCAATTTCAAGACATTCAAAAAGAATAAATGGAATCACATTGATAGAATCTCCTAAATCTATCATGGCATGTTCAACAAGTGTTCCACCTAAAGAAATTGGAATAGAAAACATTCCAGGGTCATCACATTTCTTACGCAAATTCTTATCATTCAAAATGGCAACTTCCCCAATTTTTAGCTTCCCTAACTTCTTAGGTGGTCTACGCCTTTTCTTAGTACATGCAACCTTAAGAAATTAAGCATATGAAGGCACATTGTCAATCAATTCCAAGATAGGGAGATATACCTCCACTTTTTCGAAGACTTTCCAAATGTTGGCCTCATTTATCTCAACCTTCGGCTTTCCCCTAAAAGAACTTGGAAATGGAGGTGGAATGGAAACTTGTACCTCGGGCGGTGGGAGATCCTAGGAGGGTGCTTCCTTGACAACTATATCTTCTTCTTCGAAATGTCCTTTGGTGGCCTCTACTAACTTGTCAGCCTCTTTTGTCACATTCTTCTTGGTTTCGAGAACATCCTTCCCAATCCTTAGCTTAACTGCACTCACATTTCTTTGATTCACCTCCGGTTGAGAAGGTAGTTTACCGGACTATTTTACTTCAAGTTGGCTAACCAAGGTGGCGAGTTGTCCCACTTGAATATAAAGGTTCTTGATACTTGAGAAGGCTCTAGTACCAAGGCCTTCAATTTCCCTCATAGTCCTTTCCCTAAAGATCTCGTGTTTCTTCCACAATTGACCAATGGAAACAAATATCTCCTCCCTATCCAACTTTCAAAGTGTGGCATGATTGTTGGATGAACCTTCACCCCTAGGATAAGGTTAAGGTGGTGCTTGTCAACCCCTATATCCTTGAGGTTAATTTTCATCCCTCCATTAAAAATTAGGGTGATCTCTATACCTCAGATTGAATGTATTTGCATAGAGGACTGGTGTTCGCCTTGGTTTCCCCCAGAACCCTTTTTGTTAACCCCTACCAAATTGAGGTCCCTCCCGATTGTTGTAGTCCACAACGTTCACTTCTTGCACATCACCAACAACCTTGGGGCATTTTTTGGAGTGGTGGTCAAGGTTTCAAACCCCACACATCTTGATTTGAGGCACCTTTCCTCGCAAAAGCTCTTTCATCATAAATGCAAGAGCTTGGACTTGCTCTTCCAACTTTGGTGTGTGTGCAGGTTCATCCAAGACCTTACTTAACCCTAGAACTTTTACCAAATCGCCTCATCATATTGGCCATCTCTTCAAAAAGTGTCATCACATTATTCAGGCTCTTGTTGGCTGTAAAATTGTTGCATGCGGCATTTACAATCCTTATGTCTTCGTCACAAAGGCCTTCAAATAGGTAATAGACCAAATATCCTTCCTTGAATAGGTGGTAGGGGAAACTAGCTAGGAGTCCCTTAAACCTCTCCCAATAATCACATAGGCTCTCGGTCGCTCCTTAAGTAATGTTGACAATTGCTTCTTCAACTCGGAAAACTTAGATGCTGGAAATTATTTATCCAAGAATCGGCACTTCATATCCATCCACTACCCAGTGCAACCCAATGGTATATAATACAACAAATCTTTTGCTCCATCTTGTAGTGAAAAGCGTAATGATCTCAAGTTGCAATCATTTTCTGACACTCCCAATGGCTTCATATTCATGCACACCAAATGGGATTCCGACAAATGTTTGTTTGGATCTTCTCCTGCCATATCGTGGAAAGTGGGAAGGAAATGTATCATCCTGCTTTTCAGCTCACAAGTCACATTGGGGGGCAAAGGTGGGAATGTGATACATAAGGGTTGGTTCTCTATGTTCAGGGCCATAAGCTCTCTCAAAGTGAGGTTATATTATGTTATCTTGTGCGATGCTTCCTCAAAATTAAAACCCTTAGGTTGAGCCTCCGATATAGTTCTCCTTCTTCTTCTTCTCCGATTACCTATACAACTAGTTATAGCATGCAAAACACCTAGATTTATGGTATATGTATGTACCATGAACTAGGGTCACACTATCCTTCCAATGTTACAATAGCAAACAGAATCAAAGTAACAAGGAAAATTTGACCAAGATTCCACTCGCAGCAAACAAAACAAACAAAAGAAAAAACAATAAAAGACACTACTAACTACTCTACTAACATGTCATACTTAACTAATACTTGAATTGAAAAGTATCCCAGGTAGCAGCACCAAAATTTGACTTGCCTTGACCCGGTTGTCATTAAAACATGAGCCGAGGTGCTTACGGGTCAAAGATAGAGATTTATATTTTGCACCCGTTCTTACTGCTAAGCTACCAAGGGGAAGTAAGCGGAAAGCCCTGGGTTTGTCCATAAGGATGCTAGGGTTCAAATACTAATTAAAACACAATCTCGTGCAGGTTATCAATCGGCACGCGTGAAAGGAACAGCTAGTAGTGTAGACATGCAACTGGGAAGGGGAAGGGGTTGGTGTTTTCAACTAACAACTACAAGCATGCAATTGAAAAACAAGTAAACTATTTATGCTAGGCACTTGGGAATCATTTATCAACATGGTACTTCTAATGCGTCAATCTTTGATTCATTCACATATAGACATACAAAAGACCTATCAGTGAGTTCACAACATGTGGTGTAGCTGATGGCATACACTTCCCCGACCCTGTCACGTGGGTGTGCTTGCAACCCTTCATTGGCACCACTATCATAATTAGGGGAGTACAACAAGGTCCAACTATCATTGCAAGTCTATTTCTCCCCCTATGATATTACGTCCCGAGCCTCCACCACGAATGCAACTACTCCCCTAGGGTCCTATATACGCTAAGCTCAAGGCTTAGGCACCTTATCTGTAATACTAGGGTTTCAATACAACACCTAGCTTTCTACCATTAACTATTTCTACCTTCAATTTCTCGGACAATAGTTATGAAGTCAGCTAAGACTGGTGCGATAGAAATAGGTCAGAGCATTCTTGAATCCCTTGTGCACACACCCACATGTTCGTGTTCTCACCAACCCATTCTAACATCCAGGTTTCTCTTCCTAATGGGGCATCAATAGTTGCACCATACATGAGTACATCTCAATTGTGAGCTTATCTGTGGTGTACTACTCATACATTTATAACATTCAAGAACAATCACAACAATATGATAAACACAAAGAGAGGATGAATATAATGAATCTCATAAAGCATTTAGAACTACCAAGTGCCAAAATGAATCCCAAACTAATATAACTACTCCCTAGACATGGAATTCATATATAGATTTGAATTCCACATCTTTGGGACAAAGCAAGAAGAAAAGAAAAGAAAAGATTACAAAACCTACAAAAGGAACTCATTATGTCTCTTCAAGCTCCCTCATCTCCAAATGTGTTTCAAAATATTATCCAACCTTTTTAAATGTGTAGAATAGGGTCTATATATAGTAGTCGGATATTGGGCCAAAACATAGGCCCAAAATAAACCAAAATTAGCAAAACCCTAGGTTAGCCGCCAAGGTTTCACGAACAGGCACAGATGCCACGGTCCGTGAAGCATGCATAGCCACAGAACGCTAGATCTACCACGGTCCATGAAAGTTCATAGCCGCAGCCCCGTGGGATCTAGCATGGTCAATAAAGATGGGATTGTACCACGGTCTGTGAAGATTTTCATGGAATGCAAGAAATATGCAATTTTTGCTCTAAGCTTTCCCATAGTCCGTAAAGGTTTTCACGAACCGTGAACAACTTGTGGCTTCTACTAAGAAATTTTTATTACAACTCGTGAAGGTTTTTATGGACCAGCTCCATACTTCATCCCCTTGCTTCATAACCGAGTGCTTTTGTCATGGTCAGGCGCCTTGCCTCATGAAGGTCTCGTGTTGGTCTCGTGCAGGTCTTCACGGAACCCCTGGATTCTTGTGTATTGTGGGCCATGAAGATTGTCGTGGGCCGCTGGTGCTTGACCATGAGTGGTCCATGACCGGCCACTGGTGCTTCATTGGCTAAACTTTGTTTGCTTATCACGGGTGAACCATTAGTCTAAATTAGGAGTTGTAGTAGTCGATTCAGTAGTACTAGAGAAGAAAAATCAAATAGATCCATACTTGAAGGGAATTCTTCCTGGAAAGTTCTCGGACTAAGTTAACACTCCTTGGACCAAGATTCACCCTTTTCTCCTTTGACCGTCTTGAACTCCAAAGCCGTCTATCTTTGGATTCAATCTCCTTCTACCATGCATTCATGTTCCATTCAAATGCGAATGGCCTTCTAATCTTCTACCGTTACAATTAAACGGCCTTCGAAAGAATGTAATATAACAAATAACATTCACGGGAGACCTATTAAAGGTACTCATAATGAAGACCAGGGAGCCCATGAACACGAGATGTCAAGAATCACTAAATAAGCATACAAAATGCGGGATTTAGACTAGAAAACCAAACATGGTTATCTAAACCCCTTGTCATGTAAACTCAACTAATGTCGCCAAACCCCCAACCAAACATAACTAAAAAATATGTCCAATGTATTGGTTAGAGCATGCAAAATGGTGCTAATCAATGTTATGATTTATTGATACCTAGACTAATAGCATCCCCGGTAGCGGTGCCAAAATTCTTACATGCCTCCTCCCTGGGGTCGTTAATAATAGCTAATTAACCCAGGTGGAGGCTAGGGGTCAGAAGATAGAAATTTATAGTTCTGCACCCTGTTCTAACTACTACGCTACCTAGAGCGTAGTTAGTCAAAACCATTGGGTTTGTCCATAGAGATGCTAGGTCTAATGTACCAGTCAAAACAAAACCTCGTACGGTCGTCAATCCATAAGAGTGAAAGGAATAACTAGTAAAGCAAACATGCACGGGAGGGGGGTTGGTTTTTCAAATTAACAACTATAAAGCATAAAGTAAAAAAAGACAAGTACACTATTAAACTAAGAACTTGGGGAATCATTGAGAAACATGGTCAATCTAATGCTTCTATCCTTGATTTATTCACATTGATAATCAGGCAAACCTAATAGAGTGTCCAGAATACGTGATGTGGCTGATGGCATACGTTCCTCATCCCTGTCACGGTGGGTTCTCTTGCAACTTTCCATCGACACCTCCATTGTAATTAGAGGAGTACAACAAGGTCTGACTGTTGTTTTAGGTCCATTTCTCCCCCGTGATATTGCATCCCGGGCTTCCACCACAATTGTACTACATCCCTCGGGTCCTATCAATTAGGCCGAAGGGTAGTTGGCACCTTATCTATGATTTAAGGTATCTCACAACCCTAGTTTGCTACTATTTTCTATCTCTACCAGGAAACTTTTGGAAAAATTTACAAAGTCATCTAAGACTAGTGCGATGGAAAGTAAATCATAGCTTTCTCGAATCCCCCATGCACACACTCATGCAGACACATTCAACCTTACCCTTTCTAACAACTATGTTTCTCTTCCCAATGGGGCATCGATATTTGCACCATACATGAATATAGCCCAAAATGTGTGTGTATATGTGGTTTACTATTCATGCATTTCAAATAATCAAGCACAATCATAATAATATCTTAAACACAAAACTAGGAAGAACTAAGGAATCTCAAAAAGCATATAAATTTAGACCATGCTACTAAAATTTATCCCCAAGATATAGAAACTACTCCCTAGAGATGAAATTAAAATAAATATTTGAATTCCACATCTTATGATCAAAGTAAAAGAAAGAAAAGAAAAGGAAAGAGTTCTCTCCTAACTACAAAGATGAAGTACTAAGGATAAAGTGTTCAAGCTACTCTAGGATATGAGTTAGATGATATGAAATATAGTGGACAAAGGTTCTATTTATAGTAGTAGGAGATTTGGCCACAAAAAGGCTTAAAATAGGAAAAAATAGGCTAAACCATAGCTCAGTTGCCAACTGGCACGGGGCATCACAGATGGTGCAGCCTGTGGAGTGTCCTTGGTGCGGGGCACAGGGCTTGGTGTGGGCTGCTTCCATTTATGTGGCCTTGGATGGCTTATATGGTGCATGGCGTAGATCTTCAACAGGTGCGGGGTGTGAGGCTTTGTACAGGCCGTGTCTACCCCCTGGTGCAGGCCACATCGTCTGGTGTGGGGCGCCATTGGGGTGCTGCAAATAAAGGTTCATATCCTCACCCATGGTCGTTGGCTCGGGCCATGCTAAAAGGTTTCTAGCTCAAAAAATTTGATGAGGGCTATGTGATTTCCCACTCTCTGTCGACTGGTCTTGGGATATTGAGCTTGGAATGGCATGGGACACCAAAAACATGACTTCCTACGCCCATACTTAGCCGCATGGATGGGGTCTTCACTTTGTGTTGGCGGCCCGTGACATCTGGTGTAGGTTGCGTCTTAGCCTTGTGCTGGTATTCTTGGCACAGGGCAGCTCCTTTGGCGTGGGACATTGGTGCCAAACCATGAAAGGCCTGCGCTGACCCATTTATGCCTTGGCCGGCTGAACTAGTTTCCTTCGCTACGGGTGAATCGTTAGTTTGATTTGAGTGTTTTAGAAGTTAATTTTGCAGGGCTCGAGAAGAATAGTCCAATAGAACAAGCCTTGAAAGCTAATTCTTCTTGGATCTTTCTTAGACTTAAGAACAACTCATCAGACAACGATTCCCCATTTCTTCATTTGTCGATTTGAACTTCGTTGCTACCTATCTTTGGATTTAATATCCTTCTACCATGCATTGATGCTCTTAGCCTTCATCTAATACCATTCTAGTGTGAATGACATTTGTCTCTACTACCGTTCTTGCAAATGGCATTCAATATCTTCTACCGACCTTACGAATGGTCTTCACATAGAATGTAAAAAAAAAAGTAACCATGGGCGACCTGCTAAAGATGGTCACAAGGATGATCAAGGAGCCCTTGGATACAAGATGTATATTAGTATGAATTAAGTCTACGAAATGCGGGATTTAGAAAAGAAAACCAAACATAGCTGTCTAAACCCCTTGTCACGTAAACTCAACTAATACTAGAAATCCACCACATAAAACTATCTAAAAAGTATGCCAAATGCAATGGTTAACGCATGCATAATGAAGCAGGTCAGACTCCCCACACTTAATCCTTTACTCGTCCTCGAGTAAATATAAGACAAGACAAAGAATCAAGAAAATTGTAGTGTGCAAGCATAGGTTAACTGAGGCATTCAACTTATTCCAAGATTACCCTATTTCCCCAAAAAGAGTAAGAATCTCACAACTCTCACCCCCCCCCCCCCCCAAAACATAAGTAATCAAACCACCCAAAAGTAAAGTTTGGAAAAAGGTAAGCCAAAAAGATAAGTGTCAAGCAAGATTACTTTTCCCAAAATGATCCCAAAAGTAATCAAAGAGTCATCCTAAAAAATAATCCACCGTCGAAGCATGCATTCAACCTAGTTTTTTGTTTTCTCTCAATTTCTCTCATTTTTCCTAGGAGCCCTTTCGGGTTTTCATCCTAGCTTTAACATACAAAGGGTACTCACTTCTACCTTTTTCCACACAACCTCTGATTTTTTCCCAAGTTCGTAAGCCTAGCTTCTCATTTTTATCTAAGTCTTTCGATCTATCTGGGCTTTTCCTAATGTTAACCAAGTCTCCCTGTTAGGTTTTTGACTTGTCCAGGTTTTCATATTTTTTTCATTTTTCAAATTTTCAATTTTTTTGGCGTAGCAAAAAATTGCCACAAAAGTGGGCTTCATACTACAAAAGATAATCAAACACAAAAAATACGCCAAAAATTTCTTAAAATATCCTACCCGTGCAAACTAGAAATCCTAGCATAGCATGTCAAGCCACCAAATATCAATCCAAAATAATCCCCTAACAATAAAAAAACATCAACAAACAAGAAAAACAACTAACAATGCAAATCATGAAATGCACCAAGGAAATCTAAGAATGAAGACTCCCTAAGTACTCACTACTCCCTCCCCACACTTAACCAATGCATAGTCTCCAATGCACAAAAATCATGTCAAAAAACAAATGAGGTAAGGAGAATAGTGATACTCACTCTAGCGACCCTGAAGAGCCTTCATCCTTGTGACTCGTGAAGCTCTTATCCATGTATCATGTTGATTGAAGTGTGGCCTCGATGCTATCCATTTTTGAACTAAGATCTTGCACTTGCGAGCGCATTCCTCCTAACGCTTGGACTACCTCTTGCAACACTTGAGTAGAGCTCGAAAGCTGGTCCCCAAGTGAATGCAGAGGTCAATGATGTCCATGGATGCGCGAGAGTAACTAAGAGGTGCTCTCAGATTGCTCTCGCATTTGGCCTCCTAAGCATCTATCTCCGGGTTGGCTAAAACTCTATAAAAATCTCTCTCAAATCTCTAGTCCAAGAAAATAAATAGGGCATCCAAGCATGTGTCATGGTCACCGGTGGTGCGCTCCAGCTGTGGAAGTACCCTAAAACTACAAGTGCTCGCTCTGCTATAAAGCCATGCATATCTACCCTCCGATGTCGTAGGTTCCACCATGGGTGCTTTGGCTAACTTCTCTATGTTGTACCTTGTGCCCAATCTTCCTAAGTTAGCTAAAACCCTTTGTGTGACTGGATGCCCTATATGTTGTGCTAGCAAACCAACCATACCTCCCATAGATATTTTACCACTCTTCCTGTCCCCCATTGCTAAACATTCCTTCACAAAAGACCCCCACCAAGTTTGGGTAAAAGTTACCCTCGGGTGTCATTGCCCAAAGGCAATGAACATCCAAACCCGTGCATTGCGTCAGTTCACCGTAGCAGAAAACACCCATATCCAATAGTCGGTGAAAATAACGGAACGACTGGTGAACCAAGGTAGTAACCCTTTGTCGGTGTGTCTTCTGGATCTCCTTGCCATACCTCCACCCAAAGGCTTGCTCTACCTCTTAGTGGGTCATCTTGTACTCCTTATTGTCCGGTTTTAATTTGATCACCTTGTGTCCATCATAGTCTCTTACTGGCCATAGTGTATCTTGAAACTCTAGGGTCCACCTATATGTCTCGGAGTGTATCTTGAGAAACCCCTCTAGACCTACTCGGACCAATAGGTAAGTGACCGGCTCGAGTAAGCCTAGAGCCGCCAAGGTTTCCTTGCAAGCGATCTCTTTCTCCAAAATACTCCTCTTTAGCTCTCTTAAGTTCCACCTTCTCCAGACTGTAGTTCCGAAAATGTTTGATAAACCCATAAACTCCTCGATCACAAATGTGGGATTGCAAAAAATGGAACTTGTCGGCTTAGGGTTTGCACCCTTCACTGGCTTCTTCTTCTTCTCACCCCGAGTGGACTTGCCCTCCTCTGAGGCATTCTTCTTAGGTGGCATCCTAACAAAATGAGGAAGAGAGTGGTGATATAATCATAAACAAGGCATGGCCTAAAATTTAATAAGACAATATTTTCCCAAATAACCCAACCATTCATGACATGATAATCTAAGCATGTGGGCTATTTAAACAAGAACATTCTGAATCAAAGAACAAACTCATGTAATTTATCACCAACTCAACAATAACATCATGTAATTAAGATTCATCTTCTCTTAAATCACCCATCAATGAAATTATATCTTTCAAGAATAATAGCAAATCAATTCTCCCAACTCTTTCTTCAACACAAGATCATGCATTCAAACTCAAACACATATCTCAAAACACACACTCATTCAAGAATCATGCTTTTAATAACACCACCACAATGTAAAATAAATTATATATAAACAAAGAGTTCAATGGGTTACCCGAAATTTGAAGCTAGGATTTGTAAGACCTACACAAGAAGAAGCAAAAACTGCTAATATTTGGAAGAAAGCTTCAATTTTCGAGTTTCCATGAGAGTGTGTGAGAGGGGGTGTTTCTTGGGAAGGAAGAATGTGTCAAATGATAGAATTAGGTGGAGAAATGTACTATAGGATTCGAATTTCAGCCTAGCTGACTAGAGAGAAAGGTACAATTTGGATAAGAATGGAATTTTAAAATTCTCAATTTAGGGGACAATAATACAAATCAACTAATTCCAAGGGATATTGGAAGTATTTTCAAAAAGTCTAAGGAATTAGGGAATTCCAAAATTCTTGAACCAAAAAAGCATTTTAAATGTGAGAATAAGAATTTTTGAAAACTTGCATTGTCGGAACAAAGAAGATTTAAAATTTTAGGTTTTATGCGCAAAATCTGCCTGGCGCAAAGCAAAGCCCTGTGCCAATCATCCAGCATGAGACAGAGCCTCGCGCCAAAATTCTCAGCATGAAGCATAGCCTTGAACCAACATCCTTAGCACGAAGCAGAGACTCACACCGAGCATCTCAGCACGAGGCATCAGCTAAAATTTTCCCTAATCCTTGATTTTTCCCTTTTTTCGAAAAACTATACCACCCTTCAAATCTATCTCCATTCAAACACAAACACGAGTCTTGATTTCAAAAATCCAATCCAAACAATAGTTTAATCTCAAAAATCCTCATAGCAAAAAAATATTCATGCAACAACCATCTGATCAATAATCAAAACACAAAAGCAAAAGAAACACCATATATTTATTATTGTTCTCACTACTTATTTTCTTCTTCATGCAATATAGTTAGAAATACCTATATGTGGGTCCCCGAAATCACCATCTACGACTCCACCCACGTTGACATCATTGTGAAGAGGTCTCCACAATGAGCCATCCTTAGTTTCGGACCTCTTACCCGTTATAAGAAATGAATCCTAATGTCTCGCTATCATTTAGTCTGTGAATGTCACTTTGGGGTTAGGGGGAGGTTGAAGAGGCTTTAAACTCTCGACCATCTCCGTTACCCACTGCAAATTGGTTAGCATAGAAAAATAATTTAGCACAGACATATTCATCATCATTATCATCAACATGGGATTCATTCAAACATTCATGCTCATTAGTCACACAAGAATATTCAGCATGCTCATCACATAGGGTTACACCTTTGCACATCAAAGAATACTTTGTCGAATCATACCTAGGTTTATAGATATCAAATTCAACCTTATCCATGTTATCTTCTAGAGATATGGTTCCCAATTGGACATTGATTTTAGTCCTTGACATTTTAAGAAAAGGTCTCCCCAAAAGTATTGGGGGTGCACTTCCTTCGTGCATTACATCTAGGACATAAAAGTCCACAGGAAAAACCAGTTTTCCAACTCGCACCATCACATCCTTTACTAGTCCATGAGGACTAGCTTGGGAATGATCAGCAAGTTGGACAATTACTCTAGTATCCTTAAGCTCGCCTATTTCTAGGTGTTAATGTAGGCTAAAAAGGATGACATAAATGGATGCACCTAGATCTATCATGGCATGTTCCACAAGTTTACCACCTAAACAGATGGAGATAGAAAACATTCCAAGGTCATCACATTTCTTAGGTAAGCTCTTATGATTCAAAATGGTGACTCCTCTCATTTTAAATGTCCTAACCTCCTTTTCTTTGTGCATGGCACATTCTCAATTAGTTCAAAGATAGGGATGGTTACCTTGACCTTTTCAAAGACTTTTTGAATGTTTGAATCATCAGCCACAACCTTTGGCCATCCCCCCAAAGCTTTTGGAAATGGAGGCGGAATAGAGACTTGTGCCTCATGCTGTGGAAGTTCCTTGGAGGGTGCTTCCTTGACCACAATCTCCTCCTCTTTCAAGTGTGCTTCAGTTGCCTTCACTGCCTTGTCATCCTCATGCATTATCTTCTTCTCAATCTCATAAACTTCCATCCCCATTCTCATCTTAAGTGCACTCACATTCCTCATATTGATCTCCAGCTGGGAAGGTAGTTTCCAGACTGCCTAGCTTCAAGTTGACTTACCAAGGTGGCAAGTTGCCAGACTTGAACTTCAAGATTCTTAATACTTGAGAAAGATCCATTGCCAAGGTCCTCAATCACTCGCCTTTTCCTCTTCGCGAAGACTTCATGTTTCATTCCCAATTGACCTATGTCTTCCAAGATCTCATCCTGTTTTGACTAGTTGAGTGAGGCCTGATTGTTGGAAGGGTCTTCACCTCTAGGATAAGGTTGAGGTGGAGCTGGTCCACCTCAATATCATTTAGGTTGGTTTTCCTACCTCTATATAAAATTAGGATGATCTCGATACCTCGTGTTGAATTAATTTGCATAGGGGTTCAGCCTTGCATCTCCTTGGTTCCCCCGGAACCCTTATGGTTAACCAGTAGCAAATTGCGGTCCATCTAGGTTATCGTAGTCAATTTCCTTCACCTCTTGTAAATAATTTATAACTTTGGAGCATGTTTTGATTTATGGTTATGGTTGCAAGCTCCACACACTTGGACTTGATGCACTTTTCCTCACAAAAACTCCTTCATTATGGAAGCAAGAGCCTGGAATTCCTCCTCCAACTTGGGTGAGTGTGTGGGTTCATCCAAGACCTTCACCCTCCACCTAGTGCCAAATTACTTTATAGCATTTTCCATTTCTTCAAAGAGGGCCATTGCATCCTTAGGGCTCTTGTTCACTATCGTACCATTGCAAGCGGCATTCACCATCCGTATATCTTCATCACATAGATCCTCGAAGAAGTAATACACAAAATCCCCCTATTTGAAGGGGTGGTAGGGGCAACTAGCAAGTAGTCTCTTGAAGTGTTCCCAGTAATTATACATACTCTCGGTAGCACCTTGGGTGATGTTCGACAATTGCTTCTTCAACCCCGCTACATTGACGCTGGAAAATATTTCTATAAGAACCTTCGCTTCATGTTCATCAAAGAACTAATTCATCCCGATGGCAAGTAGTAGAGCTAATCCTTGTCACTACTTTAAAGGGAAAATGAGAAGACTCTTAGGTTGTAGTCATCTTCGGACACTCCAGGGGGATTCATGTTCGTGCACACCATATGGAACTCCGAAAGATATTTGTTTGGGTGTTTCCCCGCTAATCCGTGAAATGTAGAAAGGTAATGGATCAAGCCACTTTTTAGCTCACAGGTCACATTGGCGGGTAATGGCGGGAAGGTGATGCTTAGCGGCTAAATCTCCAAGTTGGGTTCTATGAGCTCTTGTAGGGTTCAATTGTCTTCTGCCTTTGCTAGGGGATCTTCTTGTACTACTTCTGGCCTCAATTGAACTTGTGCCCTAGTTTTTGCCTCCTTCTCCTCCAACCACATGTGTTCTCAATCGGGTATTGTAAGATACCTAGATTAGTGGTATGAGTGTGTACCATACACTAGGGCCAACAATATCCTTCTGAATACAACAATAGTAAATGGATCAAAAGTTAACAAAAATAACTATAACAACAGCTCCAACCTAGAATCAATAACATTATCAAATAAAATAAAAGCTAAATTAACTTGTTCTACTAATACGTTATGCTTGATTGATACCTAGACTGGTAGCATCCCTAGTAGCGGCGCCAAACTTTTAACCTACAGGGAGGTCATCGCCGCACCTCTCAAATTTAATATTTATAAGTCCTAATGCTTCATATCTACAATTAATTCGATAATGGTAAGTCGGGGTCATCCACGAAGAAGAGAGATCTTTTCAATTGTTTAAGCATATAGAGAGGAAAACATACTAGGCCTTGATATATATAGATACATATGGAAGCATGTAAAGGGGGAGTGGTTAGTTTTTGGCCCTAAGTTATAAAATTGAAAGGCAAGTTAACTAACGAACAAGTTAAATGTGCAAAAAATGCAACAAACACTAAAAGTTGATTAAACCAACAATTAGCGGAACCTTGGGCATATTTGACTTCCACTTCCAAGCCTCCTATCCATCATGAACATGCAACCTTTTTACTACTTTCACTACTTTTTGTGAAGACTAATTTTCTATAGTAGTTTGCAAGAGTGAAATTCAACATCTCTTCTCAAACCTCACCAATGACTCCCTTAGTCGAAACACGACTTAAAGTATCTCATTAATGGCATTGAAAATGAAGAATCAACAAGCTTGGCAACACTTATAAACACTACACCATGTCTAAGCATTTAACCAATCTATGCATTGACACAAAATTAGTCAAGAACGTTCAACGTTCATAGACTTATCTCATTTGCTTCAAGCAACAAACATGACAAAGAGTTCAACATTATCATATTCAACTAGAAATTATCAATCCATCAACACAATCAGAAGCTCTAAATCATACTCTTGGATTTCCTATCAAGAAAAGGGGAAATCAACCCATTTCCCCTATCCCTAACAAGCATATCATACAAGTACTTCAGATACTCAAGCTTTCAAAAATATTAAAGACATTAACAAACACATTCAATTATCAATAAATGCATAATAATAAGAGTATTAAATAGGCTACAACTTGTTCATAAGACATGGGCTTGGAATCCTTAGTCAATTTCTCCCAAGAACTAGATTTAGCTACTAGAGTTCATAGTAATTAATGCTAACAAACCAAACATAAAACAAGAGAAATCAAAGATGAAAATGATGGAAAACTAATGTTTGAATAGTGCCAAAGTCGGGTGGAAGAAGATGAATGAAAGAGAGGATATAAAAATTCTATTTATAGTTCAAAGGGATAAGGTTCTATTCTGGCCACCTGTGCGTCGCGACTCATGATAGGTTTGTTGCGACTCGCAATGGACACCAAAACATAACCTTGTCTTCTTTTCTTCTTCTTGTAGCAAGCACTCTTCTTCACAATAATTCCTCTCCTTCTTCAAGTCTTCAAATCTTTGAAGCGAGTCTTCAAAGCCTTCAAAAGGTGATCTTCAACGGCCTCTGGTCTTCAAGTCTCCATTTTCTTCCCTTGTCACACAAAATCCACTTAGAAAAGGTAAAAGTTGCTCTTACCTGTTCTAAGAGAATTTCAAGGTAAAACACGAGCTCTTCATAACAAAAGAGCACAAAAGTGA
The DNA here is from genome assembly GCA_037428765.1 of Rubia yunnanensis. Lineage (NCBI taxonomy): Eukaryota > Viridiplantae > Streptophyta > Magnoliopsida > Gentianales > Rubiaceae > Rubia > Rubia yunnanensis. Next base: position 80,691,607 of record CM075061.1, on the reverse strand, counting down.
ACCAAAAAAGTCCTAAAATATAAACATAAAATGGACATCAAACCTCCCTGACATAAACCTTACTCACCCTCGAGTAAGAAAAGATCCAAGCACATGGAGGAATTGACGCATCGAAATCGTAACAACTATTCCCCCAAGTCAATACATCACAAAACTCTCAATATCACACATCGCAGCGTCAAGATCAAATGAGAATTTTCCCACAACCCCCATTCCTATATCTACCCAAACCATATCAACCTATCAATTCATTGATATCCCTAAAACATCTCTGAATCCTGAATTGACAATCCCAAATCTAATGGTACAAAGTTAAGCTAAAAGCATGCATTAATTTCAAACACATACTCCACTTTATACCAATATATCATTCTAAAAGTGAAGTATATTAACAATCAAGAATTTCCCTGCTAAATTTTCCAATCCCAAGAGGTCTTGAGATTTCAAGCTATCTGATCCATCCATATGGCCACCGTAACCTTATGACTCCAACGCCGACAAATGAGTGAACACATAAAATTTTTTCATTTTTCTCTCTTTCTCCCATTTTTCTTAGGAGCCCTTTTGGGTTTGTATCCTAGCTACACATCATGTTTCTTTGGCTCACATCTCACCTTTTTTCAAACCTGTAGCCTCTCATTTTTTTCCTAGGTTGCCTTTTTGAATTTTTGACCTATCCGGGCACCCAATGTTGCCTAAGTTTCCCTCTCGGGTTTTCAACTTAGCGGGATTCTTTTCTTTTCCTTTTTCTTTTTCATTTTATATTTTTTTCTAATTTTTCTAATTTTTGTCATTTTTTCCATGTTTTTCCAATTAATAAATAGAAAAATTATTTCCAAATGTTAAGGCTAAGAAAAATATCAAAGCTAACATCATCCAAGTATATCAAAAGGAAAGCATCCCCAAAACAAAGGGGAAAAATATCCAGAACAAAGAAAAGAAAAACTTCCCAACCATCAAGTCTAGAAAAATATCCACAACCATGCAATGAAATAAGTAAATACCTCTCCCCACACTTAAAACACTACATTTCCCTCAATGTAGACAAAATGGGAAATAACATACAAAGCTAAGTATGGGGGTGCTGGAAGATATAGTTCACAATCACTGCTTTGAGGATGAACCACCATCACCAAAGTAGCGCTGTTGATAACAGGCAAGCCAGTCAGTGTTCCAATGTGCCTCGCTGTGCACCTCTCTACTCCGGGATCAGGGTCCGAGGTACCACCCAAATGGGACTGCATCTCATAAATGCGGGCTGACGATGGTCAATCTTCTCATCCATATCTATCAACCTCTGGAAGACAAAAACATTGTGCTCCAATAACATGCTATCCTGGCGGCGTAATCCATGCTGCATAGTCTGCATCATACGCTCATAAAAGTTGAGAAGGCTGAGGGAAATAGGGCTGAAGGAAATGAGGTGGCACATAATCCTCCTGCATAGGCTCGATCTCTAGTGGAGGCTGTGGAGAATGCTAATGTTGTCGCTCTATGAAAGGCAAGTTACTCTCATCGCACTGAACAGGGGCACTGAAATTTCTCCCTACATGAGGAGTCGGGTGGAATCGCTAGGTCCGCCAAGGGTGTATCAAACTCCAACTTGGTCTTGTTGGCTGAGGAAGTGCCATGAAGGTGACCTTTGCGGCACCATATAACCAGTGAAACACCCATGTACTCTGCGTGGTGCCAAGCATCTCAAATTGCACCAACCTCTCTGTAGTGATGAGATAGGAAGTGTGTCTTCCCAAGCATGGAAAATCAGCCAGTGCAACCAACCCTAAGTGCTTCGTTAAGAGGCCAATCATGCCCCCCACAATGATCTTTCCCTTTGGCTTCTAAGCTACGTCTACAATCCTCTTCATCCACAGCTCGGCCCACAACCCATATCCCAACCCCTAACTCGTCAAGTGCCACAAGAAATGAATTTCATTGTCCGGCACATTCATCAGCTCTGCTAAACAAAGCACTGTGCCAGCCCAAAATCTATGCACATAATGGAGTGAGAGATAGATTATGCTACCCTTGTCATTGGAGTTCTTTGCCCTCCTGTTGATCACACTCCAGAAATGCATATCATCCTCTATCGGGTACCCCTGAGCCTGTGGGTCCAACCTCACCCGGATCTTAGCTGCATCCCATCCAAATGCTACCTCAATCTGGTAGACAATAATCTCTTTGGGTACATCATCCAAGTGGAAAGTGATGTACCTCTCACATGGCCGATCATTCCTCATGCTGTTTATGCAGACTGTGGACAGGAACTCCAATGTGTATCATCGGTAAGAGTGGGCACTCTTGCCCATGAATCCCTCCAACCTTCCTTTGGCAAGGAGGCATCAAACTAGCTAGGTTAGCCTAAGAGCATCTAGTGTGGGCACATCAACAAAGCTCATCTCCCTTAACTTGCGGGTGACCAAGGCATCCCACCTCTCCGCATAGGACCTGGAAATCTGGGTCAAACCCATGTACCTATCAGGAGAGGGAGGTACAGGGTTTAACTCCAGAGCCACCGATGGAGGTGGAGGTGTGGTGATGGTGCGCCCACCTCGTAGAGGAGCCCTAGGTCTATTGGTAGGGACCATATGTAACAACCACAACAAACATGGTAAATGCACAAGAATATACATACATCCAATATTACAAAATCACACTCAATCTCAAACTAGTTTAGCCAACATCACAAACTAAATCAAGTCCAAGCCAAATAGTTCAAGTCTTAACCAAAATTGCATATACAAACAATGCCATATTCAACATGCCTAGAATTTCAAGTCCATTAGGTTGTCATATAGTTAAACATTCAATATGCTATATCCTATAATCACAGCCATGCCGAACTAGTTTAGCTACCATTAGTACATTCATAATGTTAACATTCAAGTGAAATAGCTACACTACCCCAAGCATGATAACATTGCATCCAAACATCAACTATGTTTAATCGAGCCAATATGCCTAATCTCTAGTACAAGCCACAACCAAATCCTCAACCAAAGCAACAATATAAATACAATGCAAGCACAACAACAACACGATCAAATCAACACAATCAAAACTAGTATAATGCTATCCCATATCCAAAGTCTCATATCAACAAAAGCCCCTAACCACAAAAATTGACAAAGTTTCAACAATCCTGATTCAATAAATATCACATACAATCCATCCAATTTCCACAAGAACAATTTATATAACATAATTAAATTCAAGCACAAGAAAGTGAGAGAATGTACCACTTAGAGGTTTAGGGAGAATAAACAATGCATCTCACGACTAATTTGAGCCTAAGTTGCCCAAATTTGAGAAATTCCCGAAAACTAGGGTATCGGGATTTTCACAACTTTGGTTGATTTGTAGTTTTTTGTGGAGAATTAAGAGGTTAGGGATGATGGGTTATGGATGTGTGATGGATCTGTGGTGGTTTAGTGTTTGGGATTGATGGAAATTAGTGGAGAAGATGGAGGAGATGAGGGAGCAACTACTAGAGGAATGTAAGAACTTAGGAGGTTTGATGTGTTATGCCCGCCATTTAAAACACCCCTAGTTGCTCGTTACGAGTCGCAAATCATGACGAGAAGGTAAAACTTTATTTACAGTCAAAGCTAAGGTCGTGACTCATAATGGAACTGTTGCGAGTCTCGAAAAATGGACCTGGTAGTTGCCATTATTGAAATTTTCTGTTGGTTTGGTAGCGATCATGACCAAATCATCGTGAATCACAATGGCCCATCGTGACTCATGAAGCGGCCATCGTAGTTCATGAAAAGTTGAGCCTGAGGGCTCCAAAATTGAACCATTTTTATGTCGTCGCAACTCGCGATGAGCTAATCTCGACTCGCGATGGCTTGCCTACCTTGTACCTAGAAAATTTTTAAACCTAACCCGTTGTCCAAGATTTTCCTTCATAACTCCAAGTATTTCTCCCTTCATCAATCCAATTACTTTCAAATTGTTACAAAATCATGGAAAAACAAACCATGAAAAGCACAAAGCAAGAAAAATGAAACTAATGACAAAAAATCAAAATAAAAAAAGATCAATGAAAGGTCATGAATGGCGCACTAGATGATCAAAACAAAGTTTATTTAATGTTGTTGGCATGACTTACTCCTTTCTTGGAGTTTACTCAAAAACTAGATAAAGGAGATCAACATCCTCTCATTTTTCTAGCACAAAGCTCTCGTGGCAGGGTTTCAAACATTGTCCATTGACCTTGAATGTATTGGACTAAGCTCGATCTAGGATTTCCGTCACACCATGCAGGAATACCTTCACCACCTCAAAAGGACCAATCCATCGAGACCTCCACTTACCGAAAAATAGGTGAAGGCGGGATTGAAATAGGAGAACCTTTTGACCCACGTCAAATTCATTCCTAATGATCATCTTGTCGTTCCACACATTTGTCTTCTCTTCATAGATTTTGGTGTTCTCATAGGACTCCCTTCGGATCTCATACAGTTCTTGAAATTGTAGCTTCCTATGAATACCGGCCTTATATATATCAATGTTGAATTCTTTGACCGCCTAATAAGCCTTGTGTTGAATTTCCACCGGTAAGTGACATGGCTTACCAAACTGATGTGTCCATTTTAGATGCATTATTTAGTAGTATTTAGGATCACTTTTGTGCTCTTTTATTATCGAGAGCTTGTGTTTTACCTTGAAATTCACTTAGGAGAGGCAAAAGCAACTTTGTACTCTTTTACCTCTTCTAAGTGGATTTTGTGTGACAAGGGAAGAACACGGAAGCAACGAAGACCGGAAGACATTGAAGACTATACTTTCAAAGACTTTTGGATACTCACTTCGAAGACATGAAGACCGGAGGCCGTTGAAGACCATTATTGGAGCCGTTGAAGACTTGAAGATTGAGAGGGATGGCTATGAAGAAGACAAAGAAACAATGAAAAACTCTGGCTCCCATCGCGACCCCGTCGCGACACCATCGCGACCATCGGGGCACCGTCGCGAGTCGCGACGAAACTCGTCGCGAGTCGCGACCAACGGGCGGCCAGAAATCAACTTTATCTTCTTTGCACTATAAATACTATTCTCTTTCTTCTTCTTCTCCAGTTTTGCTCAGCCCATTTTCTCTGGGTTTTAGGGCTCCAAAACCCCTTTGTTTTCTTCTCTTTCTTTTCTTAGTTTTCTTAGTTTAATTATGTCTTTTGTTGTTCTAGAGTAGTTCTTGTACTTGGGAGCTATGGATTGAAGCTTCCACTTCTATGTATTGAGAACCATTTCTATCTATCTATTTGGTGTTTTTGCTATTGTGCATTTATTGTGCTTTGAATGTTAATTGTTGATTCCATTGATGTTGTTGAGAGCTTGATGATATGAATGCTTGTATGAATTGCTAGCTAGGGTTTGGGGGATTTGGGTTAATTTCCCCCCTGTTCTTGTTAGGAATGTATGAGTGTGAATTAGAGCTTTTGATTGTGTTAGTGTGTTGACAATATGCTAGACGAATGTGATTGATGTCGAACTCTTCGTCATGTTCGTTTGTGTAGCAAACGAGAGAGTCATATGCTCGTGGATGAATGTGCGTTGCACGTTCATCCAATCTCGTGTAATTGCATGAATTGGTTTAATGCTTAGTCACGGTGTAGTGGTCATAGGCATTGCCAAGCTTGTTGGTCCTTCGTGCTAAATGCCACCAATGACACCTTGAGTCGTGGTCGCGACTCGGGAGTCATTGGTGAGGTTTGACGAGAGATGTCGAACTCACTCTCGCAAACTACGAACTAAGAAGGATAGGAGTTTAGTCTCCACGACAAGTAGTTGAAGTATTGAATAGAGGATTTAAATTCATTCTTGAAGCATTTGTTATTTGGCATTTATGTATTCTTGACGGTGTGTTTCACTGCATGTGTGCCATGAGTTGTTTGAGCATAGGGAGTGCTCGTGTGGTTGAATTGTTTAGGTGTAGGAACGTGATGAATTCCGTAGCGCCTTTGCATGAAGATCTATGAGCATGAACTTAGAACTCCTTGTGATGTGTGTGTTGTGGTACTTGCTAGATGGGTGTGTGAGTGTTGGGTCCTGAATGCTATATGATGGAATGTGTGAATGATTCGATGAAATACATTAGATGTGGAAGTGGATATCCGTTGCCCCCAAGGCATTTTATCTTTGTAGTTTAAAACCCCTTTTCTTTAGTTTCGTTTGATGATTAGCATAGTCACTTGACCTTGCTAGTTATCTTGTCTTTTTATCTTTGTTAACTTAGGAAACCAACCAACCAACCCCCCCCTCCTTTTACTTGCTTTTATGTGTGTGTAAATATATTTACTCCTAGCCCAGTATCAACCATTGTGTGCTTAGACGCTTAGGAAGATCCCTCTTCTCTTTGGACGACCCCGATTTGCCACTATCTACCTAGTTGTAGAAAGTAAGCATTTAGGGCTTATAAATTATCTTTTGCACGGCGGGCGCGACGACCGCCCGCCCGTCACAAACACTAACCCGTATGGTTACATACCGATCAGTGTCTTGTAAACCATTCTATACGCCCACAAGGCATTGTTCAACCGAGAACTCCAATCCTCCCGGTTAGGATTAACCATTTTTTGAAGGATGGACTTGATTTCCCGATTGGAAACTTTGGCTTGCCCATTGCTTTATGGGTTATAGGTGGTGCATGTCTTGTGAATGACAAAATATTTCTTCAAGAGTGCCTCTATGGTCCAGTTCCAAAAAGTGGGTGCCACGGTTACTAATGAAGGCTTGGGGTACCCCAAACCTAGAGAAGATGTTATCTTTCAGGAATTCTGCAACCACTTTAGAATCACTAGTCTTACTGAGTTTTTATTTAACCCATTTTGATACATAATCAACGGGAAGAAGAATATATGTAAAGCCACAAGAAATAGGGAAAGGTCCCATAAAGTCCATACCCCAAACATCAAAGATTTCACAATACAAAATAGGCTTTTGGGGCATTTCACTTCTAGAGGAGATATTTCCTACTCTTTAGCATTTTTTACAAAATTTGCAAAAGGTATATGCATTCTTATTAAATGTTGGCCAATAGAAACCACTTTCTAAGACTTTCCAAGCGGTCCTCTTTGCTCCAAAATGATCGCCACATGCATGAGAATGACAAAACTCAAGAATTCAGTACACTTCATTATCGGGGATACATTTCCTAACAACTTGATCAGCACAATGTTTCCACAAAAAGGGATCATCCCACACATAGTATTTAGCATCACTCTTTAACTTATCCTTTTGAGATTTAGAAAAGTGAGGAGGCAATTTACCGGCGACAAGGAAATTTACAATGTCGCTATACCACAGTCGGAGCCCCCTAATTCTAAACAATTTTTCATCGGGGAACTCCGCCCGTAGTTGCTCCTTCATTGAGGAATTTACCTCAATGTCTTGGCATGGAGTCAATCGGCTCAAATGATCGGCCACAAAGTTCTCCGTGCCCTTCTTGTCTCGCACCTCTAACTCAAATTCACTCAAAATCAGGATCCACCTTATAAATCTTAGCTTGGCCTCTTTCTTCTTCATCAAATGATGAAGTGATGCATGGTCAGTGTACACAATAACTTTTGTACCAAGCAAAAATATTAAATTTTTTCCAAAGAAAATACCACTGCTAGAAACTCTTTTTCTGTGGTGGGGTAGTTTCTTTGGGCCTCATTGAGAGACATGGATGCATTGTAGATGGCGTGAGGCTCTCTCCCCACAATTTTACCAAGAACCACTCCAACAACGTAATCGTTAGTATTGCACATGATTTCAAAAGGCAAAGACCAATCTGGGGGTTGTATGATAGGGGGTCGAGACTAACCTTTCCCTCAAGGTATCAAAGACCCCTTTACAATCTTCATCCATCACAAATTCCACATCCTTTTGCAACAAATTACACAAAGGAGATGCTATCTTTGAAAATTCCTTGATGAACCGACGGTAAAATCATGCATAGCCAAGAAAAGAGCGCACTTCATTCACATTAGTAGGATAAGCCAAAGTTTGAATCGTGTCTATCTTCGCCTTGTCAACCTCAATACCCTTAGAGGAGAAAACATGGCCTAAGACAATTCCTTGCTCTACCATAAAATGACACTTCTCAGAATTTAACACGAGATTAGTATCAATGCAACATTAGAGAACTTGTGCTAAATCTTCTAAACAGTTGTCAAAAGAATAACCATGAACGGTGAAATCATCCATTAATACCTCAACAAAGTTTTCAAAAAATTCTGAGAAAATGCTTACCATACACTTTTGAAAAGTAGTGGGGGCATTACATAGCCCAAAAGGCATACACCGGTGAGCAAACGTACCAAAGGGGCACGTGAAGGTGGTCTTCTCTTAGTCTTCCGGGGCAATGGCTACTTGAAAATACCCAAAGTACCCATCCAAAAATCAATAGAAGGGGCGACTTTCTAACCTTTTGAGCATATGATCAATGAATGGCAACGGGAAGGGTCTCCGCATTTAGCCTCTAGTAGTCAATGCAAATGTGCCACCCATTTTGGACTAGAGTGGACACCATTTCACCCTTCTCATTCTCAACTATCGTTACCCCACTCTTCTTGGGTACCACTTGAGTTGGGCTCACCCACTTACTATCCGAGATTTGATAGATCATACCCGCTTGGAGCAGCTTGAGGATCTCCGCCTTCACCACCTCCATCATAGGTGGTTTAATTGGCATTGGGGTTATCGTACGCGCCTTGCATCTTCTTCAAACAAAGTTTGATACATTCAAGTGGATGGATCTATGCCTTTGATGTCGGTAATAGTACATCCAATTGCTTCCTTATTCTCCCTTAACACCACCATTAACTTTTCTTCTTGCTCTTGGGTGAGCTTGCTTGAAATGATAACCGAGAGCGTCTCCTCTTCCCCAAGAAATGGATACTTGAGGTCACTTGGCAAAAGATTAAGCTCTATCATCAGATCCTTCACAAGTAATTGAAGGAATTCCGGTTCCTTGGGTTCCTTAAGAGTAAAGGGCGAGGGTTGGAGAGGTTTTTTTTCATCTCTTCAAGAAAGTTCAAGTCCTCAAAGCTTTCCTTCAAGTTAGTGCTCATAGAATATATATTGTATGCATCATCACTATCACATTTCAAAGCAATTAAAAAGGAATTATCACCACTTAACTCAAAAACATCTTGCACACATCTTCAACAACATCTAAGGCATAGCAAGCATATTGTTCGCTAGGATACTTCATAGAGTCATCTATGTTAAAATCTACTTTTATCCCATCAAATTCCATGGTGAGGGTGCCCTTATGTACATCAATAATTGTCCTAGAATTTTTCCAAAATTGCCTCGCCAACAAAATTGGGGCGAAATATTTATCATGCTCCATGTCAAGGACAAAAAAATCTGCAAGGAAAACTAAGGAATCCACCTTAATCAACACATCCCCGACAATACCCTTAGGGTATGCACTAGAACGATCATCCAATTGGATTACCACCCTAGTTTTGTGCAAAGTACTCAAGTTGAGACTTTCATACAAAGAGTAAGGAATCACATTTATTGATGCACCTAGATCAAGCATGGCTTTTTCAAAATATGTGTTTCCTATTATGCAAGGGATTGTGAACATGCCGAGATCACTAACTTAGGGGGTAGCTCTATTTGACACAACGCGGAAACGTGCTCATTTTTCCGATTTAGTTTCTAATGTTAGCAGGCAGATCAGCTAGACACCAGTTAGTTTCTAAAAAGGGAGAGCATTTTAATTTTGCAAGAGCATCAGTAGCAGAATTGCATTCTCTGAAAACATGTTTCAGAATAGCATCCTTTAGTAGAGAGTGAATTTGGAAAGCAAGGGTATATAGAGACTATCTAGCTCTACTAGGAGTGTTAATCATAGTAACAACTAATGGTGAATCAAATTCAATTATAATTCTGCAAGCAGGAGTAGGAAAAGAGAGACAGGCAAATAGAATGGCTTTCATTTAAGCTTCAACGGGGGAGTTGGCAGTGATGTTTGAAGTCTTGATTAAGATGGGGATGCCATTATTATCTCTAGCTATGAGGCCAAGTGTTGAGTTAGTAACAGGCCAGGTAGCATCCACATTGACCTTAATGCTATTTGGTTTAGGTCTTTCCCAATGCATAATGGTAAGTGAAGGCTTTGGGGGTGGTCTAAAAGGTGGGATTGAGGAAGTGATAGAAAATCTCATGTCAGATGGTTCGTTTGAGAAGCAAGGTTTTTCCAGAAGGGATAAGAATACTAAATCTCTTACTTCCCTACAAATTTGAGCTGTAGAAAAAAAATTATTTTCAAAAAGATAAGCATTTCTAGCTTTCCACAGGGACTAGCAGACCAAAGGTGGCAGTATGTTACACATAAGTCTATAAATTTTTGGGAGGCCTTCATTGTTCCAGTAGGAAAAAATTCTTTCAGTTAAATTATTTAGAGTATGGTTACAATGACCTAAAATGTCAGCAGTATCATTCCATACAGCTTGTGCAATCTGACATGAGTTGAAAAAATTATCTAGGGAATCTGATTGGTTGCAGGAAGGGCATTAAGAGGCAAGGCTAAAACCACATTTAATTAAGACATCGTCAAAAGGAAAAAAAGAGTTAAGCATTTTCCAGGTGAAGATTGAAATTTTTTCTGCAGTTCCAAATCTTTTTGGTAGCTGGGAAATTACCTGATATGTGAGTGAGAGCCTTGTAAGCTGATCTGAAGTTAAAAGTTCCATCCTCTTCTAGTTTCCATATCAATTTGTCATGTCTATCTTCATTGATTACAGCTTCCTGCAAAAAAATCAGAGTATCATTGTCCAGATAGGAACTAATATGAGACAGGAAAGAGCATTTATTATTGATGAATTGTGCTACTGTACAAGAGGAGGGGATAGAGGAAGAATGAGGAGGAACATGGTTAATCAGTGGGCTATTTGGGAACCAATTAGAGGTTTAGAAGTTACAGGGACCTTGGCCGTGAATTACTACAGAGTTATTTTAAGCAAACAGGTTGATAGAGCAAATTCTCTTCCAAGTTTGTGATTTCCTGTGAGACTGTGATAATGCCCAGATTAGTTTAGACCACATGGTGATGCCATGTTGGCATTTCCACAACATTTTTAAGGAGCATGCATCAATTATTGCCTGAATAGATCTAAAGCCTAATCCATTTTGAAATCTATGAAGCCATAGTTCTGACCATTTTTTCCACACTTTGTTCAACTTACCCTCTCTTTCACCCCAAAAGAATCTAGGAATTTTCTTTTCTAGGGATTTAATTATCTATTTGGGAGGCCTTAGGACAGTCCATATATGTTGTGGAAAACAATATATACATGCTTGAATAAGAACAATTTTTCCCCTTGTACTCAACCAGTTATTCTTCCAGTTCATCAACTTTTTATCAATGAGTTCAAGCAAAGGTTGGAAATGTATGTTCAGTGCTCTTCCTGTAAACATTGGGAAACCTAAGTATGTAAAAGGAAAAAGTCCATTTTTCATTCCTAAAATTATCCTAATCTGATTAATCTTTCCAACTGTTGCCCTTTTACTTATGTAAAAATAAAAATTCTCATAATTAATTTTTTGGCCTTAGGTAAGTTCAAAGGTTTCTAAAAAGGCTTTGATCCTAATTAGGTTAGTCTTTGATGCCTGCATAAATATTGGTATCATCAATCAACATAACTCAAGTGTGAGGCTGGTGTAATACCTTGTGGAAGCTGGTAATACTTCAGTTTGTTATTCATGAAGATAAAAGAGAGGCTTCTAGAGAAAGCTTAAGAAAATATATTTAAAATAAAGGGAGATAGGGGGTCACCTTGTTTAATGCATCGGGTAGCTCTGAAAAAGCCAACCGGATTACCATTCATGAGCACTGAGAAATGAGCCCGGGAGAGATTTTTCATAATAGCATTCACAAAATTACCATTGAAACCAAATTTACAGAGTATGCTTTTTAAGAAATTCCAGTTAATCCTATCAAAGGATTTCCTAAGGTCTAGCTTAAGGATACAGTTTGGTACTCTGTGTTTTTTATCAATAAATCTTACTATTTCATGGAGATAAAGGATATTATGAGAACTATCTCTATTCTTCATGAAAGCTGTTTGATTAGGTGAAATCAATTTTTCCATGTAAGGTTTGAGCCTTTCCATGAGTACCTTAGAGCATATTTTGTTAGCTACATTTGATAGACTAATGGTCTATAATCATCAAAAGAAGTTAGGGTTGGTTTTTTTGGTATTAAAGAAATCCAAGTACTAGTAATACCTCTTGGCATGTCAGTGCCTAAGAGAAAATCATTGACTGCATATATCAAATCTTCCTTAATGAAATCCCAACATTTGGTGTAGAATTTGCATGAGTAGCCATCAGGACCAGGGCTACTATTTTTATTGAGACTCATGACTACTAATCTAAGTTCTTCCTCTGAAACTGGTTTAGATAGTAGAGAGTTATCATGGTCAGAGATGATGTTAGGTATTTGACTGAGAAAATGTAGGTAGTATGTGTTATTAGCTTGGAAAATGGGTTCAGATAGGAGTTCTGAGTAGTAAGCAACCGCCTCATCCTGGATTTCCTGGTGATTGTTAAGCCATTGACCTAGCCTATTTTTAATTTTGGATATATGTAGCCTGCTATTTTAGTCTGCTACAGTTTTATGGAAAAACTGTATATTGTCATCTCCAAGTTTAATCCAGTTGGTTCTTGATTTTTGCTTCCAAGAGTTTTCTTTTTCTTTAAGTGCTCTAATTAATAAGGCCCTGTTTTCATTAAGTTTAATTAGATCTATTTCAGAGTGAGTGGAGTCATATTTAATTTCCTGTAATCTTAGAGTCTCTTCGGCTGTGAGTACATTAGAGTCAATGTCACCAAAAGATTCTTTATTCCAGATCTTGATTATTTTTTTGAGTCTGATTAATTTTAGGTACAATCCCAGCATTCCTAACTGAGGAAGTGGGATAGTCCAATTAGTTCTTATTAAGTTTATGAACTCTGGTCTATTAAAAACCAGGTGTTTATAAACCTAAAAGGCTTGGGGTGAGAGAGTGATAAGGTTGAAATCTGTAGGTGTAAGGGGCAGTGGTCAGAGGATTGTCTATTGAGAATTTGGATAGAGGAAGCTGGAAATTTTGTACCCCATTGTATAGTACAAATTTCTCTATCTAATCTCTTGGTGGTGGGATTTCTTAGCCTTGAGTTTGTCCAAGTGAATAGATTACCTACAGTATTAATTTCCTGAAGTCCTTTAGTACTAATCCACTCATTAAAATCATTGATACTGCCTAATTTGGGAGAGCTAGGCCCTCTATATTCTGAGATAGAGGTGATTGTGTTAAAATCTCCTATGAAAATGGTGTAAGAGTTTGGTAAAAGACTAAGATCCTTCCATAAGAGTTTTCTACCTTCTCTAGTTCTAAGTCCATAAACAAAAATAGCATCCATATCCATATTTGAGACTGGGTGAAGAACTTTAACATACAGAAACTGATGGTTGTGGGAAATCAGAGAAATAACTAGAGAGTCATTCCACATAAGCCATATTTTCCATTATGTAAAGGAAGACTATGGGAGAAATTCAGCTTTACCATGTAAGATTGGCACTGGCTATTATCATGCATAGGTTCAATGATACATAAGAGCTGTGTTTTTTTCAGTTTGATTAAAATTTTCAGTCTAAGCATTGAAGATTCCATGCCTCTTCGATTCAAAACTAAAAAATTGATTTTACTGTTGTGTATCATTGTTCACATGATTTGTGGCTTTTAGTGGATGATCTTAACATCAACTTATTGAGCTGGCTAAGGTTATTATTATTTTTGTGTTTAAGCTTCCCTTGATTACCTGTTGATTGTGGTAGAGCAGGTGAGAGTGATAGTTGAGCTTGGGAGTTGTCTGTATTTGGCATGGCTGAGATATCTTCCCCCTCCTATTCTGTATGGAATTCTTGGTCTAGGAGGTCTTCTGCTTGAGAGAGAGACTCCATATCCTACAGTAAAGAGAATCTATTTTCCATCTTTCCCTTTTGAGAAAGTGCAGGGTTAGTAGATAGGGTTTAATGGATGATCAATTTGTGTGAGCCTATCTGAATGTCATCCTTAGCATAGCTTTCGTGAGAAATCTTTGGAACAGTAAAAATTGTGGCATTTATCAGTTTTGTGAGTGGGTATTCAGGGCCTTCAGGGGGATGGTGGCTAGGCTTGGAGTTAGAGAGTTTGGGACTGGTTGGGGGGTATTATTTTCAGTCTCTGCTAATATAGGCTATAGTGTGTAGGAGGATGGGTTTAGAGTGGGATTTGTCATGGCTAGCTGATGTTTTAGTTGGCCATTGTGTTGAGGGTTAGTAGGAGACTGGTTTGTTGTTATCATATTTGGAGCCTTATTAAACTTGTTACCAGTGTCTTACCACTGTGGTAGGTTATGATTTTGGGGACTAGCTCTACACTGAGTGTGGGAGTGACCTAGCTTAGCACAATGGGTACAATACAAAAGGATGTCTTCATATTCAATAGGGTATTTTCTGTTATTTGAAAGAGATCCTAATCTGATGAAATTATTAAGTGGCTTCTGTAAATCGATTTCAACACAGAGCTTAATAGCAGACGGCCTAGTTAACATTTCAGTAGCCAAGTCCTTCTTAATGTCATTTCCCATATTATTAGCAATAGCCTTAATGGAAGAAGTATTGTAATAGTAGAGGGGAACTTCCCAAATTGTGCACCAGATGGGAACGATTGATGATTCTCTGTGTGTGGAGAAATCAGGGGTCCATTTGAGCACCTTCATTTGGATTCCGTTGAAAGTCCACAATCCCTTAATGTCCACAATCCCTTAATCTAACACCGTTGATAATCCTTGAACTAGTCGAATCTGATAAAAACGTGCTTGTAATCGAGTGAGCCCAGTTGGTATTTCCCAGCCAAGCCCACCATCTTAGAAGCCGCCTCGTAAGCCGACCTTTGGTGAATTTTCCGACTAGGGCATTAGTGTAGTGAGTAGAGAGCTTGGAAATTTCTTCATCGGAGTAGAGACATGCTGGTTCACCTAGGTTTTTGGATTTTGGGATTAATTTTGGGTTATTTGGGAGGGATGTGGTAAGGGGTGGGGATTTCAATTGGAGCAAAGCTAGGAAATATTTTATGTTCCCCGATGAGGTGTGATCCGCCATGGGGATAGAGCCATTATCGGCGATGGAGAGCCGTTATCGAAGATGGAGAGCCGTTACTAGCAGAAAATTGTTCAGTAGAGAAGAAGAGGGCAATGGGAGAGAGAGAGAGAAGAGGGGTTTTGGTTAAGATACAGGTAGTGTTCCACAGGTCCAGTATGATTTGAATGAGGAAGAAGGAGACGATATGGAGGAGAATTTTACAGAGAGATCTCTGCATGACAACGTACATGTTTCTACTCAAATGGTTGTTCCACGGCGCACATCCCGCACCATACGTCCTCCCCCATGTGGAATGGGTGGAAAGCTTTGCATAGGGTGTCATTAGTACATTACATGCCGTTGAGCATTCATTTCATTACGTTTGTTTCTATCTGTTTGACACGTCACCTTTGAATGTTGTACATTTTTGTTTATTTATATTAAGTTAACAGTAGAAAAAGTGTAAAATTCGAACAAAAAAATGAATTTTGCCAATTACGTTTCAAATAACGTAGTAACTTCAGAATTTTTAAACATTTCATTCCTACTCTATATTCAAGATTATTTTAAAAATGCAATACCCACGATCAAATTTTTCCATTATCTTCAGTCAAAACAGACTCCCAAATTCTTCCAATGCATTTATCATTTCCAATTTTTTTAGAGAATATTAGATTAAATAGAAGACTGATTAAAATTAATCAGAGAAGGCTAGATTAAAATTAAATTATTTGTTAAAAATAATTATGTCAATTGCAGGTAAACATTTTTCTAATAAAATCAAAAGGACACATTCTCATCACCGGCGGTAGAAAAAAGACCGAGCCGATGTAGGAAGACGACGTGCCACCTCACTACTCCCAGCCTCCACCAGATTTTTATGAGCGGATGATGCAGACCATGCAGGATGGATTCCACCGCCAGGACAACATGATACTGGAGCACAACTTGTTTGATATGTCCATTTTATGTGCATAATTTTCTAATTTTTGGGGTCACTTTTGTGCTCTTTTATTATCAAGAGCTTGTGTTAACATTAATTAGTATGAACTCTTGTAGCTAAATCTAGTTCTTGGGAGCAATTGATTGAAGCTTCAAAACTTATGCAGTATGATTATATATTTGCTCATTTACGAACATTTATAGGAGAGCATTTATTAGTCATTAATGCTGTATTTTACCTCATTTATACCATGGGTTGTTTGAGTATATGTAATGTTTGTATGATTGAAATGTTAGAGTGTTAGGAAAGTTGCAAATTTCTTAACTCATTCGATATGAAATCCAAAAGTGTGGATTTAGAACTTCTTGTGTATAATGTGTGGACATTCTTGCTAGATGATTATATTAATGTGGATTGTTTTCATATTTGTCATATAGATGAAAAGAAAGGTTGAACCTTGAATGTTGTTTGTTCTAAGTTTAACCTAAAAAATGCTTTGTTTGGTTAAATGAATATCTCTTTGGTAGAAGGCTTGTTGTTATCAAACCTATGGTCCCTTTGGGTGAAATACCATTGATGAAATACCCCTATGATGTTGTTTGTCTTTGGTGATCATCAATGAGGTTTGGAAATGGTCGTTGTTTGTCTTTGCAAACTACTTTTAAGGAGAAATGAATGTTGATCTTTGAATGAGAAGTGATAACATTACCCATAGACAATAAATGTAATTGAATGAGTGAATGAATCAATGAGCTATAGGAAGTTTGAAAGTGGAAGTTGATTGCCCCCAAGGCTCCGTTAATTATCATTTACATCGTATCTTTAGTTGTATTGCATGATTACCATAGTTCTCTTGCTTTGCTAATTGTTGACTTTCAATTTGATAACTTAGGCTTTAAAACCAACCAAACCCCCCATTATTTACATGCTTTTATATGTATCTATGTGTGTATTTGCTTAGTATGTTTTCCCCTATATATGTTTAAACACTTGAAAAGAGCCCTTTTTCTCGTGGATGACCCTAACTTTCCATTATCTACTTAATTGTAGATAGGAAGAATTAGGGTTTAAAAGCATTAACTTTGAGAGGTACGACGATGACCTCCCACCAACCCATCAATAAGATCATGCAATCAAGATTAGCTCTCTCCTAAATCACCAAACACATGAAAATCACATATTTCAAGCATAATAGCACATCAATCCTCTTAATATCCTCTTCAACACAAGATTATGCATACAAAATCAAACACATATCCCTAAACACGCTCATTTGAGATTCATGCTTCAAATAGCACTACCACATTGTCAATTGAATCACATAGACAAAGAGTTTAGTGAATAACCCAAAATTTGAAGCTAGAATTTATAAGACCTACAAAAGGAGAAGCAAAAATTACTAACTTTTGGAAGAAAAGCTTCAATATTTTGAGTTACACCAAAAGTGTGTGAGAGTGAGTATTTCTTGAGAAAAAAGAATGTGGAAAATGATAGAATTAGGTGGAGAAATGTACTATGGGATTAGACTTTCAGCCTAGGTGACTAGGGTAAAAGGTACATAAAGGATAAGAATCGAATTTTAAAATGCAAAGTTTAGGGGACAATAGTACAAATCCATTAATTCCAAGGGATATTGGAACTATTTTCAAAAATCATAAGGAATTAGGGAATTATTAAAGTTTAAGAATCAGAATTTTGATAATTTGCATTATCGGAACAAAAAATTAAAAATTAGGTTTTATGCACAAACATCCCTGGCGCGAACCATAGGCTCGCGCCAAACATCATGGCACAAAGCATCGTCTCACACCAAAATTTTGGCATGAGTCATAGCCTTGCGCCAAGAACTTAGGCATGAACCATAGCCTCGTGCCAAGCACTTGGACATGAGGCATGCACCAACATTTTCCCTAATCCTTAATTTTTCGCTCTTTATCTTAAAAACTATGTCACCCGTCCAATTTAGTCACATTCAAGAAAATTCACAAGTCTCGAACTCAAATTTCCAAACCAACAAGAGTTTCATCTCAAAATTCCACATAGAAAAACATAGATTCATGCAAACACTATACACTCACTAATAAAAAACACACAAGAAAAGGAAACATTGTATATTTATGGTCATCATCGTGGCTTATTTTCTTTCTCATGCACTCTAGTTAGAACCACTTACCTGTGGGTCTCCAAAATTGTCATCGGAAACTCCACTCACAATGACATCGTCATGAAGAGGTCTCCACAATGAGCCATCCTTACCTTCAGACCTTTTATTTTCCAATAGGAATGAATCTCCATGTCTTTCTATCATTGAGTCTGCGAATTTCATTTCAGGGATTGAGGGAGGTTAAGGAGGTTTTAAAATCTCGACCAGCTCCCTTTCCCGCTGCAAATTGGTTAGCATAGAAAAACAATCTAGCACCGATATATCATCCATTGCATCATTCAATTCGTTGGAATCATCATCATTATCATCAATGTGGGATTCATCTAAACATTCATGCTTGTTTGTCACACAAGAAGATTTATCATGCTCATCAAATAAGGTTACACCTTTGCAAATCAAAGAGGACTTTGTCGAATCATGCCTGGATTTATAGATATCAAATTCCACTTTATCCATGTCAACTTCTAGAGTTAAGGTGCCCACCGATCCATGATTCGAGAATGACTTTTAAGAGTATTGGCAAACCCAAAGATAGACCTAGAGGAGGCCGAAGGGGAGACATCTTCGAGAGCACTTCCGAGCCGATCTCATCTTCTCACGGGCATTATGGATCAACTACACCTACTTGGAAAGAAACTCTCAAGTTCTTCCCAAGTGCTTCAGAAGATAGTTTAAGCTATTGGAGCTGTGAAAACACAAGTTTAGGAGCTGAACACGAGAGTGAAGACACAAGTTTCACTAGCCACGAGGAGGCTGACCCTTCGAGGTTGGAAGCGTATCACTAGTTATCCCACTTCACCTTTAATTTAACATGAGAATGCATAAAGGACTATGCATTGTTTAGGTGTGGGGAAGGGATTAATAGGTACTTAGGAATTCTCATTCATGGATTTCTTTGTACTTGCATGCTTTGTTTGTTTTTCTTGGTAGATTTTTGGTTACTTGTGATTGGGATGCTTTTGGAAAATTTTGGTAGTTTTCATGTTATTCTAGGATTTTAGGATTCTAGTTTTCATGTGGAATGTGGCTTTAGGATTTGGTGGTGCATTGGATTGTTACTTATCATTTGTAGTATGAAACTCACTTTTGGGGAAATTTGGTGCTACACAAAAAAATTGAAAAAAATGATTTTTTTTTAAACCTAGACAATTCGAAAACCCGAAAGGGCTACTTGGGTAACATGAGGAAAATCCCGGATAGGTCAAAATGCCTAAGTAAAAGTGAGAGGCTTGACCAGGCTAGACTTACGAGTCTAGGCAAAAATGAGAGGCCGTGTGAAAAAAGGTGAGAGGTGAGCACAGTTTTTGGGATAAAGTTAGGATGAAAACTCAAAATGGCTCCTAGGCTAAATAAAAGAAATTGAGAGAAAAAAATGAAAAAGCAGAAACAAAAAACTAGGTTGACGATACATTAGACTCCTTGGTTGCAACTAGGTTGAGAATCTTGAGTTATCCCTATGTTGCAACCAAGTCGACGGCTTTTGGATTTTCTTGGTGGATTGTTTTGCTTCAGGATTGCTCTTTGATTACTTTTGGGACTACTTTAGGGAAAAGTAAGCTTGGCTTTATTCCAATATTTTATCACTTATCTTTTTTCATACACATTTACTTGCTTTGGATGGTTTGGTTTCTTTAGGAACTTTAGGGAGTTTGAGAGTTGTGATATTTTCACCTTCTTTGGGGAACTAGGGTAGCTTGTGAATAAGTTGAATGCATTGGCTATTTTTGCATGCTTCATTCCGCTTGAACCTTTTTTCTTTGATTTTATTTACTCGAGGACGAGTACAGGTTTAAGTGTAGGGAGTCTAATCTACACCATTTCACATGCTTTAACCAATGCATTTGACATAGTTTTTAGTTACTTTTGGTTAGCTGCTTGGCGATATTAATTGAGTTTAGATGACAAGGGGTATAGACAACTATATTTGGTTTTCTATTCTAAATCCTGCATTTTGTATACAAAATTAGTAATTCTTAACATCTCGTGTTCACGGGCTCCTTGGTTTTCATTATGAGTACCTTTAGTAGATCGCCAGTGAATGCTATTTGTCACATTACATTCTTGCAAAGGCCGTTAGCTTTTAACTGTAGAATATTTGAAGGGCATTCACATTTGAATGGTAAAAGACGAAGGCCACGAACATCAATGCGTGGTATAAGGAGATTAAAGGAAAAGATAAACGGCTTCAGAGTTCAAGACAGTCAAAGGAGAAAATGGTGAATCGTGGTCTGAGGAGTGTTTCCTTAGTCTGAGAAAGATCTCAGAATAATTAGCCTTCAAGGATGGTTGCATTGGATTGTTCTTCTTGAGTACTACAAAATCGACTACTAGAACACCCGATTCGGACTAACAGTTCACCCGCACTAGTGGCCGATCATGGACCGTGCATGGTCAAGCACTAGTGGCCCATGACAATCTTCATAGCCTACACAACACAAGAATCAAGGGGTTCTGTGAAAACATGCACGAGACCTTCACAAGGCAAGGTACTGTGCCATGACAAAAGCACCGGGCTGTGAAGCAAGGGGAAGAAGAGTTGAAGAATTTGGCTAAGTATGGAGCCAGTCCGTGAAAATATTCATGGGCCATGACAAAATTCTTGAATAGAAGCCACAAGTTGTTCTCGGTCCGTGAAAACCTTCACGGACCATGGGAAAACTCTGAGCAAAAACCGCATGCTGCTTGCAATTCGTGAAAACCTTCACGAACCGTGGCATGATCCCAGCTTCATGGACCATACCGGATCCCATGGGCCACAGCTGTAAACATTCATGGACCATGGAAAATCTGGCATCCCATGGCTATCCATGCTTCACGGATCGTGCCATCCATGCCGACCCGTGCAACCTTAGCTGCTGACCTATTAGCTACTTTTAGCCTATGTAGGGCCTATTTTTAGGCCTAATCTCCTAATACTATATAAAAGGGCCCTATTCTACTCAATGAAAGAGGTTGGATCATTTTTGGAAACACATTTGGAGAGGAGAGAGCTTGGAGAGATTGAAGGAGTTCCTTTTGTAGGTTTTGTAATCTTTTCTTTTCTTTTCTTCTTGCTTTGTCCCAAAGATGTGAACGTCAAATACATATTTAAATTCCATATCTAGGTAGTAGTTAAATTAGCTTGGGATTCATTTAGTCACTTGGTATGTTCTAAATGCTTTATGAGATTTATTAGATTCATCATATCTTTGTGTTTATGATATTATTGTGATTGTTCTTGAATGTTATAAATGCATGAGTAATACACCATATATATGCACAAACCTTGGTGTATACTCATGTATGGTGAAATTATTAATGCCGCATTTGGAAGAGAAACCTGTATGTTAGCATGGGTAGGGGAGAACGAGTCTGTGTGGGTATGTGCACGGGAGATTCGAGAATGCTTAAAATTATTTTCCATTGCACCAGTTTTAGCTAACTTTGTAACAGATGTCTGAGAGGTTGCGGTTGGAAATAGTGAATAGTAGCAAGCTAGGTGTTGTGTTGAAACACTAGTATCACAGATAATGTGCCTACGAACCTTGGGCCTAGCGTATATAGGACTCGTGGGAAGTAGTTACATTCATTGTGGAAGCCCGGGATGTAATTGCACGTGGGAGAAATAGACCTGCAATGATGGTTGGACCATGTTGTACTCCCCTAATTATGATGGCGGTGCCGATGGAGGGTTGCGAGCGCACCCACCGTGCAGGGTTGGGGAAATGTATGCCATCGGCCACACCACATTCCGTGAACACACGGATAGGTCTTTTGTATGTCTATATGTAAATGAATCGAGGATTGAAGCATTAGAACCACCATGTTGTTAAATGATTCCCAAGTGCCAAGTATAAATAGTTTCTCGTTTGTTAATTGCATGTCGTTAGTTGAAAATACTAACCAACCCCCCACCCCCCCCCCCCAATTACATGTTTACATTACTAGCTATTTCTTTCACGCATGACGACCCGCATGAGGTTGTGTTTTAACTAGTACTTGAGCCCTCTAATCCTTGTGGACAAACCCAGGGCTTGCCGTATACTACCCCTTGGTAACTTAGCTGTAAGAACGAGTGCAGAATATAAATATCTATCTTTAACCCATAAGCCCCTTGGCTCATGTTTTAACAATAAACGGGTTGGGGCAGGTCACACCTCATGGCATGGTCTTCGCATTTTGGACTTGGAACGACGTGGACCGTGTTAAACATCATAGTCCATTTCCATACTTAGACGATTTGGAGTGAAATGGAGCAAAATGGACACGAGTAGCTGAACCAAGCACAATTTGTGCTGGGGGCTGTGGCACTGGCCCTCTCCCTCTTTGTGGTGAGGGTTGTGGCACAGGCTATGCTAAGCACCCTTAGTACGGGCTGTGCTAATAGGAGGATGTGCTGGCACGACTGATGTCCGTACCAGCGTGTCTGATTTTATGCCGGCCGGTTGGCTGTTTTGCCCGGTTGATGCATCCCTTCATTTTTGACATTTTTGAACTTCAATCCCACCTTTCTTGGCTCAATTCCATCTACTACCACACTTTAAGTCGGTGGCCTTCATATCCAATACCATTCTTGTGAATGGCCTTCGAGTATCTTCTATCGCTCTTGCGAATGACCTTCTTTACAATGATGTTGAAGTATCCATGAGTAATCTACTAATGAAATCAAAAATTAAATTCTAGGTTCTCCTGAACACGATGTTTCCATTAGCTTTAATTAAGTCTACAAAACTTGGGATTTAAATAAGAAAACAAAATATGGTTGTCTAAACCCATTGCCGTGTAAACCTAACTAAAACTACCAAACTAACATGTAAAAGATGACAATTATTGTGTCGAATGCATTGGTTAACACATGAAATATGGTGCACACCAATCCACCCATACTTAAACCTTTACTTGTTCTCGAGTAAACAAAAATAAGTTAGTCAATGCATTCAACTAATTCCCAAGCTACCCTAGTTCCCCCAAAGAAGTAAGAATCTCATAACTCCCACACTCCCCGAAGATGCTAAAGTAACCTAACCACCCAAAATATAGTGAATAAAAAGGTAAGAAAGAATGATGAGTGTTAAACTAGCTTACTCTATCAAGTATTTCCCTAAAAGCGATCCAAGAGTCGTTACCAAAAAAAAACCAAGAAAATCCAAAGATCTTCGACATGGTTGTAACCAAGTAGAACTCTAGATTCTCTAATTCGCTACAACCAAGGATAATGCCAAAGAATCATCAAGTTAGTTTCCATTTTCTCTCAGTTAGTCTAGGAGCCCTTTTGGGTTTTCATTCTAGCTTTCACACATGTTGAGCTCACATTCTCACCTTTTTCCACGTGGCCACTCATTTTTTTCCTATGTTTGTAAACCTATCTGGGCCTAGCCTCTCATTTTAACTTAGGTCTTTCGACCTTTCTGGGCTTTTCCCATTGCTGCCTAAGTTTCCCGTTCGGGTTTTCAACTTAGCCGGGCTATTTTTTTTCTTTTTTTCAAAAATTTTAATTTTTTTGGTGTAGCACAAAATTCCCCAAAGATGGGCTTCATACTACATGAAGATAGGAAAAACAAAAATTACACCACCAAAAGTTTCCAAAACAACTACCCCAACACAAACTACAAATCCTAACAAACAAATTTCACAACCAAATTTGCATTCAAAACATCCCCCAAAACAAATCAACACCTAAAACAAAAAAAACACAAAGGCATCTCAAGATGAAAACTCAAACTCATAAGTGGAGTTGGGAAAATAGTGGCACTCTTGTGGTCCCAAAGGGCCTTCCCTCAATCGCCTCTTCTCTTCCTTCTCAATGTACCCCATAGCTTGTGATGTGTCCATTTTAGATGGTTATTTTAGGGTTTTTAGGATTAGGTTTTGGACAATTTTGTGCTCTAAATGTGGCATTTTGCCTTGAAATCATTTAAGGAGGGATAAAAGCGACTTTGGCATTTTTATCACTTTTTAGATGATTTTGTGTGACGAGGTGATTTGTTTGAAGACTTTGAAGATTTGAAGACTTTGAAAGATATCTTTGAAGATTTGAAGACTTACATTTGGGCTTTTTGAAGATATGAAGAAGTGAAGAGGTGAAGAAAGGAGAGCAAAGCAACGGGTGAAAGATGGTCCGGGGTTCTCAGAATTTTCCGAGAAGAATCAGCCTTCAAGAGTGGCACCATTGGATTCCTCTTCTCGAGCACTATAAAATTGACTACAAGAACTCCCGAAATGGATCAACGGTTCACCCGGAGGAAGCAAAACAAAACAGGGCTGCAATTTACTGATTTGGTCGCGACTCGCGACGACAGCTTAAAATCAGCCCTGCAACAGCGTTTTTCTCCCTTTTTCTTCCCACTATAAATACCTCTTCACCCTCTTCTTTCCACAGCTTTTGGCCCCTGTTTTTGGGCCAAAACCCTAGCTTTTCTCTTCTTGTTTTCTTAGTTTCTATGTCTTTTGTTGTTCTAGAGTAGGTTTTGTACTTGGGAGCAAGGATTGAAGCTTCCATTTCTATGTAGTAAGGAGCATTTATATCTATCTATTTGGTGTTTTTGCTATTGTGCTTTTATTGTGCTTTGAATGTTAATTGTTGATGCCATTGATATTATTGAAAGCTTGAATGAAATGCTTGTATGAATTGCTAGCTAGGGTTTGGGGGATTTGGGTTAATTTCCCCCTTTTCTTGTTAGGAATGTATGAGTATGATTTAGGGCTTTTGATTGTGTTGATGGATTGATAATGTGCTAGACGAATGTGATTGATGTCGAACTCTTCGTCATGTTCGTTTGTGTAGCAAACGAGAGAGTTATATGCTCTTGGATGAATGTGCGTTGCACGTTCATCCAATCTCGTGTAATTGCATGAATTGGTTAAATGCTTAGTCACTGTGTAGTGGTCATAAGCATTGCCAAGCTTGTTGGTTCTTCGTGATTAAATGCCACCAATGATACCTTGAGTCGTGGTCGCGACAACGGGAGTCATTGGTGAGGTTTGACGAGAGATGTCGAACTCACTCGCGCAAACTACGAACTAAGAAGGATAGGAGTTTAGTCTCCACAACAAGTAGTTGAAATATTTAATAGATGGCTTGTACTCATTCTTGAAGCATTTGTTATTTGGCGTTTATGTATTCTTGATGGTATGTTTCACTTCATGTGTGCCATGAGTTGTTTGAGCATAGGGAGTGTTTGTATGGTTGAATTGTTTTGGTGTTAGGAGCGTGACGAACTCCGGGACTCCTTTGCATGAAAATCTATGATCATGAACTTAGAACTTCTTGTGATGTATGTGTTGTGATCCTTGCTAGATGGGTATGTGAATGTTGAGTCATGTATGCTATATGATGGAATGAGTGAATGATTCAATGACCTACGTATGATTTGGAAGTGGATATCCATTGCCCCCAAGGCATTTTATCTTTGTAGTTTAAAACCCCTTTTCTTTAGTTTTGTTTGATGATTAGCATAGTCACTTGACCTTGCTAGTTATCTTGTCTTTTTATCTTTGTTAACTTAGGAAACCAACCAACCAACCCCCCCCCCCCCCTTTTACTTGCTTTTAAGTGTGTGTAAATATAGTTACTCCTAGCCTAGTATCAACCATTTGTGCTTGATTGCTTAGGAAGATCCCTCTTCTCATTGGTCGACCCCGATTTGCCGCTATCTACCTAGTTGTAGAAAGTAAGCAGAAAGGGCTTATAAATTATCTTTTGCACGGCGGGCGCGACGACCGCCCGCCCGTCAAAATGGCGCCGTTGCCGGGGAAGAGGCGTTTATTCTTAAGTATTTAGGTGTATTTGGTTGTGTATTAGCTAGTTGTTTTTATTTTCCACTACTTGGTGGTTGTTTTTGTTCGGAGTAGGTATTGCTTGAGTTCTTGGTGATTTATTTTATCGAGAATCCTTGCACTATGATTCCGAACTTTTGAAAAAAAAAATAAAAAATTTAATGGAGCGTCTCACCTTGAGGGAACTCATGATGAGAAGAGAGGCTCAACAAGCAAGGTTTTGTAGGATGTGTCATTCCGACCATCCTACCGAATCTTGCCCTTTGTTGTGGGAACAGCACGATGATCGAGAAAGAACCCTTGGTTTCCAAAACCATGGGTACTATGAAGAGTGCTATCAAGAGGTAGGAGATATTGGTTTTCAAGGGCAAGAAACTCATGAATGCTATCCATACCACAACTCTTACAATCCGGAATGGAGTGGTAGTCCGGATTTGTGGTATGAGAATGAGCCGGAAAACCTATATTACAAGCAACCTAGTTGGCCATCACCACCCTATACCATACCCCAAAACCAAGCCCAACAAGGAAGTTCAAGTTTGACACGTGAGGATGTCTTAAATAGGATAGCAAACTTGAACGCCTTTACTAGTGCGGAGCCGGATACCCAGCTCTCCTCTAGTGTTGAGGCCATTGAGGGGCATGTGAGGAACATATTAGAGGTATTGGCCCGCATGGAAGCTCGTGATTCCAAAACACACCATCCCAACTTGAACTCGATGATTCGGTGAGTGAGGTCACCAATAAAAATGATTTTGAGTTTGAAAGGGATGAGGAGTTGGTTGTAGAGGATAGAAAAATGGAGGAAGAGGTGATAGTGCTACATCCATAGCATCGTCACCCCTTCTCCCACCTAGTGAACCAACTCCACCATTTTTGGAAGTTTTGAGGGAAACGAGAGAGGAGCCGAAAGATTATCCCAAGCTCCCTAACCACTTAATTCCCTTTGAACCATCTCCACCTCCACAAGACTTTCCTCTTGAAAGTTTTGTGCCCCCACCTCTCTTATTTTGGATGCTCATGGTGAAGAGCTTCAAGCCTTCACCATACGGATAACATTAGGGTCATGCCGATGACCTTAAACATACGGAGCATCGTCGTGCCGACGACGTTAAATAAATTCGGCATTTCTTTTAGTTTTTGTTTCTTTTAGTTTTTGTTTCTTAGTTTTTTGTTGTTTTGTTTTGTTCTTTTTATGGCTTGTTTTTCTGTGATTTTGTAGCAAAGTGAAGTGCATTGCAATGAATGAGATGAAGGAATGAGATCAATGAACGAGGGAAGAAAGCTTGGACAGTTGGTAAGCAAAAGAAAAATTTTAAGCCTGGGATACCCTGCCGTCGCGAGTCGCGATGGGTTTCGTCGCGAGTCGCGACGAACAGGGGAGAAAAATCACTCCCAGCGCCAACTTTCCGCGAGTCGCGATGACTTCGCGAGGCTCGTCGCGAGTCGCGACACACTTCGTCGCGAGTCGCGATGAGCTCAGAAAATTTTGAGCTCTCGGACTCACCTTTCCGCGAGTCGCGATGACTTCGCGAGTCGCGACGAGCTCAGAAAATTTTGAGCTCTCGGACTCAACTTTCCGCGAGTCGCGATGACTTCGCGAGGCTCGTCGCGAGTCGCGATGACTTCGCGAGGCTCGTCGCGAGGCTCGTCGCGAGTCGCGACGTGCTCAGTAACTGTTGAAAATTTTTTGAGCCCGGATTTCAAATTTCCAAGCTTCCAAGTTTCCAAATGATTTTAAACATTGCATGATCCTACCTTCTTCTCCACCCAACACTCCCAAGAACCACCACATACCCACTCATTCCTCTACCATCCTACATATGTTGACATATGAACATTCTTGCATCTTTATAGTACATTTGTTGATTGTAGTATGCCGACTACATCATTGTAATCGTAAGTGCACATCCTATAATGATGCTTGTATACATGTCAATATATGTTGGATATTTTTCATGATTATTCTTATAGTGTTGGTTGAGTGTGATTTGGTTGTTCTTTGAAAATACTATGGTTATTAACTCGTGATGCTAAACCTAGTATTACATATCCTTATGTACTTGTGAGTTTAATGTGTTCTTCGTGGTGTTAGTCTTGATCAAACGGCGCCATGGAGACAATGCTTTTCTCGAGGGGTGAGTTCTTCTACGGCATCTTTGCTCCCCCTTCCGGTTCCGAAACCGATTTCGGGACCATATAAGTGCTTGGATTGTGCCATATCACCGGCGAATTGCGGAGACACGGGTGTCACTCTACCCCCTTACCTTGATTGTTATTGTTCTTGCCTTATCTGTTTACATTGAGGGCAATGTAATGTTTTAAGTGTGTGGAGGGGTTAGAGGATTCACATGCATGCTAGCTTGTTTTGGAATGTTTTTTGCTACTTTTCATTGGTAAAACATGAGGAAAAAAAATAGAAAAACAAAAAGAAAAAAAATAAAGGAAAAAAAGGAAAAAAAAAGAAAACCCGCTAAGTTGAAAACCCGAGAGGGCAACTTAGGCAACATTGGGGGCCCGAATAGGTCGAAAACCCTTAAAGGGCGGCCTAGGCAAAAATGAGAGGCTAAAATGTGCGGAAAAAGGTGAGATGTGAGCTAAAGAAACGTGATGTGTGGCTAGGATGAAAACTCGAAAGAGCTCCTAGGCAAAATGAGAGAAATTGAGAGAAATTGAAAAATGATATGATTTCACTCATTTGCCGGCGTTGGAGTCATAAGGTTACGGTTGTCACACGGATGGATTGGGTAGCTCAACATCTATAGACCTCTTGGGTTTGGGTAGCTTAGTGGGTTAGGAAACGAAGTATGGTTATGAAATTCTTGATCTCTTTATACTTCGTTTTTGGTTGATATATTGGCATTTAGTGAAGCATGTGTTTGAAACTCTTATATGGTTTTAGCTCCATTTTATGTCATTGGATTTTGGTTGATATATTGGCATTAGGTGAAGTATGTGCTTAAACCTCTTAAATGGTTTTAACTTTATCTTGTGTCATTGGACTTTGGGAATATCAATTCGGGGCTTGAAAATATTTTTATGGGTAGTGAATTGATAAGTGGTAGGTTTGGTTAGATTTAGGATTGGGGATGTGTGTGTGAAAAATTCTCATGTGAGCTTTTATTTTGGGATTTATGATATTGAGAGTTTTGTGAGGCTTTGATTGGGGATTAGTAGTTAGGATAGGGCTATATCATTTCTTCCGTGTGCTTAGATCTTTTCTTACTCGAGGGCGAGTAAGGTTTAAGTGTGGGGAGGTTTGATGTGTCCATTTTAGATGGTTATTTTAGGGTTTTTAGGATTAGGTTTTGGACAATTTTGTGCTCTAAATGTGGCATTTTGCCTTGAAATCATTTAAGGAGGGATAAAAGCGACTTTGGCGTTTTTATCACTTTTTAGATGATTTTGTGTGACGAGGTGATTTGTTTGAAGACTTTGAAGATTTGAAGACTTTGAAAGATATCTTTGAAGATTTGAAGACTTACATTTGGGCTTTTTGAAGATATGAAGAAGTGAAGAGGTGAAGAAATGAGAGCAAAGCAACGGGTGAAAGATGGTCCGGGGTTCTCAGAATTTTCCGAGAAGAATCAGCCTTCAAGAGTGGCACCATTGGATTCCTCTTCTCGAGCACTATAAAATTGACTACAAGAACTCCCGAAACGGATCAACGGTTCACCCGGAGGAAGCAAAACAAAACAGGGCTACAATTTACTGATTTGGTCGCGACTCGCGACGAAGCTCGTCGCGACTCGCGACGACAGCTTAAAATCAGCCCTGCAACAGCATTTTTCTCCCTTTTTCTTCCCACTATAAATACCTCTTCACCCTCTTCTTTCCACAGCTTTTGGCCCCTGTTTTTGGGCCAAAACCCTAGCTTTTCTCTTCTTGTTTTCTTAGTTTCTATGTCTTTTGTTGTTCTAGAGTAGTTTTTGTACTTGGGAGCAAGGATTGAAGCTTCCATTTCTATGTAGTAAGGAGCATTTATATCTATCTATTTGGTGTTTTTGCTATTGTGCTTTTATTGTGCTTTGAATGTTAATTGTTGATGTCATTGATATTATTGAAAGCTTGAATGAAATGCTTGTATGAATTGCTAGCTAGGGTTTGGGGGATTTGGGTTAATTTCCCCCTTTTCTTGTTAGGAATGTATGAGTATGATTTAGGGCTTTTGATTGTGTTGATGGATTGATAATGTGCTAGACGAATGTGATTGATGTCGAACTCTTCGTCATGTTCGTTTGTGTAGCAAACGAGAGAGTTATATACTCTTCGATGAATGTGCGTTGCACGTTCATCCAATCTCGTGTAATTGCATGAATTGGTTAAATGCTTAGTCACGGTGTAGTGGTCATAAGCATTGCCAAGCTTGTTGGTTCTTCGTGATTAAATGCCACCAATGATACATTGAGTCGTGGTCGCGACAACGGGAGTCATTGGTGAGGTTTGACGAGAGATGTCAAACTCACTCTCGCAAACTACGAACTAAGAAGGATAGGAGTTTAGTCTCCACAACAAGTAGTTGAAATATTGAATAGATGGCTTGTACTCATTCTTGAAGCATTTGTTATTTGGCGTTTATGTATTCTTGATGGTATGTTTCACTTCATGTGTGCCATGAGTTGTTTGAGCATAGGGAGTGTTTGTATGGTTGAATTGTTTTGGTGTTAGGAGTGTGACGAACTCCGGGACTCCTTTGTATGAAAATCTATGAGCATGAACTTAGAACTTCTTGTGATGTATGTGTTGTGATCCTTGCTAGATGGGTATGTGAATGTTGAGTCATGTATGCTATATGATGGAATGAGTGAATGATTCAATGACCTACGTATGATTTGGAAGTGGATATCCATTGCCCCCAAGGCATTTTATCTTTGTAGTTTAAAACCCCTTTTCTTTAGTTTTGTTTGATGATTAGCATAGTCACTTGACCTTGCTAGTTATCTTGTCTTTTTATCTTTGTTAACTTAGGAAACCAACCAACCAACCCCCCCCCCTTTTACTTGCTTTTAAGTGTGTGTAAATATAGTTACTCCTAGCCTAGTATCAACCATTTGTGCTTGATTGCTTAGGAAGATCCCTCTTCTCATTAGACGACCCCGATTTGCCGCTATCTACCTAGTTGTAGAAAGTAAGCAGAAAGGGCTTATAAATTATCTTTTGCACGGCGGGCGCGACGACCGCCCGCCCGTCAGCTTGCATAGTGGCCTTCATAGAATCCAACCTAGTACAAAACTTCTCCAATTTTAACTTCATACCCCCACTGGAAGATCGGCCTCTTGCATAATTCGGGTAGAACTCGCAAGTTGTTCCCCAAAAATGTGCAATTGGTCAAGGAGATATGTAGGTAGGTGAATGTGACTTAGTGGTGCTCTAAATGAAGTCTCACCATCCTCTTCATCAATGTCTATCACCGGCCTTGATAAAATTCTAAAGAAATCTTTATCAAATCGTGGGTCAGGTGCTAGAAACAAATCCTCCAAATGAGTCTCATAGTTGATAGCGATACGCTTCGGCTATAGAAGAACCATGAAGTTGAAAATAGTAGCGCCTCCATATAAACGGTCATCCGAGGTGGTGGTAGCTATTATTAATGCACGTGCTATCTTGTCCATGGTGTATTGCATCCCTGGACGATTGAAATTTTCCAATGCAAATAGAGTAGGAGACGGATTACCCAAGTGTTGAGCCAAGAGCCCTATCATGTCTCCCATTGAGATCTTGACACCTTTCTTGTCTCCCATTTCTAAACACTCTTGCACAAAAGTGCCCATCATGTTTGGGTAGAAGTTTCAATGTGGATTCATCGCCCAAAGGACATGAACATCCAAACCCGGGAATTGTGAAAGCTTCTCATGATAAAATACCCCTATAGACAAAAGTCGTTTAACATAACGCAATGTCGGGTAAACAATGGCGGTGCTCTTGCATAGATGCTTCCTTTCCATGCCTGATAGGATTCTCCAAAAGTTACCAAGTGAAAATGGTAGGCCTTGTCAGTGCGTCCTCATAACATCTCTCCCATACTTCTTTCTGGAGGCTTGGGAATATCCCGATGTGACATAGTGTATTCCTCGTCCTCCAAATGGAAGTGGATGACTCTCCTTCCCTCCGTGTTCGTTGCTTGCTCCAATGTCGCCAAGAATTCAATGTCCACTGGATGTAAGTCATGGAATGCTTGCTCAAGAAACCCTCTAGACCTATTCGGTTAAGTAGGTAAGTGACCGGCTCGAATAGACCTAGAGCTCCCAATGTCTCTTTACAAGAAAACTTCATCTCAAGAATTTTTTTCTTCAGACTATTGAGGTACCTACACCTAGTGGACGTACTCCCAGAGATCTTGGTTAAAACCATGAATTCCTCAACAACGAACACAGGATTAGGAAGGCGATGAGTAGTTGGTTCCTTACTCACAACCTAGGCAAACTTCTTCCCTTTATTACCACGGGAAGTTGTTCCTTTCTTCGACCTATTCATTTTCAAAGGCATCCTTTCACAACAAGGAGAACATGGTAATGCAATGATACAAAAGGGCATGCATTGAATATCATCCAAAAAGAACATTTTTCCCAAACAGTCTATTCATTACAAATAATGTTTTCTAAACATAATGGATATTCAATTGAAGCTACATGAAGCATGATTAAGTAGCATCTCCTATCCCTTTGCCATTACCTGTAAAACAAAGCCACCGGGGGTTACCCGGGGGGAGAGTCTCCAATGATAAAGTCATCTCCAATATATGTAATGAGGAATAACTGAGCAGAATCATAATAGAATACATAACTGAGTATATATACTCTCTCAACCCTCGGGTTCTTATGGAATTACCCTTCAACCCTATTGGGCCAACTTTGCCTGATTGTTTATATTATATTACTATTCATTATTTTAACTTGTGGCCCAATATTATTGAGCCACTGAGAATTTATGCCCTATCAAGAAGTCCCCAAAAGATCAAAGATTATTTTGAGGTCTGAGAGGCTCTCCAAATAGGTTGATACCTTATGAGCTTTTTGGGGGAACCTATTCGAGGAATTTAAGACTTCAGTCCTCGATATAACGTTTGGTTTTCTGAATAGGTGCTACCTATAGATTTTTTCATTTAATATTCTCTCATTTAAGCATTTCTCGAGATAAGAGGACCACCAGGCAAAAACTAGAGAGTGAAAGGCTTATCGAAACCAATTTTGGGCTGTGTCGAACCTCAAGATAGAAGGACCATTGGGCCAAAACTCGAAAATGAAAGGTTGATCGAAGACAATTTTGAGTTAAGCTTGAGAACGATGGTTGATCGAAGCCCGTTTCGAGCTGAAGCTCAAGAGTAAAGGGCTAATCGAAGCTAATTTCTATTTGAGACTCGAAAATGAATGGCCGATCAAAGCCAATTTTGAACTGTGCCCAATCTTGGGATAAAAGGACCGCTGGGCTGAAACTCAGGAATGAAAGGATGATTGAAGCTAATTTTGAGCTAAGACTCAAAAATGAAAGGCCGATTGAAGCCAATTTTGGACTGTGCCGAATCTCAGGATAATAGGGCCACGGGTTGAAACTCGAGAATGAAAGGCCGATCGAAGCCTATTTTAAACTGAGATTTGAAGATGAAAAGGCTGATCGAAGCCAATTTCTAGCAGAAACTTGAGAACAAAAGGCTGATCGAAGCCCATTTCGAGCTGAGACTCGAAAATGAGAGGTTGATCGAAGCTAATTTCGAGCTGAAGCTCAAAGATGAAAAGACTGATTGAAGCCAATTTCGAGCAGAAACTTGAGATTGAAAGGCTGATCAATGCCCATTTTGAGCTGAAACTTGAAAATGAGAGGCTGACCGAAGCCAATTTTAGATAGTGAAGAATCTCGAGATAGCAGGACCAGCAGGCCAAAACTCAAGAATGAAAGGCTGATCAAAGCCTATTTCGAGCTAAGCCTAAAAAATGAAAGGATGTTCGAGGCTAATTTCAAGTAGAAGCTCGGGAATGAAAGGTTGATCAAAGCCCATTCCAAATGAAACTCAAAAATGAAGGCCTAATCGAAGCCTATTTTAAGCCGAAGCTCAAGAATGAAAGATTGATCGAAGCGAATTTCAAATGAGACTCGAGAATGAAAGGCTGATCGAAACCCATATCCAACTAGACTCGAAAATGAAAGGCTGATCAAATCCAACTTTGATTATTTTGAGGGGTTTAATCCCTCCGCACTCATATATGTAAGAGATCTTGGCCCTGAGCTCTTGACAGGCCGCGGAGGCCTTTCAAGTGTTTTCAATTAATCAATTCCTAAGCAATCATATATGTAGGGGATATCAGCCCCTCGCGCTTGACGGGCCCTGGAGGCCCTTTGATTAGTTGCCAGGTTTTTATCCCTAGTAATTATACATATAAAAGGGGTGTTCAACCTTAAGGGCTTTTTTATATGGAAGGGGATTTCGACCCTCAAGCACTTAATGCGTTAAGGGTTCATTTCATGTTAGCTTCGAATATGTTGTTCAGGTGGATTAATGTGTCAGGGGTCTGACTCTCGGCTTTCTAGTCTGTGTTAGAGCCCAAGGGCCTGGATTCAGAAGTTCTGAGTAAGGGGTTCGACCCTCGGCCTTCTAATCTGTGTTAAGAACCGAGGGCCTTCGAGCCCCAATAGACAGAAGTTGGGGATTCGATTTTAAGCCTTCTAATCTATGTTATAATTCGAGGGAGTTCGAATACTAGTACTTCAAAATTGTGGATTTGAACTTTGGGCTTCTAATCTGTGTTAGAATCTGAGGGCATTTGAATCCCAGTATTTAGAAATAGGGGATTCAAACTTCGGGCTTCTAATCCGTGTTAGAATCCAAGGGCGTTCAAATCCTAGTATTTAGAAATTGAGGGTTCAAACTTCGGGTTTCAAATCTGTGTTGAAATCCGAGGGAATTCGAATCCTAGTAATTAGAAATTAGGGATTCAAACTTTTGGCTTCTAATCTGTGTTAGAATCTGAGGGTGTTCAAATTCTAGTATTTAGAAATTGGGGATTCAAACTTTTGGCTTATAATGTGTGTTAGAATCCAAGGGTGTTCGAATCCTAATATTTAGAAATTAGGGATTCAAACTTTGGGCTTCTAATCTGTGTTAGATTCTGAGAGTTTTCAAATCCTAGTATTCAAAAATTGGGGATTCGGACTTCGGGATGTAATCTGTGTTAGAATCTGAAGATGTTCAAATCCCTGTGTTTAGAAAAAGGAAATTTGAACTTCGGCCTTCTAACCTATGTTAGAGACCGAGGATTTTTGGATCCTAATATTTAGGAATTGGAGATTCAAACTTTGGGCTTCTAATCTTTTAGACTCTGAAGATGTTCGAATCCTATTATTTAGTAATTAGGAATTCGAACATCGGGCCTCTAATCTGTGTTACAATCCAAAGATGTTCGAATCCTAATATTTAGGAATAGAATCTGATGGTGTTCGAATCCCTGTATTTAGGAATGGGGGATTTCGACCTCTAAGTGCTTATCAATACTCAAAGGCCCTTCAAATATTTACAAGGGTTTTTTATCCTTTAAGCGCTTAATCACAAGAAAGGGTATTTTGACCCCTTTATTTTTAAGCCCTTGGGGCATTTTTAGATACATGTGTGGGGTTCAACCTTTTTCTTTTACAATTCCCCCATGGTATCTATACATAGATCTAAGAGATTCTCCCTTTTGTATATAATTCATCGTGATATTTTTTATAGATAGGCTCGAGCCCCTTAAAGCCATCGTGGCGCTTGACAAAGGTGGCTCCGACTTCCTTAAAAGTAGGGAGCACACTACGATCTATAGCAATGTTTGTGTTGGCAGCACTACGCCTTAGTCAAGGATTTACACGTCGAGTGGGTGTAAGGATTTTGATTCTTTAACGCTTAAGTATGCATGGGCTTTAACCCAAAGCTATGTATATGCAAGGATATGATCCTCAAGTGCTAGCGTATATGTGAGGTTTGACCCACAATGCTCGTGTATTGGCACTTTTACACATGTAAGCATTTGATGGGCCACAAAGGCAATGAGATTACCAGGTTTTTAACTTTGATGCTTACATGTGTTAAGGGGATTTTGACCACGAGCACTAAACCTGCTATGAATGCCTTGTCACTGATATCGTGAAAGGGGGTTTTGATCCCGAGCACTAAATATACTATGAAGGCCTTGGTGCTCATATCATGTAAGGTGAGTTCAGCCCCGAGCACTACATAGGCTATGAATGCCTTGGCACTCATAACATGAAAGGGGATTCTGGCCCCAAGCGCCTATTTGTAAGGGTTTAGATAAGGTTGTGGAGGCCTTTAAAGGAGAATCCTTTGACCTATAATGTCATTTATGGTGGGCATGCTACACCTTGGTTGTGGACCTCATTAATTTGGTACTGATAAGGGTGTTCTTGGATTTACAACGGTGCTTTCCCTCAGGTGTGCTACCCCAATCAAAGGGTACCACTCATTGGTAATAAAGGGTTCAGAATTGATTAATCACAACATTTTTAACCCCATTGCTTGTTCATGTAAAAGGGGATTTTGACCCCTAACACTCGACAAGCTACGGAGGTCTTATAGGTTTTTGATGCTCCTTATTAAAGAGATTGAAAATCAAGAGTGGAAGGCCTTTGCAGCCGAATTTTGAGTTTGAAGGGCCACCAGGTCAAACTCGAGAATGAAAAGCTGATTGAAGCCCATTTCGAGTTGAGACTAAAAAATGAAAGGCTGATCGAAGCCAACTTCGAGTTTGAAGGGCCACCAGGTCAAACTCGAGAATGAAAGGCTGATTGAAGCCTATTTCGAGTTGAGACTCAAAAATGAAAGGCTGATCGAAGCCAACTTCAAGCAGAATCTTGAGATTAAAAGGCTGATCGAAGCCAATTTTGAACTGAAGCTTGAAAATGAAAAGCTGATCAAAGCCAATTTTGAGTAGAGACTCGAGAATGAAAGGCTGATCGAAGCCAATTTCGATTGCTATCGAGGATTTGATTCATGACCAGGTTTATTTATGTAAAGGGGGATTTCT
The DNA here is from genome assembly GCA_037428765.1 of Rubia yunnanensis. Taxonomy (NCBI): domain Eukaryota; kingdom Viridiplantae; phylum Streptophyta; class Magnoliopsida; order Gentianales; family Rubiaceae; genus Rubia; species Rubia yunnanensis. Next base: position 80,654,633 of record CM075061.1, on the reverse strand, counting down.
ACCCCCAAGTGCTAAATAGGCTATGAATGCCTTGGCGCTGATATCATGAGAGGGGATTTCGACCCCAAGCATTAAACAGGCTATGAATGCCTTGGCGCTAATATCATGATCCGGTATTTCGACCCCTTGAACATTTGATGGGTTGTGTTTCTCCAATTTGAAGAAAATGGTGCTCGATGCTCATCTGATGGGTTGTGTTGGCCCTTCAAATATGCACTGCGATGATTTGAAGATAATATCACTTAATGCTCTTTTGATGGGCTTTGTTAGCCCTTCGAGTATTTTACTAGGTATGTGCCTTGGGCGCTTGTTGCTCATTCGATGGGCTTTCTTGGCCCTTTGAGTATTTTATAAGGTCTTTGCCTTGGGCGATTGTTGCACGCTCGATAGGGGCCTTGTTGGCCTTTCAAATATTTTACAAGGTCCGTGCGTTGGGCGCTTATTGCGCCTTTGATGGGCCTTGTTGGCCCTTCATATATTTTACAAGGTATGTGCCTTGGGCGCTTGTTGCGGGTTCGATGGGCCTTTTGGCCCTTCAAATATTTTACAAGGTCTGTGCCTTGGGTGTTTATTGCGCATTCGATGGGCTTTGTTGGCCCTCTGAATATTTTACAAGGTCTATGCCATGGGTGGTTTTTATGCATTTAATGGTTTTTTGGCCCTTCGAATAACTTACAAGGTTTATGCCTTGGGCGATTGTTGCACGTTCGATGGCTGTGTTGGTTTTTCGAATATGTATTTCTCCAATTTAAGGAGAATCGCACTTGATGCCCGTTCGATGGGTTGTGTTGGCCCTTCGAATATGTTTTACTTAGATTAGAGGAGAATGACGCTTGATGCGCATTCGATGGGATGTGTTGGCCCTTCGATGGGCTGTGTTCTTGGATTTACAATGGTGCTTTCTCTCACCGGTGTGTGCTACCCCCAAATGAACGGCACATCTCATTGGTGGATTTTTAATTACTTCACAAAAATCACAATACGAGTAAACATATTACACATTTCAAGGTTTAGTTGTGACCTGGGGCCTTGCCTGAAGAAAGTGTTGAGCACAAGTAATCCAGCGCACACTTAGCACCCATTGTGGCATGGCTAGGCAAAAAGACCATTTACGCGATCATCTGATTTTCACCAACAAGAAAGCAAGGTAATTATTTATCATCATTATTGCGAACGACTAATTTATTACAATTTTTTATAAGAAATGAATGATTTTAATTCAATGCTCAAACTTATGTTTCTGACTCGGGGGGCTGGACTACAAGCTTTCGAGACTTGTGTTTGGGTTTCGAGGGATGCACCCAAGTTACTGGGCTCGACTAATAGATCGCCCACAATTGGACCATAAGCTTCCAAGAATGTGGAGCCAAGGATTAAAATGCACATCCTCGCCAAACCAGACTTTGTTCATTTCCTTTTTACAGTCTCCAGCCAAACCCAAACAACAACCAAGTTTCTTCAAAGCCTTCAAAGGTTCCAGTTTTTACCTGCCAAAATAAAAAAATAACATCAGCTTTAAACCTACACACCGTAAGCCTTAACTCAAAGGTTTAGGAAGCATAAGAGTCAGCAGTAATATGGCACGCATAGCATACGTGAGGATCACTGGTCAGATGACTCACGACAAGGGTCCAAATTCTCTAAAGAGTACAGGGATGTCCCACTTGGAGATGACTTTAACTAAGGCATGCACAGACCGGTTCGAAGGGGACCAGTCCTTGTCAGGGATGTGGAGGAATATAACGAAGATAGACACATGTTTTCAAACTCGTTGGTATGGTATTTGGCGGACTACAGACAATTTAGTGCTGCACGGATGCAATCACACATGGATGAGCTTTGGGGTGGAAGAGTGGAAGTAATGGTCAAATCAAGGAGATTTTATGTGTTTAGGTTTGACAGTCGGCCATATATGAATGCAGTTCTACATAATGGGCCGATGGTGGTGGAGGGAGGACTTCTAGCTTTACGACGGTGAACGCTGGAAATGCTATTTTCACACATGCGTGTTACTCACGTCTTGTTGTGAATCAGGATTTATGGTCTACCCCCAGAATATTTACCTCTAGAAGCTGTTGCTAGGTACGCAGTTGTGGTTGGGGAGGCTGAGGAGGTGGTTTTTGGGGGTTATCATCACTGGAGAATGGTGACTACGCTAATGTGCGAGTATGGGTTCCAATCCACGAGCCTCTAGTTTCAGGGTTTTTTCTCCAGCTCAGGAGGGGGGGCTTAGATGTCTTCTAGGTATGAGGGAGTACACAAAATGTGTAGAAGATGTGGCAGTCTAGGGCATACAATGCCATTATGCCGTTTTCAAAATGATGCAGCACTAGAGTATTACCTGGCAGAAATATTCGCAAGACTCAGTCAGGAGTTGGGCGTGGAAATTATCAGGGATAACACTACCAAACTCTTCCCTACTATAGTACGGGTTCATCGAAACTTACCGGCCAGAAGGTTTACTATAATGCCTTACGATTTTCTCAAAATAAATTAATACAGGTTTCAGGGAGATAGGAGGGATATCCCAGAGGGGTTCCAGTATCAGGAGGATATTATTTTCAGTTGGGAAGAGGTTCAAGATAGGAATATAGAGCATAATATGGACATAGATGGAAGCCCTATGCCTAGCCAGGATTAGTCTTTTGCAACACAGGAGGGCGATTTTGGGAGAGAGGATGGAGCAGGGGAAGAGTACAATTCCTCTTCCCCGGAAAACTATCCGAACTTTGACATAAAACATTGGATTCATCCCTGAGGAACTACCAACAGGAATTCAACAAGACGGAACACAGTAGCAAAATGTACCGGTATACCCTCAGCATTTAGTCTCAAATACATATGTTGCTTTTGAACACGATGATATATTAGCCACAGAGGGGGTGACACTGAGAATGCTAACCCGGAGGTGTTGGCACTGGTTAAGATGGCTGGGTTTAATGGTGTATTGACAATGATGGTCGATTGGATTCCAGCTGATGATGAGGCAAGGGATAAGGATCCTAACTTTGCTCATACTAGAAAAAATCAATGAAGACGACAGACTGATCCACCATTCCGACATAATTCCAACTCAGTTCATCGATGACAGACATGGGCAACTACCGGGAATTCTTACTGAGTCAACTCAAACATTGGAAAACGTTCATGGTAAGCAATTGGCGGAAGCACGGCACTAGGAATAGTCGAAGCGAGATTCGATGACTGATAACTCAGACCCGGAGGAGGAGGCCATATCATAGCAAGCAGAAATGGTAGGTGGGGGCATAAGGAGCATTCAATGACTGATTCACTGCTAGAAGACATCCTTTCCAAAGACATTAAAGGGAGAGGCAAACGGCAGTATGAGGACCAAGTATTTGTCAGGAAAAGAAATAAAGCAATGTACTGGAGCAACAGGGGAGGAACAACAGATGAATTGAATGTTGTTGGAGAATGCTCTGCGAGAAATGAGGGGGAGCAGGTACAGTTTGGCAGCATACAGAGTGGAGATAAGGATAACTTAATGGAGGCCATAACCGTAGCAGGTAAATTGACTATCACCTCAGTACTACACATTAATGATGCCTGCACAAATACATTTTCACATGAAACCAACCATCCAGACCCTAAGCATAATAGCCTTCAAATAGTCATCAGAAGCCCATCACACTCCTCTCTCGGCCAATATACCAAACCAAACACAAACACTACTAACATGGGCCTCTATGATACTGTTCAAATACCAAGCCCAAATACAAATACACATACAACAGTTCAAGGCGTTTATGATCCAAACCCAAATTTTTAGCCAATTTTCAAGAAATACCTAATCCAACCTACACCACTCCTAAGCACAGGTAATAATTTCAAAGTTGCATACCAGACAACAATGGAGGATCTACCGCTTCTGCCTGTTACCGGAGGTACGAACACGGACCATAGGAGTTTAGCTGTGGAAAGGGAGACCATAGCAGGAACGAAAAATGGAGAAACAGGGGTGCCATTACAGATCGCTGACAACGGGCTATTGATCAATTCCAACTTTGGTGTGAATCATACACTCTGTGATGGAGTGACCAAAGAGGCAATGCCAATTAACCACATCGTAGACGATGACTCAGACGGAATCCATAAATTCGGTTAGGCGGCAGGAACGGATATGATGAAGGAAGAACAAGGAACACGGGAGGAGGCAATAAGTAGGAAAGGAGGTTTAAGGGGTAGATCCATGGTGGATGAGCCTTTGCCAGAAGCATTCTCCAGCCCCACTTTACAGCTGGATCAGGAGTAGGAAGATGGTTTTTTGGGCGTTGGGAATAAACAGAAGTGGAAGAATGATTCTTCATTATTGATTCTTAACAAACACATGGTGGAATTGCCCAATGACCAGGCCCAACTGGAAGCTGGGATGGATTTGGACTCCAAATGCCATATGGTGCCTGGCCCACCAGGACACAATGACCAGGTAATTGATATTAAGACAAGCACAAGTTTTATGCCTGGATACATCGGAGGATCTAGATGGGAATCAAGAGCGAGATTATCCCTTTCAAAATTAACTATTGCTTCAAGATTAATGATTGAGATGAATATGCAGCGATAACTTTGACCAGTTTTCCTTTTCCCAAAGATGGTCTCAGTCCAGCTACGTCCTGATGCAACTCCTCAACCAACACGGATGGCACATGCTGAAGTATCCACTGAAGAATTTTTCACAACTTATCAGGCGTACGCTATAACTTGGGCTATGGAGGATCATATGCCTGTGGCAGCAAAGATCGGAGATAAGAGGAATATGACCCTAGAATTGGACTTGGGTGAGATTTCTTTTCATAAGAGGTCACGCATGAATGTGGAGGACGAACCACAGCCTTTACAGGTGGTCGAGAAATTTCCAGAAATTGACTACAGTCACGGAGTGGAACAAGGGAAATCGTTCATTGTTGGCGTAAGAACAGATGAGGAGATATTCTCATTAGTCATGCATTCCTTCGAACATATTAACAATGGTACTTCGGTGGTTGGCCCAGAACAACCACCAACATGATCATGAATCTACTTTGCTGGAACTGCAGAGGGCTAACGCACACTTTGACAGTAAGTACCCTAAAGAAACTCCTTTTACAGTATAAACCCAATATTATTTTTCTTGGAGACCAAATGTAATAGTAGTAAGATTAGAAAATGACTAGATAAGTCATATTTCAATAGTTGGGAAATAGTAGATCCTAGGGGAACTAAAGCTTGTCTCTGTGTGGCTTGGACACCGGAAATCAACCTCGGGGTAGCAAAAAGCTATCACAATTTTGTATCTTGTAATATCACCTCTTTTGCTGGGAAGGAATAAAAGCTTGTATTACTGTGTGGACATCCAGACATAAGCAAAAGGGAACAAGTCTGGGATGAATTGAATATTGACCTGATTTCAACCTCATTACCGACACTTATTGTAGGGGACTACAATCAAGTAATCGGAAACGAAGACAAGAGAGGAGGCAATATAGTCACCGAACAACACACAGCTGCGCTAAATGCTATTATAACAAGGAATAACTTACAGGAGCTACAGAACCAAGGGCAGTGGTATACATGGCCAAATGGACGTCAGGGGAACCAGCTAATAGTAGAAAGACTGGACAGAGATTTTGCTAACCGAAAATGGGTTAACCTATTCCCTAACTACATGCTCAAGAATTTTCCAATGTCAAGATTTAACCATGAACCGATTGAAAACACAACATTGTGCTTCTGGTAGGAGGAAACGAGAAAGGCCTAAATTTGAGTCATTTTGAACCCGCAAGGATGAGGTTAACAGAATTATCACGGAAATTTGGCAGAATGAGCGGAACCAAACCGGATCCAAGTTGGAGAAAAATTCTTGTCCACAACATCACATTGTTATATGTCCATGTTGGAGATGAAGCTAAACTCAACAATGAACAAGCTTAGTAATTGGAGTAGGGACAACGTGGGTGTTTTGGAAAACATGATACGAATGAAGGAAAAAGAAATTGAAAGACTTCAGTTCAACCATGACTTTGAAGTAGCGAAAATAAAGCAGAAGAATTAGATGATCTTCTCACCCAACAAAATAATTTTTGGAGACAAAGAGCTAAGGTCAAGTGCGATACAGAAAGTAATAGGAATACAAGTTTCTTTCACCAATGGGCCAAGAAGAAACAAGGAAGGAATCGAATCACTCAGATGATGGATAACCGAGGGAGGTGGGTATCTAACCCAATCCAGTTGCGGGAGATGGTAGCGGAATATGTCAGCATGTTCTTTGTGAATGAATCTAATATTCCATGTGATGCATACGGGGATACAACTATCAAGGACATCCTACAACTTATAGAACCAGTAGTGAGTTCGGCACAACAACGGAATCTAGCAAAACAGGTGATGACAGAAGAAGTAAAAATGTCAGTATTCCAAATGGGAAATTGGAAGGCACCTGGACCAGATGGAATACCAGCGGGGTTTTATAAAAAATATTGGAGCCAAGTCGGGTATGATCTAACTAAAGCATTACAGGAATTTTTCATAGCCGGAAGAATGTTACATGAATGGAATGCTACCAATATCACACTCATTCCTAAGAATAAGGTACCCACGAAACCAACTTATATAAGACCTATTAGCTTGTGCAATGTTAAGTACAAAATAATTACTAAGGTTCTAGAAAACAAGTTAAAGTGCAAAATGGGGTATCTGGTTTCTAGCAATCAAGCAGGTTTTGTAAAAGGTAGATCGATAGTTGAGAATTCTTTAGTAGCATATGAGCTGATTGAGAAGGCTAGAAAGCATAAGATAAGGACAGTAGCCCTTGCGGCATTCAAGATTGATATGAGCAAATCATATGACCGAGTGTCTTGGGATTTTCTTAGGAATCTCATGGGGTGGATGGGTTTTCCAATAAAGTGGATTCAGTGGATTATGGAGTGTGTCACCACCGTCACCTACTCTATAAAATTCAATGGAGGACTATCAGAAACATTCAAGCCCAAACAAGGATTAAGACAAGGTTGTTCCCTTTCACCTTTCCTGTTCATCTTATGCCGGGAAGCATTGTCTTCTATGATTGCATCAGCACCATTTCAACAGGTGTGTAGGGGAATTCAATGTGGCAGAGGCATACCACGAGTCTCAAGCCTGATGTTTGCGGACGACTGTATTCTCTTCTTTGAGGTCACAGAACAAGCTATGAAGCAGCTAGCAGCAACATTGAACTTATCTGCGGCCTATTCAGGATAGAGATTGAATTTTGAGAAATATTCTTTTATGATCAGTCCAAATGCAAATGAATTCACCACGAATCTGATTCAATTGAGATTCAACATAAAGCCAGATATTCTGCAAGGAAAATATTTAGGCCACGATATCAATTTCAAGGGTTCAAAAGTTGCATTATTTAAAGGGTTATAGAGGAAGATTATTTCAAAGACGTTAGTAAAGAGAAAGACCGACCTATCAGTAATGGGTAGAATCATATTGTGTAAGCATGTACTTTGCTCACTATCTGAGTATACCATGGGGACATTCAGGATACCAAAAATAATCGCAAATGAGATTGATAAACAGATGGCAAGGTTTATTTAGGCAGGAGATCCAGAAGGGAGTGAGATACATTGGAAGTCATGAGATAAGCTGTGCAAATCCAAATGAACCAAGCTATGTTAGGAAAGCAAGCGTGGACGCTGATAACAAATAAAGACACCTTATTTTCTAAGTTTTTTCTTGTAAAATATTGTAGGAAGCAGGACTTTCTACAAACAACACAGAAGCAGGGTGATTCTTACGGATGGAGGGGAATACTATGGGGCCTGGAACTAATTAAACCTCATTTGAAGTGGAAGATTGTGACAGGGGAAACAGTGGATATTCAACAGAATTGGATACCAAATCAGGTTAATCCAATCAAACACGAAGCAACCACCCTCCTATTTCTAAGTTTTAAAGTCTCAGACCTCATTGACGCACACAAATCTTGGAGAATGCCGCTACTCAGAATCCTTTTCCCACCACTCACAATCAGGGAAATACAAAAAATGTATATTCCAACTCATAGTTTTGGGGATGTAGACTACTTGGCATGGGACAAGGACGCTCTAGGGAAATACTCCATCAAGACAGGTTACCACACGGCAAAGGAAGCTAAAACCCTAGACAAACCATTATCCTCAAATCGTTAGCACCAGCGAACCAGTCAGAATAAAAAATGTGGAAGACTTTATGGAATGCGAGCATCCCAGAAAATATAATATTCCTTATTTGGAGAATGGTCAATGGTGCTTGTCCAATAGCTCATAATCTTCTGAAAAGAGGTATGTTACAGTCCACGAAATGCCAAATGTGCTCGACGACCGACGAAACAATAGAGCATATGATTTTCAAATGTGACATAGCCAGGAAGATATGGAGGCACAGCAGATTGGGATTAGACTTTGGCACACCCCGACTTCATTTAAGGTATGTATACAAAATTGGCTTAATATCGCTTCACAGAAGGAGGATCAAAAACTCGTTTGTTTTATAATATGGGGTATTTGGTGTGCGAGATGTTCCGTCACGTTAGAACAAGTACCTATTTCTTTTAAACATATAATGGAAGGAATAGGTAGATTGACCAACAGAGCTATGTTAAGGGATGTGATTTGGTCAGCGCACAGGTCGGACCCAGATTTGGAACTCTCAGATGCAGGAATCCAAAATGATACAAACGACGAGCCATTCAAAGAGACAAGGAAAATTGGAGACATCAACCTCATGTGGTTGAAGAAGGATGGTTACGTACATCATCTCTTTCATGATTACACAATCATCAGTACCGATGTGGCCTTCTGTATCGGCAATGGAGAAGAAGTGGGGCTTGGTGCGCAAATCCACCTACACAGGCAAGGTGGAAAGGAATAGATACAATCCATGCTTCCTCGGCAGTCCAAGCAGAGCTATTAGCTATTTACCATGCTATGAAGCAGGTTACTTACAGAAGAAATTGGTATATATTCATTAAAATATACTGCGATAATGCACTGTGTTATATCACCAATTACCCAGATGTTCCGCCAGATTTAAGACACTTAATGAAGGAAATTATAATTTTAGGGTTGGTGTTCCACAAATTAGCAATAATAAAGGTGGATAGATTAGCAGTCGTCGATGCACATATTCTAACACATGTCAATGTAACAAGTAATAACCTTCTTAGCGATGAATGATAAGTACCGTTGGTTTGAAAATAAAAAATAAAAAAAGAGAAAAGTGCATATATAATCTTATATAATTGATGAAAGTGCAGATATAACCCTGCAATAATGAAAGTGCAGATATAACCCTGCAATAATGAAAGTGCAGATATAATCCTGCGATAATTGAAAGTGCAAATATAACCTTGGTCAGTCAATGCCGGAATAATGGCTTTAGGGTTATATTTACACATATATATAATAGTTAGGATTATATTTACATATATAAAAAATAACTCAGAGTTATATTTACACTTTCTCCAATCTATAGGATTATATTTACATATTACCCAAAAAAAATTGTAGGACCCATAAGGATTAGTCAACTCGCGGGCCATCTCCATGTGGTGCTGATTATAGCCATGTGCCATGCGCCCGCATTTGAAGCTTTCCAAGCGAATTGACTAAGAGTTCAATCACTTCATGGGACACAGATGGATAAATCAGGGCCAAACCACTTCATGGGGACCTGATTCTCTCGTTTTGGGCATGGGGTCATGCGCCACGGGTCATAAGAATATTTTGAGCCACTTCGAAGCTTCGAGGCTGACGGCGAGTCAGGAGCTTCGATGGCAAAGCTTCGAGCATTCGAAGGTGGAGCTCGAGTTTGTTGGCTAGTTCAAAGGTAGAGCTTCAAACTCCATGGAAACGATGGCTAGTTTGAAGCACCGACAGGTGGTAACATCGGCGCTCGAACTACATAAATCGGCGGTGGAGCTTCGAAGCTGGATTGCCAGCGGCGGAGTTCGAGGGGCCGACGGCGAGCTCATTGGCGGATGGTGGCTTCGAGAAGAAAGGGCTTCGGTGGAGGACCACCGCGTTGACTAGCTTCGAGGGCCCTTCCTTCAGCGTAGGGCAAGTTTTAAGAGAGGCTTGGAAACTCTCGGCGGATTCTTGAGGGGCGAGTTCAAAGGGAGGCTTCAAAACTCTCGGCAAATTCTCGAGAGGCTCATTGGTGGGTTCGAAGCGTCACCAGCGGCAGATTCCAAAGGCCACCACCATCTTCATTTCGAAAGCAACATCGACATATTTCGAAGACCACGACCAGCAGATTTTGTAGTCGCACCACCAGTGACTTTCGAAGGCCACCAGCGGTGTATTTCGAAAGCGTCACCAGCAAAAATCTAGTGAGAGAAAATTCTCTCTGGAGAGAAAAAAGGGCGCAGCCCTTCTCCGGACTTTCCGGGGGCGATTTTCTTCCAGTTTCTCTCCTACGATTCAGAGTTTCCAGCGAGGAATCCGACATTAATGTTGGATTCCTCGTCAGGCATCTTTCGGGGTATGATTTGCGCTTGAATTTGAAGATTTGATCTTTGGATCTGGAGGTTTTGGGTAAAGATCAGACTTTTCGATCTTGAAGTTGTGGATGGAGTGTATTTGATGAAGATCTATCATTGTTCCAAGTAAGTTTTAATCTTTCGTTGATAGATCTAATCTGGATAATTGATGGGGGGCTTGTTTATGTCGAATCTGTGTGGATTTGCATGGAAGATTATTTGTTTATGGTGGATAGTCAATGGGATGTTCATGTTGGATTGGGAATACAGATGAATTTGAAGCATAAAATTTTTTATAGTATTTGGAAGAGTTCATGATGGATCTGTTGAGAGGGCATTCATGTGATCAGGCGGCACACTGTCCATGATTGTTTGCTTTAATTGGAACTTCGATCAGATTGCTATGTTGCATGCCAAGAATTTAAATTTATTTTCTTGACTGATGAACACTCATGTGGGATTCAAGATCTTGGGTGTTTGACTGTTATTGTTCGATGGGGTTGATGGTTTGGGATTAGTCGGATTCAAGACAGATGTTTGGAGTTAATTGATTTAATTGGAATCATTAACGACGCCCAAGGTTTTCTCCTCGTTGTTTCAATCTCATGATAGTATTCGGATCTAGATGAATGGAGGAGAAGATTTTTCGTACAGGATTGGATTATTTGGATGATGATTGTTAGAATTTTCCGGTCGGGTTCGCCGGAAAATAATTTTTCCGGTGGGTTATAATGCTTACCATGCCTTGAAGGTTTTGGATTCGTTTTGGATAAGAAACATCCGATCGGAAAATATATGGGAAATTTTGGATTTGAAGTTAATTTGGAGGTTTGTTTTTTCAGATTTTCCGATCGGGGGTCACCGAAAAAATCCTATTCCAGTGATGGGGAAGCATGAAACAGCCTCCATTCTTCGCCCCTAGACTCGGATTCGTATTTGTACATGCTTGAGATGCATCTCAAGGTTGGACAAGAGGATACATGAGCGTTGATTGTGTTGTTTTTGCTCGTCGGAAAAATGGATTTTCGGCAAGGTGAATGGTAAATTTTTGGTCGGGAAAAGCATGCTCGATTTTAGAGGGGATATTTTCTAGTACTACGTGCAAAATCCGGTCGGAAATCCTTACGAGAAGAGTGGCCAAATTTACGAAAAAAGTTTTGCAATATTTTTGGCGGATTCCGGCGGTTTTTTCCAGATTCCGGCAGGCCTCCGGCACCGGAAAACTGCGATTCCGTTGCCTGGCTGCTTGACCCGTTTTCTGCACCGCCGGGTCACTCTACCCGAGAAGGCAAACGGGTTGGAGGCTGTTAGGGTTTTGGCAAATGGGCCAAGCTGCTGGGCCGAAACCATTGCTGCTGCTGGGCCGAAACCTTTGCTGCTGCTGGGCCGAAAGGACGTCGGGTCGGTTTAAACCGTTTGGCGCGAGGGTGAACCACCTGGCCGGGTCACGCGGTTTGTGACCTGGGCCATGCTCGGGGCTGAAAAGAGAACGCTGATGGGCTGAAAAACCAGCGCGGCTGGGCTGTAAAACCGAAGCTTCTGGGCCACAAAATGGAGTGCTACTGGGCCAAATTAAAATAACTCTTGTGGGCGGAAATCAAGGTACTTGGGGCCTAATTAAAATAGTGAATTTTCCAGCTTAAATGATTTATTCTTGGGCCGAATTTGCTTCATTTTTGGGCTCGAATTTGTGGGTTTTTGTTGAGTTTTGGCCTACTCTTTGGGCTAAAATTGTATTAGGGGAATATTTTCATATTTTCCCCTTGGAGAGTGGGAGAGTAGCCTTTCTACATTTGGTTGTCTGATCATAGGAGTTGGGTAGTGGATTAATTAATTAGCGTACGCAAAATTAATTAATCCATTGCTAGTTGTTACTTGGACTTGACGGTTATTACGCGCTCTATGCTCGCGCTACACTTTATTGTGTTAAATTAGCATAAAGCTGTTCATTCGGATTCAGCAACACCAGCACATCATGGCGATCATTCAAGACCCGAGTACACCACACTCGGCTGCGCTTTTTGTCTACCACTAGCGTCTTCTTCATTATTTCTCTTCAAGACCCGAGATCCGAGTCTCGGCTGCGACGAGGTTTTCATATGAAGAGCCAGTACACATTTTTGGTTGCTATGTATAGGTCCAGATTCACACATTTGGACTTGCAGTTCTTTCTCCCTAGGCTTAGTACTTTCTAGCTTAGGGTTAGCATTTCTTTAAGAATAATTTGGGGGGGGGGGGGTACTCATTTGGGTACCCTCCCCCCCCCCCCCGCGCTTCTTTTTCCCTAGGTTTCTAGCCTAGGGTTGGATTGGTTTTTGTATTTGGTGGGGTCCTTTTAGGGCTCTACTGCAGGTTCCACCGTCTATACTATTTACCTATTTACTCGAAAGCGTCACCAGCGGTGTATTTCGAAACCACCACCAGCGGATTGGAAGGGCATCGTCGATGTCTCTCTAGCGCTGCTCAAAAGTCACCACCAACGTCAAGTTTGAGGGCCACTCTTGGTGAGTTCGATGACAGGTGTCGAGAGGCTGACGCCGAGCTTTGATTGCCAGTTCGATAAAACTTTGGCAAATTCGACGCTGGTTGGTTCGATTGGGTACTCCGGCGGCTCGGCGCTGGTCAGTTCGACTAGGTACTCCGGTGGCTCGAAGGGCAGCTACGGGATCCAGGGACGACGCCGAGGGAGTCGCGCTTGCAAGCTCAAAGGAGAACGGCGGCAAGGCGGACTTTCTGGTTTCGCTTTTGAAGACGGAGACAAGAATTGCCAAATAATTGGTGCATGGACTTACGCGTCACACAATAAGCTCTTAACTTGCGTGTGGATCTCACGCGCTGGGCCTACTCCTTCAACGGGCTGCATTGAGACCTCGCGAGTTCTGCCACCTGCAACTTATGTTGTCCAGAATTCTGCCGGTGATGCTCGCGAGGTGCTGGGGAAGACCTTTGATGGTTGGAAACTCACCAAGGAAACGCTAAAAGCTGTCCGACAGTGGTGATGTCGAAGCTCGCCAGAAAAGACTTTTCCGGCGACCATATTGTGATAACTATTCAACGGAGCAGAGTCACGGTGAAGGATCCAATTTCTCTTGGGTCCCATCGGGCATGCCAATTGAAGCTACGTGAAATCCGATTACACATCGACTATCCCCTTGTTTTGACTTGCAAAAGAAAGCCACGTGGGATAGGGGGGAAATGTCTTCGATGATAAAGTCAGTCCTAATATATGTTATGAGAAATAATCGAGTATTATCCTAATAGGGGACATATCTGAGTATATATACTCCCTCAACCCTAGAGTTTTTATGGGATTACCCTTCAACCAATTGCTTATAGTATATGATTATTCATTATTAGCTTGCGGTCCAATATTATTGGACCATTGAGAATTATACACTATCATCAATCAAGAAATATTCTCTTTAAACAATAAACTCATGGAAAATCATATCAACACATCAACAAGATTATGCAAGAAAGAATCATTCCTCCTAAATCATCACAATAATTGAAGATCATATAATCAAAGCACATCAATCCACCCATACTTTCTTAAACACAAGATCATTCACATAACCCAAACAATTCCTAAAAAAACATACTCACTTTCAAGATTCAAGCTTCACATAACATCGCTAAGTGCTAAACAAAGCAATTAAATATAAAGTTCAAAGGATTATCCAGAATTTGAAGCTAAGAGTTGAAAGATCCACAAAAAAAGAAGCAAAAAGGTTTTTTTTTTTAGAAAAGCTCCAATTTTAGAGTTTCACCAAGAGAGTGTGTGAGTGAGTATTTTTTGAAAAGCTTGAATGAGCTAAATGACTCACAAAGATGATGGAATCTACCATGAATCTAAATTTTCAGCATAGAGGATGATTTAGTGGGAGGTACAAATGAGACAAGGATAGCATTTTTGATATTTCAAATTTGACTGGACAAAAGTACAAATCAATTTATGCACAAGGGAGGTTTGAAGTACTATTTACATCAAACAACCTAAGGAATAAAGGATTTCAGAATTTATGAACCCAAAAAAAAAATGCATTTTTGGCTTAAAATTTTATTTTATTTTTTCTTCAAAAATCTGCATTTTTGGTCCAATTGACCGTTCAAATGGGGTGCCGACACGTGTACCCTCGTGCTAAGAGCATCGGGAAGGATCCCCCTAGTGTTCTGGGCTTCGGCACAAAACCCGTTGGTGTTGTGAGCTTTGGCACGAAACCCCTTCGTGTTGTAGGCTTCGGGACGAAACCCCTCGTGTTGATGGCTATGGCACGAGGCTGCAAAATTCTGACCCTCTTTTTCTTAGTTTCTACCCTTTTTTTGAAAAATATTATCACCCAAATGAGCCCTATTTCCTTCCAATCAAAATCACGAGACTCAAGCTCAAATTTACCAACAAATAGAAGTTTTATCTAAAAAATCCTTATCACACACAAAAACATTCAAAATCTATCTACTAAAAATCATGAAAATAAAACAAGAAGAGACACCGTATTTTTATGGTTAACTTGCCTCCCCTGAGTTCGTTTAAACCGTATCTTAGAATTAACCCGGTTGGAGGTGGTGCGGTCAGAAGATTGAATTTATAGTTCTACACCCATTCCTACTCCTACGCTACCTATAGGGTAGTTAGCAACAAGCATTGGGTTTGTCCACATAGATGCTAGGTCTATGTATCAAATCAAAACAAGATCTCGTACCGGTCGTCAATCCGTACAAGTGAAAGGAATAGCTATTAAAGCACATATGAAAGAAGAGGGGGGGTTTTAGTTTTTCAACTAATAAACATGAAAGTAAGACCACCACAACAATATTAAGCAAGCACTTAGGAAAAATCATTGAGTAACTTTGTCAATCTAATGCTTCTATCCTCGATTCTATCACATAAAGATGTAAACAAACCTAATAGAGTGTCCATAACACGTGGTGTGGCCGATGGCATACACTTCCCCATCCTTGTCACGGTGGGTGCTCTCGCAACCCTCCATCGACACCGCAATCATAATTAGGGGAGTACAACAAGGCCCGACCGTTGTTGCAGGTCTGATTCTCCCCCGTGCAATTACATCTCGTGCTTCCACCATGAATGCAACTACTTCCCTCGGGTCCTATCAATTAGGCCCAAGGGTCGTAGGCACATTATCTATGAAACTAGGGTTTCTTGCAAGCATAGCTTACTACTACTAAGCTATCTCTACCCCAAACCTCTCAGACAACTTTACAAAGTCAGCTAAGACTGGTGCGATGGTAAGTGGATCAGAGTGACATTGAATCTCCCCTGCACACACCCACGCAGACGAGTTCTCCCCCCATACAAACATCCATGTTTCTCTTCCCAAGGGGGAATCGATATTTGCACCTAGCATGAATACAACCAAAAGTGTGTGATTATATGTGGTGTAATATTCATGCATTCAAACTCAAAAGCAAATCACAATAATAGTGAACACAAAAATTAGGATGAACTAGAGAATCTCAAAAGGCATATAGATAAAACCAAGTCACTACAATTATCCCCAAGCTATAAAAACTAATTTAAAAAAGTTAGATCCATGGAAAATATCAAGTTAGATGTTGTGGATCTAAGAAAATAAGATGAAAGGAAAAAGAAAAGGAAAAGAAAAAGAAAAAAAGAAGGAAGAAGAAGAAGTACTCTCCTCCTCCTTCCCTCTAAAATTGAGAGAGGAAAAATCTACTTAATGACTAGCTATGTTTTACTAGAAGACTAAGGCTCCTATATATAGTATTAGAGAATTGGGCCTAAAGTTAGGTCCAAAATAGGCCAAACATAGGTCAAACCCTAATCACCTTTCCCTCTTGCGAGCGAATCTTTCTCGAATGAATTGCACAAATCCATGAACCTTCTGGGGCTGAGATTTAATGAGTTAGGTAGAGCTCGTTCAGACAAAGATTTATAATTGAGAGTTATGGCCAAAATAGTGAGAGAAGAGGTTGCTGCGCGAACCGTGGATAGTGATGCAGGCCGTGAATAGTGCCTCACACCGAATCACTTGGCACGAACCTTTGCTTTGCGCCGAGAACTATTGTCACAACTAATGATTATTAGGCATAGATCTATGAACAAAAGGTGCGGACTGGTGAATAGTGCACGACCCATTTCGGCTGATTGCCATGGGATGCATTGTTTGGCGCAACCCACCATCGGGAAGGACATTTTGCTTAGAACTTTGATTCGGTTGATAAATTTTGGTGTGGAGTGCTAACGAGAAGCTTATTTGGAATCTTTGATCTGCACCCATGGCCGTTGGTGCCATCCATGAACGGCCCATGCCGACCAGTTTGTGCTTCGTCGACTGAACTTCTTTCATTCGCTGCGAATGAACTGTTGGTCCGATTTGATAGTTCTATTAGTCGATTTTATAGTTCTCAAGAAGAAAAATCCAATTAAATTAGCCTTGAATGCTATTTATTTTTGGATCATTCTTAGAACTTTGCGCAACTCATCCGACCATGATTCACCATTTCTACCCTGGCCATTTGAACTCCAACGCCACCTCTCCTTGGCTCCATCCTTATACTACCACGATTTGATGTCTGTAGCCTTCATCTTCTACCCTTATAGAGGTAAATGACATTCGATCTCTTCTACCGACCTTCTGAACAGTCTTCAATATCTTCTAACGCCCTTCCGAACGGTCTTCATTATCTTCTAACGCCCTTCCGAACGGTCTTCATATAGAAAATATATTAAAAAAAACCACGGGAAACCTACTAAAGATGATCATAGGGAAATGTAGCGTGCAGACATAAGTTAACCGAGTCATTTAACTTATTCCAAGATTACCTTATTTCACCCAAAAGAGTAAGAATCTCACAACTCTCACGCTCCCAGAAAAACATAAGTAATCTTACCACCCAAAAGTAAAATGTGGAAAAAGGTAAGGCAAAAAGATAAGTGTATAAGCTAGCTTACATTTCCCAAAATGATCCCAAAGAAATCAAAGAATCATCTTAAAAAACAATCCACCACGGAAGAATGCATACAACCTAGTTTTTTTTATTTTCCCTCAATTTCTTCATTTTTTCCTAAGAGCCCTTTTGTGTTTTCATCCTAACTTTAACACACAAAGGGTACTCACTTCTCACCGTGTTCTACACGGCCTCTCATTTTTCCTAGGCTCGTAAGCTCAGTCGGGCCTAGCCTCTCATTTTTACCTAGGCCTTTCGACCTATCCCGACTTTTCTTAATGTTACCTAAGTCGCCCTTTCAGGTTTTTGACTTGTCCAATTTTATAATTTTTTTTTCAATTTTCCAAAATTTTCATAATGCTCTTAGAAGAGCTATTCGCTAGATAGAAACAACTAAAAAAATCATAAGTGCTATCTAATCCCCTTCCCCACACATAAAGCTTCCATTATTCTCAATGCATATAAAAAATCAAAGAACATATGTTAGGGGAAAGAGATAGGAAAGCACTTATAATGAAAAATAAACACTAAAGTTTACCCTTGATGGAACAATCTTGGAATGTAAAGAACAAGCAACCATCACCTCCATATACTACCTTAAACTCTAGTCAAGAGAGTTCAATTGAACCACTATCATGCATAAAAAATCGAATAAGGAATTGATTCACAGTGGAGAGTTACCTCTTAGGTCTCGATGTGTATGTCTCAAGGGTTTTAAGGGTAGGTGGGTTTTGGTGGTAATTTTGTGGTGGTTGGGTGGTGGTAGGGAAGAAATGATGATTAGGGTGTAGGAAAGTATGTGAGCTTCATGGGACGTGCACATCTACACGCCCCATGAATTTGGGGTTTTGATTCTCCTCATTGTCCACCATTTTGAAAGTCGCAAACTATGTACGTCTACATGGTCCATGAGTTGGACTCCCAATTTGCTCATCTTCCTCCAAGAATATTATGCTTCCTACAAAACAAACATGCACACTAAGTGTAATATTGTCCCAAAAATAAAAGGCTACAGATAGGAAAACACACCAAAAATACTAATCTAATCTAATTCTTTTTCAAAGCTTGGGTTGCCTCCCAAGAAACTCCATATATTTAAGGTCGTTGGCACAACCCTAATGTTATCCATAAGGTGCGGGTTTGTACCTCATCACCTTGGACAACCAAACATTGAGAGATGGGGGTAAGAATCTTCCAAGAGGAAGATATAGTAGAGGAGTCAACCTTAGAAGGAATATGTGGTTTGGAAGCTTAGCATATTCAATTGGCTTCCTTATGGTTTTCTCTAAGGTTTCGAAAAATGTGGGAGTAGGTTCTATCGGTGGAGGATAGGGTGAAAATAGGTAATATGGAAAAGTAAGTATAATTACCTCTTCATAGACTTCTTCACTTCTAAAAAACCATCCCCTTTCCCCTTTAGATTCATCTATCAAAATTTCACATTCAACTAGGGATGGTTCATTTTTGGAATATTGGATTTCTATTTGGCTCACCCTTTTCATCAAATCAAGCACTCCCCCTTCAACTTTCTCAATTCTTGAGAATAGTTGAGTTCCAAAATTGCTACTCTCGCGAAGCATTTGTGATAGGAGTAAATCACTACTCTTGGTCACATTTGCTATAGCTTGCAATATTTCTACATAATCCGATTTGGGAACCAATCCTCGGGATTGATTTTGGGGAATTTGGTAAGTTGGTAAAATCCAATTATTTAACCCAAAGTGTTGGTTTCCCGTTGCGTTTCCATACCAAAAATTCAAGTTACCACTAAACTCTAATTTGGAGAGTCTTTTTTTTTCCATAAACCATCCGAAGATGAGGGAAATTATATTAGGCATTCCCAAGCCGTGTAATAAAACAGAGAAGCGTAAAAACAGGAAAAGAGATGAAGCCGAGGCTTAGTTGAGATTTACAGGAGTAAGCCATAAGCTCTTGAAGCAACAGTAGTTGCTTCCAAAATAATGACAGATATTAAGTTAATAGTTAGAGGATTACAAAAACTATTAGACTAATGGAGAGGATCATCGAACTTGTTAGTGGATCGTAATAACGAAACACAAAGCAGTCAGAATCACCCTCCAAAGTCTAAAGAACATATCCTCCACTTATAGTGAGATCCATCCATGTACATCAATTGAGCAAACTAGTGAAGCCGAAAGCATCCAGCAAGTGAAACCTTCAATCCATAAGCATCCAGTGCAATGAACATAACAGTTTGAAGCCGTATCAACCTACAAGTAGCAGTTCAAATCAGTAGCATCCATTCATTGTAACATCCGTAAGGAAGGAGTACCTATCTGATCTAACCTAATTAAACCCTGGACCGAGTTGGAAAACATAGCAAATCTAAAGAGGGATGAATCGGTCTGAGCTCGAAGACAAGCTTTTGCAAGTGAATCTGCTACCAGGTTTGCTTGCCTCTGAATATGCACAAGGTCAATATCACCCAAAAGTTGGTGAATATCATCTGCTAACTGGAACAATTTCCAGTGTGCCTTTAGAGGATCAGTAACAGACTGAACTGCATTTAGACAATCCGATTCTATGCAAACAGGTGAGAAGTATCCTGCACACTTATTTAAAGCAAACTGAATTGCCTTTAATTCAGCTTCTAGTGGGGAAATAGCATGAGTATATTTAGTATGTACACCTCTGAAGCTACCTCTACTATCTCTAATAATCATTCCAAGTCCACACATCTAATTTGGAGAGTCATGGTATGAGTAACAATTTTGATCTCGTCGGCCTTGGGAACCAACGACTCCTACTTCTCTCACATTTTTCTCTTCTAAGAGCAACACTCTGTAGGGTTGTCGCAATGAAATATACTATAAAATCTCACTCGTTGAGCCTCTATTCTCCCAAAGTCACTCAATCGTGGGCAACACTCCGTAGGATGATCATAATGGCACACCCTGCAAAGTGTCATCTGTTGAATACTTTCCCACTTTTTTTTTTCTTTTTCAACTAAACACAAACAAAGAGAACACACAAAATTCATAATCGTAGTGCAAGATTCCTAGGTTTGCACCAAAAACCCAAGAAATACCTACTCTGGAAAACAACAAACAAACAAAAAAACATGACTAACCACTCTAATAACACGTTATGCCAAATTGATACCTAGACTGATAGCATCCCCGGCAGCGGTGCCAAAATTCTGACTTTTCTCCCCCCATGGTCATTGAAATCATAGCATAGAATTAACCCGATTTGAGGTGGTGCGGTCCAAATATAGAATTTATAGTTTTGCACCCATTCCTACTCCTACGCTACCTATAGGGTAGTTAGCGGTAAGCTCTAGGATTGCCCACAAAGATGCTAGGTCTAATATATCAACTCAAAACAAAACCTCGTATGGGTCATCAATCTGTAAAAGTGACAGGAATAGCTAGTAAAGCACACATGAAAGTTGGGGGAGGGGGGTTTCTTTTTCAAACTAACAACTAATAAACACGAAAGTAAAAAACACAACTATTATATTAAGCTAGCACTTGGGGAAATCATTGAATAACTTGGTAAATATATTGCTTCTATCATCGATTCTTTCACATAAAGATTTTACCAAACCTAATAGAGTGTCCATAACATGTGGTGTGGTCGATGACATACAATTCTCCGTCCCTGTCACGACGGGTGCTTTTGAAACCCTCCATTGACACCGCCATCGTAATTAGGAGAGTTACCACTTGGTCCGACTGTTGTTGTAGGTCTGATTATCCCCCGTTCGATTACATCCCGAACATTCACCATGAATGAAACTACTTCCCTTGGGTCCTATCAATTAGGCCCAAAGGTCGTAGGCACCTTATCTATGATACTAGGGTTTCTTGTAACCCTGGCTTGCTACTATTAACCTATATGTAACCGGAATCTCTTGAAGGACTTTACGAAGTCAGCTAAGACTGGTGCGATGGTAAGTGGATCATAATGACCTCAATTCTCATGTACACTCACCCACACAAAAGCATTCTCCTCCACCGATAAAAACATTAAGGTTTCTCTTCGCATGGGGGCATCAATATTTGCAGCTAGCATGAATACAACCCAAAGTGTGTGCTTATATGTGGTGTAATATTCATGCATTCAAACTCAAAAGACAAACTAACTAGCAAAGTTAAGTAACTATGCTAATCATCAAAAAAACTAAGAAAAAGGGGTAAAAACTACAAAAGATAAAGTATTGGGGGCAATTAATATCAACTTCCAAACCTAATGTAGATTATTGAACCATTCACTCATTCTATCACATTCAATACCTATGGGGAATGCTAAAACTTCCCATTCAAAGATCAACATTCATTCCTTCTTAATAGTAATTTGCAAAGACAAACAACGACCATTTGCAAACCTCATTGATAATCACTCTAGGTAAACCACACCATAAAGGTATTTCATCAATGGCATTATACACGAAGGACCATATATTTGATAACAACAAGCCTTCTACCAAAGACATAGCCATTTAACCAAAAATGACATTCATTAGGCTAAACCTAGAGCAAACCACATTAAAGATTCAACTTTCCATTGCATCTATAGGATAAACATGAGAACAATACACATTAACATATTTATCTTGCAAGAAGCACAACACATTATGCACAAGAAATTCTAATTCAATGTTCTTGGATTCTCATGTCAAAGAGCTAAGAAATTTGCAACTTTCCTAACACCCTAATACTTCAATCATACAAACACTTCATATACTCAAACAACCCATGGCATAAATGAAATAAAACATCACATTTAAACACATGAATGCTAAATAACAAATGCTTCAAGAAAGAGTGAAATAGAGGTTCTTACTACATAGGTGTGGAAGCTTCAATCAATTGCTCCCAAGTACGAAACAAAGCTAGATAATCAAAACCTATAACATAGAACAAAGATCTAAAAAGAAAGAATAAGAAATGGAAGACAATGGTGAAAAACTAGGGTTTTGGAGCCCCCCCCCCAAGTCGGGCTTAGAGAGTTGGGAAAGAAGAGGGTTAAAAGCTATTTATAGTACAAGAAAAAAGGGAGTAAAATGCAAGTTGCGGGGCAAATATCGCGAGTCGCGATGCCTCCGTCGTGAGTCGTGAACAGATCAGGAAATTGTGCGCTCTCAGCTCAACATTTCATGAGTCGTGACACATTCGTTGCGAGTCGCGATGGAAAAATGTCCCGTTTTGTTTTGCTTCCTCCGGGTGAACCGTTGATCCATTTTGAGAGTTCTTGTAGTCGATTTTATAGTACTCGAGAAGGGGAATCCAATGGTACCACTCTTGGAGGCTGATTAATCTCGGAAAAATCTAAGAATTCTGCTTCAAAACATAGATAATTCTTCAACCTTTGCTTTGCTCTCCTTTCTTCACTTTATCTTCTACCACTTCGTCAGTGACCTTCCTTCTTTTACCATGTTTTCGAATGACCTCCACCAAACCACTCCTATGTGATCAAGATCAATCTACAAATTAAACTTACAAAAAGGAATCTAAATGCTCGTAAGGACCAAAATCCACTAGACTGAACTTAGGTTACAAAATGAAGGATTTAGATATAAAAACCGAAAATGGTCATCTAAACCGCTTATCATGTAAACCTACCTAAATCTAGCAATCTTACAACAAAAATATGATAAAAGAGTGATAAATGCTTTGAAAAATACACGCATTTGGCGTCTCATCAAATCTCCTCACACTTAAACCTTACTCGTCCTCGAGTAAACAAGAACAAACCGTAAACTTGCATGTAAAAGTTTTCCCGAAACATCCAACATTATATTCCTAGACTACCCTAACCCCCAAGACATAAGAATCTCTCACACTCTCACATCCCAAAGCCTAAGGTAATCTAAACAACCAACAAACCATAACAAAAGTGAGGTATACATATAATGCCAAGCTAACTTACTCCACTGAAAAAGCCACTCAATAGACAAATCAAGAGAAGCATAATTTTTTTTTTCAATTTCTCTCATTTTTCCTAGGATCACTCTCGGGTTTTCATCCTAGCTTCACACATTTTTCTTTTTCAATGCTCACCCTCACCATTTGCCTCACCATTTGGCCTCTCATTTTTGCATAGGTCGCCTTTCAGATTTTCAACCTATCCGGGCCTCCCACTTTTGCCTAAGTTGCCCTCTTGGGTTTTCAACTTAGCGGGAATTGTTTTTTTTTCATTTTTTTTTCAAACAACACAAATAAAAGTGGAGCATAGGCACTTTGAAAGTCCTTCCCGGTGATGGCAATACTCATTTCTCAATGAATGTTTTCTCCTCCATGTTCACCAACTCTACCCAATATGAAACTTCAATCCATCAACTACGAAGCCACAACTATGCAAATCCCGATCAACACTCACAAAAGACAAAAACTAGTAGTACTCCTAGATGGTGGTTTTGGTAGTTTTTTTTGTGGTAGATTGTGGTGGTATTCTTGTGGTTTTGGGTAAGGGTTTGAGGACATGGTTGAGGAAATTTTTTTTCAAGAAAAGAAAAATACTAATCTAACTTAGAATCTCAGGTTGCCCCCCGAGAAGCTCCATATTTTTAAGGTCATCGGCACAACCCTAATGTTATCCATATGGTAAAGGTTTAAACCCCTTCATCATGAGCATACAAAACTAGAGACGTGGAGGGTACAAAACTTTCAAGAGGAAAGTTTTGTGGAGGTGGAGATGGTTTAAAAGGAGTTGGGTGGTTAGGAGGCTTGGGATTGTCTTTTGGCCCTTCTCTTATCCTCAAAACTTCCAAAAATGGTGGAGTTAGTTCACTAGGTGGGGGTAGGGGTGACGATGCTAATGAATGTAGCACAATCACCTCTCCCTCAATTTTTTCATCCTCAACAACCAGCTCCTCATCCCCATTGAACTCAAACTCATTTCCCATGGGGACCTCACTCACCGAATCCTTGAGTTCAACTTGGGATGGTGTATTTTCGGAATCACTAGTTTCCATTCGGGCCAATGCTTCCAATATACTCTTCGCGTGCCAACTAGAGAAGAGCCAAGTGTCTGGTTCCTCACTAGTAAAGTTCAAGTTTTCTATTGCATTCATGACTTCCTCACGTGTCAAACTTGAACTTCTTTGTTGGGCTTGGTTTTGGGGTATGGTATAAGATGGTGATGGCCAACTATTTTGCTCGTATTGTTGGTTTTTTGGCTCATTCTCATACAACCAATCCAGTTTACCAGTCAATTCCGGGTTGTAAGAATTATGGTATGGATACCATTCTTGGGTTTCTTGCCCTTGAAAACCAACATCTCCTACCTCTTGGTAGCACTTTTCATAATACCATTGGTTTTGGAAACCAAGGGTTCTTTCCTCCTCATAGTGCTTTTCTCTCAACATATAGCAAGACTTGGTAGGATGGTCAGAATGACACATTCTACAAAACCTTGCTCGTTGAACCTCTCTTCTCATCATGGGTTCCCTCAATGTGAGACGTTCCATTTTTTTAAAATTCTCCTTTTCAAAAGTCCAGAATCATATTGCAAGGATTCTCGATAAAAATTCACGAAGAACTCAAGCAATACCTACTCCGAACAAAAATAGTCAAAAAGAAGTGAAAAATAAAAATAACTAGCTAATATGCAACCAAATATGCCTAAACACTTAAAAATAAATGTCTTTTCCCCGGCAGCGGCACCAAAAATTGGGAGGTCATCACCGTTCCTCTCAAAGTTATAATCTATAAGCCCTTTATGCTTACTAAATACAATTAAGTAGATAGTGGTAAATCGGGGTCGTCCACGAAGAAGATGGATTTTCTTAAGCGTTTAAAATATAAGGTTCATATTAAGCTATAAGTAGATATATATATATATATATATATATATATATATATATATATATATAAGCAAATAAATGGGGGGGGGGGGTGTTTGGTTGGTTGTGGTCCTAAGTTATGAAATTAAAAGACAAACTAACTAGCAAAGTTAAGTAACTATGCTAATCATCAAACAAACTAAAAAAGGGTAAAAACTACAAAATATAAAGCCTTGGGGGCAATTAATATCCACTTTCAAACCTAATGTAGATTATTGAACCATTCACTCATTCTATCACATTCATTACCTATGGGGAATGCTAAAACTTACCATTTGAAGATCAATATTTATTCCTTCTTAATAGTAATTTGCAAAGATAAACACCAACCATTTGCAAACCTCATTGATAATCTCTCTAGGCAAACCACACCATAAAGGTATTTCATCAATGACATTATACACAAAGGACCATAGATTTGATAACAACAAGCCTTCTACCAAAGACATAGCCATTTAACAAAAC
Organism: Rubia yunnanensis; assembly: GCA_037428765.1. Lineage (NCBI taxonomy): Eukaryota > Viridiplantae > Streptophyta > Magnoliopsida > Gentianales > Rubiaceae > Rubia > Rubia yunnanensis. Next base: position 80,628,921 of record CM075061.1, on the reverse strand, counting down.
ATAGAATTCATTAGGCTAAACCTAGAACAAACCACATTCAGATTCAACCTTCCATTGCATCTGTAGGATAAACATGAGAACAATCCACATTAACATATTTATCTAGCAAGAATCACAACACATTATGCACAAGAAATTCTAATTCCATGTTCTTAGATTCTCATGTCAAAGAGCTAAGAAATTTGCAACTTTCCTAACACCCTAACACTTCAATCATTCAAACACTTCATATACTCAAACAACTCATAGAATAAATGAATTAAAACATCACATTTAAACACATGAATGCTAAATAACAAATGCTTCAAGAAAGAGTGAAATAGAGGTTCTTACTACATAGGTGTGGAAGCTTCAATCAATTGCTCCCAAGTACAAAACTAAGCTAGATAATCAAAACCCATAACATAGAACAAAGATCTACAAAGAAAGAATAAGAAATGGAAGAAAATGGTGAAAAACTAGGGTTTTGGAGCCCCCAAGTCGGGCTTAGAGAGTTGGGGAAAAAGGGGGTCAAAAGCTATTTATAGTACAAGAAAAAAGAGATTAAAAATGCAAGTTGCAGGGAAATTATCACGAGTCGCGATGCCTCTATCGCGAGTCTCGACCAGATCAGGAAATTGTGAGCTCTTAGGTCAACATTTCGCGAGTCGCGACACATTCGTCGTGAGTCGCAATGGAAAAAAGTCCCATTTTGTTTTGCTTCCTCCGGGTGAACCTTTGATCCGTTTTGGGAGTTCTTATAGTCGATTTTATAGTACTCAAGATGAGGAATCCAATGATGCCACTATTGGAGGCCGATTATTCCTGGAAAAATCTCAAAATTCTGCTTCAAAACATAGATAATTCTTCACCCTTTGCTTTGCTCTCCTTTCTTCACTTTATCTTCTACCACTTTGTCAGTGACCTTCCATCTTCTAACATGCTTTCGAATGACCTTCACTAAACCACTCCTAAGTGATCAAGATCAATCTACAAATTAAGCTTACAAAAAGGAATCTAGATGCTCGTAAGGACAAAAATCCACTAGACTGAACTTAGGTTACAAAATGAAGGATTTAGATATAAAAATTGAAAATGGTCATCTAAACCGCTTATTATGTAAACCTACCTTAATCTAGCAATATTACAACAAAATTATGATAAAAGAGTGTTAAATTCTTTGGAAAATACATGCATTTAACGTCTCATTAGGGTAACAAACTTGATCCTATCGGCCCTGGGAACCAAAAACTCCAACCCCTCTCTCATTTTTGCTCATCCAAGAGAAAGACTCCGTAGGGTGGTTGCAATGACATATCCTACAGAAGATATAATTTATAGTTTTGCATCCGTTCCTACTGCTACGCTACATATAGAGTAGTTAATGGTAATTCCTGGGTTTGTCCACAGAGATGCTAGGTATAATATATCAACTCAAAACAAAACCTCGTACAGGTCATCAATCCACGAGAGTGAAAGAAATAGCTTGTAAAGGAAACGTGCAAATGAGGGAGGGGGGGGGGGGTGGGGTGTGGGGTTCGTTTTTCAAACTAACAACAAATAAGCAGGAAAATTTAAAACATAACAACAATATTAGCTAAGCACTAGGGAATAACATTGAGAAACTTGGTCAATCTAATTCTTTTATCAATTCTTTCACATAGAGATCTAAGTAAACCAATTAGAGTGTCCATAATATGTGGTTTGGCCGATGACATACACTTTCCCATCCCTGTCACGGCAGGTGCTTTCGAAACCCTCCATTGACACTGCTATCGTAATTAATGGAGTACCACATGGTACGAATTTTGTTGCAGGTCTGATTCTCCCCTGTTCAACATTTTGGACTTCTACCATGAATGAAACTACTTCCTTGGGGTTTCATCAATTAGGCCCAAAGGTCGTTCTATAATGCTAGGGTTTCTTGTAACCCTAGCTTGATACTATTAACCTATCTCTAACCGGAATCTCTTGGAGAACTTTATGAAGTCAGCTAAGACTGGTGCGATGGTAAGTGGATCATAGTGGCCTCGATTCTCCCATTCACACACCCAAGCATTCTCCTTCACCCATTAAAACACCCAAGTTTCTCTTCGCAAGGGGCATCGATATTTGCATCTAGCATGAATACATCCCAAAGTGTGTGCTTATATGTGGTTTAATATTCATGCATTTAAACTCAAAAGAAAATCACAATAATATTATGAACACAAAATTAGGATGAACTAGAGAATATCAAAAAGCATATAGATAAAACCAAGTCACTACAATTATGCCAAGCTATGAAAACTACTCTACAAAAGTTAGATCCACCAAAAATATTATGTTAGATTCCATGGATCTAAGAAAATCAGATGAAAGGAAAAGGAAAAGAAAAATAAAAAGAAAAAGAGAATGAAGAAGAAGAAGTACTCCCTTCTTCATTCTCTCTAAACTAGAGAGAGGAAAAATCTACATAATGACTAGCTATGGTTTACTAGAAGACTAAGGCTCCTATATATATTAGTAGATAATGGGGCCTAAAGATAGGCCCAAAATAGGCCAAACTTAGGTAAAACCCTAATCAACTTTCCCTCTTGCGACTGAATCTTTATCGAAGAAACTGCTCAAATTTGTGAATCTTCTGGGGCTGAAATTTAGTGCATTGTATAGAGCTCACAAAGACATATTTTGATACATGGTAGAGGGAAGATGAAAATTGAGAGAGTTATGGCCAAAATAGTGAGAGAAGAAGTGGCTGAGTGGATCGTGAATAATGCCTCGCACCGAATCATTTGGAATGAACCTTTGCCTCATGCTAAGCACTGTTGGCACTAACCGATGAACAATAGATGTATACCTATGGACTGTAGGCATGTAGGCATGGACCATTGAATAATGCATTGCCCATTTCTTCCGTTTGGCACGCCCGTTACCCGTTGGCGCAGGCCGTTGGTTCAAACCATGAACGACTCGTGCCAACTCGTTTGTGCTTTGCCGGCTGATCATCTTTCCTTCGCTACGGATGAACCATTGTTCCGATTTGAGAGTTCTAGTAGTCAATTATATAGTGCATGAGAGAAAAAATCCAATGGAATCAGCCTTGGAGGCTAGTTCTTCTCAGATGATTCTCAGACTTTGGCGCAACTCATCGGACTACGATTCACCATTTCTCCCTTGGCTGTTTTAAACTCCAATGCCACCTTTGCTTGGCTTCATCCTTCTAATACCACGATTTGATGTCTGTGACCTTCACCTTCTACCATTCTAGATGTTAATGACCTTAAATATTTTATACCGTCTTTGTGAACGGTCTTCAATACCTTCTACCGCCCTTATGAACGACCTTCACTTAGAATGTAAATAAAAAGTAACCACGAGTAGCCTACTAAAGATGATCACAAGGAAGATCAATGAGCTTGTGGATACAAGATAACCCTTAGTACCAATTAAGTCTAGAAAACGTGGGATTTAGACAAGAAAACCAAACATGGCCGTCTAAACCCCTTGTCACATAAAATCGACTAATACTAGCAATCCACCAAATAAAAGTAGCAAATCCAACGGTTAACGCAAACATAATGAAGCAGATCAGACTCCCCACACTTAACCCTTTACTCGTCCTCGAGTAAACAAAGACAAGACAAAGAATCAAGCAAAATGTAGCGTGCATACATAAGTTAACCGAGACATTCAACTTATTCCAAGATTACCTTATTTCAACCAAAAGAGTATAAATCTCACAACTCTCACACTCCCCAAAAAACATAAGCAATCTAACCACCCAAACGTAAAATGTGGAAAAAGGTAGGCCAAAAAGATAAGTGTATAAGCTAGCTTACTTTTTTTAAAATTATCCCAAAGCAATCAAAGAGTCATCTTTAAAAAACAATCCATCGTGGAAGCATGCATACAACCTAGTTTTATATTTTCTCTCAATTTTCTTCATTTTTCCTTAGAGGTCTTTTGGGTTTTCTTCTAAGCTTTAACACACAAAGGGTATTCACTTCTCATCTTTTTCCACACAGCCTCTCATTTTTTGCCTAAGCTCGTAATCTAGCCAGGCCCAACCTCTCATTTTTACCTAGGCCTTTTTACCTATTCGGGCTTCTATTAATTTTACTTAAGTCGCCTTTTCAGGTTTTTTACTTGTCCCGATTTTTAACTTTTTTTAAAAAAAAATTCCAAAATTTTCAAAATGCCCATAGAAGAGCTATTAGCGACATAGAAAAAACTAAAATAAATCATAAGTACAATCTAATCCCCTTCCCCACACTTAAAGCTTGAATATCCTCAATATATATACAAAATCAAAGAACATATGTAAGGGAAAGAAATAGGAAAGCACTTACAATGAAAAATAAACACTAAACTTTACCCTTGATGGCACAATCACAGAATGTAAATAACAAGCTACCATCACCTCAATATACTACCCTAACCTCTAGTCAAGAAAGTTCAATCGAACCACTGTCATGCATCAAAAATTGATTAAGGAATTAAATCACAATGGAGAGTTATCTCTTAGATCTTGATGTGTGTGTCTCAGGGGATTTAAGGGTAGGTTTGGTAGTAGTTTGGTGGTGGTTGGGTGGTGGTAGGGAAGAAATGATGATTGGAGTGTAGGAAAGTATGTATGCTTCGTGGGTCGCCATATCTACATGCCGCACGAATTCAGAGTTTTGGTTCTTCTCCTTGTCAACCATTTTGAGCATTGTGAACCATGTACGTCTACATGGTCCATGAGTTGGACTCCCCATTTGCCCATCTTCCGCCAAGAACCATATGTTTCCTACAAAACAAACATGCATACCAAGTGTAATAGTATCCCAAAAACAAAAGGCTACAAATAGGAAAATAAACCAAAAATACTAAACTAATCTAATTTTGTTTCAAAGCTTGGGTTGCCTCATAAAAAGTTTCGTATATTTAAGCTCATTAGCACGACCCTAATGTTATCCATAAGGTGCCGGTTTGTACCCCATCACCTTGGAAAACCAAACATTTAGAGGTGGGGGTAAGAATCTTCCAAGAGGAAGATATGGTAGAGGAAGATTCAACTTTAGAAGGAATAGGTGGTTTTGAAGCTTAGCATATTCAATTGGCTTCCCTATGGTTTCCTCTAAGGTTTTCGTAAATGTGGGAGTAGGTTCTATAGGTGGAGGTTGGGGTGAAAATAGGTAATATGGAAAATTAAGTATAATTACCCCTTCCTCGACTTCTTCACTCCTAACGAAACATTCCTCATCCCCTTTTGATTCATCTTTCAAAATTTCACATTCAACTAGGGATGGGTTCATTTTCGGAATATTGGGTTTCTAGTTGGCTCACCCTTTTCATCAAATCAAGAACTTCCCCTTCAACTTTATCAATTCTTGAGAATAGTTGAGTTCCCTAATTGCTAATTCACTAAGCATTTGTGATTGGAGTAAATGACTACTCTTGGTCACATTAGCTATAGCTTGCAAAATTTCTACACAATCCGATTTGGGAACCAATCCTAGGGATTGGTTTTGGGGCATTTGGTAAGGTGGTGAAACCCAACTATCTAACCCAAAGTGTTGGTTTCCTAATGCATTTCCATACCACAAATTCGAGTTACCACTAAACCTCTAATTTGGAGAGTCGTTGTATGGGTAACAATCTTGATCCCATTGATGAGACGTCAAATGCATGTATTTTCCAAAGCATTTAAATCTCTTTTATCATAGTTTTGCTATAATATTGCTATATTTAGTAGGTTTACATGATAAGGGGTTTAGATGACCATTTTCGGTTTTTATATCTAAATCCTTCATTTTGTAACCTATATTTAGTCTAATGGATTTTTGGTCCTTACGAGCATCTAGATTCCTTTTTGTAAGCTTAATTTGTAGATTGCTCATGAGCACTTAGGAGTAGTTTAGTGAAGGCCATTCAAAAGGATGGTAGAAGATGGAAGGCCACTCAAAATGTGGTAGAAGATAAAGTGAAGAAAGGAGAGCAAAGCAAAGGGTGAAGAATGATCTATGTTTTGAAGTAGAGTTCTGAGAATTTTCCGAGAGGAATAAGCCTCCAAGAGTGGTACCATTGGATTCCTCTTCTTGAGTACTATAAAATCGACTATTAAAACCCCCAAAATGGATCAACGGTTCACCCGGAGGAAGCAAAACAAAACGGGACTTTTTTCCGTCGTGACTCACGATGAGTGTGTCGCGACTCACAAAATCTGGACCTGAGAGCTCACAATCTGGATAGAGGCATCGCGACTCGCTATAACTGCCCTGCAACTTGCGTTTTACTCCCTTTTTTCTTGTACTATAAATAGCTTTTAACTCCCTTCTTCCCCAACTCTCAAAGCCCGACTTGGGGGTTCCAAAACCCTAGTTTTTCATCATTTTCTTCCATTTATTCTTCTTTCTTTGTAGATGTTTATTCTATATTATGGGCTTTGATTATCTAGCTTAGTTTTGTACTTGGAAGCAATTGATTGAAACTTCCTTGCTAATGTCTTGAAAATTGTTTCTATCTATGTATTGCTTTCTCTATTGTGCATTTATTGAGCTTTGAATGTGGATTGTTAATGACATTAATGTTGTTGGAAGCTTGAGTATATGAATTGCTTGTATGATTACTTGTTAGGGTTGGGAGAAAGTAGCTAATTCTCTCCTCTTTTAATGTGGAATCCAAGAGCATGAGTTAGAGCTTCTTAATGATGTTGGTGTGTTGATAATTGCTAGATGAATGTGATGATGTCAAACTCGTTGTCATGTTTGTTTTAGGTAGAAAATGAGAGAAGTCTATGAATGTCGATCGTTCTTGACTAATCTTGTGTAAATGCATGAATTGGTTAAATTCTTAGACACGGTGTAGTGTTTATAAGTATTTCTAAGCTTGTTGGTTCTTCATGCTCAATGCCATCAAAGAGATACTTTTAGTCGTGTTTCGGCTAAGGGAGTCATTGGTGAGGTTTGACAAGAGATATCAAATTCACTCTTGCAAACTACTATCTAAGAAGGATGGAAGATTTATCTTCACAATAAGTAGTCGAAGTAGTGAATAGATTGTTTCACTCGTTCTTGAAGCCTTTGTTATTTAGCATTCATGTGTTCTTAATGCTATGTTTCACTTCATTTATGCCATGGGTTGTTTGAGAATAGGAAGTGTTTGTATGACTTAAGTGTTAGGGAGTTAGGAAAGTGATGAATTCCTTAGCTCCTTTGCATGAAAATCTAAGAACATGAACTTAGAACTTCTTGTGCATAATGTGTTGTGATTCTTGCTAGATAAGTATGTTAATGTGGATTGTTCTCATATTTATCCTATAGATGCAATGAAAGGTTGAACCTTTAATGTGGTTTGTTCTAGGTTTAGCCTAATGAGTGCTATGTTTGGTTAAATGGCTATGTCTTTGGTAGAAGGCTAGTTGTCAGATCTATGGTCTTTTGTCCATAGGTAACAATTGTGATAGAATGAGTGAATGGTTCAATAATCTACATTAGGTTTGGAAGTGGATATCAATTGCCCCCAAGGCTTTGTATTTGTAGTTTTAAAACCCTTTTTCTTAGTTTGTTTGGTGATTAGCATAGTTACTTGACTTTGCTAGCTATCTTGTCTTTCAATTTTCATAACTTAGGACAACCAACCAACCAAACCCCCCTTTTTACATGCTTTTATATGTGTATATATATCTACTCCTAGCATAATATCAACCATTTACATTTAAACGCTTGAGAAAATCCCTCTTCTTCGTGGACGACCCCGACTTGCCGCTATCTACTTAGTTGTAGATAGTAAGCATTTAGGGCTTATAAATATTAGCTTTGAGAGGTACGGTGACGACCTCCCACCCATTGACCTTGGGAACCAACGAATCCTATTGGCAAAATCCTTCATGCATAGTCTGCATCATTCGCTCGTAGAAGTCCGGTGGAGGCTGGGGATAGTGAGGTGGCACATCGTCCTCCTGCATCGGCTCTGTCTCTGGTGGAGGCTGTATGGAGTGCTACTGGGAGTGCTGATACTGCTGTCACTCAGAGAGAGGTAGAGTGCTATCATCATGTTAGATAGAAGCTGGGCCAAGGTCACGAAGCTCGTGCTGGAAACTATCTCTACATGAGTAGTCCGGTGAAATCGCCAAGTCTCCTATAGGTGTGTCAAATTCCAGCTTCATCTGGTTGGGCTGAGGAAGTGCCATGAATGTTACCTTCCTCACACCATACAACCAATGGAAGAGCCCCGTGGTCCATGTGGCACTGAGCATCTTAAATCTAACTAACCTCTCAGTAATGATAAGATAGGATGTGCACCTCCCTAAGCGTGGAAAGTCAGCCGGAGGAACCAATCTCAAGTACTCTACTAAAAGGCCTATCATGCCTCCGATTATGATCTTCCCCTTGGGTTTTCCTGCCACCTCCACAATTCTCTTCATCCATAATTCTTCCGATAGCCCAAATCCTGGCCCCTCACTCGTTAAGTGCCACAGAAAGTGAATGTCATTGTCTAGCACATTCATCGGCTCCGCGGAGCAAAGTACTGAGCTAGCCAACAGACGGTGCATATAACGGAGTGCAAGGTGGATAATGGTGCTACTCTTATCATGGGAATTCTTTTTCCTCATGTTGATGACAATTCAAAAGTGCATGTCATCCTTAATTGATCGCTCCCGGGCCTGTGGGTCCAGCCTGGCCCGTATCTCCGCAGTGTCAAATCCAAAGGTCTCCTCAATCTACGAGATGGTCATTTGCCTAGATATATCATCTAAGTGAAAATAAATGTACCTCTTGCATGGTTGATCGCCTCTCATGCTACTTATACAGATTGTGGATAAGAATTCCAGCGTGTACCTCCGGTAAGAGGGCCTGCTCCTACTCATAAACCTTTCCACTCCCCCTTTTGCGAGGAGGCATCTGACAGGCTGAGTGAGTCCGAGAGCATCTAATGTGGGCACATCGACAAAGCTTGTCTCTAAGAGTTGGCACTTCTCCAAGGCCTCCCACCTTTCTGCATAGGACCCGGTGATCTGGGTCAAACCCATGTACCTATCCGGAGGGGAAGGTACAGGGCTCGATTCCAGAGCCGGTGGAGAAGGCGGAGGTGAAGCGGCAGTTCGCCTACCTTGGGGGAGCCCTAGGTCTCTTCATGGGGACCATATCACTAAGATGCGTAGGAAGAAGAAAAGAGGAAGCCCACAATCAATTCAAAATTGAATTGCTCAAAGTGACAAAACCCCAAATTTCTAGAGTTTGCATTCTTCAAAGATTTTTTTTCCATTTTTAGGTAGAGGTTGGGAAGAAAGGATGGGGTATGGAGTGGTGGTTGTGAGTGGTGGAGGGTGGCTATTAGCGGTGGCGAGTGGTGGCGCTTGGTGGAGGAAAGACTGAGGGCGGTGATGAGGAGCGGGAGAAAACAAAGAACAATGGCTGATTGTGGATATGTGTGTGGCAAATTGGGTTTAGCCCATCATTAAAAGCATATTTGTACGACCGTCGTGACTCGCAACGTGTTCGCCGCCACTCGCTACAGGTGGTCTCGAGGGGTGTTGGGTCTGGCTAGGCTTGAGGATTGAAGATGACACCTTGAGCTCTCGAGAGGCTAGGATCGAGGATTGAAGATGACACCTCGAGGGCTTGTGACTTTGAAGTCTCAAGAGGCTAGGCTCGAGGATGAAAAATGACACCTCGAGGGCTTACAGCTTTGAGGTCTCGAGAAGCTTGGCTCGAGGATGAAAGATAACACCTCGAGGGCTCGTGGCTTTGAGGTCTTGAGAGGCTAGGCTCAAGGATTAAAGATGAAACCTCGAGGACTCAAAGTTTTGAGGTCTCGAGAGGATGATGGATTTTAGGTTTGGCTCGAGTTGAGGGCTTGCTGCCTCGAGATCTCGAGGGGATAATGTCTCGAAGGGCTGGTCTCGAGAACTGGCCTCGAGAGGATGATAGACTTTCAGGTTTGGCTCGAGTCGAGGAATTGCTGCCTCGAAGTCTCGAGAGGATGATGTCTCGAAGAGGTAATGGACTTTCAGGTTTTGCTCCAGTCAAGGGCTTGCTACCTCGAGGTCTCAAGGGGATAAATCTCGAGGGATCACGACGAGGTTCTCACGAGGCCATCACGTCTCGTGAAAAGTGGAGGCAGAGATCTCCATTTTAACAAAATATTTCTCAGTACATCGTGAGTTGCAACGAGGCCCTCGCGGCTTGAAAAACATGGAGGTTGAGACCTCCATTTTAACACAAGATTACTGAATACATCGGGAGTTGCAACCACTCCATCGCGAGTCGTGACAAGGCCCTCACGAGGCCATCGCGCTCGCAGAGAGTTTTAGCCGAGACCCCATTTTCAGTCAAAATCCCTGATCTGGTCGCGATTCATGACGAGCCCCTCGTTAGGATATCGCGACTCATGACGATCTTCTTGCGAGGTCATCGTGACTCATGACCGCTTCTTTCCTAGTACTCATAATTGTTTTTCCTAATTCCTTCTCTTGTCCAAGTCTTTCCTTCTCAACTCCAAGCCTTTCTCCTTTCAAAGTCCAATGCCTTGGCTTCAAAATTGCTACAAAATCATGGAAAAAAAACTTCTGAAAAGCATAAAGCAAAAAAATGAAACTTAATGATAAAATCCAAAACCAAACAGCATTAACGGAAAGTCATGAATGATGATCCGGATGATCAAAACCAAGTTTGTTTAACGTCATCGACACGACTTACTCCCTTTTCTTGGGTTTTACTCACAAATCGGATCGAGGAGATCATCGTCCTCTCCTTTTTCTGGCACAAAATTCTCATGGTAAGGTTTCACACGTTGTTCATTAACCTTGAAAGTATTGGACTTAGCTCGATCTAGAATGTCCACCACACCATGCAGGAATACCTTTACCACCTCAAAAGGACCGATCCATCGGGACCTCAACTTACCTGGGAATAGGCGAATGCGAGATTGGAATAGGAGGACCTTTTGACCAACGTCAAAGTCCTTCATAATGATCATCTTGTCGTGCCACACCTTTGTCTTCTCTTTATATATTTAGGCGTTCTCATAGGAATCCCTCCGAATCTAATCCAGTTTATCTTCAATCTTCTCTTTATAGATTTAGGCGTTCTCATAGGACTCCCTCCGGATCTCATCCAATTCGTCCAATTGTAACTTCTTATGCAAGCCGGCCTTATCTATATCAAGATTGAATTCTTTTACTGCCCAGTAAACCTTGTGTTGAATTTTCACCGGTAGATGACAGGGCTTACCAAACACTAACCGGTATGGTGACATAGCAAGTGGTGTCTTGTAAGCCGTCCTATACACCTACAAGGCATCATTCAACCAAGAACTCTAATCCTTCCGGTTAGGGTTAACGGTCTTTTGAAGGATGAACTTAATTTCCCGATTGATAACTTTGGCCTGCCCGTTGGTTTGTGGGTGATAGGTGGTGGATGTCTTGTGAGTGACGCCATACTTCTTCAAGAGTACCGCTATGGTCCGATTGCAAAAATGGGTGCCATGGTCACTAATCAAGGCTCGGGGTACCCAAAACCTAGAAAAGATGTTATCTTTCAGGAATTCTGCAACCACTTTAGAATCATCAGTCCTAGCGGGTGTTGCTTCAACCCACTTTGACACATAATCAACGGCAAGAAAAATTTATGTGAAGCCATAAGAACTAGGGAAAGGTCCCATGAAGTCAATACCCCAAACATCAAAGATTTCATAGTATAGCATAGCTTTTTGGGGCATCTCATTTCTAGATGAGATATTTCCTACTATTTGACATTTGTCACAAGCCTTACAAAATATATATGCATGCATATTAAAAGTAGGCCAATAAAAACCACTTTCCAAGACTTTCCTAGCGGTCCTTTTAGCTCCAAAATAACCCCCGCATGCATAAGAATGACAAAAATTTAGAATTGAATGTACTTCATTATCGGGGATGCATCTCCTAACAACTTGGTCTACAAATGATTCCACAAAAGGGATCATCCCACACATAATATTTAGCATCACTCTTTAGCTTATCTTTCTATGCTTTAGAAAATTGAGGAGGAAATTTACCAGAGATAAGAAAGTTCACAATGTCGGCATACCATGGTTGAAGGTCCCTGATAGCGAACAATTGTTCATCGGGGAACTCCTCCCGTAATTGCTCCTTCATTTATAGATTTACCTTTCTATCTTGGCAGGGTGCCAACCGGCTTAGGTGATCAGCCACGAGGTTCTCTGCGCCTTTCTTGTCTCGCACCTTTAACTTAAATTCACTCAGGAGTAGGATCCACCTAATCAATCTTGGCTTAGCCTCTTTCTTTGTCATTAAATGACGAAGCACTGCATGGTCAGTGTACACAATAACTTTTGTACCAAGCAAGTAAGATTAAAATTTTTCCAAAGAAAATACCACTGCTAGCAACTCCTTTTTGGTGGTGGAATAGTTTCTTTGGGCTTCATTGAGAAACATGAATGCATAGTAGATGGCGTGAGGTGCTCTCCCTACCCTTTGACCAAGTACCGCTCCAATGGTATAATCACTAGCATCGCACATAATCTCAAAAGGCCACGACCAATTCGGGGGTTGTATAATAAGGGACGAAACTAACCTTCCTTTCAATGTATCAAAGGCCTCTTTACAACCCTCATCCATCACAAATTCCACCTCTTTTTGCAACAACTTGCATAAAGGGTATGCTATCTTTGAGAAGTCCTTGACGAATCAGTGATAGAATCCTGCATGGCCAAGAAAAGAGCGCACTTTGCGCACATTAGTAGGATAAGGAAAAGTTTGAATTGTGTCTATCTTTGCTTTGTCAACCTCAATACCCTTAGAGGAGACAACATGGCCTAAAACAATACCCTGCTCTACCATAAAGTGACACTTCTCAGAATTTAACCCAAGATTAGTATCAATACAATGTTTAAGAACTTGTGCCAAATTTGCTAAACAGTTGTCAAAAGAATTACCATGAATGGTAAATCATCCATTAATACCTCGGAAAAATTTTCAACAAATTCTGAGAAAATTCTTACCATACACCTTTAGAAAGTTGTGGGTTCATTACATAACCCAAAAGGTATACGTCGGTAAGCAAACGTACCAAAGGGGCACATGAAGGTGGTCTTTTCTTGGTTTTCTAGGGTGATAGCCACTTGAAAATACACCGAGTACCCATCCAAAAAGAAATAGAAGGGGTGGCTTGATAAAATCTCAAGCATTTGATCTATGAATGGCAATGGGAAGTGATCCTTCCAGGTTTCCGCATTTAGCCTACGGTAGTCAATGCAAACGCACTACCCATTTTGAACTCGGGTGGGCACCTTTTCTCCCTTCTCATTTTCGACCATCATCACCCCACTCTTACTGGGTACCACTTGAGTTAGACTCACCCACTTGCTATCCAAGATTGGATAGATCATGAACGCTTGGAGTAACTTGAGGATTTCTGCCTTCACCACCTCCATCATCAGTGGGTTTAAACGGCGTTGGGGTTGCCAGGCGGGTCTTGAATCTTCTTCCAACAAGATTCTATGCATGAAAGTGGATGAACTTATGCCTTTGATGTAGGCAATAGTCCATCCAATTGCTTCCTTGTTCTACTGCAACACCACTATCAATTTTTCTTCTTGCTCCTTGGTGAGCTTGCTTGAAATGATGACCGGAAGTGTCTCCCCTTCCCCAAGAAATGCATACTTGAGGTCACTTGGTAACAGGTTAAGCACAATCACCGGTGCCTTCACAAGTGATGGGAGGAATTCTGATTCTTCGGGTTCCTCTAAGATTAGAGGGCCGGGACTTTGTACAACTTCCTCAAGAGTGCTTAACTCCTCAATGCTTTCCTTCAAGTTAGTACTCATGAAATATACAAGACATGCATTTTCAACATCATTTTCCAAAGAAACTAACAAGGAATCATCACCACTCAATTAAAAAACATCTTGGTCCACATTGTCAAAAAAAATCAATAGCATGGCAAGAATACTCTTCAAGAGGATACTCCATAGATTCATTTATGCTAAAATCTACTTTAATCCCATCAAATTCCATGGTGAGGGTACTGTTATGCCCATCAATGATGGTCCTAGAGGTCTTCAAAAATGGCCTCCCCAATAAGATTGGGGTGGTATGTTTATAATGCTCCATGTCTAGGACATAAAAATCCGTGGGGAATATTAAGGAATCCACCCTAACCTGCACATCCTCGACGATACCCTTAGGGTACGCACTAGAACGAACGGCTAGTTGGATTACCACCCTAGTTTTGTGCAAAGTACCAAGATTGAGGGTTTCATACAAAGAATAAGGAATCACATTTATCAATGCACCTAAGTTAAGCATTGATTTTTCAAAATGTGTATTTCCTATCATGCAAGAGATCGTGAACATGCCGGGATCACTACATTTAGGGGGTAACTCCCTTTTGCACAAAGAGGAGACATGTTCACTTTTCCCATTTTTAAGCTTGTTCTTCGTTCTTTGTTTCCTATTTACTACACATAATTCTTTCAAAAATTTTGTATAGCTAGAAATTTGTTCAATCGCATTCAAAAGAGGGATATTTACCTCACACCTACGAAATACTTTATAGATGTCCTTGTTGGATTTCTTCCTCCTTTTGTCTTTTAGAGCTTCCGGGAATGGTAGCTCCGGCACATATGGGGGAATCTCCACTACTCTTGCCTTCTTGTGAGGGGGGGATGAAGGTTCAGAAATGGAGGTTGATTTCTCAACTGTGATCTCCTCTTCCTTCCCCTTCCCTTCCTTGCTTGCTCCTTGGCTTCCTCTTTGTTCTCATCTTTCCCTTCTTTCTCAAGCATTTCAAGCTTCCTAGGTTCATCCTCAATAACTTCACCAACTGTGGGAGATTCAACCTCTTTACCACTTCTCAAAGTGATAGCACTTGTATTTTGTTAAGGGTTGATCTCCGGCTGGAAGGGTAGCTTACCCTTTTCTCGGGCTTCCATCTGATTCAACACTTGAGCTATTTGGCTCACTTGAGTTTACAAGTTCTTGATACTCACCTTGGATTCATCTTGGAATTTATCACTTTTTTCTGCGCACATGCCCAACCTTTGAATGGCTTGCATCGCCTCTTCCTATGTTAGCCCCGAGCTCTCCCCTTGGTCTCTGGGTTTTTTTAGAGCCCTTGAAATTGTTGTTGAGGTGGCCTATATTGTTGTTGAGGAGGCCTATATGGTTAAGGGCTTTGGCTTCCTTGAGGGTTTCCATACTGAACGTTCGGGTTATCACGATTTCCTAAATTGTACGGCTGGTTTTGGTACCCTTAATAACCTTGGTAGCCTTGGTTACCTTGGTAGCCTTACCCACCTTGATATCCTTGGTTGCCTTGGTATCCTTGATTCCCTCGATATCCCATGGCACTTACCTCTTCAACATAATTCTCTTGTAAAGTGGGGCAAGTGTCCATAGGATGCGCCAAGTAACAAATTTCACATGATTTAACATGTGGCGCATTCCCATAACACTTACCTCTTCAACATAATTCTCTTGAAAAGTGGGGCAAGTGTCCGTAGGATGCACCAAGTAACAAATTTCACATGATTTAACATGTGGTGCATTCCCGGGCTTCGTCATCAATGATTTCACCATAGATGCAAGGGCCTAGACTTGATCATCGAGCTTTCCACTATTTGAAGAATCACTTGCTAGCGTTGGATTTCTTCTTTTCAAATTGGCCCTTGAGCTAAAGTTTCTCGATTCCTCCACTAGCTCTTCATACAATTGCATAGCTTCGGAGGATGTTTTGTTTGCAAGGGTACCACCACAAGAACGCCTTACCAACCTTTGATCTTCATCTACATTTGGTTGGTTGTGGTCCTAAGTTATGAAATTAAAAGACAAAATAGCTAGCAAAGTTAAGTAAATGTGCTAATCATCAAACAAACTAAGAAAAATGGGTAAAAACTGCAAAAGATAAAGCCTTGGGGGCAATTAATATTCACTTCCAAACCTAATGTAGATTATTGAATCATTCACTCATATTATCACATTCATTACCTATGGGGAATGCTAAAACTTCCCATTCGAAGATCAACATTTATTCCTTCTTAATAGTAATTTGCAATGAAAAATAACGACCATTTGCAAACCTCATTGATAATCACTCTAGGCAAAAAACACCATAAAGGTATTTCATTAACGGCATTATACACGAAGGACCATAGATTTGATAACAACAAGCCTTCTACCAAAGACATAGCTATTTAACAAAACATAGAATTCATTAGGCTAAACCTAGAACAAACCACATTCAAGATTCAAGCTTCCATTGCATCTATAGGATGAACATGAGAACAATCCACATAAACATATTTATCTAGCAAAAATGATAACACATTATGCACAAAAAATTCTAATTCCATGTTCTTGGATTCTCATGTCAAAGAGCTAAGAAATTTGAAAATTTCCTAACACCCTAACACTTCAATCATACAAACACCTTATATTCCCGAACAACCCATAGCATAAATGAAGTAAAATATCACATTTAAACACATGAATGCTAAATAACAAATGCCTCAGGAAAGAGTGAAATAGAGGTTTTTACTAAATAGGTGTGGAAGCTTCAATCAATTGCTCCCAAGTATAGAACTAAGCTAGATAATCAAAACCCATAACATAGAACAAAGATCTACAAAGAAAGAATAAGAAATGGTAAAAATGGTGAAAAACTAGGGTTTTAGAGCCCTCAAGTCGGGCTAAGAGAGTTGGGGAAGAAGGGGGTTAAAAGCTATTTATAATACAAGAAAAAAGGGGAGTATAATGATTGTTGCAAGGCAATTATCGCGAGTCGCGATGCCTCCGTCACGAGTCACGACCAGATCAGGAAATTGTGAGCTCTCAGGTCAATATTTTGTGAGTCGTGACACACTTGTCGCAAGTCGCGATGGAAAAAAGTCTCGTTTTGTTTTGCTTCCTCCGGATGAATCGTTGATCCATTTTGGGAGTTCTTGTAGTCGATTTTATAGTACTCGAGAAGTGGAATCCAAAGGTGCCCCTCTTGGAGGCTGATGCTTCTCAGAAAATTCTCAGAACTCTGCTTCAAAACATAAATAAGTCTTCACCCTTTGCTTTGCTCTCCTTTCTTCACTTTATCTTCTACCACTTTGTCAGTGGCCTTCCATCTTCTACCATGCTTTCGAATGGCCTTCACTGAAAAACTTCTAAGTTCTCACAATCAATCTACAAATTAAGCTTACAAAAAGGAATCTAAATGCTCATAAGGACCAAAAATCCAGAAGACTAAACATCGGTTACAAAATGAAGGATTTAGATATAAAAACCAAAAATGGTCATCTAAACCGCTTATTGTGTAACCTACCTAAATCTAGCAATCTTTTTTTTTATGAAAGTTTTGTATATAGATCAAATCAAACCAAAAGATTTTTTAGGCTATCGCTCCTAGCCTTTTACAAGAAAAAACCCCTATCAAAACTTGCTATTTAAAATCAAACAAACAACCAGCTCTATATTCTATATAGGCTAATATTCAAAATTTTCTTTCCATCTCTTGTTGCTCCTCCATTTGCATTCAGCTTCAACTTGGGCAGCCAAGGTCTCCATCTTCAAATCTTCTTGGCAAAAGATTCTCTTGTTCCTTTCATTCCATATTCTATACAAGGCACTAGTAATCTTCATCAACATCAAGTCTTGCCTTTTTCTTACCATCATCAACAAACATCTTTTTACTTGCCTCATGTTGCTCATATCCCTCAACTTCAAAATTTTCATCAACCCCCTAGTGTATGTACAACTCGAAAACAAATGGGTTGCTGTCTCATCCACCTCATCACATAAACTACAACTTTGTTGTGTCTTCAAAATCCCAAATTTTTGCAATCTATCAACCGTGGGCAGCCCTCCCTTCAATAGGATCCATAGGAAAATTCTATGCTTAGGTAAAATGTTTTTGTCCCAAATTACCTTTGCATAGTCCCTTTTGCTTCCTCCCTTCATTTCATCATACACAATCCTTGTCTTCAACTTGCCTTCCTTGTCCAAACAACTCCCAAGGGTTTGGAAGTGTTTATCTTTCAATTTGCACAACATCTTCCAATGCCAACTAGAACTTACCCCTCCTTTGCTTCCTTGTAGACATCCACCCTTTATGTAATATGCTTGAATCCACCTTACCCAAAGAATATCTTTCTTTGAGTTTAAATCCCACAATTGCTTACATAGTGCTGCCTTGATCCAAATGGAAGGATCTCTAATCCCCAATCCTCCAAAATTTTTGCTTCTACAAATTTTGTCCCAAGAGATAGGAGTATAACCCCTTTTCCCTTCTTCTCTTCCCCACAAAAAACATCTACAAATTTTCACAATCTCCTCATGAACACCCTCAGGTATACTTAGTATACTAGCCCAAAATCCAGCTATACTTAGTAAAACTGAATTGATCAATTGCACCTACCCTGCATAAGAAAGAACACTTGAATTCCAACTATGCAATTTTCTTCTAATTTTATCCACTATTTACTCACAATCTTGCTTCCTCCACTTCACATTAGACAAAGGCAGCCCCAAATATTGCATAGGAAAATCCCCTCTTGTTACATTTAACACTCCAGCCAACAAGTCTTTCTCCTCTTCATCCATTCTAGAAAAGTAAATTCTAGATTTTTGCTCACTTATTGCAAGACCCGAGACCTCCATAAACCTCTTCAAGCAACCTTTTACACCCTCCATGGATTTTTGGTTTGCTCCACAAAAGATAAGCAAATCATCAGCAAACAACAAAGTATGCACACCAACCTTTTTGCATCTTTGGTGGAATTCTATGTGATGCTCCTTGTACTCCTTTGCCATAATTCTTGTAAGGTACTCCATGCTCAAAAAAAGCAACAAGGGGGATAGAGGATCCCCTTGTTTAACTCCTCTTCTACCCATGAATCCTTCAGAATACCTCCCATTCAAAACAAAGCAAAATGATGACTTCATAGTACTTCTCTTTATCCAATCTATCATCAACCCGGGGAAATTTAAAACCTCAAGCCATTTAATAAGAAATTTCCAGCTTATACAATCAAAGACTTTGCTAATATCCACTTTAACAACACAACTTCTCTTCATGCCATCAACATTGTACTTATGCAACAATTCTTGTGTTAAAATGATGTTGTGTGATATGTGCCTACCTTTCACAAAAGCACTTTGATTCTCACTAATCAAACAAGGCAACACCTCACAAAGTCTTGCACAAATTACTTTGGTTATCACTTTATAAAGTACGGAGCAACAAGCAATAGGCCTATAATCACATGCATATTGAGGTTGACTCACCTTTGGGATCAAGGATATCACGGCTTGATTCAAAGAGTTTGGAATTTCTTCCCCCTTGAAAAAACTTTGTACGGCCAACACCATACTTCCTCCAATTATCTCCCAATTGCTCCTAAAAAATTGGCTTGTATAACCATCTCTCCCCGGGCTTTTGTTAGGATGAATCCCCCAAAGTGCTTTCTTCACCTCCTTTTCACCAATTGGTTGGATTAAGGATGCTTGTTGTTGTATGCTTAGAACTCCACCAAAAATAGCCAAGTTTTCCTCCAAATCTTTAGTTTCCCAATAGACTCCCAACTGGCTTTCATAGTGTCTCTTCAAATGTTCTTCAATCTGGTCTACATTGGATAATAATCTACTCCCCTCCTTTATGTTCAAAATTTGGTTCTTGTATTGCCTTGTTCTTATAGAAGCATAAAACAACTTTGTAGGCCTATCCCCCTCATGAAGCCATTGCACTTTAGCTCTTTGTTGCAAGAACTTGTATTCAGCCTCCTCCAATTCTTCAAGCACTTTCCTTGCATCAAATTCCACCCTTTGCCTCCTTTCATCCCTTGGTTCTTCATTCAACCTCTCTTATGCCAAAAGCCATTCCTTCTTAGCCTTCTCCACCCTTTCTCCAATCTTAGAGAACTCCCTTCTATTAAGCATATTCAAAGGCTTTTCCATGTCTTCAAGAAGCTTTCCAAAATCCTTCATTGTGCTCACCTTCCTCCAAACAGCTTGGATTGTCCCCTTGAAATGTGGTGAGGCCTCCCAAATATTGAAATATTTGAAGCTCTTCCTCTTCTTCTTGTCTTCCTTATGCCAACTCAAAATGATAGGATAGTGATCCGAGAGTGTGTCCGGTTTTACCTCACAAAAGGCTTGGCCAAGCCTCCTTACCCACTCTTGGTTTACAATGCCCCTATCAATTTTGCTTTTTATCAACTCCCCCACTTCCCTTCTATTGCTCCAAGTAAACATTTGGCCAATAGTTTTAATTTCAACCAACAAACTAGCCTCCATCACACCTTGGAAATCCAAGACTTCCTTTTCTTCAACATCGTTTCCACCTTCTCTATCCCCAAAATCCAAGAGAGAGTTAAAATCTCCTATGATCAGCCATGGTTTATCATCTCTACTCCCTTGCCCTTTTAGGAACTCCCACATTGGTTTTCTCTTTTCAGTGGTGTTATGGCCATACACCACCGTCAAGAAGAATTTCAAGTATTGCTCCTAGTCAACCCATCAAAATCCATCCATTGATCCCCAACATTCAACACCTTCATATCATAAAAATCAGCCCTCCAACCTAGCCAAATTCTCCCCCCTACAACATTCCCATTTGTTATCAACTCCCAACCAAGCCCTATTCTCCCTCACATTTTTTTTTGGTTTTCTTCTTTTACTTTAGTTTCCAATAGCCCCAAACAACCTATATGACTAAGCATACAAAAGATTTTCACCCTCCTATGCTTCTCACATTTATTCAAACCCCTAACATTCCAACAAGCAAATCTGCTATTCATAAGGAGGGTCGGATAAGAGAGTATACCCATTACCTTCACTCCTTGAACTCCTCGGATCTTCTTCTTTCTTCCTTGCTGACCTTATTCCTTTCTCTACCATTTTGAACTCAATCTCCTCCCCTAGCAGCCCTTTAACTTCCCTTTGCTGCTCTTTAGCATCCCTTTGTTGCCCCTTAACAACATCTTTCACTCCATCTTGCTTCTCATCTTCTTTCACAATCCTCCCAATTGGCACATAAATCCTCCTATTTGTTTGACATTTTTCAGGTCCATTTTCCTTCCTACACACCTCCTCATTATGCCCAATCATCTCACATTTTCCACATTTAGTTGGCTTCCATTCAAAACAGATTTGTTGGCTAACAATCACCTTGTTTTCATTAAGGTAAATCAACTTATCCGGCAGGGTATCACTTATCATCACCTCAACTTGCACCCTTGCAAAATCCAGCCTCTCCTTCTCTTGTGTTGCTCTATCAAGATTCAAAGGCTTCCCAAGTGGACTTACTATCTTACTTATGAGTTTTGGTTACCAATACTTCAATGGCAATCCGGGAAGCTGAATCCAAACCGTGACAACATTAGGTTCTTCAATCACACCTTCTTCATTCCAATCTTTCATTAAAATGGGTTTCCCATCAAAGAACACCACTCCTTTCTCCAAAACAACCTCTTTATGCTCCTTACTTTGAAATTTAACCATAAAAACTCCTGAATTTAGAAGCCATACCTTGTTGATTCTTCTTCCCCAAATCCGAAAAAAGAACCCCTCCATGACTTTGAATGGTGGGTTGCTGCCCAAAACCTTGCACATAATAGTAGTCTCCCATTGCTTTGAGCTTTCTTCCACCCCCTCCATGGTGATTTCACCCATAAACAGCCCATCTATCTCCACGGGTTGGTAATATTGGATCTCCGTCGAGTTAGATTTGAGTATAGAACTCCAAGATCTGACCTCCTTCTTGCTCTCCTCCTCCACTTCTTCACTCCAAACAATTTTTCTCCCTTCTTTAGAGCTGCTGAAATTCGAAATTAAACACTCATTTTTTGCTTCTTCAAAAACTTCTTTTTCTTCCACTCCTTGGCTTTTAGCTTCTTTAGGGCCTGAAAGTGACTTGTCAAGAACACTCTTCAGCCCTATTTTGTTTTTTCCCTTGCCCTCATCCTTCAACAAAGCCAAGCTGATCACCTCCTCCTTCAAAAACATTTTTCTCTCCTTTGATTGTTGTGTTTTCCCTTTATACTTAGTGTTAGATCTCCTCATGGTGTGAGGATGGCAAATTCAAAAGAGAATTACCAGATCTGAAATAAGAAAAAGGGAAGAACACCCATACTATGTGAAAATCACCCCTAGTACTTTAGGTGGCCTATGAATCGAAAAGTAAATCTAGCAATCTTACAACAAAAATATGATAAAAGAGTGTTAAATGCTTTGAAAAATACATGCATTTGACGTCTCATCAAGGTAACAATCTTGATCCCATCGGCCTTGGGAACCCAAAACTCCTACCCCTATCTCATTTTTGCTCATCCAAGAGAAAGACTCTGTAGGGTGGTTGCAATGACATATCCCACAGAAGTTAGAATTTATAGTTTTGCATCCATTCCTACTGCTACGCTACATATAGAGTAGTTAGCGGTAATCCCTGGGTTTGTCCACAGAGATGCTAGGTATAATGTATTAACTCAAAACACAACCTCGTACGGGTCGTCAATCTGTGCGAGTGAAAGAAATAGCTTGTAAAGGAAATATGCAAATGGGGGGTGGGTGGGTGGGGTGTGGGTTGGTTTTTCAAACTAACAACAAATAAATAGGAAAATTTGAAACATAACAACAATATTAGCTAAGCACTAGGGAAAATCATTGAGCAACTTGGTTAATCTAATGCTTTTATCCTCGATTCTTTCACATAGAGATCTAAGTAAACTAATTAGAGTGTCCAAAATATGCGGTGTGGCCAATGACATACACTTTCCCATCCCTATCATGGCGGGTGCTTTCGAAACTCTCCATTGATACCGCCATCGTAATTAGGGGAGTATCACATGGTCCAAATTTTGTTGCAGGTCTGATTCTCCCCCATTTTATTACATTCTGGACTTTCTCCACGAATAAAACTACTTCCCTGGGGCTCTATCAATTAGGCCCAAAGGTCATAGGCACATTATCTATGATGCTAGGGTTTCTTGTAATCCTAGCTTGCTACTATTAACCTATCTCTAACCGGAATCTTTCGAAGGACTTTATGAAGTCAGCTAAGACTAGTGCGATGGAAAGTGGATCATAGTGACCTTGATTCTCCCGTACAACCCAAGCATTCTCCTTCACCCATTAAAACATCCAAGTTTCTCTTCGCAAGGGCCATCGATATTTGCACCTAGCATGAATCCAGCCCAGAGTGTGTGCTTATATGTGGCGTAATATTCATGCATTCAAACTCAAAAGAAAATCACAATAATATTATGAACACAAAATTAGGATGAACAAGAAAATCTCAATAAACATATAGATAAAACCAAGTCACTAAAATTATGCCAAGCTATGAAAACTACTCTACAAAATTTATATCCACGAAAAATATTAAGTTATATTCCATGGATCTAAGAAAATCAGATGAAAGGAAAAAGAAAAGAAAAAGAAAAAGAGAATGAAAAAGAAGAAGTACTCCCTTCTTCCTTCTCTCTAAACTAGAGAGAGGAAAATTCTACATAATGACTAGCTTTGGTTTACTAGAAGACTAAGGCTCCTATATATAGTAGTAGATAATGGGGCCTAAATATAGGCCCAAAATAGGCCAAACATAGGTAAAACCCTAATCAACTTTCCCTCTTGCGGCTGAATCTTTATCGAATAAACTGCTCAAATTCGTGAACCTTCTGGGGCTGAAATTTAGTGCATTGGATATAGCTTTAAAAGACACATATTTTGATACATGGTAGAGGGAAGATGAAAATTGAGACAGTTATGGCCAAAATAGTGAGAGAAGGAGTGGCTGGGCAGATCGTGAATAGTGCCTCGCACCGAATCACTTGGCACAAACCTTTGCCTCATGCTAAGCACTGTTGGCACGAACTGATGAAAAATAGTCACATACCTATGGACTGTAGGCATGTAGGCATGGATCGTTGAATAGTGCATGACCCCGTTTCTTCCGTTTGGCGCGCCTTTATCAGGAAGGGCATTTTGCTCAGAACTTTGATCCGGGCCTTCAAGTTTAGCGCAGGTAGCTATTGGGATTATGATTTTGGAGTCTCATATCTCTACCATTCCCATTGGCACATGCCGTTGTTGCAAACCATGAACAGCTCATGCCAACCCATTTGTGCTTCGCCGGCTGAACATCTTCCTTCGCTACAGATGAACCGTTGTTCCGATTTGAGACTTCTAGTAGTCAATTATACAGTTCCCAAAAGAAAAAATCCAATGGAATCAGCCTTGAAGGCTTGTTCTTCTCAGATCATTCTCAGACTTTGACGCAACTCATCGGACTACGATTCACCATTTCTCCCTTGGCCGTTTTGAACTCCAATGCCAACTTTGCTTGGCTCCATCCTTCTAATACCACAATTTGATGTCTGTGACCTTCATCTTCTACCATTCATCAGGTTAATGACCTTAATTCTCTTCTACCATCTTTGTGAACGGTCTTCAATATCTTCTACGGCCCTTATGAACGGCCTTCACATAGAATATAAAAAAAAGTAACCACGGGCAGCCTGCTAAAGATGATCACAAGGAAGATCAATGAGCTCATGGATACAAGATGTCCATTAGTACCAACTAAGTCTTGAAAATGTGGGATTTTGATAAGAAAACCAAACATAGCTGTCTAAACCACTTGTCACGTAAAATCAACTAATACTAGCAATCTACCAAATAAAAGTAGCAAATGCAATAGCTAACATAAACATAATGAAGAAGATCAGACTCCCCACTCTTAACCCTTTACTCGTCCTCGAGTAAACAAAGACAAGACAAAGAATCAAGCAAAATGTAGCATGCAGGCATAAGTTAACTGAGGCATTCAACTTATTCCAAGATAACCTTATTTCAACCAAAAGAGTAAAAATCTCACAACTCTCACACTCCCTGAAAAACATAAGCAATCTAACCACCCAAAAGTAAAATGTGGAAAAAGGTAGGCCAAAAACATAAGTGTATAAGCTAGCATACTTTTTTGAAAATTATCCCAAAGTAATCAAAGAGTCATCTTTAAAAAAATATCCACCGCAGAAGCATGCATACAACCTAGTTTTATGTTTTCTCTTATTTATCTCATTTTTCCTAGGAGGCCTTTCGGGTTTTCACTTCTCATCTTTTTCCACATAGCCTCTCATTTTTTGCCTAAGCTCGTAAGCCTAGCCAGGCCCACCCTCTCATTTTTACCTAGGCATTTTGACCTATTCGGGCTTTTCTTAATGTTACTTAAGTTGCCCTTTCAGGTTTTTCACTTGTCCTGATTTTTGACATTTTTTTAAAGTTTTCCAAAATTTTAGTAAAAAAAAAACTAAAAAAAATCATAAGTGCAATCTAATCCCCTTCCTAACACTTAAAGCTTGCGTATCATGAATATATATACAAAATTAAAGAACATATGCAAGGGAAAGAAATAGGAAAGCACTTATAATGGAAAATAAACACTAAACTTTACCCTTGATGGCACAATCATGGAATGTAAAGAACAAGCTACCATCACCCCAATATACTACCCTAACCTCTTGTCAAGAAAGTTCAATCAAACCACTATCATGCATAAAAAATTGAATAAGGAATTAAATCACAATGGAGAGTTACCTCTTAGGGCTCGATGTGTGTGCCTCAGGGGTTTTGAGTGTAGGTTTGGTAGTAGTTTGGTGGTGGTTGGGTGGTGGTAGGGAAGAAATGATGATTGGAGTGTAGGAAAGTATGTAAGCTTCATGGGTTGGCACATCTACATGCCGCATGAATTCAGGGTTTTGGCTTTCCTCCTAGTCCACCATTTTGAGCGTCACAAACCATGCACGTCTAAATGGTCCATGCGTTGGACTCCCCATTTGCCCATCTTCCGCCAAGAACCATATGCTTCCTACAAAAAAAATATGCACACCAAGTGTAATAGTGTCCCTAAAACAAAGGCTACAAATAGGAAAATACACCAAAAATACTAAATTAATCTAATTTTTTTTCAAAGCTTGGGTTGCCTCCTAAAAAGTTCCATATATTTAAGCTCATCGGCATGACCCTAATATTATCCATAAGGTGCGGGTTTGTACCCCATCACCTTGGACAACCAAACATTTAGAGGTGGGGGAAAGAATCTTCCAAGAGGAAGATATAGTAGAGGATGAATCAACTTTAGAAGGAATAGGTGGTTTTGAAGCTTAGTATATTCAATTGGCTTCCCTATGGTTTCCTCAAAGGTTTTTGAAAGTGTGGGAGTAGGTTCTATAGGTGGAGGTTGGGCCGAATATAGGTAATATGGAAAATTAAGTATAATCACCCCTTCCTCGACTTCTTCACTTCTAACAAACCATTCCTCATCCCCTTTGGATTCATCTTTCAAAATTTCACATTCAACTAGGGATGGGTTCATTTTGAGATTATTGTTTCTAGTTGGCTCACCCTTTTCATCAAATTAAGCACTTCCCCTTCAACTTTATCAATTCTTGAGAATAGTTGAGTTCCCAAATTTCTAATCTTGCTAAGCATTTGTGATTGGAGTAAATAATTACTCTTGGTCTAATTAGCTATAGCTTGCAAAATTTCTACACAATCCAATTTGGGAACCAATCCTAGGGATTAGTTTTGCACCAATTGATAAGTATGTGAAATCCAACTATCTAACCCAAAGTGTTTGTTTCCAGATGCACTTCCATACCACGAGAGTTTTGGTATGGGTAGTAATCTTGATCCCATTAGCCTTGGGAACAACCGACTTCTACCTCTCTCTCATTTTTTCTCATCTAAGAGCAAGACTCCGTAGGGTGGTCGCATTGACATATCTTACAAAATCACACTCATTCAGCCTCTCTTCTTCCAAAACCACTCAACCGTGGGCAACATTCAGTAGGATGGTTATAATGGCTCACACTACAAAGTGTCATCTGTTGAGTACTTTCCCACATTTTTATTTCTTTTTCAATTAAACTTGAGAGTTGTGGTATGGGTAACGATCTTGATCCCATCGGCCCTGGGAACTAAAAACTCCTACCCCCTCCTCATTTTTGGTCATCCAAGAGCAATACTCCGTAGGGTGGTCGTAATGACATATCCTACACAATCTCACTCATTGAGCCTATCTTCTCCTGAAATCACTCAACCATGGGCAACACTCCATGGATGGTCATAATGGCACACCGTACAAAGTGTCATCCGTTAAGTACTTTCCCACTTTTTTTTTCAACTAATCACAAACAAAGAAAACACACAAAATTCGGAATCGTAGTGCAAGATTCCTGGGTTTGCACCAAGAACTCAAGCAATACCTACTCTGGAAAACAAAAAAACAAACAAAAGAATAGTACTAGCTACTCTACTAACACGTTATGCCTAATTAATACCTAGACTAATAGCATCCCCGGAAGCGGTGCCAAAATTCTGACTTGGGATCATTAAAAATTGTAGCTTAGAACTAACCCGGTTAGAGGCGGTGTGGTCAGAAGATAGAATTTATAGTGTTGCACCCGTTCCTACTGCTACGCTACATATAGGGTAATTAGCGGTAAGTCCTGAGTTTGTCCACAAAGATGATAAGTTTAATTTATCAACTAAAAACAAAAACTCGTATGGGTCATCAATCCGTGAAAGTGAAAAAAATATCTAGTAAAGCAAACATGCAAAAAGGGGGGTGGGGGTGGGGTTGGTTTTTCAAACTAACAACAAATAAACAGGAAAATTAAAAACACAACAACAATATTAACTAAGCACTTGTGAAAATCATTGAGCAACTTGGTCAATCTAATGCTTTTATCCTAGATTCTTTCACATAGAGATCTAAGTAAACCAAATAGAGTGTCCATAATACGTGGTGTGGTCGATGACATACACTTCCCCATCCCTATCACGGTGGGTGCTTTCATAACCCTCCATCGACACCGCTATCGTAATTAGGGGAGTACCACAAGGTCCGATTGTTGTTGTAGCTCTGATTCTCCCCCGTTCGATTACATCCCAGACTTTCCACCATGGATCCAACTACTTCTCTAGGGTCCTATAAATTAGACCCAATGGCCATGGGCACCTTATCTATGATACTAGGATTTCTTGTAAACCTAGCTTGCTACTATTAAGCTATCTCTACTCGGAACATCTCGGATGACTTTACAAAGTCTGCTAAGATTGGTTTGACGGTAAGTGGATCACAGTGACCTCGAATCTCTCGTACACACACCCACACAGACGCGTTATCCTCTACCCATACAAATACCATGGTTTCTCTTCCCAAGGGGTATAAATAGTTGCACCTAGCATGAATACAACCCAAAGTGTCTGCTTATATGTTAGAGGGAGATAAGATGAAAATTGAGAGTTTTGGCCAAAATAGTGAGAGAAGGAATGCCTGCGCGGACCGTGAATAGTACCTCATGCCTAATTATGTGGCACGAACCTTTGCCTTACACCCAACACTATTTGCACAAATCTATGAACAGTAGGCGCAAACTGTTGAATAGTGCAGACTCGTTTCAGCCGTTTGGCACGGCTCGTCGTCAGGAAGGGCATTTTGCTAAAAAAATTGATGCGAGCTGTCAATTTTGGCATAGGGTGCTAACGAGATGCTGATTTCTTAGGCTTTTCTCACAAAATCTCTTTCTTAGGCCTACGTAACTCCTTTTTGCTCCTCAAATTTAGGGCGCTCACATTATTGGGATTAATCTCCGGTTGGGAAGGAAGTTTACCGGACTTTTTGGCCTCAAGTTGGCTCACCGAGATGGTGAGTTGCCCAACTTGGATTTTGAGATTTTTTATGCTCGAGAAAGCTCTAGTTTCAAGATCTTCGATTTCACGTCTTGTTCTTTCTGCAAACACTTCATGCTTTTTTCCCAATTGGCCTATATCATCCAAGATTTCTTCCCGCTTTGACTTGTAGAGAGAGGTATAGTTGTTAGAAAGACCGTCACCCCTTGGATAGGGTTGAGGTGGAGCTTGTCCACCTCGGTACTCTTGAGCTTGGTGTTCCTCCCTCCAATGGAAGTTGGAATGGTCTTGGTACCTCAGATTGAAATTGTTCGTGTAGGGGTCTTATTTTTAATCTTCTTGGTTCCCTCAAAACTCTTATTATTGTTGCCCCCTAGCACACTATTGCATATTCACATTGTTGTATTCCAATGCTTTCACCTCTTCCAAATATTCCACCATTTATGGACAAGCCTTGGTGTTATGGTCGAGATTACATAAGTCGCAAACCTTGACTTTGTAAACCCTCAATTTCAAAAGTTCCTTCATCATCAGAGATTGAGATGGTTCATCTAAAGTCTTCACCCTTGACCTTGTACCAACTTGCCTCATCCCCTTAGCCATCTCTTCAAAAAGGGTGATAGCATCCTTATGACTCTTGTTGGAAATTGATCCATTGCACATGACATTAACCATCATCATGTCATCATCACACAACCCCTTGAAGAAATAATAGACTAAGTCTCCTTCCTTGAACGGGTGGTACGGACAGCTAGCTAACAGTATCCTGAATCTCTCCCAATATTCATACAAGGATTAATTGGCAATTTTAGTGATGTTGGACAACTGCTTCTTTAATCCTGCAAACTCGGAGGATGGGAATTACTTCTTGAGGAATCTCTTTTTCATGTCCATCCATGAGGTAACACATCCGGGTGGGAGGTAGTACAACTAGTCTTTTACGGTGTCTTGAAGTGAGAAGGGAAATGCCCGCAAATTGTTGTCATCCTCTGAGACCCCATGAGTCTTCATATTCATTCACACAAGATGAAATTCTGAAAGATGCTTGTCGGGATCCTCGTCGGCCATCCCATGGAAAGTTGGGAGGCAGAGTATCATCCTACTCTTTAGTTCACTGTTGACATTAGGTGGTAGCAGGGGAAAGGTGATACAAAGAGGTAGGTTCTCTATATTTGGAGAAATACCCTCAACGAGCGGCTGTCTTCTGCCATCTCAACTGGTTCCTCTACTACTGAAGCCAGTTCAGGTGGAACTCCTAATCTAGTTCTCCTTCTCCTCCTTCTCATACTACCGGTGTACTCCATTAGATATTGTAAAGTTCCTAAGTTTATGACACGGGTGTGTACCATAAACTAGGAGCCAAACAATACCCAACTAAAAGCAACACTAAAAAAAGGCTAAGAAGTATAAAGATCACTATCACAAAGGCTCAACAACAAAAACCAACAAAAAAACAGCACTAACTATTCAACTAACATGCTATGCAAGTTAACAATTAAACTTTTAAACTTGCGTTCCCGACAACGGAGCTAAAATTTGACCCACCTCCACTCGAGGTCGTTAAGTAGCTAACCCGAGCGAGGGCATTAGAAGTCAAACAAACCAAAAAAATTGAATGCGAGATGATGAAATTTAAATTTACATTTTTCTCCCAAACTTACTACTAAGCTACCTATGGGGTAGTTAGTGGAAAGACAGGGTTTATCCACAAAGATGTTAGGTTTCTAATAGCCAACTACACACAATCACGTGTGGGTTGTCAATCCATTCGTGTGCTAGGAATAGCTAGATATTGCAAAATGAGGTTTTTGGGGTTTTTTAATTAACAACTATGATTATAAAAGATCACATGAGATTAAAACCATATAGACAAGCACTTGGGGAATATTTTCTTAACATGATTGGCTAAGTGCTTCGATCCTCAATTCCATCACATATAAGACATCAAAGCTTATTCTAGTGTTCATAACATGTGGTGTGGTCTATGGTCAACACTTTCCCATACATGTCACGTAGGGTGCTCTTGCAATCTTCTATTGACACCGCTTCCTTAATCATAGGAGTGTAACAACGACCTTGCCGTTGTGCAGATCTACTTCTCCCTCGTACGATTACGTTCGGGGCACTACATTACGAATACACTATTCCTAGGCCTATAGAGGCAAAGGAGATTAGGCACCTTGTCGTAGACTTTAGGGTTGCTAAACCCTAGTTTTCTATTGACCCACCTCCACCCGGGGTCTTTAATTGTGGCTAATTAACCCGAGCGGAGGTTGAGAAGGTCAAAGATAAAATTTATAATTCTGCACCCGTTCTCACTGCTATGCTACTAGGAGGTCATCGCCGTACCTCTCAAAGTTAATACTTTTAAGCCCTAAATGCTTCCTATCTGTAATTAAGTAGATAATGGCAAGTCGGGGTTGTCCACGAGAAGAGGGATATTTTCAAGTGTTTTAAACATATATAGGAGAAAACATACTAAGCATTTACATAAATAGATATATATAAAAGCATGTAAACAAAGGGGGTTTTTGGTTGGTTTAATCCTAAGTTATCAAATTAAAGTACGACAACTAGCAAAGTAAGAGAACTATGCTAATCATGCAATACAACTACATATAAGATGAAAACAACGATTAACGGAACCTTGGACGCAATTGACTTCCAATTCCAAACCTCTTATCCATCATTGAACATGCAACCTATTTACTACTTTTGCTACTTGTTGTGAAGACTAAACTTCTACCCTTAGATAGTAGTTTGCAAGAGTGAATTCGACATCTCTTGTCAAACCTCACCAATGACTCCCGTAGTCGAAACACGACTAAAAGTATCCCATTGATGGCATTTAGCATGAAGAATCAACAAGCTCGGAAACACTTATAAACACTACACCGTATCTAAGCATTTAACCGATTCATGCATTTACACAAGATTAGTCAAGAACGATCGACATTCATAGACTTCTCTCATTTGCTACAAGCAACAAACATGACAAAGAGTTCAACTTTATCATATTCATCTAGCAATTAGCAATCCATTAACACAATCAAAAGCTCTAAATCATACTCTTGGATTCCTATCAAGAAAAGGGTAAATCAACCCATTTCCCCAAACCCTAACAAGCATATCATACAAGTACTTCATATACTCAAGCTTTCAAAAACGTTAATGACATTAACAACCTTTTACGGGATGTCAATCTATACGAGTGAAAGGAATATCAATTAAATGCAAAATGGGGGGGGGGGTTGGATTTTAAGATTAACAACTACCAAGCATAAAGTAAAACAACAAGTAATCTACTTAAGCTAAGAACTTGGGGAGTCATTACGCAACATGATTAACCTAATGTTTTAATGCTCGATTTGTTCACTTATAAGATTTACTAAGCAACCTAATATTGTGTTCTTAATGGGTGGTGTGGGCAATGGCATACACTTCCCCGTACCTGTCACGTTGGGTACGCTCGCAATCCTCAATCGATGCCACCATCGTAATTAGAGGAGTACAACAAGGTCCAACCATTTTTGTAGGTCTATTTCTCTCCCATTCAATTATGTCCTGGGCTTCCACCACTAATGCACAACTTCCCCTGGGTCCAATCAACTAGGCCCAAGGGTCGTTGGCACCTTATCTATGATACTAAGGCCTCTTACAACCCCTTCATGCTACCTTTTCACTATCTCTACCCAAAACCTATCGGAAAACTTTATGTAATAAGCTAAGACTGTTGTGATGGAAAATAAGTCAGAGCAATACTCGGGTCTTCCATGCACACACTCACACATATGCAATGTACTCCCTTATCCATTCGAACATTCAGTTCTCTTCCCAATGGGCCATAAATAAATGCACCATTCTTGAATACATTCCAAAGTGTGTGCCTATATGTGGTGTAATATTCTTGCATTTAGAACATTCAAGAACAATCATAATAATACCATTAACAAAAATAATAGGATGAATCTAATGAATCTAATAAAACATAAAGTTAAACATGTGCTACAATTATCCTAAGGTATGGAAAGTACTCCATAGACATGAAATTCAACTATAGATTTGAATTCCACACCTAGGATAAACACATAATTAAAAGAAAAGAAAGGAAAAAGAGAGAGTGTTTCTATCTCTACAAGTTCTATCCCCATGGATGTGTAAGAATGACTAGGAGGTGCTCTCGAAGTGGACTCACCCTCGGCCTCCTCAACATCTATCTCTAGGTTAGCTAAGACTCTATAAAAACCTCTCTCAAATCTCCGGTCTGGAATAATAAATAGTTCATCCAAGCATGTATCATGGTCGATTGTGGTACGCTCCAGTTGTGGAAGTACCATGAAACTACAAGTTATACTTTATGCCCGATCGTCCCAAGTTAGCGAATGCTCTCTTTATAACCGGATGCCCTAAGTGTTGTTCCAGTAGACCAACCATACCGCCTATAAATATCTTGCCAATCTTTCCTTTCTCCCATCACTAAACATTCCTGCACAAATGACCGCACCAAGTTTGGGTAAAAGTTACCCTTGCGTGTCGTTGCCCAAAGGAAATGAACATCCAAACCCGAGCAATGCATGAGTTCACCATGGAAAAAACACCCACAACCAACTGACGGTGAACATAATGGAATGCCGAGTGAATTATGGCCAGATCAGTTCTCGTAAGCTACACCTAGCATCCGAGAGAAAAAGGGTAAACCCTGACGATGTGTTTTTTGGATCTCCTTACCATACCTCTACCCAAAGGCACACGCTACCTCCTGGTGGGTCATCTTGTACTCCTTATCATCCAGGTTGAATTTGATCTCCTTGTGTCCATCATCATCTACGACCAGCCATAGAGTAGCTAGGAACTCTAGGGTCCACCTAATGTACATCTTGGAGTGTTTCTCGAGAAACCCCTCAAGACCTACTCGGCCCAATAGGTAAGTGACTGGCTCAAGTAAGCCTAGAGCTACCAAGGTGTCCATGCAAGCAAACCTTATCTCCAAAATACTCCTATTTGGCTTCCTCAAGCTTCTCCACCTCCGAACTGTAGTTCCGGAGATGTTGGATAGACCCATAAACTCTTCAATCACAACTGTGGTGTTGCAAAGAATGGAAGTTGTTGGCTCGTGGTTTCAGCCTTCGTCGGCTTTTTTCTCTTCTCACCCCGAGTGGACTTTCCCTTGTCGAAAACATTCTTCGTAGGTGGCATCCTAACAATATGAAGGAAAGATTGGTGATGTGATCATAAACAAGGAATCATTTAAATTATCGTCCAAAAAGATAACATTTTCCCAAATAGCCTAACCATTCAAAACATGATGATCTAAGAATGAAGGCAATTTAAACAAGAATATTCCTCATCAAACAACAGACTCATATAAGTTCTCACCAACCCATCAATAAGATCATGAAATCAAGATTCACTCTCCTAAATCTCCCAACACATGAAGATCACATCATTCAAGCATAATAGCACATCAATCCAACCAACACTTTCTTCAACACATGATTGGGCATAAAAACCCAAACCCATCTCTCAAAAACACACACTCATTCAAGATTCATGCTTTTCATAACACCACCACAATGTCAATAAAGAATAAACAAAGAGTTCAATGGGTTACCAAAAATTTGAAGCTAGGATTTGTAAGACCCACACAAGAAGAAGCAAAAATTGCTAATTTTTGGAAGAAAACTTCAATTGTTTTGAGTATCACCAAGAGTACGTGAGAGGGAATGTTTCTTGAGAAAAAATAATGTGTTAAATTATGAAATTAGGTGAAGAAGTGTACTAATCGATTAGAATTTCAACCGAGGTGATAAGTGAGAGAGTTACAATTAAGATAAGAATGGAATTTTCAAAATTGTATATTAGGGTACAATAGTACAAATCAATTAATTCATGGGAATGTTGGAAGTACTATTTGCATAAAAAATCCTAAGGGGTTAGGGAAATTTTAAAAAAAATTAAACCACAAATACAATTTTGAGTTAGAAAATCAGAGTTTTCGAAAACTTACATTTTTGGAACAATTTGGCAATGGAAAATCAAAAATTGGCACAAAACATGTTTGGCACGGACCAAAGCCTTATGCCAAACCCCCTCGCATGAAACATCCCCTCTCGAAAAATATACTGGCATAAGGCATCCCCTCACGCAAACAGTTCGGGCTCAGACCTAAGCCCTTGGCACAGACCGTGTCAGGTTTTGGCTCGAGGTTGCCAAAATTTTGATCTAATCCTTAATTTATTTTCCTATTTTTCAAAAGACTATATCACCCATCAAATTTAATTCCATCCAAACACAATCACGAGTCTCGAACTCAAATTTTCAAAACAAGAGTTTCATCTAAAAAATTCTCATTGTAAAAGATGCAAAATCTATCTAATAACTACTCAAAAACTTGACAGCAAAAAGAAACACCGAATATTTATTGTCGTCCTCAAGACTTATTTCTTTTTCATGCAAGTCTAGTTAGAAATACCTACCGCTGGGTCTCCGGAATTGCCATCACGATGACATCGTTGTAAAGAGATCTCAACAACGAGCCATCCTTACCTTCAGACCTCTTATTGGTAATGGTAAATGAATCCCCGTGTCTTACTAGCATTGAGCCTATGAATGTCACTTTGGGGTTAGGGGGAGATTGAGGAGGTTTTAAACTCTTGACCATCTCCCCTTGCTGCTGCAAGTTAGTTAGCATGGAAAAACAATCTAGTACACACATATTATCCATAACATCATGCAACTCATCGGACTCATCATATCATCAACATGGGGTTCATTCAAACATTCATGCTCATTAGTAATACAAAAATATTCATCATGCTCATCACATAGAGTTACACATTTTCACAAAAGAGAAGAATTTGTCGAATCATGCCTAGATTTATAAATATCAAACTCCACTTTATCCATCTCATCTTGTAGAGTTAAGGTTCCCAAGTGGACATGAATTTTAGTCATAGGCATTTTCAAGAAATGTCTCCCAAAAAGTATTGGGGGTGCACTACCGTTGTGCACCACGTCTAGGACATAAAAGTCTACCAGAAAAACCAACTTGCTAACTCACAACATCTCATTCTTTACTAGTCCACATGGTCTAGCTTGGGAATGATCGGCGAGTTGGAAAATTACTCTAGTTTCCCTAAGCTCACCTAGTTCTAGGCATTCATAAAGACTATATGGGATCACATTGATGGATGTGCCTAAATCTATCATGGCATTTTCAAAAAGTTTACGACCTAAAGAGATAGGGATAGAATACATTCCAGGGTCATCCCATTTCTTAGGCAACTTTTTATGGTTCAAAATGGCGACTCCCCCCATTTCAAAATGCCCTAACCTCTTAGTTGGCCTACCTCTTTTCTTTGTACATGAAAATTTAACAAATTTAGCATATAATGACACATGTTTAATAAATTCCAAGATAGGGATGGTTACCTCGACCTTTTTGAAGATTGATTGAATGTTTGCATCACTGGTAACCATCTTCAGCTTTCCCCTTAACACATTTGGAAATGGAGGTGGAATGGTGGTTTGTGACTCGGGTGGTGGAAGCTCTTTGGAAGGTGCCTCCTTAACCACAATCTCCTCTTCTTCGAAGTGTGCCTTGGTAGCCTGCAACACCTTGTCATCATCTTTCATAACCCTCTTCTCGGACTCATGAGCTTACTTCCCACTTCTCAATTTGAGAGCACTCACGTTCCTTGGATTGATCTCCAATCGGGATAGTAGTTTTTTGGACTCCTAAGCTTCAAGTTGGCGCACCGATCGAGGTAGGAAGTTGCCCGACTTGAACTTCAAGGTTTTTGATACTCGAGAAGAATCTATTACCAGGGTCTCAATCTTTCGCCTTGTCCTCTCCGTGAAGAATTCATGTTTTTGCTCATGTTTTACCAGGTGGCATCCTAACAGTATGAAGGCAAGAGTGGTGATTTGATCATGAACAAGGCATTATTTAAATTATCATCCAAAAAGATAACATTCTCCCAAATAGCCTATCCATTCAAAACATGGTAATTTAAGCTTGTATGCTATTTCAACAAGAACATTCCTCATCAAACAACAAACTCATGTAAGTTCTCACGAACCCATCAATAAGATCATGCAATCAAGATTCACTCCCTCCTAAATCACCCAACACATAAAGATCACATCATTCAAGCATAATAGTACATCAATCCACCCAACACTTTCTTCAACACAAGATTATGCATACAAACCCAAACACATCTCTCAAAAACACACAATCATTCAAGATTCATGCCGTTCATAATACCACCACAATGTCAATAAAGCATAAACAAAGAGTTCAATGGGTTATCCAAAATTTGAAGCTAGGATTTGTAAGACTCACACAAGAAGAAGCAAAAATTGCTATTTTTTTTAAAGAAAGCTTCAATTTTTTTTGAGATTCACTAAGAGTGTCTGAGAGGGAGTGTTTCTTGAGAAGAAAGAATGTGTTAAACCCATGGCTTCTAAGATCTCTTCTCGACCTGGCTTGTTGATCAAGGCATGGTTACTGGAAAGGCCTTTTATATTGATGGTATGGTTGAGGAGGGACTTGTCCACCCTAATATCCTTAAGGTTAGTTATCCTCCCTCTATTGGAGATTAGGATGATCTTGATACCTTGGGTTGAATGAGTTTGCATAGAGATGCGGACTTGCATCTCCTTTGTGGTTGACCCCTAGGAAAGTGGCCTCTCCCAATTGTTGTACTCAATGGCCTTCACTTCTTGCAAATCATCTACTACCTCAGGAGATTCTTTTAATTTGTGGTTAAGGTTGCAAACTCCGTAAAATTTGACTTGATGCACTTTTCCTTACAAAAGTATCTTCATCATAGAAGCAAGAGTTAGGACTTTCTCTTCCAACTTAGGTGATTGTGCGGATCCAAAAACTTAACCCTTGAACTTATGCCAAATTGTCGCATACCATTAGCCATTTCTTCAAAGAGAGCCATTGCATCCTTAAGGCTCTTGTTCCCTATCAAACCATTGAAAGTGGCATTCACCATTTGCATACTTCATTGCATAACCCCTCGAAAATAAAATACACCAAATCTCCCACTTTGAAGGGATGATAGGCACAACTCGCCAGAAGTTGCTTGAAATGTTCCCAATAAGTATACAAACTTTCGTAGCCCCATGGGTGATGTTTGACAATTGTTCTATAGCGCGATTGACTTAGATGCCAAAAAATACTTCTCTAAGAACCTCCACTTCATGTCCATACAAGAAACAATGCATCCCAGTGGCAAGTATAATAGGTAGTCTTGAGCTCCATCTTGAAGGGAAAACGAGAAGGCTCTCAAGTTGTAATCATCTTCAGAAACTCCCGGTGGCTTCATGTTCGTACACACCAAGTGAAACTCCAAAAGATACTTAATCAGGTCCTCCCCTACCAATCCATGGAATGTAAGTAGGCAATAAATCATGGCAGTTTTCAGCTCACAACTAACATTGGCGGTTAATGGTGGGAAGGTGATGCATAATGTATGATTTTCAAGGTTGGGGGCCATAAGCTCCCATAAGGTACAATTTTCTTCCTCCATTGCTAGCGATTCTTCAACGAACACTGCTTGCCTCGGTTGAACTTATTCCTCAGTTCTCCGTCTCCTTCTCCTCTAAACATATGTGTTATCAATCGGGTAATGTAAGACGTGTCGATTAGTTGTACCGGTGTGTACCATAAAATAGTGCTAGAAATCCCCTTCCAAATACAGCACTAGAAAATGGATCAAAAAGTAACAAACAAACTATAACAACAACTCAACAACCAAACTAACAACACAAAACAAAAACAAAAGAAATTACTAACTACACTACTAACAAGTTATGCTAATCAATACCCTCGTGGCCCTGAAGGGCCTTCATCCTCGTGACTCGTGAAGATCTTCTTGATGTATCCTGTTGCTTGAAGTGTAGCCTCAATGTTATCCATCCTCGAACTAAGATCATTAACTTGTGAGTGCATTCTTCCTATTGCTTAGACCACCTCTTACAAAACTTGGGTAGAGTTCGAAAACATTTCCCCAAGAGCTTGCAATTGGTCAATAATGTCTATGGATATGTGAGAACAACTAGGAGATGTTCTCAAAGAGGACTTGCCCTCGGCCTCCTCAACATCTATCTCCGGGTTAGCTAAGACGCTATAGAAATCTCTTTCAAATCTTTGGTCCCGCAAAATAAATAGGTCATCCAAGCATGTCATGGTCGATAGTGGTGCGCTCTGGTTGTGGAAGTACCATAAAACTACAATTGCTCGCTCTGCCATAAAGCCATACATATATACCCTTTGATATCACAGGTCCTACCATATATGTCTTTGCTAACTTCTCAATGTTATACTTTGTGCCCAATCATACCAAGTTAGCCAACGCTCTATGTGTAGCTGGATGCCCTATGTGTTGTGCCGGTAGACCAACCATTCCACCCATAGATATATCACCACTCCTCCTGTCTCCCACTGCTAAACATTCGTGTACAAACGACTCCACCAAGTTTGGGTAAAAGCTACTGTCAGGTGTTGTTATCCAAAGGAAATGAACATCCAAACTCGGGCATTGCATTAGTTCACCATAGTAGAAAATACCTATAGCCAATACACAGTGAATATAACGGAATGTTGGGTGAACCATGGCCATACTCTTGCACAGGTTCTTCTGACCAGTGCCCGTAAGCTGCACCCAAAAGTGTCCGAGAGAAAAAGGGTAACCCCTAGCGATGTGTCTTCTAGATTTTCTTGCCATTCCTCCGCCCAAAGACATGTGCTATCTCTCAGTGGGTCATCGTGTACTCCTTATCATCTTGCTTGAATTTGATCGCCTTGTGTCCATAATCATATATGACTGGCCATAGAGTTTCTAGGAACTCTAGGGTCCACCTAATGTATGTCTTGGAGTGTTTCTCGAGTAACCCCTCTAGACCTACTTGGCCCAATAAGTAAGTGACCAGATTGAGTAAACCAGCCTAGAGCTTCCAAGGTGTTCTTTAAAACAAACACCATATCTAAAATACTCCTCTTCAGCTACCTCATATTCCTCCACCTCTGGATTGCAGTTCTGGAGATGTTAGATAGACCCACAAACTCTTTGGTCACAAATATGGGGTTGCAAAGAATGGAAGTCGTTGGCTTGGGGTTTGCACCCTTAGCCGGCTTCTTCCTCTTCTTGCCTCGAGTAGACTTTCCCTTCTCCAAAATATTATCCTTAGGTGGCATCCTAACAGTATGAAGGCAAGAGTGGTGATTTGATCATGAACAAGGCATTGTTTAAATTATCATTAAAAAAGATAACATTCTCCCAAATAGCCTATCCTTTCAAACATGGTAATCTAAGCATGTATGCTATTTCAACAAGAACATTCCTCATCAAACAACAAACTCATGTATGTTCTCACGAACCCATCAATAAGATCATGCAATCAAGATTCAATCCCTTCTAAATCACCCAACACATAAAGATCACATCATTCAAGCATAATAGCACATCAATCCACCCAACATTTTCTTCAACACAAGATTATGCATACAAACCCAAACACATCTCTCAAAAACACACAATCATTCAAGATTCATGTTGTTCATAACACCACCACAATGTCAATAAAGCATAAACAAAGAGTTCAATGGGTTATCCAAAATTTGAAGCTAGGATTTGTAAGACTCACACAAGAAGAAGCAAAAATTGCTATTTTTTTAAAGAAAGGTTCAATTTTGTTGAGATTCACCAAGAGTGTCTGAGAGGGAGTGTTTTTTTAGAAGAAAGAATGTGTTAAATAATTAAATTAGGAGAAGAAGTGTACTAAGGGATTAGAATTTCAGCCTAGGTGATAAGTGAGACAGGTACAATTAGGATAAGAATGAAATTTTCAAAATTGCATATTAGGGGACAATAGTATAAATCAATTAATTCTTAGGAATGTTGGAAGTACTAATTGCATAAAAAATCCTAACATGTTAGGGAATTTAAAAAAAAAAATTAACCAAAAATGCATTTTTAGGTTGGAAATTCATAATTTTCAAAAATTAGCATTTTTTGAAAAATTTGGCATTGGAAAATAGAAATCGATACAGAAGATATTTGGCATGGACCAAAGCATCGCGCCAAACCTCATGGCACGAAACATCCCCTCATGCCAAACATATTGGCACGAGGCATCTCCTCACGCCAACACTTCTAGCATTGACCTAAGCCCTTGGTACAAACCGTGTCAGGTTTTGGCTCGAGATTGCCAAAATTTTGACATAATCCTTAGTTTTTTCTCTTTTTCAAAAGTCTATGTCAACCATCAAATTTAATTCCATCCAAACATAATCACGAGTTTCGAATTCAAATTTTCAAATCAACAAGATTTTATCTTAAAAATCCTCATTGCAAAACATGCAATATCTATCGAATCCCAACTAAAAAAATATGAAAGCAAAAAAGAAACACCGTATATTTATTGTCATCCTCAAGGCTTATTTCTTTTTCATGCAAGTCTAGTCAGAGACAGCTACCACTGGGTCTCCGGAATTGCCATCGGTGACCCCACCCATGATGAAATCATTGTGGAGAGATCTCCACAATGAGCCATCCTTACATTCTGAACTCTTGTCCATAATGGGAAATGAATCTCTATGTGATGCTAGCCCTGAGTCCATGAATGTCACTTTGGGGTTAGGGGGAGGTTGAGGTGGTTTCAAAATCTCGACCGTCTCCCTTTGCCGCTGCAAGTTAGTTAGCAATCTAGTACAGACATATTGTCCATAGCATCCCGCAACTCATCATCAATATCATCAGCATGAGGTTTATTCAAACATTCATGATCATTAGTAATAGAAGAAGAATCATCATGCTCATCACATATGTTTACACCTTTGTACATAAGAGAAGAATTTGTCGAATCATGCCTAGATTTATAAATATAAAAATCCACATTATCCATGTCATCTTCCTAGAGTTAAGGTTCCAAAGTGGATATCAATTTTAGTCCTAGACGTTTGAAGGAAAGGTATCCCCAAAAGAATTGGGGGTGCACTACCGTCATGCACCACGTCTAGGATATAAATGTTGGCCAAAAAAACCAACTTACCAACTCGCATCATCACATCCTTTATTATCCCACATGGACTAGCTTAGGAATGATTGGCGAGTTATACAATTACACTAGTTCCTTAAGTTCACCTAGTTGTTTGTGCCTCGGGTGGAAAAAGCTCCTTGGAAGGTGCCTCTTTAACCAAAATCTCCTCTTCTTTGAACTGTACCTTGAAAGCCTCCAATACCTTATCATTCTCTTGCATAACCCTCTTCTCAAACTCACAAAATTCCTCGCCACTTATCAATTTGAGATCACTCAAGTTCCTTGGATTGATCTCTAGTTGGGATGGTAGTTTGGCGGATCCTTAACTTCAAGTCAGCTTGCCGGGGTGGCAAGATTCCCAAATTGAACTTCAATAATTTTAATACTCAAGAAGGCTCTATTACTAAGGTTTTAAATCTCTTGCCTTATCCTCTCCGTGAAGATTTCATGTTTCTTGCTCAATTGACCGATGGCTTCTAAGACTCTTCTCGACCTGACTTTTAGATCGAGGCATTTTTGTTGGAAGGGCCTTCACCTCAAAGGTATGGTTAAGGAAGGGCTTGTCCACCCCAGTATCCTTGAAGTTGTTTATTCTCTCTCTATCGGAAATTTGGATGATCTCGATACCTTTGGTTGAACGAGTTTGCATAGGGATCCAACCATGCATCTCCTTGGTTCCCTCGGAACCCTTGTAGTTTACCCCTAGCAAATTGTGGCCTCTCCTGACTGTTGTAGTCAATAGCATTCACTTCTTGCAAATCATCTACTACCTCAAGGCTTTCTTTAGAATTGTGGTTAAGTTTACAAACTCCGCACACTTTGACTTGATGAACTTTTCGTTGCAAAAGCACCTCCATTATATAAGCAAGAGCTAAGACTTGCTCTTCCAACTTGGGTGATTGTGCTAGTTCATCAAATACCTTAACCCTTGACCTTGTGCCGAATGGTTGCATACCATTAGCCATTTCTTCAAAGAGGACCATTGCATCCGTAGGGATCTTGCTTGCTATTAAACCATTGCAAGTGTCATTCACTATTCACATATCTTCATCGCACAACCCCTCAAAGAAATAATACACCAAGTCTTCCTCCTTGAAGGGATGGTAGGCACAACCCGCC
Source organism: Rubia yunnanensis (assembly GCA_037428765.1). Taxonomy (NCBI): domain Eukaryota; kingdom Viridiplantae; phylum Streptophyta; class Magnoliopsida; order Gentianales; family Rubiaceae; genus Rubia; species Rubia yunnanensis. The sequence continues at coordinate 80,586,122 of CM075061.1, read as the reverse complement.
AAAAGGCGCTTGAAGCATTCCTAATAATTATACAAGCTTTTGGTAGCCCCTTGGGTGATGTTTGACAATTGTTTCTTTAACCCCGCCAACTTAGACTCTGGAAAATACTTCTCTAATAACCTCTGATTCATGTCTATACAAAAACCAATGCATCTCAGTGGCAAGTAGTATAGCCAGTCTTTAGCTCCATCTTGAAGGGAAAATGGGAAGGCTCTCAAATTTTAATCGTCTTTAGAAACTCCCGGTGGCTTTATGTCAGTACATACTAAATGAAACTCTAAAAGATGCTTGTTTGGGTCATCCCCTGCCAATCCATGAAATGTAGGTAGGCAATGGATCATGTAATTTTTAGCTCATAACTAACATTGGCGGGAAATGGTGGGAAAGTGATGCATAGTGGTTGATTCTCAAGGTTGGGGGCCATAAGCTCCCGTAAGGTGCGATTTTTTTTCGACATTACTAATGGTTCTTCAACTAACACCGCTTGTCTCGGTTGAACTTCTACCTTAGTTCTCCATCTCCCTCTCCTCCAAACACCTGTGTTCTCAATCGGGTAGTGTAAGACGGCCATATTAGTGGTATGGGTGTGTACCATAAACTAGGGCTAGAAATACCCTTACCAGTACAACACTAGAAAAAGGATTTTTTTTTCTTAAACCATCTAGAGGAAGATGGGGGAAATTATATTAGGCCTTCCTAAGCCGTGTAATACAACAAAAGAGCAACAGAAACAGAAAAAGAGATGAAGCCAAGGCTTAGTTGAGATTTACAGAAGGAAGCCCTAAGCTCTTGAAGCAACATTTGTTGCCTCCAAAATAATGTCTAATTATGAAAGTAATAGATAGAGGATAAAAAAAACTATTAGACTAAAGAAGAGGGTCATCGAACTTGTTAGTGAATAGCAAAAACTAGACACAAAGCAGTCGGAATCACCCCCCATAGTCTAATGAGCCTGTCCTCCAGCTGTGGTGAGATCCATCATGAACAACTGTAGAGCGAGCCAATTCCAAAAGTATCCAGCTAGTGAGAATTTGAAACCATACCATATGAACCTACAAAAAAATCAATAGAAATCAGTAGCATCCGATCTAATGAACCATCCTTAAGGAAGGAGTACCAATCTGATCTAGCCTAATTAATCCTTGGACCGAGTTAGAAAGCATAGAAAATCTGGAAGGGGATGAGTCAATCTGAGATTGAAGACAAGCCTTTGCCAGAGAATCTGCAACAAGGTTTGCCTGTATGTTTTTTTTAAATATAACCATCCTTAGATGGGGGGGATATTTATGGGCTCCCCAAACCGTAAAAGAGCTAGAAATAGCATCATGAGTGTGTTCGTTACAAAAGGTCATCCGATTGATGATCAAGAGCCCTAAGAGCACTTGTAGCAAAAGACTTGCTAGTGGAAGCAAAATAAAACCTCCATATAGGATGATCAGTAAAAAAAGTAAGTCTAAGTGCCAGACTGGATCAGAAACAAATTTTCTAAGCCCTGAGATATCGCGAACGAGTCAGGGAGTCGACATTCGAAACCCCAGTTAGTCAGTGATATTCAGACCGTAGGAAATATGTTTAAAAGCCTCATAAGGAGCAAGCATGGATCCGGATTTGTCCTTCAGCTGAGAGAGGAAGTAGCAGCAGCTACCCTTAGCAGTGAGTGTCTTCATCCAAAAGTCAGCAAAATCCTGCGGGAGGAGATGTCCGCAGTCAGCATCAGTTCCCGAAGGAGTCTTCTGGTACCTGAGATATGAAGAAGAAGACAGCAATATCTATACTCGAAAACTAGCAGCTCAGGGATAGGCATAATCAGAGAAACTAGCAGCTCAGAGAGAGTCATAACCATAAAATTTCTTAGATAGTCCTGCAAGAAATGTTAGCCACAGCAAAGAGGGGGGGAACCTAATTTGTTCCCACTCTAATCCCCGGGACTCCAGAGATATCCAGGGCAAGGAGACCTTTAAAGAAAATTGGGACTGACATAATATCCACTTCTCCTTGGAGATGGTTATCCATAGCCAATTTTGCCAAAAAATCTGCAGGATGGTTAGCTTCCCGGGGGATATACTGGATAGGGATTGAGAGCTGTGCCCTGTGTAGTGTACTACAGATTGAGAAAAATTTCCAAGGACAAAGGGATGGATTAATAATCCCCTTGACTGCAGTTAGGCAGTCTGATTCAATAATACAGTTGTGCAAAGAGAGTTCTGAACAGATATTATAAGCACTTTGAATAGCTAGAAGCTCAGCATGTAAAGGATCAGAACTTTGAAAAGTATTAACTCTCATTTTGATCAAGAATCCCCTCCAATCCCTTACAATCACTGCGGTAGCAGATTGACCACCAATTTTCCAGGAAGCATCCGTATTTATTTTGTAGCCTCTATCTGGTTTTTGCCATTTTACAATCGATATCAGTTTTTTCTTCTTACTAGAAATTTTAGGAATGATATTAGCCAGAATCCATCTCTTGTTCTTTTCAGTATTTCCATAAAATTGATGAGCAGTAAAGATTTGGTAAATCATCCCTTTGATTTCAAGGAAACATGCTTCAGAAGAGAAAACTGTGTTTTCAAAGATTATTTTGTTCCTATAGATCCATAAGAACCAGACTGTAGCCACTAGGGAAACAGAAATCAGGTTTTCATGTATCTTGGAATCAGCTGGATATGCTAAAAGAAATTGTACTCTATTTTTAAAACTACTGAATCCAGGTGAAGGTAGCTGTAACAGGGAGAGGACCTTTTGCCATACAGCATTGGAAGATATGCATGAATTAAAATAGTGATCAAGATTGTCAGAACGATTCATGCAAATAGGGCATCTGGAAGCAAAAGAGAAACCAAAACTGTTAAGTATGTTGTCAAAAGGTAATAGACCATTTAGGACTCTCCATAATAAGACAGACATAAAACAGAAATCAGGTTTGCCTGTCTGTAAATGTGCACAAGTTCAATTACACCCAAAGATTGGTGAATATCATCAGCTAGCTGGAACATTTTCCAGTGTGCTTGAAGAGGATCATTAACAAACTGTACAACACTAAGGCAATCAGATTCAATGCAAACAGGTAAGGAGTATGCTGTAGACTTTTTTAGAGCAAACTGAATTGCCTTCAATTCAGCTTCAAGAGGGGAAATGGCATGAGTATATACAGTGTGTGCACCCCTGAAACTGCCTCTACTGTCTCTAATATCATTCCAAGTCCACACATATTAGTATGACAGCACCATGAGGCATCGACATTAATCTTAAAACCCGAACAAGGTATTCTCCAAGCAATTTTAAAAATTTTAGGCTTTGGAGAATATTTAATCAGAGACAAGAAGGATCAAAAGGTAATAAATAACTATAACAACAACTTAACAACCAAACTAACAACACAAGACAAAAACAAAAGCAATTACTAACTACTCTACTAACAATTTATGCGAATCAGTGCTTGAGCTGGATAGCATCCCCGATAGTGGTGCCAAAAGTTGTCTCACCTCTACCCGGGGTTTTTTATTTTAACTAATTAACTCGAGCGAAGGCTGAGAAGGTCAAAGATAAAATTTATAATTCTGCACCCGTTCTCACTGCTACGCTACCTAGAGGGTAGTTAGCAGCAAGGCCTGGGTTTTTACCATTGAGATGATAGAGCTCAAGTATCAACCAAAAACACAACCTCATACAGGTCATCAATCCGTATGAGTGAAAGGAATAGCTAGTAATGCGAACAAGGGGGAGGTTTGGATATTCAAATTAACAACTACAAAGCATAAAGTAAAACAACAAGTAATTTACTAAAGCTAGGCACTCGGGGAGTCATTGCGCAACATGATTAACCTAATTTTTTTTCCTTGATTCATTCATATATAAGATTTACTAAGCAACCTAATATTGTGTTCACAATACGTGATGTGCCTGATGACATACACTTCCTCTTACCTGTCACATCAGGTGCACTCGCAATCCTCCACTGATGCCACCATCATAATTAAGGAAGTACAACAAGGTCCGACTATTGTTGTAGGTATCTTTCTCCCCCGTGCGATTATGTCTTGAGCTTCCTCCATGAATGCACAACTTCTCGCGGGTCCTATCAACTTGGCCCAAGGGTCGTTGGTACCTTATCTATGATACTAAGGCCTCTTACAACCCTTGCTTGCTACATTTTCACTATTTCTACCCGTAACCTATCGGAATATTTACTTAATTAGATAAGACTGGTATGATGGCAAATAAGTCAAAGCAATACTTGGGTCTCCTATGAACACACTCACGCAGATGCAACGTACTCCCTTACCCATTTTAATTTCCAAGTTTCTCTTCCCCAGGGGGCATCGATAAATGCACCATACATGAATGAATCCCAAAGTGTGTGCCTATATGTGGTGTAATATTCATGCATTTAGAACACTCAAGAACAAGCATAATAATATCATGAACATAAATAATAGGATGAATCTAATGAATCTCTCAAAACATAGAGTTAAACATGCACTACAATTATCCCAAGCTATGGAAACTACTCCATAGACATGGAATTAAAATATATATTTGAATTCCACATCTAGGATGAATACAAAATTAAAAGAAAAGAAAGGAAAAAGAGAGTGTTTCTCTCTTTAAAATTGCTCTCATAATTAACTTATCTACCTTGTACATGTTTAACCTGGTAGACTAAAGTCATATATATATATGGGAGAAAGGGATTAGGCCTAAAAATTGGCCAAAACTGGGTAATCGCGGATGGCGTGGTCTGCGCCAAGTACATGTCACGGGATGGACGATCGTGCATGGGCCATGGTTCTTCATAGGCACAAGGCACTGGATTTGGCATGGTCGTGGCGCAAGGCTCTGGCGCGGACCATGGGATATGGCACGGGCTATGGTCAGGAGGCACGGTTTGCTAAGAATTTTAGAGCGAGGTGTTTGCTTTGGCGTGGGACGTGTTCTGGAGACTCGTCCCGCTCAGAAGTTTGGAGCGGGGCATAGAATTTAGCGCTGTCCGCGCCTATGCTTAGCCATGTTTTGAGAAAATCCTTGAACCATTGCTATGTGTGACGTGGGGTATGGTGTGGGTAGTGCCATTGCTTTGTTTTGGAACTGTTTGCAGGGGGGGTCTCTTTTGGCCCGGGCCATTGGTGCTTGACCATGAACGACCCGTGCATGCCCGTGGTACCTTGGCTGGGTGAACTTGTTTCCTTCGCTACTGTTAGTCCAATGTTTCAGTTCTAGTAGTCGATTGTGTAGTGCTCGAGAAGGCAAATCCAATGGAATCAGCCTTGAAGTCTAATTCTTCTCGGATCATTCTCAGAATTTGGCATAACTGATACGACCATGATTTCCAATTTCATCATTGGCAACTTTGATATTTGTTTCCGCCTATCTTTGACTCTAATCTCCTTTTCCCACACATTGATTTTTGTGTCCTTTTTCTGCTACCATTCTAGAGGTGAATACCCATCAATATCTTCTATCTCCCTTACGAACGACCTTCAATATCTTCTACACCCCTTACAAACGGCCTTCATATAGAATGTAACCAAAATGTACCCACAGGCAAACCACTAAGGATGATCAAATAGAAGATCGAAGAGCCCGTTGATACAAGATGTCCATTAATACTAATTAAGTCTACAAAACTCAAGATTTAGACAGTAAAACTAAATATGGCCATTTAAACCCCTTATCACGTAAACTCAACTAATACTAGCAATCTGCTATACGAAACATACCAAAAATAATACTGGATGCAATAGTTAACACATGAAAAATTAAGCACATCAGCTACCAAATGCTATCTCTACTCGTAACCCTTCAGTCCAACTTTTCATCGTAATGGTAAAACTAAGAAAAGACTTATGCACACACACCCACGTGAATCCAGACTATGAAACCCATATCACATTTGGTTTTACCTCCATGGGGGGCATCAATAGATACACCAACATGAATTTAAACTATGATGTGTGCCAATATTAGTGTATCACTCATGCAATACATAAGTAGTTCAAGAACAAGCCAAGATAATATCATAAACACATAGAAATTGGTAGATCTAAAGAATCTCACAAAACATAAGTCAAATCATGAATACAAATCTTATCCCAAACTAATAAACTACTCCTTAAGCATTGAACCCAAGTATTTTGTTGGATTCAATGCCTTTAGGCAAAGAAAAAAAAAAGAAATGAAAAGATGAAAAGAAAAGATTCTAGAGAGAATGAAGAGCTCATTTCTCTCTCTCCCCTACTCTTGAAGTCTTAAATGATCTTAAACTTAAATCCTAGTATACATAGGTCCATATATATAGTAGTAGGGAATTGATCCTTAGAATAGGCCCAAAATGGGGTGAAAAACCCTATCATCCACAACGGACAGGACCAGGGTAAACTGGAACGGTCCGTGCCGGCTGGGGAAGGTTCATGCTGGCGGGGCCTACAATGTCTAGCATGACCTATTGGTCCATGCCATCGTGTCTAGCACGGGTCGTGCTGCTCGTGCTGGCATAGTTGATGCCTTCCTCTATTTTTTACCTTTTTGAACTTCAATCCCACCTTTCTTGGCTCAATTCCATCCACTACCACACTTTAAGTCCTTCGCCTACATAATTACTGCCATTCTTGTGAATGGCATTCGAGTATCTTCTACCATTCTTGTGAACGACCTTCTATACAATGATGTTGATGTATCCACGAGGAACCTAATAGTGATATCATAAATGATGATCTAGGTGCTCATGAACACGGCATGTCTATTAGCTTTACATAAGTCTTCAAAACTTGGGAATTAGACAAGAAAACCAAACATGGTTTTCTAAACCCCTTGTCATGTAAACTAAACTAAAACTAGTAATCCAACAAGTAAACCATAACAATTATTGTATCTAATGCATTGGTTAACGCATGCAATACAATGCACATTAATGTGATACATCCCGATGGGAGGTAATACAACCAGTCTTTCGCAGTGTCTCAAGGTGAGAAAGGAAATGCGCACAAGTTGTAGTCATCCTCTTATACTCCATGAGGCATCATATTTGTGTACACAAGATGAAATTCAAAATTTTGCTTGTTTAGATCCTCCCTAACCATTTCATGGAAAGTTAGGAGGCATTGAATCACCCCACTCTTTTACTCGTAGTTGACATTGGGTGGCTATGGGGGGAAAAGTGATGCAAAGGGTTGATTCTCCAAATTTGGAGCCATAAACTCCCTCAAAGTGCAGTTGTCCTCCACCATCTCTACTTGATCTTCTACCACAAAATCCGGTTCTTGTGGAACCCTCACTCTAGTTCTCCTCCTCCTTTTTCTCCAACTACATGCGTACTCTGTTAGATAGTGTAAAGTCCCTCTAAGTTCATGGCACGGTTGTGTACCATAAACTAGGAATCAAACAATACCACACTAAAAGAAACACTAGAAAAATGATAAGAAGTACATGGATCACAGACCTTCCTCCTCCCGGGGTTGTTAAAATTGTAGCTCTAACCCTGTTGGAGGCAGTGCGGTCAGAAGATAGAATTTATAGTTATGCACCATATTCCTACTGCTACACTACCTATAGGGTAATTAGTAGTAAGCCCTGGGTTTGTTCACGAAGATACTAGGTCTAATGTACCAACTCAAAACACAACCTCATATGGGTCGTCAATCCATACGAGTGAAAGGAATAGCTAGTAAAGCAAACATGCAAATAGGGGGAGTTTTGCTTTTTAAACTAACAACTAATAAACATGAAAGTTAAAACAAAACTAAAATAGTAGCTAAGCACTTGGGGAAATCATTGAGCAACTTGGTCAATCTAATGCTTTTATTCTCGATTCTTTCACATAGAGATCTAAGTAAACCTAATAGAGTGTCCATAACATGTAATGTGGCCGTTGAGATACACTTCCCCGTCCCGGTCATGGAGGGTGCTTTTGTAACCCTCCATTGACAACAATGTCTCACCGTTGTAGGTCTGATTCTCCCACATCCAATTACATCTCAGGCTTCTACCACGAATAAAACTACTCCCCTCAGGTCTTATAAATTAGGCCCAAGGGTCCTAGCCACCTTATCTGTGATACTAGGGTCTCTTGTAACCCTAGCTTGCTACTATTAAGCTATATCTACCTGGAACCTTTCAAAAAAATTTACAAAGTAAGCTAAGACTGGTGCAATGGTAAGTGGATCAGATTGACCTCGAATCTCCAGTGCATACACTCATACATACGCGTTCTTCTCCACACATACAAACATCCAGGTATCTCTTCCCTTTGGTGGAATCAATATTTGCACCGGGCATGAATACAACCCAAAGTGTGTACTATATATGTGGTGTAGTATTCATGCATTCAAACTCAAAAGCAAATCACAATAATATTATGAACAAAAAATTAGGATGAACTAGAGGATGAACTAGGGAATCTCAAAAAGTATTAGAAAAAACATGTGACTACAATTACCCCCAAGCTATGGAAACTACTCTCTTGACATATAATTCAAATAAAGATTTGAATTCCACATCTTAGGATTAAAGCAAAATAAAAAGAAGAAAAAGATAAAGTTTCCCGAGGAGAGAGTCTCCTATCTACTCTTGGAAATAAAAATGAGATCTAAAGTATGATATGAAGTATGAAAACCTAGTAGACTAAGGTTCTATATATAGTAGTAGGAGATTGAGCATAAAAATAGGCCAAAATAGGGTAAACCCTTGCTCAGCCACCGTCCAGTGCTGGGTGTTGCAAGCTGCGTGTTCTTGGGCGTGGCACGGATCATCATCTTAGCGTGGGGGCATGAGGGTTTGTGTGGGTTGAATCTGGCACTAGTGTGAGCTGCATCGTCTCCTGTGGGGCACTGTCAGAGTGGTGAATCTTGAAGTCCTAATCTGTGCCCGTGGCCGTTGACACGGGCCGTGGTCAGACTAGGTGATTTGCTCAGAAACTTGGCACATGCCATGCAAATTCCCACATCTCGTGTGCTGGTCTCTACATAATGGACTTGGAGTGGCACGGGACACCTAAAATGGGATGTCTTGTGCCTATACTTAGTCGCGTGGAGGGGTTTTTTGGTTCGTGCTTGGCAACCCATGGCTTCTTGCATGGGTCGCACCATTTCCTTGTGTTGGTCTCCTTGGAATGGGTCGTCTCCTTTGGTGCGGGCTGTTGGTGTCAAACCATGCACGACCCGGGCCAACCTGTTGGTGCCTTAGACGACTGAACTAGTGTCCTTCACTATGGGAGAACTGTTAGTATGTTTTGAGAGTTTTAATAGACAATTTTATAGTACTCAAGAAAAAAAATCCAATGGAACTATACTTGAAGGCTAATTCTTCTTGGATTGTTTTTGGACTGAAGCACAACTCATCGAACAACGATTCCCTATTTCTTCATTGGCCTCTTTGAACTCCATAGCCGCCTGTCTTTCGCTTCAATCTCCTTATACCTCACATTGATGACCATTGCCTCCGTCTACTACCATTCTAATGTGAGTGGCTTTCATCTCTACTATCATCCTTTTGAACAACCTTCAATATCTTCTACCGCTTTTACGAACCTCCTTCACATAGAATGTAAACAAAAAGTACCCACAAGCGACCTACTAAAGATGATCTCCTTGGTGGGTTTAATTTTTGGTGGAAATTTTTAGGAAATTTTAGTCATCTATTTTTTGTGTAGAGCAATACTACTTTGATTTTAGTGTTTTTGAATTCAGGTGCGAGAGAAAGTTCGTCTAGAAAAAGAAGGACTGAATGCCTTGCGCCAAGAATTTGGCACAGACCACACCAAAAGTAATGATCCACATCGAGAATTTGGCACAGACCGCACCAAAAGAAATGATTTGCGCAGAGAGTTTGTCACAGACAGCAGTGAAAGAAATGGTCTACGCAAAAGCCAGTCAGCACGAGGCTGACTCATGGTCACAGACTACAGGCCTAGAATGGGCCACAGTAGCTCCAGCATGAGGTTTGCATGTGGATGGCACGGATGGAAGCTAGCCTTGAACAAAGCCACGTGTAGGCACAAATCTTACCTAGGGATCTGTGCCACCTACCCACCTAAACCAATCCTAGCCTACCAACCCCCCTATTTAAACCCATCACCCCAGCCATTTCACACCCTGGCTCCCTCTCGCTTAAAAATTTTCCACGAGCCTTCTCTCTTTCCTCTCTTGACCAAAATTCACAGCCCTCCCTCTCTCACTATTTTGGCCATAACACTCTCAATGTTTCTCTGATTTCCCTCTACCATATATCAAAATTTTCATCTTTCCATGCTTTATCCTACCCACTAAATCTCAGCCCCAGAAAGTCCACAAATTTGAGCAGTTTATTTGAGAAAGATTTGGCCACAGGTTGGGTTTTCTCCGAGAAACTCAATTTTTAATCCATTCCAGGCATTCAAGTTGTTTTGACTCAACTTAGGAGGGGTGCATCACATTCCTCAAGCGGATATTTCACCACACTCGCCGTTTGAGGTATTTTTGGCCGAACCTAGTCTTATTTAGAAGAATCAGATTAGTGTATTTACTGTAGGATTGTGCTTGCATGCTTGTGAATATTTAATGATTAGTGTGGTTTCTAGATTTATTTGGAGGATATTATTCTGCGTTGAGGGTAGTTGGAGGAAATTTTTCCCATATTCTGTCTGTGTTAGTAGCTATATTTTTGTGGACATTATGACTTGGTACAGAGGGAGAAGGGAGAGCCTAGTCAGCCACCCTATTTTAGATTGACTACCCTTACTGGGGATCATAAAAAAAGGTGGGATGACCTTATAGAGTGATCAATTTTGGAGATTAAGATGAAGAGACCCTCAAGGGTCTCAAACTCTACAAACCTGTCCGGACTCTACAAACCTGTCCGGACTCTACAAACCTGTCTGCCCCTACCTATACTCGATACACCCTGGAGTTTTTAGCCACTGTTGAAAATTTTCAAAACAGACAAGGAGGGCACTATGTCACCTTCCATTTGGGAGATGAGCCCGACACTTTGACTTATTACCAGCTAGGGAAAATCTTGAAATGGAAGGAGCACACAAAGGTGTCAGGGTACGGGGAGCCAAAAACATGTGATCTGGTTCCATTCTGGGCTACTATCACTATACAGATGATGGGGAAGAAGAGAAAGATTAGCAACATAGTGCATCCAGTGCTGAAATACGTGGCCAGATTATTGACCATGATAGTTAGTTGCCTTAGGAAAGCCACTGCCTCTACTGATAAATATTGTAGGATTCTCCTATGGTCTATATGCATGGGGAGAGCTTGCCCTAATTTGGTAGATTAGTTTATCTTTGAGAGTATGGGTCTCACTTTCTCAACAGCTGGGGAGAATATCAATTGGAGGTACACCTTTTACACTCACTCTTCCAATCATGGAAGAGGTGAAGTTAATAAAGCAAGAGTATGGCTCCATCTTCTAGATGTACAAGAAAAAGAGATTCATGAGGTTGTCCTAGAGTGAGAGAACCAAATTGAGTAAGTCTTTCAGGTTTTTAGATCTTATCATTGAGCCTGGTGCAAGTTCAGAGGAAGTTTTAGGGAAGTATAACCCAGGAGATGAGGATTATGAGGAGGAGTATGAGTAGCAGGAGAAGATTCAGGAGCAACTCACATATCATACTCTCATTGGGATCACCATTGAGCAACCACATTTGCCTCATGCTATGCTACAACCTATGAAGCACCTCTTAGCACCACTGCCACCTTTCCAGCAGGTGTTTGGAAGACCACCCCCTTCTTAGGGGCTGATTAGCATACACAAGGAGTCCTATTATTCTATAGGGCATGTAGTTGGTGGTTCCCATAGACATAGCATCTTATCTCACTATCAGGATTTCACGGAGTCTAGCAGACATAACAGCCGTTTCATCCCACTGAGATTTGAGCATCACCGATATAGTGTTTTCCATCCATTCTTATAATGGAGATCACTCATGGCAGCATCCACCGTACAACCCTTTTCGAGAGCATGAGTCATTGGGTTTTCAATCTGCTTCCTCTTATCCCATCCATTACTACAATAATAGCCGGATTGGGCACAGTCCTTGGAGCATTCAATTTTTGGGGTTAGGCAGGATTGACCACTGTTAGAACTCAGCTATACGATCATCATTGGGACACAATTGCAGGATTTGATAGAGGTGATAGTTAGTTGCAATATATGTCAAAAGGTCTGGGAGCACTTCACAAGGGCCTCATAGATATTAGTGATAGGTTGAGGATTGTAGGCATCATAGAACGCTGTTAGGATCCTCCACATGGGCAGGGGTGATGAGACAAACATCATAGGAGGGAGTGATTTTTTGTATGATTTTGACCTTCCTTCACCTTAGTTACATGCATTGGGGATAATGCATGAACTAAGTGTGGAGGAGAGGTTGGGAAATCTTTTATGATGGTATCTCTATTGCTAGTTTTTCCCTCAACCTATGTTCTACTGTTTAGGATTTCTGGATGACTATATTTTCTATTGTTCCTTTCCCTCATTTGAACTTTTGGTTATTTTAAGTGAGGACACCTTTTGTAGTTTGTTTTTGGGTATGTTTCTGTGAAATTATTTGTGGTGTAATCTTTTGGTTGATCTTATCTTTTGTAAAATTAAGCCCACTTTGGGGGTAATTTTGTGCTACATCAAAAAATTTTAAAATTTAAAAAATATAAGTAAAATATTAAAACCCAGACAAGTTGGAAAGTCGATAGGGCGAATTGGGTAACATTGGGAAAAAACACAAATATGTCGAAAGACCAAGGTAAAAGTGAGAGGCTGGGCCCGACTAGGCTTACAATCCTAGGCAAAAATGAGAGGCCATGTGGAAAAATGTGAGAATATGAGTACCTTTTGTGTGTTAAAGCTATGATGAAACCCCAAAAGAGCTCCAAGTTAAAATGAGAGAAATTGAGAGAAAATAAAAAAACTAGGTTGGTGATGCATTTGCCTCATTGGTTGTAACTAGATCAAGAATCAAGAGTTATCCCTATGTTACAACCAAGTTGACAACTCTTGGATTGCATTGGTGGATTGTTTTTAGGAGACGACTCTTTGATTGCTTTTGGGGATCATTTTGGAAAAAGTAAGCTACCTTGACACTTATCTTCTTTGCTTACCTTTTCCCCCATTTTATTTTGGGTGGATCTACTTCTTAGTATTCTTTGGGGAGTGGGAGATTTGTGAGATTCTGGCTCTTTTGGGAAAAATAGGGTAGTATAGGAATAAGTTAAATGGCTCGGTTAACTTATGTCTGCACACTCCATTTCGCTTAGTTCTTTTTCTTGTCTTTTTTTTACTCAAGGACAAGTAAAGGGTAAAGTGTGGGGGACTTCATTATGCATACGGTAACCATTACATTCAGCTTAGTAATTAGCTTGTTTTATATATTGGATTGCTAGTATTAGTTGAGTTTACGTGACAAGGGATTTTAACGGCCATGTTTAACTTTCTTGTCTAAATCCCACATTTTGTAGACTTAATTAGTACTAATGGACAACTTGTATCCATGAGCTCCTTGATCTTCCTTTGTGGCCATCTTTAGTATGTTTCTCGTGGATACTTTTTGTTACATTCTATGTGAAGGTCGTTCGCAAGGGCGGTAGAGGATATTGAAGGTCGTTCACAAGGACGGTAGAAGAGATCAAAGGCTATTCATATTATAATGGTAGTAGATGAAGGCCACGTGTATCAATTAGTGGTAGAAGAAGGATGGAACCAAAGATAGGTGGCATTAGAGTTTAAAACGATAAAGGAAGAAATGGAGAATCGTGGTCAAAGATTTGTACCAAGTTTTGAGAATGATCCAAAATGAATCAGCCATCAAGATTGGTTCCATTAGATTCGTCTCCTCAAGAACCATAAAATTGATTGCAAGAAAGAAGTTCAGCCGACCTAAATACAAATGGGTCGGCGCAAACCGCTTGTGGATGCCACTAACGACCTGCACCAGATGACGTGGTCTACGCAAAATTTCTTTGGCACGGACCGTGCCAAGGCCCGGTACTAGCCGTGCCAAACTCGATGGGCCACATGTGCAATTTATAAGTTTCACTCAAAATGGCTAAATATTGTCATAGACTATCCCATTTTTTATGGTCCGCATTGTTCCAATTGCAAAATGTTATGACCAGCCGCCAGGATGTGAAGAATTGAGTGGCCCATGCCAAATTACTTAGCAAAATGAGGTTTCTGATGATGTTCCATGCCAAACTTCATGTCCCAGGGATCAAAAGTGCAAAAACAACCATTCTGACGATGCCAGATGCCACGTACCGCCCCAGTATGACCCATGCCAAGCGCCACGGTCCACACTAAAGGAGACGATGCAGATCAGCCCAGATCACATGGTCTGTGCCAAAGGAGAAGCATGGACTGCGGTAGATCATGCGACCTACGCTAGTAGGGATCAAGCGGGTAGTGTCAAATCTAGCGCCCCATGCCAGCACAGACACAGTACACGATGCAGACCGCTATCCACGACAGTCCGCACCAAGCGGCGACTGAATTAGGGTTTCACACTTTTGGGCCTATTTTGGGCCTATTTTTGGGTACAATTTCCTACTACTATAAATATAGCCTTAGTCTACTAGGGTTAGGGAGTTGGATCATTTTTAGTTAGTTCATTTGTAATTTGGAGAGTATTCTAGAGAGAGAAATATTCTCTCCTCTTTCTTTCTTTCCTTTTTATTTTGCTTTCATCCTGTGATGTGGAATTCAAATCTTTATTTGAATTCCATGTCTAGGGAGTAGTTTCCATAGCTTGGGGATATTTGAATTCATGTGTTGATTTATGTTTTTTTTAGATTCATAGTTTATCCTAATTATTATGCTTATGACACTATTGTGACTTGTTCTTGTGTGTTAGAATTGCATGAATAGTACACTTCATTAAGCACACACTCTAGTCTATATTCATGTTGGTGCAAGTATTGATGCCCCATGGGGAAGAGAAACTTCAGATCCGTTATGGGTAACATGGTTAGGATCCACGTGAGTGTGTTCACGAAGGTCATTTCTGAGTATTACTTTGTCATGTTTCCAGTACACTGGTCATAACTTATTACGTAAAGTGGTCCAATAGGTTACAGGTAGAGATAGTGAAAAGTAGCATGTTAGGGTTGTAAGAGAGCCTAGTGTCTGAGATAAGGTGCCTACTTTCCTTAGCCTCATTTATAGGTGGTGTATACCTAGCCCAAATACTAAGCGGCAGGCCCAAACCATAAATGGGCTTGATGTTAACTAGTGATACGAACCAAGAGAGATAGAGTCAGGACAAGCCAAGTCAAACCACAAAATGCCTTTCTCGGAACCACGATCAAACACACGATGGCAAAATTGGATAAAGTGGATCCATGTTTGTAATACACTATAAAAGGAAGTGAGAGGACACTAATCGAGGTAAGTGCAACTAGACTGAAGAGACTTGATTCTGAAGAAGGAAATGACTGACTTGGGCGTTGGAGTCTTTTCCCCAGAACCACTTCTGGGATCTCTTTTACAAGCACATCTTGGCAAACAACGGTCACTTTGTTAGATTGAGAATACCACAACATTTGGCAGCGTCTGTTGGGAAAATTTTTTTTTTCAGTCATTCATTCTAGATAAGGTCAACAATGGTGTTCACCAGAAGTGATAGAAGTCAAAACCACCACACTCAAAAGCATACAAATTGAAGAAATGGGAATGTACATCCCAGTCAAAATTAGGATCACGTTCCTAGTAGAGAGCAAGAACAAGTTACGGATGACACAAAAGATGAAGAAGAAGTAAAGTCTCCAAACACGAACAAAAAAAAGAAAGAACACCATTCGGGTCATTTCTAGAATTGAACAGAAAGCAATTGTGTAATCAGTTCCTATCCATTCTTAAACCAAAGTCCCCAAGGGTAAGTAAAAAATGATCAAAACAACGATAACCTTAAATATGGGGATGAATTAAGAGATATATTAGCAGATTACGACGCAGACAAGTTGCCATAAGCACCACATCTTCACAACTTCAAGATGCCGATGGGCTTCAAGTTACATTACATGTCAAAATTTACGATGGGACAACCAACCAAAAGGAATTCCTATCGTAATCGCACGAGGTTCCACGATGCTGAAATTGAGTTGGTTGGGAGGGTATCATCGTGCCTCTCAAAGATAGCATTTATATGCCAAAATTACAGCTAACTACTAAATAGTAGCTAGTGGTAAGACGGAGTCGTCCACGAGGAAAAGGGAGTTTTATTGAGTGTTAAGCATAGTTAAAAAGCACACGGAAACTTTACGTTTATGGTAACCAAGTTTGGGGGGTGGTTTTTGAAAACACTACGACTACTTTAAGAAAACTAAATTAACAAACTATTCAAAAGAACGATGCAATTATGATCACAAATAGCACAAATAATGTAACTAAGATTATAGCGAGTCTTGGGCGCAATTGGTTTACATTTATAGTCATCCTTTGATCATAGATTAATTATCCTATTTTTATGCATTAATCACATATGGTTGAGAACTTATCAACACATTTCGAGTGTTGATATTTCTCACCTCTCCTCAACTATAGTTAGAGTGAGCGATAGACGTCATACAATAACCCTTACCCTCGGATAACTCTAGACTATCATCGTCATAGACTTCCACGAGGATAGCAATACACATGGAGACCCAACACAACTACCACAATGTCCTACAAGCGAGAAAAAAATAGATAACACAAGAATATTACTAATAATGACTACGAGGATCGGCCTTTATACTAATCATTATTAGTGAACCCTGTTGATAATTAGTCAAACTCATTCAAATTCATCCTAAGTCCAAGCAATTTCATCAATCGACATAATTAGTTGTCACACCCAACTATAACCTAATATCAACTAACAATAATCACATTGACAAAAAGTCAAAGTCTTTGGGCTTTGAAAAAAGTTTTAGCATACAATCTACCCACGATCATCAACTAGTTGATCATCCTCATAGTCTTAATCATGCATTAATCACACAAGAAAGCACAAAACATACTTGATAATCAAAGCACAATATAGGATAAACCAAATCTCACAAATTCATACTAGAAATACTTACCAATTGGTTGCAAGAGTTTATATAGTCAACTTTGTTATTAGTGTTTATATATTGAAAGTCAAGTATAGTTTGACCATTGATTAGTAAAAATTAGCCTAGTTATTAGTGTTGGGAAAGTCTCAGGAAAGGCGGCCTTTCCATGAGCTTATGGACAGTCCTCAGGGGTATTTGCCTAAAATGTTGTAATTTTTTATAAAATTTAAATATTGCATTTTATAAGTTAAAACAAGTAATAATGTGTATTTGAAGGTGAAAATATAAAAAATATATGATATAAAAAAATATTTTCAAAAATTTTAAATTTTGTATGTAATTTAAGAAATGCAGTGTATAAGGTAAGAAATAAGTGGCCCGTCCATAAGCTTATGAACAGGCTGTCTGTCAGGAGACCCACTCATTAGTGTTTATATATTAAAAGTCAAGTAAAGTTTTCACGATTTTTTATATATCTATTCAAATATGTGCTCAAAGTTTTCTTAATTTGACTGAATCTTTGATCTTGTGCAATTTAATCCGGGACGGAGGGAGTATACTAAATCAATTAAGGGTTCAACGTTAATTAGTTAATGTAAAAAAATTTTATTCTTATTTGTATATATGAGGTCAGTGAAGGTTGATCCTTGATTAATTTAACTTAACTTAGTCATAAGTTAAAGTCAACAAAAGAAGTGAACGATTTTGAAAGTTTAAAAAAATAGCTTAGAGGGGTTGCGTAGCTGCTCCCAGCTCATAAAATTTCTGGGAAGATTATTTGAAATTTGTAGCAAATTTTTTGAATCCTTTGGCAGAAATAATGAAATTTAAAAAATTTAGAAAAATATATAGAAGTTTTTGGCGATATCTTTGGGGGAAATTTTTTTTGGCAGGAAAATTTTAAACCGGTGCTATTTTCTTCCAAAATCGGTGCTAATTTTTCCAAAACCAATGCTATTTTAAAACTTTGGGCAATTTCTTTGGTGGGAAAATGAGTATAGAAAAGTTTTAGCACCGGTTTTTAAAAACCAGTGCTATTTTTTATAAAATTGGTGCTATTTTTTAAATTTTAGCACCGATTTTTAAAACCGGTGCTAAATTTTACAAAAAACCGGTGCTAAGTTTTAATTTTTAGCACCGGTTTAAAACCGGTACTATTTTTTGCGGTGGAGCAACCGCGACCAAGACCTTTCTGCAAGCTCTGGGCAATAGGCCACTCCCTCTTACTACCTCCCTTCCTTCGAATCCTGAAATTATACCAAGAACCCAATATAAGGGCGAAATCTCCTGTCTTGTGTCTCGGAAAGATGCTGAAACGCTAGCGGCACATTACAGCAATGCTCTCGTCGGTAAGTTTGCTCGGGGGAAACCTTCAATGACTGCTTTAAACGAAGCTTTCAATTCTGTTGGATTCAAAGGTAAGTTTCAATTGGGATCTATTGATTTCAAGCACATCCTTATCCGGTTTCAGGATAAGGAGGATTATCAACGGTTATGGATTAAAGGTCAATGGATTTTTAACCAAGTTCCCATGAAAGTGTTAAAATGGAATACGGATTTCAATCCTGCAATTGAATCTTCTATTGTACCTGTTTGGGTTACTATTCCCTGTGTTCCAGTCTTCTTTTATAATATTGCAATGATAGAATCCATTGGGAATCAAATAGGTAATTATATCAAAATGGATGCAGCAACTGCTGCATTAACTAGGCCCTCTGCAGTTAAGATGTGTATTGAAATTGATTTGAAAAAGAAACAACCATCTTCTATTAGGGTGGGTATTGAAGAAGATGGAATAGAGTATAATGTAGTAAAGCTTCCTATTGAATTTGAAGACCTGCCTCTCTATTGTCAGCATTGTAAAACTATAGGACACGATGACAGTCTTTGCATCTATTTACATCCAGAGCTAAAGAAGCCAAGGCCTAATAGGATGGATAAAGTGAAATCTAACAATAAGAATACACAAAATGAGCCTCTTGTGGATCATAATAAGGCTGGTGGTTCTGGTCTTACTGCTACTGAGAAATCTAAGACTTTGCATGGTCAGAATTTGCAATATATACCTAAAAAGAAGCCTGTACCTGTGGAGAGTGATCAATTAAGGGGAGCTGAGTCAGATGTACAGGGGGAGGATATGATAAATTTAAAGCATGATGTGCATAAACAGTCCCCTCCATTAAGTACTGAACTAATAAATGATAATCCTGTTGAAGTTCAGTCTGAAGTAATAAACCATCCTTCTGTGATTTTCTTGAATGATGATACTAATGATATTTCATATGAAATACATGGGGATGCCCATAAGGGGGTAACAGATAGTCCTCAATCTTCGGTACTCAGTAAGATGTCCTTGTCTGCTCCACCAAATCTCATATCAAAAACAGGTTTTGTCAAGGATGACATCCCTAACAAAAGGAGTAAGCGGTTCTCACCTTTTAACCCTATTCTTGCTGCTAAAAGTTTTATTTTCTCTCAAGAAATAGACAGGCAGAACAGGTTTCTTTTACTGGCAGAGGATGAGCCAGCTGAAGATCAAGTTGTGACTCCTAAAGTATCAAAGTCATTACTGGAGGACAAAGATAATGATACTGTTAGCATTCAGGTTAATCAGGTAACTCCTATGTCTCCTCAACCACTAGCAGGGGAAATAAATGATTTAGATCAGGATAACCACATTAAATCACATAAGAATGAGAGCTTCTTCACTCAGTTAAATACAATCATGACTAGATCAAAAAGCTCCAATCATGTTTCCCTATGAATAGTACAATTCAGATTAAGATACTAGTGTGGAACCTTAGGGGAATGGATACCTCAATTATTAGGTTGCATAATTTGATAGACAGGCATCATCTTGAGTTATTATGCTTAATTGAACCTAAACATGACAACTCACAATGTGAGCATTATAGACAGCTACTTCACTTTGACAATTGCATGCAAGCAAATAATGAACAGATTTGGCTATTTTGGAATAATAGTGTTTCAGTTGTTTGTAAAATGGATAACCTGCAGTTTCTAGCTGTTGAAATGAGTAGCATTACTCTGAATAAAAGCATGGAAGCTATCTTCGTGTATGGACTTAGGACTAGAGAAGGTAGAAAGGATCTCTGGTCAGATCTTAAGATTTGTACTCAATCAAACTCTTTACTCATTGGTGATTTTAATGCTATTACATCTGTTAGTGAATATAGAGGTCCTTCTACACCAAAGACTGGTAGTATGAGAGATTTTCGAGAATTTATAAATGACATGGCCTTGGAAGAAATTCCTACTGTGGGTAATCTCTTTACTTGGAGCAATAATAGACTAAGAAATCCTACAGTTAAGAGGCTAGACAGGGGTTTATGCACTGCTTCTTGGTCAACTAACTTTCCAAATTCCTCTGTGCATATTTTGAATAGAATTTCCTCTGACCATAATCCAATGCTACTCACCATAGGTAGTAATATTGCATCCTCTCCAAGACCTTTTAGGTTTATTAACACTTGGTATAAAAGAGATGGCTTTAATGAGGTAGTTAAACAAAGTTGGGATTCTCAGACTCAGCAATCAGGAATGGTTGGCTTTTTTGAAAAATTGTTTAGGCTGAAAAAAACTTTAAAAATTTGGAATAAGGAAGTGTTTGGGAATATTAATGATAATGTTTTAAAGGCTGAATCAGTTTTAAGAGAAATGGAGGGACAGTATGATTTGAATGTTACAACTGAAAACAGGGTTAAAATGAAAGAAGCTAGGGCAAAATTGGTGAGGGCTTTGATTGAACAAAAGAGTTTCTGGAAACATAAAGCAAAAGTTAAATGGCTGAAGGAGGGTGATAACAACACTAGTTTCTTTCATAACACGGTTAGAGAGAGGAAATGTAGTTTAAAAATTACAAAAATTAAAGGGAGTAATGGACAGTGGATTGATAATGCTCAAGAAATTGAGACTGAATGCATCCATTATTTTCAGGACCTCCTAACTGAGCAAAATTTCCCTGACAGTGATATTCCCCAAGCAAGGGATATTTTTAAACATCATTTCTTAAGTCAGATCCCACAGTTGATCACACCTGATGACAATGAAAAATTATTACAACCTGTATCAATTGCTGAACTTAAGAATGTTGTTTTTGGACTCAATCACAAAAGTAGCCCCGGTCCGGATGGTTTTACTGCAAAGTTTTATATAAAGTCTTGGGATATAATTGCTAATGATCTATTATCAGCTGTACAGGACTTTTTATCATTTCATAATATTCCAAGGGGGATTGGTAGTACATGGATCACAATTATTCCAAAAAAAAGTACACCTACCTCTTTTGATGATTACAGGCCGATCAGCCTTTCTAATGTTATAAATAAGATCTTCTCTAAGATTCTAATGGAAAGATTGAAGCCTTTAATGTCTAAACTTATCTCCAATCACCAAACTGCTTTCCTAAAAGGTAGAGATACTGCTGATAATGTTATCTGCCTTCAGGAAATGGTGAGATTCCTAAATTGGAAACAGAGAGAACCTAACTTGATTGTCAAATTAGATCTTAAGAAGGCTTTTGATAGAGTTAGGTGGTCTTTTTTATACTCTGTGCTTGCAAAATTTGGATTTCATGCAAAATTTATTTTCCTGATTATGAAGAACTTGTCTCAGGCATGGTTTTCCATCCTTATAAATGGTAAGCCAGTTGGTTTCTTTCAACCAACAAGGGGTATCAAACAGGGTGATCCTCTATCACCTTTTCTGTTCAATATCTTTTCTGAAGCTTTTACTAGAAGCCTATCTTTTGTTTTTCTGAATGGTAGTCTATCATATTATGCTATTCCAGGTAATGCATTTCATATCTCTCATCTCTCTTATGCTGATGATACTGTGATATTCCTCAAAGCAAATAACAATTCTTTGATCAGGCTCAAGGCTTTCCTGGATACTTTTTAGGAAGTCACTGGCCAACATGTTAATTATAATAAGAGTGAACTGTACATTGGAAAGCATGCCACTGTAAACAGGGTTAGAAGGATTAGGAGAATTCTAGGAATGAAGCTAGGAAGGTTTCCTTTTACATACTTAGGGGTTCCCATTTTTACTGGTAGATTTAGGAAGACTTACCTCCATCCCTTATTGGAACAGATTGAAAATAGACTGGGAAACTGGAAAAATAGGTGGCTTTCAATGGGAGGGAAACTTACTCTAATACAGGCCTGCATATACTCGGTTCCTCAGCACATATGGTCAGTGATTAAACCTACCAAACAGGTTATATTGGACATAGAAAGATTATTGAGCAATTTTTTTTGGGGTTCTGATGATTCAAATCAAAAAAGGGTATGGAGAAAGTGGGATGCTCTTTGCTATCCTACCATTCAAAATGGACTAGGATTTAGATCAATACATACTATTATTAAAACTTGTTCTGTCAAGCTTTGGTGGAAATATCAAAAGGGTGAGGCTCTCTGGACTCATTTGATTGCATCTCTTCCATCTTCTTCCAGATCTTCGCAAAATTGGAAAAGGATTTGCTATATCAATAATTGGGCAGAATCTCAATCTAGAGTCATTATTGGTACTGGAGATTGTAATTTTTGGACCTCTAATTGGTTGGATATAGGACCACTGCAGGATATTTGTGATCAAATACATGTGAATATTCCTTTTAACTGTAGTGTTTCAGATTTTATTGCCAATAAATCTGCTTTGATTGTTAAAATCATTCCATTTCTCCCTGATCATGCTATTACTCTTTTATGTGATTTTAAGCTGTTTCCTCATAGAAAGGACAGGCTAATATGGAAACCCGGAATCAATGGTGAGTTCTCTTTCAAATCTACATATCTACAATTAAGTCACCATAGAGGTTCTGTGGCTTCTTTCAAACATCTTTGGAATTACATAATTGAAAAAAAGGTTTCTGTCTTCATGTGGAAAATGATGAACTCCTTCCTGCCTTTTGACAATGTTTTACATTCTTTGAGGATTTCACTGGCCTCTAAATGTTGTATGTGCCATAATCATGAGGATTCCCTTGATCATTTTTTTAATTCCTGCACATTTACAATGCATATATGGAAACAGATCCATTCTTTTATGGGGATCAGAGATCAGGTATTCCCATCCATTTGGGATAGACTATCTTTCTATTTCTCATATAATGGTTTCAGTAGTGTGCAAGTTGAGATGATTCATTCTGCAGCATTAATAACCTGCTGGAACCTGTGGAAAACTAGAAATGGATGCTTGTATGATTCAGTTAATCCTGTGATTAGTGTGGTGCTCAATCATATTAGGACTGACATCTTTTATCTGTTTACTGCTAAGCCATTCTTTGTTGACTCTCGGATTGATAGGTTAATTGCTGAACATTCTTTCCTACCTTTGAGCAAAAAACCTCCTAAGCCTAAGATTTTTAAAATAGCTTGGACAAAGCCAGACATAGGATATAAAATCAATGTTGATGCTGCATGGTGCTGTCAAACGAATATGTGTGGTATTAGTATGATTATAAGGGATTGTAGGGGAGGATTTATTGTTGCTCATACTAAGATCTCCCCTGCTTATTCACCTTTAGAGGCAGAACTGAAAGCAATAAGGTTTGCATTAAGAGCAGGTTCAGAAATTAATCTCTCTTACTATTTAGAATCTGACTGTCTAAATGCAATCGGGTATGTACTAGATCCTTACAAGTCACCATGGAAAGTTTTCAGTCTGGCTGAGGAGATTAACAAACTCCTGGGAGGGATTCCTCTCAAGCATGTTCATAGACAAGGCAACTTAGTGGTAGATAAACTAGCGAAGGATTGTTTACATAGTCTGTCATCCTCATCGTTCCTTCATTTTCAAAGTTTAACTAATTTTGTGCAAGGTTTGATAAGATTGGATCAGATGGGTACTCCTTCTATTCGGATTGATATCTGAAACAGAGGCTACTGACTGTATTTCATATTTCAGGTGGATGGATTGCTTCTACTCAGAGAACTGAAACAATTACGGCGGGCATTCGAATTCATCTCCAAATTAGTCATCTTCTTCTGTTGACATAAGTGATCTACTGCTATATCAATTTTGCTGGAAGCTACAGAGATCATACCAGACACAGTGATGACTGATCTCCTTCACTGTTTTTGAAGACATCAATCACGGACATGGATTTGCCCCTTGCTGATGCTAACCACAAATACAGTTGGAAAGGTTTTACTTTTTGCTATCTCCTACACTATTAGCTTAGAGGATAGGCTTATGATTTAGGTAAAGGTTTCTTTGACTGACTTGTGTTTCGTTTATTCGATTCACTAAGAAGTTCAAGATCCGATTACCTAGTCATTAGTATTTGTAATCCTCTAGTTTCTACATTTCTCTATTTTCATTCTTTTGGAAGCAACAAAGGTTGCTTCAAGAGCAATAAGCTCGGTTTGTATAACTTATCTAAG
This sequence comes from Rubia yunnanensis, assembly GCA_037428765.1. NCBI lineage: Eukaryota > Viridiplantae > Streptophyta > Magnoliopsida > Gentianales > Rubiaceae > Rubia > Rubia yunnanensis. The sequence continues at coordinate 80,561,707 of CM075061.1, read as the reverse complement.
CTTCGGCTTCTCTTAAACTGTTTTATTATTTACGGCTTGGGAAGGCTAATATAATTTCCCCCATCTAAGGATGGTTTTAATTAAAATAAAAAAGGTACTATTTTTTGCAAAAACCGGTGCTATTCCTTAATTTTCAGCACAGGTTTTTAAAACCCGTGCTATTTTTTACTAAAACCGTTGCTATTTTTAATTTGTTGGCGGGAAGATAGCATTTTACAAATATTTAGCACCGGTTTCTAAAAACCGATGCTAATAATTTCAAAACCGGTGCTATTTTAAAATATTTTGCTATTTCTTTGGCGGGAAAATGGGTCTCGAAAATTTTTAGCACCGGTTTTTAAAAATCGGTGCTATTTTTTACAAAAACCCGGTGCTAAGTTTTAATTTTTAGCACCGGTTTTAAAAATCGGTGCCATTGTTTTTGCAAAAATAGGTGCTATTATATAATTTTTAGCACCAGTTTTTAAAACTGATGCTATTTTTTACTAAAACCGGTGCTATTTTAAATTTTTGGTGGGAAGATAGCATTTTACAAATATTTAGCACTGGTTTTTAAAAATCGGTGCTAATATTTTCAAAACTGGTGCAATTAAAATTTTTTTGGCTATTTCTTTGGCGGGAAAAATAAAATTTTCAAATTTTTAGCACTGGTTTTTAAAAACTGGTGCTAATTGTTTCCAAAATAGGTGCTCTTGTAAAATTTAGCACAGTTTTTAAAACCGGTGTTAAAAATTAAACAACCGGTGCTGTTAGATTTTTAGCACCAGTTTTAACAACCGGTGCTAAAAAACCGGTGCTAGAGGGGGGTCTATGTGGTAGTGATGTCCCAAGAAGTGCAAATATGAAAGGAGCCGCTTTAAGCAGGCTAGCAATAGCAGGGTTCGAGTTATTAGCCGAACACAAGGATGTGAAAGAAGAGGTCATTCCAGTTAGGAGCACGGCGAGGAAAATCGTGTCAGCAGTTCAGTCACATGAGGTAAACTGGGTGAAATTATTAATTGAATACTTAGAAAAAGAGGAAGCTACTGACAGAAAAAGTACATGCCCGGAAGCTAGAAATGTAATCCCACAACTACGTTTACGAAGACGAGACCTTATACAAGAAAGGATTCCTATCTCTATGGATAAAATGTGTGGGGCCATCACAAGAAAACATGATCTTAAAGGAAGTACACGAAGGATTATGCGGATCGTAAAAGGGTCTTGAACGATTGTGAAGAAGAGCAATCGAGACAGATACTACCGTCCGTACAAGCCGCAGTTAGTAGTAACGGGAATATATAGGGCTTGGCCTTTCGATAAATGGGGAATTTATGTGCTTTATTTTGCATGCATTAATCATTGCACTCGGAATAGTTTTTAGCTTGCTTTGTTTGGGTGATTGTAGTATTAGTTGAATTTATATGAAAATGGGTTTAGATGACCACATTTGGTTTTCTTGTCTAAATCCTGCATTTTGTAGAATTAATTAGTACAAATGGACTCCTTGTATCCATGAGCTCCTAGATCTTCAATGTGATCATCTTTAGTAGGTCGCTCGTGGGTACTTTTTGGTTACATTCTATGTGAAGGTTGTTCGTAAGAATGGTAGATGATATTGAAGGTCGTTCGCAAGGACGGTAGAATATATCGAAGGCCATTCACCAATAGAATGGTAATATACAAAGGCCATGAACATCAATTCATGGTATAAAGAGATTGGATTCAAAGATAGGTGACAACAGATATCAAAGTGGCCAGTAAAGAAATGGGGAATCATGGTCCGATGGGTTGTGCCAAAGTCTGAGAAGTATCCGAGAAGAATAAGATTTCAATGCTGATTCCATTGGATTTTTCTTCTCGAGCATTACAAAATAAACTACTAGAACACTAAAATTAGACTAACGGTTCACCTATAGCAAAGGAAACAAGTTCAGCCGGCCAAAGTACCATGTTTAGGCGTAGGCCATTCATGTTAGGCACCAACGGCCTGCGCCAATGGAGTTGGCCCATACCAATAGTGTCAGCACGAGGCCATGGTGTGGACCATGCCAAATCTCATGGGCCACGCACACGAGTTCAAAACGTTACTCAAATCCAGCTAAGTATGGCACGGACCATCCCATTTATGATAGCCTATGCCGTTCTAAGTTCTAGATCTCGAGAACAGCCAGTATGGTGAAGAGAATGGCACGGCCTATTTCAAGTATCTAAGAAAATCAGCCTTACAGACCATTGTCCGCTCTAAGGGTCACATCCTGCATGATCAGATGACCAAGACATGCCTTCCAGATAATGGCCCATGCCAAAGTCCACGATCTATACCAAAGGTGTTGGCGTGGATCGTTCCTGATCCAGCTAATTGCAATAGCACAATGCCACGGCCCGCGCCATCCACGACGCCCGCACCAGGCATCGGGTGAACTAGGTTTTGTTCAATTTTTTGCCTATTTTGGGCCTATTTTTAGGCCCAGTCCCCCTCTCCTATAAATATACCTTAGTCTAATAGGTTAAGCATGTAGATAGGGTTTATATCATTTTTCACTCATTATGAGAGAAACACTCTCTTATTTTTGTTACTTTTCTTTTGTTTTTGCTTTCATCCTAGATGTCGAATTCAAATCCATATTTGAATTCCATATCTATGGAGTAGTTTCCATAGCTTGGGGATAAATTATAGGCTTGTTTGATTAATGCTTATGTGAGATTCATTTGGTTCATCATAGTATTTGTGTTTATGATATTATTGTGATTGTTATTGAATTTTTAAATTTCATGAATAGTACAATCCATTAAGCACTTACTCTAGTCTATATTCATGTTGGTTCAAATATTGATGCCCCCATGGGAAAGGAAACATGGATGTTAGAATGGGTAAGGGAGTACGTTGCGTCTACGTGAGTGTGTGCACGGGAGACCCGATTATTGCTCTGACTTACTTGCCATTACACCAGTCTTAGCAATTACATAATGTAATCTGAAATGTTATGGGTAGAGGTAGCGAATAGTAGCAGGCTAGGGTTGTAAGAGGCTCTAGTGTCATAGATAAGGTGCCAACGACCCCTTGACCTAATTGATTAGACCATTGGGAAGTAGTGCATTCGTGGTGAAAGCTCAGGATGTAATCACATGGGGGAGAAACAGACCTACAACAATGGTGGGACCTTGTTGTACTCCCATAATTACGATGACGGTGTTGATGGAGGGTTGCAAGTGCACCCGACATAACAGGTATGGGAAAGTGTATGCCATCGGCCACACCATGTGTTGTGAACACTCTACTGGGTTATTTAGTAAATCACTGTTAGTCTGATATGAGAGATCTAGTAGTCAATTTTATAGTGTTGGAGAAGACTAATCTAATGAAATGAAACTTGAATGATAATTCTTCTTGGATCATTCTCAGACTTTGGTGGAGCTCATTGGACCACGATTCACTATTTCTTCATTGGCCACCTTAAACTCTAATGTCGCCTATCTTTGGCTTCAATATCTTTCTGCCATGATTTGATGTACATAGCTCACTTCTACCGTTCTTGCAAACGATCTTCAATATCTTTTACCGCCTCGGCAAATGGCCTTCACATAGAATGTGACAAAAAGTACCCACGGAAAACCTACTAAGGATGATCACAAGGAAGATCTAGGTGCCCATGGATACAATATTTCCACTAGTGCCAATTAAGTCTACAAAAAGTGGGATTTAGACAAGAAAACCAAACATGGCCATCTAAACCCCTTGTCACATAAATTTAATTAAAACCAGCTAATTATTGTGCTTAATTCAACATATAAAACAAGCTAATTATTATGCTTAATTTAACGGTTAATGCACGCATATGTTTGGTTTTCTTGTCAAAATCCCGCATTTTGTAGACTTAATTGGTACTAATGGATATCTTGTATCCATGGGTTCCTTGATCTCCCTTATGATCATCTTTAGTAAGTTGCACATGGGTAATTTTAGGTTACACTCTATGTGAAGGCCGTTCGCAAGTACGGTAGAAGATTGAAGGTCGTTCGCAAGGATGGTAGAAGAGGCAAAGGTCATTCGCGTTAGAATGGTAAAAGATGAAGGCCACAAACATTAATGCGTCGTAGAAGGATATTGAAGCCAAAGATAGGCAGATTTGATGTTTAAGATGGCTAATGGAGAAAAATGGTGAATTGTGGTATAATGAGTGTTGCATCAGTCCGAGAACAATCCAGGAAGAATTAGCCTTCAAGGTGTGATCCATTGGATTTTTCTTCTTGGGCCCTTACAAAATCAATTACTAGAACTCTCTATTAAGACTAACGGTTCACCAAGAGCAGGTAAACAGAGTTCAGTATATGAAGCACCAGCGGCACTTCACAGAAGCACATGGTGAAGCACCAGCAACCCGTGATAAACAACATAAGTTGCACTACATAAGAGTTCCAATGAAGATATGCACGAGACCTTCACAAGGAAAAAGTGTCAGACCGTGACAAAGACCCCGGACCCTGGACCTTGGAGATGAAGAATTGAATATTTGGCTAAGTGTGGAGCTGGTCCATGAAAACCTTCACTGGCCATGACAAACGTTCCGAGCAAAGACAACAGGCTGCTCACGGTCCATGAAAACCTTCGTGGACCGTGAGAGCTTATGAGTAAATACTGTGAACTGTTCACGGTCCGTGACAATCTTCATTAACCATGGCACGTAACCTACTTCACGGACCATGCTAGATCCCACGACCCATGCTTGAATGCTTCACGGACCATGACATCTGTGCCGGTCCGTGAAACCTTGGTGGCTGACCTAGGGTTTTACTACTTATGGCCTATTTTGGACCTATTTTTAGGCTCAATCTCCTACTACTATATATAAAAGTCATAGTCTTCTTGTAAACCCTAATTAGAATAAACGTAGGCCTATTATTGTGATTGTTCTTGAATGTTATAAATGCATGAATACTAAAAAACATATAAGCACACACTTTAGGCTATATTCATGTATGATGCAATTATTGATGCCCCCTTAGGAAGAGAAACCTGAATGTTAGAATGGGTAGGTGAGAACGCATCTGCGTGGGTGTGTGCACGGGGGATTCGAGAATGCTATGACCTATTTGTTGCGCACCAGTCTTAGCTGACTTCATAAATATTGTCCGAGAGGTTACGAGTAGAGATAGCTAATAGCAGCAAGCTAGGTGTTGTGTTGAAACTTAGTATCACAAATAAGGTGTGTACGACCCTTAAGCCTAGCGTATATATGACCCGGGAGGAGTAGTTACATTTGTAGTGGAAGCCCGGGACGTAATAGCACAGGGGATAAATAGACCTACAAAGATGGCTGGACCTCGTTGTACTCCCCTAATTATGATAATGGTGCCAATAGAGGGTTGCGATCTCACCCGCCATGATAGGGTTGGGGAAGTGTATGCTATCGGCCACACCAATTGTTGTGAACACACTGATAGGTATTTTGTATGTCTATATGTGAATGAATCAAGGATTGAAGCATTAGAACTACCATGTTGCTAAATAATTCCCAAGTGCCTAGTATAAATAGTATACTTGTTTATTAATTTCATGTGTTGTAGTTGTTAGTTGTGTTTCTAACTAGTACTTGAGCCCTAGCATCTTTGTGGACAAACCTAGGGCTTGTTGCGTACTACCCCTTGGTAGCTTATTAGTGACAACAAGTGCAGAATATAAATCTCTATCTTTGACCTGCAAGCCCTTTGGCTCATGTTTCAATGACAAACGGGTCGAGGTAGGTCAAATTTTGGTGTCGTTGTCGAGGATGCTCTTCAGTTCGAGTATTAGTTGATCATAACATGCTAGTGAGTAGTTAGTATTGCTGTTATCTTTTCCTTGTTTTTGTTTTCTGGAGTAGGTATTGCTTGAGTTCTTGGTGAAAACCTAGGACTCTTGCACTACAATTCCAAATTTTGTCAATTTTCTTTGCTGGTGCTTAATAGAAAAGAAAACAAAATGTGGGAAAGAACTCAACGGAGGGCCCTTTTAAGGGTGTGTCATTACGATCATCCTATAGAGTGTTGCCTAAGGTTAACTAGCTATGGTAGAAGAATGGCTCAAAGAGCCAGATCTTGTGGGATATGTCATTGTGACCACCCTATGGAGTCTTTCTCTTGGATGAGAAACATTGAGAGAGGGGTATGAGTTGTTGGTTCCCAAGGCTAATGGGATCAATATTTTTATCCATACCACGACTCTCAAAATTTGAGGTTTAGTGGTAACTCGAATTTTCGGTATGGAAATGCATCGGGAGACCAACACTTTGGGTTAGAAATTGAGATTTCATCAACTTACCCAATGCCCCAAAACCAATCCCTAGGATTGGTTTCCAAACTGGATTGTGTGCAAATTTTGCAAGCTATAGCTAATGTGACTAAGAGTAGTGATTTACTCCAATCGCAAATGCTTAGCAAGATTAGCGATTTGGGAACTCAACTATTCTCAAGCATTGAGAAATTTGAAGGGCAAGTTCTTAATTTGATGAATGGGGTGAGCCACCTAGAAACACAATTTTCCGAAAATGAACCATCCCTAGTTGAATGTGAAATTTTGGTAGATGAATCTAAAGGGGATGGGGAAAGGTTTGTTGAGAGAGAAGAAGTCGAGGAAGGGGTGATTATACTTAATTTCCATATTACTTATTTGCACCCCTACCTCCACCTATAGAACCTGATCCCATATTTTCAAAAACCTTAAGAGTAAACCATAGGGAATCCAATTGAATATGCTAAGCTTCCAAACCATGACTTCCTTCTATGGTTGACTCCTCCTCTACTATATCTTCCTCTTGGAAGACTCTTACCCCCTTATCTTAATTTTTGGTTATCCAAGGTGATGGGGTACAAACTCGCACCCCATGGATAACATTAGGGTCGTGCCGATGACCTTAAATATATGGAGCTTCTCGGGAAGCAACCCGAGCTTTGAAATATTAAATTGGTCTAGCATATTTTATTTTGGTGTGTTTTTCTATTTGTAGCTTTCTTTTTTCTTTTGGGAAACTATTACACTTGGTGTGCATGTTTGTTTTGTAAAAAAACTTATGGTTCTTGGAGAAAGATAATATGTCCATTTTATGTGCATATTTTGAGACTTTTTGGGATCACTTTTGCCCTCTTTTGTCAACTAGAGCTTGTTTTTTACCTTGATATTCTCTTAGAAGAGGTAAGAGCGACTTTTGCGCTCCTTTACCTTTTCTAAGTGGATTTTGTGTGACGAGGAAATAACATCAAGACTTGAAGACCGGAGGCCGTTGAAGATCATCTTTTGAAGATTTTAATACTTGAAGAATGGAAGAAAATTGAACTAAAGAGAAGAATTTGAACCAAGAAGGAAAATAATTTAGGATTGTTGGCTGCAGTCTCCGCGACAGGTAAAGTTAGTTCTCGCGTCGTGAACTTTGGGTGGACAGGAATCTTCTTTGCCTTTTTTGTACTAAAAATACTAGGTCCTATCCTCTCTATCATATTCTTCCTCTCTTGCAATCTTCTGGGTTCAAAACCCTACTTTTCCTTTCTTTCTTTTCTAATTTTTTGTTGGTTAATCTTGTCTTTTCACTATCCAGGTTAGTTTAATCTTGGGAGAAATTGATTAAGACTTCCAAACCCATGTCTTAAGAACTCTATCTATCTATTTATTTCTTTTTCTATTGTGCATTTATTGAGCTTTGAATGTGAATTGTCCATGGCATTAATGTTCTTGAAATCTTAAGTATATGAATTGCTTGTATGATTACTTGTTAGGGTTGTTAAAATGGGTTGATTTCACCTTTTCTTGATAGGAAATCCAAGAGCATGAGTTAGAGCTTCTAAATGATATTGATGTGTTGATAATTGCTAGATGAATGTGATAATGTCAAACTCTTTGTCATGTTTGTTTATTGTAGGAAATAGGAGAGGTCTATGAGCATTAAATGTCCTTGACTAATCTTGTGTAAATGCATGAATTGGTTAAATGCTTAGCACGATGTAGTGTTTTTAAGTATTGCAAAGCTTGTTGATTCTTCATGCTCAATGCCATCAATGGGATACTTTTAGTCGTGTTTCGACTAAGGGAGTCATTGGTGAGGTTTGACAAGAGATGTAGAATTTACTCTTGCAAGCTACTATCTAACAAGGATAGAAGATTTATCTTCATAACAAGTAGTGAAAGTAGTGAATAGACTGTTTCACTCATTCTTGAAGCCTTTGTTATTTAGTATTCATATGTTCTTAATGCTATATTTTACTTCATTTATGCCATGGGCAATTTGATAATAGGAACTATTTCTATGATTGAAGTGTTAGTGTGTTAGGAAAGTGACGAATTCCTTAGCTCTTTGGCATGAAAATCCAATAACATGAACTTAGAATTTCTCGTGCATAATGTGTTGTGATTCTTCCTAAATAATGGATTGTTCTCATATTTATCTTATAGATGCAATGAAAGGTAGAATCTTGAATGTGGTTTGTTCTAGGTTTAGCCTAATGAATGCTATGTTTGGTTAAATGGCTATGTCTTTGGTAGAAGACATATCCATTTAACTATAGGTGCAATGAAAGGTTGAATCTTGAATGTGGTTTGTTCTAGGTTTAACCTAATGAATGCTATGTTTAGTTAAATGGCTATGTCTTTGGTAAAAGGCTTGTTGTTATAAAATCTATGGTCCTTCATGTGAAATGTCGTTGATGATATGCCTCTATGGTGTGGTTTTCCTAGAGTGATTGTCAACCTTATATATTTAAACGCTTAATAAAATCCTTCTTCTTCGTGGATGACCCCGACTTGCCATTATCTACTTAATTGTGGATAGGAAGCATTTAGGGCTTAAAATTTAACTTCGAGAGGTACAGCATTGACCTCCCAGAAAGTGAGCAAATGGGGAGTCCAACTCATGAACCATGTAGACGCACATGTTTTGTGATGCTTAAAATGGTGGACAAAGAGGAGAACCAAACCCCAAGTTCATGGGCTGGGTATACGTGCACGACCCATGAAACTCACATACCTTCCTACACCACCCAATCACCATTTCTTCCCTACCACCACCAAAGTACCACCCAAAACCCACCTACCCTCAAAACCCTTGAGACACACACATCGAGACCTAAGAGGTAACTCTCCATTGTGATTCAATTCTTCATTCGATTTGTGGTGCATAATAGTGGTTAGATTGAGATTTCTTGATTAGAGTTTCTAGGTAGTATATTGAGGGTGATGGTAGGTTGTTCTTTACATTCCATGATTGTTGCACCAAGGGTAGATTTTTAGCGTTCTTTTTCATTATAAGTGCTTTGATTTTGTATATGCATTGAGAACTATGAAAGCTTTAAGTGTGGGAATGGGGATAAGATAGAAATTATGTATTTTAGTTGTTTCTATATATCCAATAGCTCTTCTCAGAGCATTTTGAAAAAAAATTAAAACCTGGACAAGTTGAAAACCCAAAAGGGTGACTTGGGTAACATGAGGAAAAACCCTAATAGGCCAAAATATCTAGGTAAAAGTGAGAGGCTTGGCCCAGCTTGACTTATGAGTCTAGGAAAAGGTGAGAGGCCGGGTGGAAAAAGGTGAGAGGTGAGCACATTTTGTGGGATAAAGCTAGGATGAAAACCTGAAAGGGCTCCTAGGAAAAATGAGAAAAATTGAGAGAAAAAGGGGAAAAAATAAATAAGAAACTAGGTTGACGATACATTGGACTCCTTGATTGTAACTAGGTTGAGAATATTGAGCTATCCGTATGTTGCAACCAAGTTGATGGCTTTTGGATTTCCTTGGTGGATTGTTTTGCTTGAGGATTACTCTTTGATTGCTTTTGGGACCACTTTGGGAAAAGCAGGCTTGGCTTTATTCTGATCTTTTGTCACTTATCTTTTTCCATACACATTTACTTGCTTTGAGTGGTTTGGTTGCTTTAGGAACTTTGGGGAGTGTGAGAGTTGTGAAGATTTTTACCTTCTTGGGGAAACTACGGTAGCTTGGGAATAAGTTGAATGTATTGGCTATTTTTTCATGCTTCATTCTGCTTGAACCTTTTTCTTTGATTTTATTTACTCAAGGAAAAGTAAAGGCTTAAGTGTAGGGAGTCTGATCTGCACCATTACACATGTTTTAACCACTGCATTTGACATAGTTTTTAGTTACTTTTAGTTGGTGGTTTGCTAGTATTAGTTGAGTTTACTTGACAAGGGTTTTACACGACCATTTTTAGTTTTCTTGTCTAAATCCCACGTATTGTAGACTTAATTGGTACTAAAGGAAATCTTGTATCCATGGGCTTCTTGATCTTCATTGTGATCATCTTTAGTAGGCCGCACATGGGTACTTTTCGGTTACATTCTATGTGAAGGTTGTTCGCAAGAGCGGTAGAAGATTGAAGGCTATTTGCAAGGACGGTAGAAGAGGAGAAGGCAATTCACATTAGAATGGTAGAAGATAAAGGCTACGAACATTAATGCATGGTAGAAGGATATTGAAGACAAAGATAGGCAGCTTCAAAGTTTGAGACGGCCAAAGGAGAAAAACGGTGAATTGTGGTATGAGGAGTGTTGCCTTAGTCCGAGAATGATCCAGCAAGAATTATCCTTTAAGGTTGGTTCCATTGGATTTTTCTTCTTGAGAGCTACTGAATTGACTACTTGAACTCCCGATTTGGACTAACGATTCATGCGTAGCATGCAAACGAAGTTCAACCGATGAAGCACCGGTGGTAGTTCACAGACTGCAGATGGTGAAGCACCAGTGGCCCATGACAAAGCACACAGGCTGCACTACACAAGAGTTCCAGGGGTTCCGTGACAAAAACCCTGGAGGGTAGTGGAGCTTGGAGATGAAGAATTGAATATTTGGCTAGGTATGGAGCCAGTCCGTGAAAACCTTCACGGGTCATGACAAAAGTTCTGAGCGAAGACCACAGGCTACTCACGGTCTGTGAAAATCTTCACGAATCGTAAGAGCTTCCGAGCAAAAAATGTGAACTGTTTGCATTCTGTGACAATTTTCACAAACCGTGGCACGAGACGTGCTACACGAACCACACCAAATCCCATGCCCCATGCTTGAATGCTTCAAAGACCGTGACATCTGTGTCGGTCTGTGAAGCCTTTGTGGCTAACCTAGGGTTTTGCTACTTTTGGCCTATTTTGGGCCTATTTTTAGGCCCAATCTCCTACTACTATATGTAGGAGTCATAGTCTTCTTGTAAACCCTAAGTAGAATAAAAGTAGGCATAATGTAGAGTAGACTCTCTCTAGTTTAGAGAGAAGGAGAATTCTTCTTCTCCTTCTTTCTTCTTTCTTCTTTTTCTTTTTCCTTTCATCTTATTTTCTAGGTCCATGGTATCTAACCTAATATTTTGCATGGATCTAACATTTGTAGATTATATTTTTTGCTTGGGATTCATCTTGGCACTTGGTATATTCTAAATGCTTTATGAGATTCATTAGATTCATCATTTCTTTTATGTTTATGATATTATTGTGATTGTTCTTGAATGTTATAAATGCATGAATCCTAAACCACATATGATCACACACGTTGGGCTATATTCATGTATGGTAAAATTATTGATGCCTCTTTGGAAAGAGAAACCCAAATTTTGAATGGGCAGGGGAGAACGCATCCGCGTGGGTGTGTGCACAGGGGATTCAAGAATGCTCTGACCTATTTGTCATCACACCAGTCTTAGCTGACTTTGTAACTGTTGTCTGAGAGGTTGCAGGTAGAGATAGCTAATAGTAGAAGGCTACGTGTTGTGCTGAAACCCTAGTATCACAGATAAGGTGCTACGATCCTCAGGCCTAGTGTATATATGACCAGGGAGGATTAGTTGCATTCATGGTGGAAGCCCAGGATGTAATAGCACAAGGGAGAAACAGACCTACAATGAATGTCGGACCTCGTTGTACTCCCCTAATTACGATGGCGGTATCGATGGAGGGTTGCGAGCGTACCTGCCGTGACAGGGTTGGGGAAGTGTATGCCATTGGCCACACCACATGTTGTGAACACACTGATAGATCTTTTGTTAGACATATGTGAATGAATCAAGAAATTGAAGCATTAGAACTACCATGTTGCTAAATGATTCCCAAGTGCGTAGTATAAATAGTTTACTAGATTGTTAATTTGATACTTTGTAGTTGTTAGTTGAAAATACCAACCCCTACCTCCCCCCCCCCCAATTGCATGTCTACACTCCTAACAGTTCCTTTCACTCATGCGGATTGACTACCTGTAGAAGGTTGTGTGTTCTAACTAGTACTTGAGCCCTAGCATATGGGGACAAACCCAGGGCTTGCCGCTTACTACCTCTTAGTAGCTTAGCAGTGAGAACAATTATAGAATATAAAATCTCTATCTTTGACCCGTAAGCCCCTCGGCTTGTGTTTTAATGACAACCATTTCGGGGAAGGTCGGGGCCTAATTACTACCTAAACTTATCCAGGCCCGCTGTCATACTATAAATACCAATTCCTATCCTCTCATATTCAATCTTCTTCTTCTAGACTTTCCCTCTTCAAAACCCTAGTTGTCACTTGTTTTTCATCTATTTTCATCTTTAAGTATGTTTAATTTTCTTATGAACATTAGCATGAACTCAAGTAGCTAAATTTAGTCTTAGGAGACATTCATTGGAACTTTCTTGCCCATGTCTTCAGAACTCTAGTATCTATTTAAAGCTTTCACTATTATGCATTTATGGAGCTTTAATAATGGTTGTTGATGTTATTTATGCGATTCGAAGTTTGATGATATGAAATATTTGTATGATAACTTGTTAGGAAGTTGATGAAAGTAGCTAATTTCTCCTCTTTTGACAGGGAATCCAAGAGCGTGAATTAGAGCTTCTAATTGGGTTTACGATGTTATAATTGCTAGATAAATATGATTATGTTGACTTTTTTTCATGTTTATCCTAAGGTAGAAAGTAGGATAATTCATTGAATGTTGAAATTCTTGATTAATCCTAGAAAATGCATGAATTGGTTCAATGCTTAGACATTTGGTTTAATGTTTATAAGTGTTACCAAACTTGTTGGTTTTTTGTACATAATGTCATTAATGGGATGTCTTTAGGCATTTCTCGACTAAAGCGGTCATTAGTAAGGTTTATAAGGGATGTCAAATTTATTCTTGTGAACGACTACCAATGAAGAATGGAAGGTTCATCTTCACAATAAGTTGTCAAGGTAGTAAATAGATTGTGGATTCAATGATAGATAAGAGGCTCGAAAGTGGAAACCAATTGCGCCCAAGGTCCCGTACTTTGTGTTTAATCCAATCTTTGTAGTTTGTTGCATGATTATCTTAATCTCTCATTTATGATAGTTTCTTTGTCTTTTAAATTCATAACTTAGAAAAATCCAACAAAAACCCCCTCTTTAAGTGTTTTTTTATCTATATCTATTTATATACTTATAACCACCCTTATATACATGAACTCTTAGGAAATTCCCTCTTCTTCTTAGATGACCCCAATTTTCCACAATCTATTTAGTTTTATTTAGGAAGCATTTAGGGCTATAAATTTTATATTTGAGAGGTACGACGATTATTTCCCAATGAACGTCATTTTGTATGTTAAAAACAAATGATTGAATCTGAGTTGTGATGATCATGTTACATGTTTATTTTGTAGATTGTGTTTTCTATTGTTGTTGTTTTCAATATAATGTCAAGTATGACTTATGAGTATTTCTAGGTATAGATATGTTTGATTCTAGACATTAATGTTGTTTTTGACACAAAATGGCTTCAATGACTAACATCAACCTTCATTTTTCATCCCAAGGGACAACATAACTGATATTTGATTGACGTCGGTCAATAATGCCATTATGTTTTAGGGGATTTGAAGGAATTCAGACCATGACTCATTAGTAGAATCTTATTTTTCACTGACGGAACATGTAGAAATAGTCGGAGAGATGTAATATAATTGACATTTGTCGCACAATACCTTTAAAACTACAGTAATGAACAACATTAACTTTCCATAGCTCTAGGTTATAAGTACTAGTCTTATATAAGTTCGATTCTTGTATATTTTGTCTGCGGACTACCTATCTCTAAAGTCATCTTTGCTTTGAATGAAATTGTAGTGATAGAGCAAAGACAACTATCAATAGAATTTCAATGAATTCTTGGAAAAAGTTCATTATAGAAGGACTGTTAATGTTATGGTAAAGCAGTTGCACTAATTCTTTCACCCAAATAGCATGACACTAATGTATTGTAGTGGATATCAATTTTAAAAATTATTATGTAATACTCATATAAAATTTCATTGTGTATATTGTGAATACGTTACATAGATTATGCAATGGAGATTGACTTCTGGTTGTGGATTTTAGTCGAGAGTATTTTAGTATTTCTTTGTATTTATTATCGTTTTAAATATGTTTGTATAATGGGCTTCTAACTCGATGGTTGTGTGATGGGCTTCCAAGTCGCTCGAGTAGACCATCATTTCATATTATTGGTCGATTCCAAGCGTATATCGTTTCACTGCCAGTTGATCTGAAACCTAGTGATGAAGATTGACTCTGCCATCAGTAGGACATGAATAAAAAATGTCAATTCAATCAATGGGCACAGTTGTCGATATGAATCATTTGAAAAATAAACGTATTCGTTCTGTAGCAGATCTTTTACAAGATCAATTTGGGTTGGCTCTGGTTCGTTTAGAAAATGCTGTTCGCGGAACTATATGTGGAGCAATTCGACATAAACTGATACCAACACCTCAAAATTTGGTAACTTCAACTGCATTAACAACTACTTTTGAGTCTTTTTTTGGTTTACACCCCCTATCTCAAGTTTTGGATCGAACCAATCCATTGACACAAATAGTTCATGGCAGAAAGTTGAGTTATTTGGGCCTGGGGGACTAACAGGACAAACTGCTAGTTTTCAGATACGAGATATTCATTCCAGTCACTATGGGCGTATTTGTCCAATTGATATATCTGAAGGAATCAATGTTGGACTTATTGGATCCTTATCAATTCATGCGAAGCTAGGTCTGTGGGGATCTCTAGAAAGCTCTTTTTATGAAATTTCTGAGAGATCCACAGGGGTACGAATGCTTTTTTTATCGCCGGGTAGAGATGAATACTTTACGATAGCGGTGGGAATTCTTTGGCTTTAAATGGGGATCTTCAGGAAGAGCAGGTTGTTCCATCTCGATACCGTCAAGACTTTTTAACTATTGCGTGGGAAAGGGTTCATCTTAGAAGTATTTTCCCCTTCCAATATTTTTCTATTGGAGCTTCGCTCATTCCTTTTATCGAACATAATGATGCGAATCGAGCTTTAATGAGTTCGAATATGCAACGTCAAGCAGTTCCACTTTCTAGGTCTGAGAAATGCATTGTTGGAACTGGGTTGGAAGGACAAGCAGCTCTAGATTCCGGGGCTCTTTATATAGCCGAACGCGAAGGAAGGGTCATTTATACGGATACGGACAAAATAGTTTTATCGGGTAATGAAGGTACTCTAAGCATTCGATTAGATCAGTATCAACGCTCAAACAAAAATACTTATATGCACCAAAAACCACAGGCTCGTCGGGGTAAATGCATTAAAAAGGGGTAAATTTTAGCTGACGGTGCTGCTACGGTTGGTGGAGAACTTTCTTTGAGGAAGGGTATATTAGTAGCTTATATGTCGTGGGAAGGTTACAATTATGAAGATGCAGTACTCATTAGTGAACGTTTGGTATATGAAGATATTTATACTTCCTTTCACATACGGAAATATGAAATTCAGATCCATGTCACAAACCAAGGTTCCGAAAGGGTCACTAATGAAATACCCCATTTAGAAGCCCATTTACTTCGCAATTTAGATAAAAATGGAATTGCGATGCTTGGATCTTGGGTAGAGATGGGTGATATTTTAGTATGAAAATTAAAGCCCCAGGTGGTCAAAGAGTCGTCATATGCTCCAGAAGATAGATTGTTACGAGCTATCCTTGGCATTCAGGTATCTACTTCAAAAGAAACGTCTCTAAAACTACCTATAGGCGCTAGGGGTCGGGTTATTGATGTCAGATGGATCGATAAGAAGGGGGGTTCCAGTTATAATCCAGAAACTATTCGTGTATATATTTCACAAAAACGTGACATTAAAGTCGGTGATAAAGTAGCAGGAAGACACGGAAATAAGGGTATTATTTCCAAGATTTTTCCTAGACAAGACATGCCTTATTTGGAAGATGGAATACCTGTTGATATGGTCTTTAATCCTTTAGGAGTACCTTCAAGGATGAATGTCGGACAGATATTTGAATGTTCACTTGGGTTAGCCGGAAACCTGTTAAACAGGCATTATCGAATAGCGCCCTTTGATGAGCGATATGAACAAGAAGCTTCAAGAAAACTGGTATTTTCTGAATTATATCAAGCTAGTAAGCAAACGGCGAATCCGTGGGTATTTGAAGTCAAATACCCGGGAAAAAGTAGAATATTTGATGGAAGGGCGGGGAATCCTTTTGAACAGCCCATTTTAATAGGAAAGCCTTATATTTTAAAATTAATTCATCAAGTTGATGATAAAATCCACGGCCGTTCAAGTGGACATTATGCACTTGTTACACAACAACCCCTTAGAGGAAGGGCAAAGCGGGGGGCAGCGTGTAGGAGAAATGGAGGTTTGGGCTCTCAAAGGGTTTGGTGTTGCTCATATTTTACAAGAGATGCTTACTTATAAATCTGATCATATTAGAGCTCGCCAGGAAGTACATGGTACTACAATTGTAGGCGAAACAATACCTAATCCCGAGGGTACCCCAGAATCTTTTCGATTACTCGTTCGAGAACTACGATCTTTAGCTCTGGAACTAAATTATTTCCTTGTATCTGAGAAAAACTTTCAGATTCAGAGGAAGGAAGCTTAATCGGAATGAATCATCATTTCTCTTCTATGATCGATAGGTATAAACATCAACAGCTCCAAATTGGATCAGTTTCTCCTCAACAAATAAGTGCTTGGGCCACTAAAATACTGCCTAATGGAGAGATAGTCGGAGAAGTGACAAAACCCTATACTTTTCATTACAAAACCAATAAACCGGAAAAGGATGGATTGTTTTGTGAAAGAATTTTTGGACCTATTAAAAGTGGAATTTGTGCTTGTGGAAATTATCACGTAATCGGAGAGGAAAATGGTGTTCATTTACATAACGAGCTTCGGAAAACCTTGAACACAATTTCATTATAGGTTAAAGTGAGAGAAGACTGGCATTGGTTATGAAATCCATTGCGATCGACACCGGTTCAGCACTTGGTAACCTTCAGCACTAGGTAGCCACTGGCATCAATGGCTAATGTTCCAAGCGACCATTTTCCACAAAGACCGACGTCAATCAACTGTTTGATGGTGGTGTCATTCAAAAAAATTTACCTCAATTTTTTATGAAAAAAATTGGGATAAAAACTATTTTCAGCTTAGTTGTGAACTGAGGTAAAAGGTATACTATTTACTACACCTCTTTTAACCTCAGTTATTTTTGGGAAAGCAACATAAATAAAGGGTGTGTTTGATGGGGTTTATAAGGGTCCGTTTGGCAAAGATTTGCTTGTAATCAAATCTTGCTTATTTTGGCTTATTTTGAAAGCAGGGGGAGACCAGCCCCTGCTTTTTCCCTCCCAAATAAGCACTTTTTAGAAATTTACTAAACACTAAAAAGGTATTTAATTTTTATGTGATGATGGTTCAACCTAGAGAAAGCCCAAATAGTGTATTGGGTCTATTTTGGCCCAATAAAGAAGTCAAAAATGGATAGGCTAAAGTGTCATATTTAGTGGTAATTAAGAGTTATAATTGGAGGAAAATACTACTAGATACGATATAAATACCAGGTATGTATTAATTATTATTATTCACTTTTTATACTGTATTGATACACTTTTTTTACATAAGCATTGGAGAGTTTTCCCCTGGGACCTCCTGGGGCTTTTTGTTTTGCACATCACGAACAAGGGATTCATTGGAGTAGCTTGATCGGTTTTCAAATGCATCAATTGGCATGCCTAATGGGATAGATTGAGTTGGAATCGAGTTCCTTGGTTTATGTCTACGGTTACTCGAAGGAGTGAAAGATTGAGGTTGAAGGGAACAGGAGCAGGAGAGGATGTGCAATCCCCGTTTAGAAGAAGAGGCGATATGGTTAATCCTCTAGAGTCGTTGAACATTGAGCGAGAAGAGGCTCGAGTCCTAGTAATTGATTCTGCATGATGCATATCTCGATTGCTGAGCATGAGGCAATACTGGTCTTGAGTGGCCCAAATCCGCAAGTTTTTGAAGCTCCTGGAATAGATGTAGCATGACTTCAAGATGTACCAATGTGGAGCAGAGAGTTTGAAATACGGATACTGCATAAAACATGATAGCTAGTTCTCGAGATGAAAGAGATGGGCGGTTCACGGATTTTTCAGGTGACTCTTACGTAGAAGCTTATGAATAAACTATTCAGGTGTATCAATGTATGGGAATGATTGGGCCATAGCAATATCTGGCGTAGATGGCACAAATGATGGCTGTTGTAGGATATTGAGTTACTCCATCTTTGAGGTATGTAGGTATCTCAAGGGATGTAGTGTCATCGATACCTATGTGATTAACCTTGGGGCCAGCTTCTCAACCCATGTTGGCCTTCTCCTACCCAGGATACATAGGAGAGGCATTCCAAATGAAACCCCAACCCTTTTTCCCAGACTATTCGCAAGAGATGATGTACTCGATACCCCCTTCATTTCTAATAACCTCGATAGTTGGTTTCTCAGGGGTTGAAGATGGATATGGAATTATTAATTCTATAGGGGTTCAAGGAGGTGGAAATGTAGGGTTACAGGGTGCAATAATTAACCAAGGGCCTTACAACCCCCATGGGTAGTTTTCGGTGTGCTCGATGCCTTCATGGATATATTCTAGTTACTTGGGTTCTCAGCCTGTATAGCCGATGCCACATGGAGGAAATCATCGAGGATTGAATTTGATTGGGTTTCAGTAAGTGCTGGCGGTAGACGTTAGAGATTCATTAAAGAGAGAATTGGATAGGTTGATTGGGCCAAGTGACTGGATCACCCTTCAGTTTGGTGATAAATGGGGTTCAATGGCCAATGGATGTAAAGCCGCTGGAAGGACTCCCCACCTATAGTGGGGAATCGGATTCAGAGTTCATTCAGACATTCTTGAGTCAATGAATTTGAGGAAATTTGATGAAACATTAACATGCAAACTATTCAGAAGTTTCCTTCTAGGGAAAGCTCAAGAGTGGTTTAATAAGTTTCCAGGGGGATCTTTTCACTCTCATCGAGATTTCAATGGGGATTTTTTTTTGAAACAGTATGCTCAAAAGAAAAGGTTCACCAAAATGGTGCTGGAGGTGTATCAAACTAGACAAAATGTGGGGGGGAGTACGAAAGCCTTTTATCACCGATATGTGGATGAGATCTTGGGGGTAGTAGAAACTACAAAGAATAAGGTAAGTAAAGGATATTTGTTAGGAATGCAGCATTTGGAGTTGTATAAGAAGTTGAGCACAAATACTCCTTAAACTTTGTAAAAGCTCCAAGATGTTGTAGAGCAGTACTCAAGAGTAGAGGAGGCCATCAATAAGAAGAGGGAAATTTTGGCAAAGAAACCCAAAAGGAATATTGATCCTCGGGGGGAAATCAGTGGAAATGTTTAGGCCAAATTTTGAAGGGTACACACCCATGTTGCCAACATCCATGGACATGTCTCATGCACAAATATTGAGTATACATTGAGGGGTGTTTCAGCCGCCTCCACCATGCAGAATACAGAAAATGCTGTGAGGTTGAGAATGGCCACGAATCTGTACTGTGAACATCATAAGGATTATAGTCATGACAAGAACAATTATACGCAACTAAGGATGGAAGTCGAGAGGTGTGAAAGGGAAAGACGGTTTTGAAACCTTGGACCTCAAAATAATAAAGTAGCCAAGGCTTAGAAATGACCATAGGGGATGGAAACCTTATAGAAGAAATAACGAGATTGATAGAGGTAGAGGAGGTAGTAGACCTCGAGATCAAGAGGTTCGAGGTCGAGGACAAGAGGGGAGAGAAGAAAGGCCACAAGAATAACATGCAGGTAACTAGGAAAATAGGAATGGTGACAATCCATCGATTTGTAAGGTCATCAATGTGATAAATGGAGTTGTGGGGGAAAGGTCTTCAAACACTTTCATAAAGGCTGATCCATGCAATTCTCTTGCAAGAGATCCACGACATAAAAGGTTTCGGTCTGATGAGACAATAACCTTTTTGGAAGCAGTGGTGATCCCAAATCAAACACAGCATGTCGATCCATTGGTGGTCTTGGAAATGATTAGAAATTCCTTAGTGAAAAGAGTTTTCACCTATGACGGAAGTGAAATTAAGATAATATTCAATGATTGTTAAATCAGCTAGACATAGGGCAAGGTAATTTGAAAAAATCTGCTTCCCCTTTATCTGGCATCCCAAAAAATCCCATATTTCATTTAGAAGAGATCACTTTGTTAGTTTGGATATCAAAAAAGGGATAAGGAGGTAAAGATAGACTGTAATTTTGCAGTTATTGATGCATACTCACCTTATAATGTGATTCTTGAATGGCCATGGATGTTCGTGGCTCAAGCAGTGTGATATCCGTACCATTTGATGATGAAATTCCAAATGAATCAGGGAATAGCTTCGATTCGAAGAGATTGGGCAGTAGCTAAAAGTTGCAACCTTACGGTAGTAAAGGAGGCAAAGAATATTAAGGATGTGGCTTCTGTGCATGGAGAAGTAAGCCTCACAGATATTGAATAATTGTAGGTTTAAGATAAAGGGACAGTATTTGTAGGAAAATCAATGTCAGAAGATGTTAGGAGGAGCTAGGAGGTTTATTGGTAGAATATGGGGACATTTTTTCTTAGAGTACCTTGGATCTCATAGGGTACCCTCGAGGTTGGAAGTTCATAAGTTAATTATTGACTAAGCAGTTAAGCCAATCAAGAAAAAAAGGAGAATATTTGCGCTCGAGAGAGTGGAGGCTATCAAGGCAGAAGTGGAGAAGTTAATGAAAGCAAGAGTGATTCAGGAGGTATTATAACTGGGGTGGCTTGCTAATCAACTGATGGTCCCCAAACATGATGGAACTTGGCGGATGTGTATTGATTTTACTGACTTGAACAAATGTTTCCCCAAGGATAGTTATCCCTTGCCACCAATTGGCAAGCTAGTGAAGCCATTGCAGGGTACAAGATGTTGTCTTTCTTTTGATGCTCACAAGGAGTATCATCAGATATTGATGGTGGAAGAAATAAGAAGAGGACTTCATTTATAACTGAGGAGGAAAAATATTGTTACAAGAAAATGCAGTTTAGGTTGAAGAATGCAGGGGAGATTTATCAAAAGTTGGTGGATAAATTGTTCTAGATACAAATTGGAAAAAAAATATAGAGATATATGTTGATGACATGGTTGTGAAGGGTAGGAGCTATGATGAATTCCTAGCAGACCAGAAGGAAGCCTTCGAGGAGCTTCAAGGTGAAAATTTAAAGTTGAACCCAGCTAACTGTGTGACTAGAGTGGGGGCTGGAAAGTTTCTTTGATTCATGGTATTCGAGAGAGGCATCAATGTTAATCCAGAGAAATTCATGGCTTTGATGAGAATGAAAAGTCCACAGAATCTGGAAAATGTACCAAAGCTTACAAGGTCCTTGGCAGCTTTGAATAAATTCCTCTCGAAGGGGGCTGAGAACATTTACCTTTTTTCAATGTGCTTTGAAGAGCAAAGAAATTCTAATGGACAGAAAAGTGTGAAGAGGCGTTCCAACAATTGAAAGAACATCTTCGAGTATTGTCAACTCTCATGAAGCCAGAATAGGGTAGATTCTTGTTCTTATATATCTACGCCTCACCTTTAGCTATCAGTGCAGTGCCAGTGAAGGAAAAGGAGAAACAACAATATCCCATATATTTTGCAAGTCAAGCCTTATAGAGGCTGGAAAAAGTTTATACAGCTGATCTGCTTCATTTTGCATGTGTTACGATGCATTTGACATACTTTTTAGTTACTTTTGCTTGGTGGATTTTTAGTATTATTTGAATTTACGTGACAAGGGGTTTAGACATAAATGTTTGGTTTTCTTGTTTAAATCCTGCATTTTGTAGACTTAATTGGTACTAATGGACATCTTGTATCCATGGGCTACTTGATCTTCCTTGTGATCATCTTTAGTAGGTCGCCTGTGGGTATTTTTTATTTACATTCTATGTGAAGGTCGTTCGTAAGGGAGGTAGAAAATATTGAAAGTCGTTCGCAAGGTTGGAAGTAGAGACAAAGCCCATTCACATTAGAATGGTAGAAGACAAAGTCCACAATCATCAATGCATGGCAGAAGGAGATTGAAGCCAAAGATAGGCGGCTACGGAGTTCATAGCGGCCAACGAAGAAATGGGGAATCGTGGTCCGATGAGTTGTTCTTCAGTCCGAAAACGATCCAAGAAGAATTATATTTAAAGGCTGGTTCCATTGTATTCATGTTCTCAATTACTATAAAATCGACTACTAAAACTCTTAAATTGGACTAACGGTTCTCCCGTAGCGAAGGAAACTAGTTCAGCCGGCTGAAGCACCTGCAGGTCGGTGCGGGCCGTGCATGGTTTGGCACCAATGGCACACACCACAGGAGATTCCCCACGTCAAGGAGACCAATGTGAGATAGTGGCATGACCCACACCAAACACAAAGGGTCATCAAGCAAAAATGAAGGAACCCTCCATGCGGCTAAGTATAGGTGGGGGACATCCCATTTTAGGCTTCCCGTACCGTTCCAGTCCATTATGCTGAGACCAGCACGTGGGATGTGGGAATTTACATGGCCCGCGCCATGTTTTCTGAGCAAAGCACCAAGCCTGATAATGTGTCCATTTTATATGCATAATTTAGTACTATTTAGGGTCACTTTTGTGCTCTTTTATTATCGAGAGCTTGTGTTTTACCTTGAAATTCTCTTAGGAGGGGTAAGAGCAACTTTATGCTCTTTTACCTCTTCTAAGTGGATTTTGTGTGACAAGGGAAGAACACGGAGGCAATGAAGACCGGAGGCCATTGAAGACTACACTTTCGAAGACTTTTGAAGACTTGCTTCGAAGACATGAAGACCGGAGGCCATTAAAGACCATTTTTGGAGTCACTGAAGACTTGGAGATTGATAGGGATGACTATGAAGATGACTGCATGCCACAAGAAGAAGAAAAAGACACAATGCAAAATTCTGGCACCCGTCGCGAGTTGCGATGGCCTCGTCGCGAGTCGCGGCCGATGGGTGGTCAGAATTTCACCTTATCTTCTTTGTACTATAAATACCATTCTCTTTCCTCTCATTCATACCTTTTCTCAGCTGTGATTATAGCACTGTTTCAAACCCTTTTCTTCCATTTTTCATCCTTGAATTCTCTTGTTTTTATGATTAGTTGTTTAGCATTGATTAGCATGAACTCTTGTAGCTAATCTATCTCTTGGGAGCAATTGACTAAGGCTTCCAAACCCATGTCTTAAGAACAATTTGTAGCTTATTTATTGCTCTTACTATTATGCATTTATGGAGCATTGTTGATATCATTAATGTTATTGAAAGCTTGAGTATATGAAATACTTGTATGAATTGCTTGCTAAGGTTTGGGGGAAGTGGGTTGATTTCCCCCATTTTCTTATTAGGAATATATGAGTATGATTTAGAGCTTTTGATTGTGTTGATAGATTGATGATTGCTAGATGGATATGATAATGTTGAACTCTTTGTCATGTTTTTTGTTTGTAGCAAACGAGAGAAGTCTATGAATGTCGATCGTTCTTGACCAATCTTGTGTAAATGCATAAATCGGTTAAATGCTTAGACGCGGTGTAGTGTTTATAAGTGTTACCGAGCTTGTTGATTCTTTGTGCTAAATTCCATCAATGGGATACCTTGAGTCGTGTTTCGACTATGGGAGTCATTGGTGAGGTTTGACAAGAGATGTCGAATTCACTGTTGCAAACTACTATCTAAGAAGGATAGAAGTTTAGCCTTCACAACAAGTAGTGAAAGTAGTAAATAAGTTGCATGTTCAATGATGGATAAGAGGTTTGGAAGTGGAAGTCAATTGTGCCCAAGGTTCCGTAAATTGTTATTTTCATCTTACCTTTAGTTGTATTGCATGATTAGCATTGTTCTATTGCTTTGCTAGTTGTTATACTTTAATTTGTTAACTTAGGATCAAACCAACCAAAACCCCTCCTTGTTTACATGCTTTTATATGTATCTATGTATGTATGTGCTTATTATGTTTTCTCCTATATATGTTTAAAACACTTAAAAAGATCCCTCTTCTCGTGGACGACCCCAACTTGCCATTACTACTTAATTGTAGATATGAAGCATTTAGGGATTAACAGTATTAACTTTGAGAGGTACGGCGATGACCTCCCACCTGACCATGGCCTGCGCCAACAGCCATGGGCGTAGATCAGGACCTCAAATATAAAAACTCTGATGGCACCCCGCAGGAGACGACGCGACATGCGCCAGTGCCAGACGCGACTCGCAGTAACCCTTGTACCACATGCTGTAGTGAAGATCTACGCCATGCTCAAGAACAGGTGCCCCACGACCATGAAGAGGAGCAACATGTGCCAGGCCTCGCATCTCGCGCTAAGTACATCCACGGGCCGTATCATCCGTGTCTTATTTATATGCTTTTTGAGATTCTACAGTTCATCCTAATTTTTTGTTCATAATATTATTGTGATTTTCTTTTGAGTTTGAATGCATGAGTATTACACCACATATAAGCACACACGTTGAGATGTATTCATGCTAGGCGTAAATGTCGATGCCCTCTTAGGAATGGAAACCTGAATATTTGTATGGGTGGAGGGGAACGAGTCTACATGAGTGTAAGCACGGGAGATTTGAGGTCACCCTAATCCACTTACCATCGCACCAGTCTTAGCTAACTTTGTAAAGTTTTTTGAGAGGTTTCGGGTAGGGATAGCTAAATAGTAGCAAGCTAGTGTTACAAGAAATCCAAGTATCACAGATAAAGTGGCTATGATCCTTGGGCCTAATTGATAGGACTCGAGGGGAGTAGTTACATTTGTGGTGGAAGCCTGGAACGTAATTGTATGGGGGAGAATCAAACATACAACAATGGTCAAACCTTGTTGTACTCCCCTAATTACGATGGCGGTGTCGATGGAGGGTTACGAGATCAGCAACCATGGCAGGGATGGGAAAGTGTATGCCATCGGCCACACCACGTGTTATGGACACTCTATTTGGTTTTTTTAAGATCTCTATGAGAAAGAATCGAGGATAGAATCATTAGATTGACCAAGTCACTCAATGATTTCTCCAAGTGCTAGCTTAATAGTGTACCTGTGTTTTACTTTGCATGTTTTATAGTTGTTAGATTGAAAATCCACCCTCCCTCCCCCCTTTGCATGTTTCCTTTACTAGCTATTCCTTTCACTTGTATGGGTTGACGACCCATATGAGGTTGTATTTTGAGTTTATACATAAACCTAGCATCTCTGTGGATAAAACCAGGGCTTACTGCTAACTACCCTCTAGGTAGCATATCAATGGATAAAACCAGGGCTTACTGCTAAATTTCTATCTTTCACCTCTGTTCTCCGCTGAAGTTAATTAGCTACAATTAACTACCCCAGGTTGAGGCGGGTAAAATTTTGGCATCGATGCTGGGAATGCTATCAGTCTAGGTATCAACTTAGGCATAACGCATTTGTAGAGTAGTTAGTTTAGCTTTTATTTGTTTGTTTGTATATATTGTTAACTCTTGGTTGGAGCTTTGGTTTTAGTTATATTGTTATCTTTTGATCTGTTTGCTAGTGTTGTATTTGGAAGGGCATTGTTGGCATCTTACACTACACAACTAAGAACACACGTGGTCGAAGAAGAAGGAGGTGGAGAACTAGGGTACAAGTTCAGCCATGGCAAGAAGTAGTAGTAGAAGGTCTGATAGCAATAGCGGAGGACAACCGCACCCTATGGGAGCTCATGGCACCCAACTTTGAGAAACAACCTTTATGTATCACCTTCCTGCCAATGTGAACTGTGAGCTAAAGAGTGGCATGATCCATTGCCTTTCTAAATTCCATGGATTGGCAGGGGAGGATCCAAACAAACATCTTTCGGAGTTCCATTTGGTGTGCACAAACTTGAAGCCCTCGGAAGTGTCCGAAGATGACTACAACCTAAGAGCCTTCCCATTTTCTCTCTAGGGAGTGCCAAGGATTGGCTCTACTATCTACCACTGAGGTGCATTAGATCGTGGATAGACATGAAGAGGAGATTCCTAGAAAAATAATTTTCGGCGTCCAAGTTTGGCGGGTTGAAGAAGCAGTTGTCGAACATCACCGAAGGTGCCACCAAGAGTTTGTATGACTATTGGCAGCACTTCAAATGACTTTTGGCGAGTTGTCCTTAACACCCATTTAAATATGGAGACTTGGTGTATTACTTCTTTGAGGGATTGTGCAACAAAGACATGTGGATGGTAAATGCAGCATGCAATGGTTCAATAGCGAACAAGAGCCCTAAGGATGCAAAGCCACTCTTGAAGAAATGGAAAATGGTATGCCGTAATTTAGCACTAGATCGAGAGTGAAGGCCTTGGATAACTTCACACACTCACCTAAGTTGGAGGAGTAAGTCCAAGCTCCTGTTTCCATAATGAAGGAGCTTTTGCGAGGAAAAGTACATCAAGTCCAAGTGTGTGGAGTTTGCAACCTCAACCACAATTTCGAAATGTGCCCTAAAGTCATAGGTTTCCTACAATAGGTGATGGCAACTGACTACGACAACTAGGGAAGACCACAATTTGCTAGAGGTCAACCACAAGGGTTCCAAGGGAACCAAGGAGATGTAATGCCAGACCCCTATGCAAATTCATTCAACCCGAGGTATAGAGATCATCCTAATTTCCGATGGAGGGAGGAACCAACCACAAGGATACCGGGGAGGACAGGTTCCACCTTAACAATATCCTAGAGGTGAAGTCATTTCTAACAATCATACTTCACTTTACTAGTCAGAACGGGATGAGATCACAGAATCCATCGATCAATTGGGAAAGAAACATGATATCTTCGTAGAGTGTACAAGGCAAGAAATTAAGGACCTTAGCAATAGAGCTTTCTCAAGTATCAAAAACCTCAAAGTTCTAGTCGGGAAACTTGCCACCTTGGTAAGCCGACTTGAGGCCAGGGAGTCTGGAAACTACCTTCCCAACCGGAGGTGAATCCAAGGAATGTGAGCACACTTAAATCAAGGAGCGGGAAGGAAGTCTGCGAGACTGAGAAGAAGACAATGAAAGAAGATGACAAGGTAGTGTAGGCTACCAAAGAACACTTTGAAGAGGATGAGATTATAGTCAAGGAAGCACCCTCCAAAGAACTTCCACCACCCGAGGCACAAGTTCCTATTTCACCTCTATTTCCAAATGCTTTGAGAAGACGGCCAAAGGTGGTGAAAAATGATACAAACATTCAAAATTTCTTCAAAAAGGTTGAGGTAACGATCCCCATCTTGGAATTAATTGAACATGTGTTATATTATGCTAAATTTCATAAAGTTGCATGGACAAAGAAAAGGTGTAGGCCAACTAAGAGATTAGGAAACTTGAAAATGGAAGGCGTCTCCATTTTGAATCATAGGAACTGGCCTAAGAAATGTGGTAACCTCGGAATGTTTTCTATCTCTATCTCTTTAGGTGGTAAACTTGTGGAACATGCCATGATAGATCTAGTTGTATCCATTAATGTTATCTTGTTTAGGCTATATGAATGCCTAGAAATAGGTGAGCTTAGGGGTACTAGAGTATTTGTCCAACTTGTCAATCATTCCCAAGCTAGTCCCCGTGGACTAGTAAAGGATGTGATGGTGCAAGTTGGAAAAATGGCTTTTTCGGTGGACTTTTTATGTCTTAGACGTGGTGCACGATGAAAGTTCACCGCCAATACATTTGGGGAGACCTTTTCTTAAAAAATCTAGGACTAAAATTGATGTCCACTTGGGAACCTTAACTCTAGAAGATGACATGGATAAAGAGGAATTTGATATCTATAAATCTAGGCATGATTCAACAAAGTCGTCTTTGATGTGCAAAGGTGTAACCTTATGTGATAAGCATGATAAGTCTTCTTGTATGAGAAATGAGCATGAATGTTTGAGTGGGTCCCATGTTGATGACAATGGGGATGATTCTGATTAACTGCATAATGCAATGGATAGTATGTCTGTGCTAGATTATTTTTCTAAGATAACCAAAATACAATGGGAAAGGGAGATAGCCGAGAGTTTAAAACCTTCTCGACTTCCCTTAATCCCCGATATGACTTTCACGGATTCAGTGATGGCAAGATATGGAGATTCACTCCTATTGGTGAACAAAAGGTCCAAAGGTAAGGATACCTCGCTGTGGAGACCTCTCTACAACAATGTCATCGTGGGTGGAGTCACCAATGGAAATTCTAGAGACCCACCGGATGCCACCTAAGAAAAATGCCTCGGAGAAGGGCAAGTCCACTAGGGGTGAGAAGACGAAGAAGTCAACGAAGGGTGCAAACCTCGAGCCGACAACTTCCATTCTTTGTTACCCCACATTTGTGACCAAGGAGTTTATAGGTTTATCTAACATTTTTGGGATTGCAGCTCGGAGGTGGAGAAATTTGAGATAGCCAAAGAGGAGTATTTTGGAGATCGGGTTTTCTTGCAAGGACACCTTGGCAACTCTAGGGTTGCTCGAGCCAGTCACTTGCATGCTAAGCCAAGTAGGTCTAGAGGGATTTCTCGAGAAACACTCTAAGATGTATATTAGGTGGACCCTAGAGTTCCTAGCTACTATATGGGCATTCGTAGATTATGATGGACACAAGGCGATCAAATTCAATCTGGACGACAAGGAGTACAACATAACCAACTGGGAGGTTGCATGAGCCTTTGGGTGGAGGTATGGCAAGGAGATCTAGAAGACACATAAAAAATGGTTACCTTTCTCTCTTGGGCACTTTTTGGTGCAACTCAAAGGCCGGACCGAAAGTTTGAGAAGGAGTTCTATAGAGTTATGTCCAACCCGAAGATAGATGTTGAGGAGGCCAAGGGTGAATCCACTCCAAGAGCACCTCCTAGTCGCTGACGCTTATCTATGGACCTCATTGACCACTTGCATTCACTTGGGGACAAGATTTTGAGCTCTACTCAAGTGTTACAAGAGGTAGTCCAAGCGATAGGAGGAATGCGCTCGCAAGTGGAAGATCTTAGCTCGATGATGGATAGCATTGAGGCCACACTTCAAGCAACCAGTTACATGAATATAAGCTTCACGAGTCACTAGGACGAAGGCCCTTGGGGCCACGAGAGTGAGTATCACTATTCTCCCTACCTCACCTATGTTTTGACATGATTTTCATACATCAGACACTTTGCATGGGCAAAGTGTGGGGAAGGAGTGGTGAGCACTTAGGGAGTTTTTATCTTGGATTTCCTCGGTGCATTTCATGATTCACTTTGGTAGTTTTTCTTGTTTTTTGGTTATGTTGATTTTGCTGAGGGATGATTTTTGGATGGACATTTTGGTGGTATAACATGCTATGCTAGGATTTCTAGTTTGCATGGGGTAGGATGTTTTAGGAAATTGGTGGTGTATTTTTATCTTTTGTAGTATGAAGCCTACTTTTAGGGAATTTTTGTGCTACACAAAAAAAAATTGGAAAACTTGAAAAATAAAAATAAAATACAAAAACCTGGACAAGTTAAAAACCCAAAAGGGCGACTTGGGTAACATTAGGAAAAGCCCGGATAAGTCGAAAGACCTAGGTAAAATTGAAAGGCTAGGCCCGGCTAGGCTTATGAGCCTAGGAAAAAATGAGATGCCGTGTGGAAAAAGGAGTGAAGTGAGTACCCTTTGTGTGTTAAAGTTAGGATGAAAACATACGAGAAATTGAGAGCAAACAAGAAAACTAGGATGAATGCATGCTTCCGCATTGACACTTATCTTTTTGGCTTAACTTTTTCCACACTTCACTTTTGGTTGGTATGATTACTTATATCTTTCGGGGAGTGTGAGAGTTGTGAGACTCTTTTTTTCTTGGGGCAAGCAGGGTAATCTAGGAATAAGTTGAATGCCTTGGTTATCATACTCTTGCACGCTACATTTTGCTGATTCTTTTTCTTGTCTTCTATTTACTTGAGGAAAAGTAAAGGGCTAAGTGTGGTGATTCTGATCTACTTCATTTTGCATCTGTTAACCGATGAATTTGACATACTTTTTAGTTACTTTTACTTGGTGGATTGTTAGTATTAGTTGAGTTTACGTGACAAGGGGTTTAGACTGCCATGTTTGGTTTTTTGGTCTAAATCCCGCATTTTGTAAACTTAATTGGTACTAATGGACATCTTGTATCCACGGTCTCCTTGATCTTCCTTGTGATCATATTTAGTAGGTCCTCCGTGGGTACTTTTTTTCACATTCTACATGAAGGCCATTCGTAAGGGCGGTAGAAGATATTAAAGGTCGTTCACAAGGATGGTAGTAGAGACAAAGGCCATTAACATTAGAATGGTAGTAGAGGAAGGCCACGATCATTAATGTGTGGTAGAAGAAGATTGAAGTCGAAGATAGGCAGCTACAGAGTTTATACCGGCCAACAGATTAACGGGGAATTGTGGTTCGACGAGTTGTGCTCAAGTCTGAGACAATTCAAGAAGATTTAGCCTTCAAAGCTAGATCCATTGGATTCTTCTTCTCATACTATAAAATTAACTACTAAAACTCTCAAATCTGACTAACGGTTCTCCCGTAGAAAAAGAAACTAGCTCAGCCAGCCAAAGCACCACGGGTCGGCATGGGTCGTGCATGGTTTAGCACCAACGGCCTGCGCCAGAGGAGCGCCCCACGCCAAGGAGTTGCGCAACCTGCACCAAACACGGTGGGCCATCAAGCACAAACAAAGGACCCATCTATGCGGCTAAGTATGGGCGCGGGACGTCCCATTTTAGGCATCCCACACCGGTCAAAGTCTATTATGCTAAGACCAGCATTTGGAATGTGGGAAAATACAGGGCCCACACCAAGTTTTCTGAGCAAAGCACCAAGCCTACAGCCCGTGCCAATGACCACGGGTGCGGATCAGGACCTCAAATTGCTGCACTCTGATAGCATCCCGCATGAGACGATGCAGCCCACGCCAAAGAAAAATGCAACCCCCATTACAATGAAAATCTACGCCCCACTTAAGAACAGGCGCCTGGCATCCATGAAGCGGAGCGATACGCGCCAGGCCTTGCGTCCCGCGCCAAGTACATCCACGGGCTAGGTCATCCGTGATGCCTCACACCAGGCGACAGCTGAGCTAGGGTTTATGTAACACCCCAAACCCACCGTACAGTGTCAGGTTGGGTTTGGTCGTGCTACTGAAAAGGATAACAGTAACAAGCAGATAGATTATATGCGGAAGTGATTTAGATAAGTTCAAATCCTAACTTATTATTACAGTGAAAGTGTTAATGTTAAATGAAAGTTTCACCTAACAATTACAGATTCAAAATTCATATTAAGGTTCATCCAGGATCTCAAAGTAAGTAAAGACATCAAAGGGCTTTTCTCTTACAGTTCCTCTTCACCTGAAAAAGGGTTGTTAACTAGGTAAGCTCCTTTCTTAGTGAGGTTTCACATGATAACAATTAACAATCAACAATTAGCCATGTATATCCTAGCACATAGTAAAAAGGCAACTATGATGTCGAGTTGTTGTCAAGTACCTATATGGCAACTGTGACTAACATACACAATATAACCCAGTCAGTGATGCCCATAGGCTAATAGCTCAGAATTCACTTTCCCATTCACACCAGTGTTCAATTACGAGCTCGTATTAGTCATGTGGTTATGCTAGCATACCAAACTCCCCATGTAGTTGATCTAATCAGATGTTCTGGTCAGTACCATTCCCCACCGACTTCGACCAAACTACAATCGCGTCGGGGGCCCCAAAATTCACAGACAGGTAATCAGGTAGCAGATAATTCACGCTTGACACGGCAAGATAAAGTACAAGCCATTCATCCACATAACATATCAGAGCAGTATATAATTCAAGTTTGACATGGCCAGATAGAGTACAAGTCGGTCATTCACAGAAAAATATCGGAGCAGTTCATAATTCAGTTCACGATAAATGAACACAGTAATATACACACTCAGTTTAACAAATGGTATATATTATCAATTTAATTCTAAGAGGTATGTCCCTTTAATGGAGTTTGAGTACAGGTTCGAGTGTGTATTTTGAGTACAGCGGTTCGAGGGCAGAGGCAGGGGTTCGAGGGCAAAGCAAGGGTTCGAGGGCAAAGCAGGGGTTTGAGAGCAAAGGCAGGGGTTCGAGGGCAAAGGCAAGGGTTCGAGGGCAAAGCAGGGGTTCGAGAGCAAAGCAAGGGTTCGAGAGCAAAGCAGGGGTTCGAGAGAAAAGCTGGGGTTTGAGGGCAAAGGCAGGGGTTCGAGGAGTCAAGGCTTAATAGGGGTTCGAGCACAGGGGTTCGAGGACAAAGGCAAAGCAGGGGTTCGAGGGCAAAGCAGGGGGTTCGAGGGCAAAGGAGGGGTTCGAGGGCAGAGCAGAGGTTCGAGGGTAGAGCAGGGGTTCGAGGACAGGGATTCGAGGGCTACTGTTTAGCAGGGTTCGGGGGCAGGGATTCGAGGGTAGAGCAGGGGTTTAAGGGCAAAGGCAGGGGTTCGAGGGCAGAGCAAGGTTCGAGGGCAGCCTGTACCCATACAAGATAAATATATTTATTTTACTTCAATTCATGCTAAGGCAATGAAAACACTCACCTTGGTTAAAACCTGGGCTTGGACCACTTCCGTTTCTTACTTTACTGCTATTCACCAATGTTCTTTGGCAAGAGTTTTGCTTACTGCGTGTGAAGGTAAGTGTTGGGGATCAAATATTTATACTTGGTGAAAACCTAGGTTCTGACACCTACCAACCTGAAATTCTATCCTGTAACCTATGTCCACTTGCCAAAAATATTACTTTAGAAAATTCTCTCTCACGTCCGCCGTTCATTTCCTCTTCCCATGAATTCCGTTTGCCCAAAATTACTTTAGATAAAATCTAGCGTCCGCCGTTCACTTGCCAAAATTATTTTGGATTAAATTCTTACGCCGTTTATTTTCTTTTCCCAACAATTCCATTTGCCAAATTACTTTGGATAAATTTCCTTCCGTCCATTTATCCTTAATTTTTTTTCCTTACTTGTTCATTCATTCACTTATTTATTTATTACTTACTTATTTATTTGTTGTTATTATTATTGTACATATATATTTATACACACAATATATATATATATATATATATCTCTTTTTTGATAACACTGACTCTTAGCATTTAATTATAATTAGTCAACATATGTATATTGGTATTATACCGGCTATAAACGGCTATATTCCCAATGGTAATACAACAGTTATAAACGGTTAATCTTATAGTATATATACATGAATTCATCCGACATTTCAAAATCATATTTCCTCTTCTATCTTATATCATTCTCAATTTTTTGCTTGATAACATATCGAGACTAATTTTAGTCTTTGTTGCGGTAATTATCGTGGTACTGCACGTTAGTATTCTCATTGGGGATCTTACGCCGGAAGAATTTTGTTTCTCTTCAGTGATGATTGGATTCATTTATTACCTTTTATTTTTTCACAATCATCATAGATTTTTTTTGTATTTCTAATTACATTTAATAAATAAATTTATTTTCCTATTATACAGTAACATAAATTGTTAGTTTTGTAGACAAGGTTCAACCATCACGGTTGGGGTTTTCACAGTTTACCCTATTTTGGGCCTATTTTTAGGCCCAATATCTGATTACTATGTATAAAACCTTAGTCTACTAGGTTTGGAGACTTTTATTCATATCTACCTTGTAGTTATAAGAGTAGAGGAAATTCTCTCCTTAGAAAACTTTATATTTTTCTTCTTTTTATTTTTATTTTATCCTAAGATATGGAATTAAAATATTTATTTGAATTCCATGTCAAGGGAGTAGTTTTCATAGCTTGGGGATAATTGTAGTGACTTGGTAATCATTATGCTTTTAAAGATTCTATAGTTCATCATAGTTTTGTGTTCATAATATTATTGTGATTTGCTTCTGAGTTAGAATGCATGAGTATTACACCACATATAAGCACACACTTTAGGTAGTATTCATGCTAAGTGCAAATATTGATGCCCCCTTGGGAAGGAAAACCCGGATGTTTGTATGGGCGGAGGGGAACGAGTCTGCATGAGTGTGTGCACGGGAGATTCAAGTCTGCATGAGTAGTTGCATTCATGGTGGAAACCCGGGACGTAATCGCACGGGGGAGAATTGGACCTACAACAAAGGGCGGGCCTTGTTGTACTTCCCTAATTACGATAGCGGTGTCGATGGAGGGTTGTGAGAGCACCCACCATGACAGGAACAAGGAAGTGTATGTCATCGGCCACACCACGTGTTACAGATACTTTATTAGGTGTGTTTAGATCTCTATGTGAAATAATCAAGGATAGAAGCATTAGATTGACCAAGTCACTCAATTATTTCCCCCAAGTGCTAGCTTAATATTTTAGTTGTATTATTACTATGCATGTTTTGTAGTTGTTAGATTGAAAATCCAAACCCCCCCCCCCTTTTGCATGTTTTCTTTGCTAGCTATTCCTTTCACTCGTACGGATTGACAACCTGTACGAGGTTGTATTTTGAGTTGATACATTAGACCTAGCATCTCTGTTGATAAACCCAGGGCTTGCCGCTAACTACCCTCTAGGTAGTATAGCAATGAGATCGGGGTGTAGAATATAAATTTCTATCTTCGACCTTCATCCTCCGCTTGGGTTTATTACCTAAAATTAACGACCTCGGGTAAGGGCGGGTCAAGAGCCCTTAAGCGGTTAATTTTGGCGCTAGTACATGTGACACGAAGGCTGAGCCCATACTTCCATGGATATACTATCGTGTCCTTACCAATCATTCTCTGACCTGCCTCCACTTGGGGTCGTTAAAGCCATAGCCTTAATTAAACTGAGTGAAGGCATTTCTAAAGTAAATAGGTCCCCGAAAGAGGGAGAATGCAATGGGGTGACGTCAAATTCAAATTTATAGTTTTGCACCCAACTCACTATTGAGCTACCTATTGGGTAGTTAGTGGAAAGTCCAGGTTTATCCAAAGAGATGCTAGAGCCTAATAGTTAATTAAACACAACCATGTATGGGTAGTCAATCTGTCTGTGTGCTAGGAATAGCTAATATAGTAAAATGGGCGGTTATGGTATTTCAATTATCAACTACGAACATAAAAGATAAAACAAAATTAAACTATATAAAACAGGCACTTGCAAGAATTTGCGTAACATGATTGATAAATGGCTTCTATCCTTGATTCATTCACATATAAACATATAAACCTATCTTAAGCCTATGCTACACAGTGTGAAGATAGCCAGGTATTTCCCCTTGTCTGTCAAATGTGGTACTTACCACAGTTCCCATATCTCACAGTCTCCATAATTATGGAATGTGCTTTAGTCCAGTGACGTCATGGACCATTCCTTGTCACTTCACTCCTAATGCTAATGTGTCCCCGCTTAGAGGAATTCAAAGCCCTACTGCAAGGGCCATGCCTTGCGTAGGTTGCAACCATTAGATATGTAGTGAATTGCATTACATCCTGAATACTCCATTGTAGATCTCAATCCTTAGGCCTATAGAGAGGCAAAGTAAAAGACATGTTGTGATGACTCTAGAGTCTGCACAAATCTAGTCGCTACAAATAAACACGCTAATATATCAGGGTAAGTCGGGGAATTCTCCATGTTGAGATGCTTCTCTAGGATCGGGATTGTTACCTCAACCTTCTCAAAGATTCTTTGGATGCTTGCATCATTGGTCACCACCTCCCCCACCCCCACCCCCAAAAATGCACTTAGAATGGAGGTGGGATGGTCACTTGTGCCTCGGGTGGTGGAATCTCCTTGAATGGTGGTTTCTCGATAACAATCTCATGCTCCTCAAAATTTTTCTTATTTGCCTCCAATATCCTATCTTCTTCTTGCAAAACTTCTTTCTCGGGCTCACGAACGTCCTTCTCGCTTCTCAACTTGAGTGTACTCAAACTCCTTGGAAAAAGTAGTAACCCTTTGAAAAAATAGTAGACTAAGTCTCCTTCCTTGAAAAGATAATATCAACAGCTTGCCAATAATCTCTTGAATTTATCCCAATAGTTATAAAGTGATTCACTAGCTCCCTGGGTGATATTAGATAGCTGTTTCTTCAGTTCGGTGAGTTTGGATGCCGGAAAGTACTTTTCTAGAAATCTTCTCTTCATATCCATCTAGGAGATTATTCAACCAGGCGGGAGATAATACAGCCAATATTTAGCTTCATCTTGAAGAGGGAATGGAAATTCCCTTAGGTTATAGTCATCCTCTGAGGCCCTCGGAGGCTTCATAATTTTGCAGATAAGGTGGAACTCCGACATGTATTTATTGGGATTTTCCCCTGCCATACCGTGGAAAGTGGGGAGACAGTGTCTCATCCCACTTTTCAATTCACAATTCACAATCCATAGTAATGGAGGAAAAGTGATACACAACGACTAGCTCTCTAAATTTGGGGCCATGAGCTCACTCATTGCCCTGTTATCTTCATCCATCTCTAACGGCTCTTCTACCACCAAAACTGGCCTAGGCTGAAACCCTATTTTAGCTCTCTGTTTCCTCTGTCTCCTACTACCTATGTTTTTAGCTGGGTAGTGTAAAACTCCTAAGTTTGTGGCATGGATATGTACCATAAACTAGGAATTAACAATACCATACCAGAGGCAACACTAGCAAACATGATTAAAGGTAACAATATTACTATCACAAAGGCTAGCAGATAAAAACCTACAAAACAAAGAAAACAAAAGCAATACTAACTACTCAACTAACACGTCATGCAATTTGACAATTAAAATTTTAAACTAGTGACCTACTTCCCCCCGGTGTCATTAAAATTGTAGCTTTAGAAGTTAACCCGGTTAGAGGCTAGGAGATCAGAAGATAAGAAACTTCATCAATCTAATGCTTCTATCCTTGATTCATTCATATAGAAATCTAAGCAAACCTAATAGAGTACGAATAAAACGTGGTGTGGCCGATGGCATACACTTCCCCATCCCTATAACGGAGGGTGCTCTCGCAACCCTCCATCAACACCGTAATCGTAATTAGGGGAGTACAACAAGGTCAGACCGTTGTTGTAGGTTTGATTCCCCCCCGTGCGATTACGTTCCGGGCTTCCACCACGAATGCGCTACTTCCCTAGAGTCCTATCAATTAGGCCCAAGGGTCATAGACACCTTATCAATGATACTAAGGTTTCTTGTAACCCTAGCTTGCTCCTATTTAGCTATCTCTACCCGGAACCTCACTGAAAACTTTATGAAGTCAGCTAAGACTGGTTCGATGGTAAGTGGATCAGAGTGACCTTGAATCCCACGTGCACACACCCACGCATACGCATTCTCCTCCACTCATTCAAACAACCAGGTTTCTCTTCCGAAGAGAGCATTGATATTTGCGCCTAGCATGAATATAGCCCAAAGTGTGTGCTTATATGTAGTGTAGTATTCATGCATTCAAACTCAAAAGCAAATCACAATAATATTATGAACAAAATTAGGATCAACTAGAGAATCTCAAAAAGCATAAAGATTAAACCAAGTCACTACAATACTATGAAAACACTTTTTATGATTTTGTAACTTCATAAGATGTTTAATAAAAGTATCTCTAATTCTCTATAGTTAATTCATATTACGCTTTAGATGGTACTCCCTTCGTCCCAACTCATTTTGCTTAATTTGAATTTTGACCGTCAACTTTTTAAATTTTTTATTTTTAAATATTAATATCTTTATTTGTATGTGTAAAAAATTCTGAAAAAATAACAACTAAGAAATATACGTTACGATGAATCCAACAACATATAACATGATAATAGTTTTAGACATACAATAATAGAATTTAATGGTCGTAGTTGGCCAAGAACATTTGCTCCTAGAACTGGAGGATTCGAGGGGGTGACAAGGGCGTTCCAGTGAGAAGCTACAATCCCAGTCCGGGGAACTTGAACTGGGGGCTCCTATGGGCCCTTTTCCTGAGATTCCTTGGAAGAAAGACCATCATCTTTCTTCCTTTTTTCTTTGGCCGCCTCGAAAGTCTTAAGTCTTTTGAGAAAAATGGGGTGTGATCTTTGAAGGGTCATTACCTTTCCTTTTATCTGCAATAGCATTCCCAAGACTTCTGCCCATTGAAAACAAAAAGAGTGAATAAGAAAAGGAAAAGGAATATTATGATACAACAACAGACAAATTAAATACTAAGAAAGCTTCGAGGATATTATAGAACTCAAAATTTTTAGGTGCTACTTCGAGAGGGGGACTCTTGAGTGAATTGTCTTGGAGAAGATTGAGGTTTGATTTTTCTCTCAACGATCCTTTTCCGTTTCTTGCTTATCTTAAGTTCATCCCTGAGAGTCGAATTGTAACCTCGACAGTTTTCTTCCTTTTATCTTTTCATAGACATATTTGTTGTAAACTTAGCGTGGCCAAATCTGGCCGCCAACCCTATTGTCCGGGTTAGAGAAGCAGTATAAGAAAGAGACAAGGCTAACAGACAGTCCCTATCACTCTTAAGATAGTCATGACAAATAAACTTCTTTTCCCTTGAGGCCTTGACTGTAACATCATGGTTCCATTGGGGGATCTTATACCTAGTACAGTTGAAAGTAAGCCATTTCCTATTGTCCCTCAACTTGCATGAATGGTTGGGGACAGTGAAAGCTTTTTGCTTTCTCTGCCTATTGGAAAGCGTGATAATATTACCTGATGATATAACACTGAAGGTCACACTATACAGAGAACATAAAAATTCATACTCGGGATCGATCTCGAGTTTATGGCACTGCGTCATAAATAACATGATGTTATTATCACATTCAGGTGAACTTGGGAGGGGCTCACTTGGAAATCCTTAAGAATCTTTAAGAATATCTTTCTGATCTAGTCTGACTAGATCGCTCTCTCCCAGTAAATACCTCACCAGAAATAGTCATTATGAAAAAGACGGAAAAAACTAAGATGAAAAGTTAAGAGAACTTACTGATTAAGGAAGAAATGATGAATGGGAGTGAGAAATCGGAAGAAGGCTAGAACACGGTGAATATCAACTGAAAATACCTGCAAATAAAGTGAAGAGAAGTGGGGGAAGTGGGCAGTTAAGAAGCCTGAAACAACAACAGGATAATGATTACCTTGAGAAAACTAAAAGTTTGAAAAGGCGTGAGAATATTGTCATACCTTTTTAGAAAATGCTGCTGCTCACGCACTTTTTCGCACAACTGGCAGGAACACACATCATTTCAAATTCTATAAAAGTTAGAAATATGAAAATTAAACACTACCTCGAGGCTGGAGATAATGAGCAAAGGGTATCACGAACCTAAAAACTCGATCATTTGACTCATCATCTCGAAGGTCTTCGAATCACTATATTAAAGCTTCGTAACCTCGAGGGTGTCTTAAGTTTTCTGGGGGCTCTTGATTATGGTTCAACCTAGAGAAAGCCCAAATAGTGTATAGGTCTTATTTTGCCCCAATAAAGACGTCACAAAGCGATAGGCTAAAGGGCTGCATTAGTGGTAATTAAGAGTTATAATTGGAGGCAAATGATACGAGGTTCTACGGTATAAATACTAGGTATGTATTAATTATTATTATCCACTTTTTATACGGCATTGATACACTTTACTGACTTAAGCATCAGAGAGTTTTTCCTTGGGACCTCCTGGGGCTTCTTGTTTTGCAGATCACGACAAAGGGATTCGTTGGAGTAGTTTGATCAGTTTCAGAAGCATCAGTAAGCAAAACACTTATAATCTCTGCCAACACACACTCTAAGTGATTTGCTTATAAACAAAACTGCTTTTGTGTTTTACAAATTGCTAAAAAAATATTTATTTAAGAAGCAAAAGTTTTTTTAGGGGGGGATATAAGCTGGACTACCGCTGCTTTCAAAAAAGGTTAAAATAAGTCAGATTTGATTATAATCACAGTTTTGTCAAACATACCTAAAATGCCCTTTACAAATGTGTTAAAAAAATGTTGTTTCTTGTAGTGAGATGTGAACATATATCTACGCTCGATCCACTACCATAACATATATGATTTCATAATAATTTATTTTATATTAAATTAGCAGGTATATAACAAGTTTAGTGGGACGGTGCAGGAATGAGATGAGTGTGAACTAATTTCCACGCCAAACCCACTGTCCATAGGAATATGATTTTCACACTCATACTCGCTCCATTCCACCAAAACTATTTCTATATCCATTTTATTGGGAGGACCTCCACTAAAACTCGCCCCGGTATAAGGGATGTGGGGAACTCCACCAAAACCAACGTTTCGTGATTTAAATCAAATCAGCCGGGTGACGTCCACAAGATTTGTCCTCACTTACAGACGTGTGATGCACCCATCCGATGCCACGCGTCGTCGATCCAGGGGGTTATCCCATCCAAGTTTTATCAGAAAACGAGGCACATTTGCGATCTTCGTACCGGCATTCAAAGCTCTCCCCTCTTCGCTGCTACAATGAAGCTCTGTTTCTTTACGCGTGGCATTCTGATGACCAGACCTTTCCTTAAGCACTTTGCGACGGCTAGAGTGAGCTCCTACTCCATTTCAGCTGCCAAATGCTATGGCGGCGTTTCATTGGTTCAAGGAGCTTCCAGAGGCATCGGTCTTGAATTCGTATGCCCTACCTAAAAATCCCTTCTTTTTCCAGTATATGCACCCATGTTGGAGTTTAATTCGATTTCTTTGTTTCTAGACAATGAAGATTTTATGGAAAAGCTATGAAACTGTTATGCTTTTACTGTGCAGAGTGTTGGGTGACCAATATATGCATTTGAAAGAGAATCAAGAGTTACTTAAACGAGAATGATGATATACACTTGTGGACATATTTGATTCTAAAACTATTAGAGATTTAGGATTCGCTCTAATACAAGAGTATTCATTCGGTTTGACCATGTAATTAATAGACTTATAGGTACCTAGGATGTTCAGAAAGTAGAGAGCTACTAAAATGTTGATGTTTTTCGGTGCTTTCAATTAGCTATCTGATCCTGTTAATCTTGTGCCATGGAGACACCATTTGTGCATTGAATATTTCCCTAGTCATTCCAGCTAGGGAAATAGTTCAACTGCCGTATAAATCTTATTCAGCTGTAGTGTAGTTCTTCTAATCACTCCAGTTGAATCCATGCCTTCCTGTGCACAGCTCTGAGTTGCTTTTGACAGGTAAAACAGCTGCTAGAGAAAAATGATAAAGGGCATGTCATTGCAACATGCCGCTGCCCAGACAAGTCAACAGGACTTGTGGAGTTAAAACATAGATTTCCTCAAAGGCTTGACATTCTACTGTTGGATCTCACCATCGAAAGCACTATAAAGGTACTTAATTCCTAATGCCCCATCCTCTCCTATTGAAAAAGTAATGACTAACAGAGTTCAGAAACTGAAAGTTTTGGCAATGAAATTTTCTGATTTAGAACTTGTGTTCAATCTGTAACGTACAGCCTTATTTATAGAGTGATTCTAATCTGTAGGCTAACCTTTATCTTCTTCCAGAAAGATCTAATCTAACTGACCAACAACCTGTCAAGTGTCTACAACCTAACTGATTTACAGTCTAACTACCTAATGTTAACTGATAAAACTGAATAAGTAACAGTAGGCTAACTGATATGTTCATTGCTAATTGATGTAGGCTTTCTTCTGAGATTGATAACTCTGCTGCTACTCTTGTTGTTGGCGTGCCAGTACATTCATCACCTATGGACCTAGAAACTAAGGAGTGGATGAAACATATAAGTTGAAAGGATCATGTTCATTTGCTGCTTAGGAAGAAAATTCCTGTCTTTAAGGATTACTGTGGTACTGTAAAAATTGCAAATTGTGGGAGGTTTTGTTTTTAGCTTGCACGAGAAATAGTGGCTATTTTATATGGGATGTAGACCTACTTGTTGAAATGATTTTGATTTAGTTCACCAAATGCTAAAGTTAGTTGGCGTTAGTGAACACTCACTAACTTCTGCTCTGATCAGGAAGTGTCCGATACTGTGAGACACAAATATGGGTCTTTAAACCTTCTCATAAATGCATCTGGCATCCTTTCTATACCTGATATTCTTCATCCAGGTACGAATATTCCTGATACCTCTACAATTTTTCATAACCGTGTATAGTCGTCTACCATCAAGGAAGAAGTTAAAGGAACGATGATAACCACAATCATTTTCCCCTTAATGTTTTAATCAGGAATTCCTCAATGTACTAAAAGTTTTTCTTCTTACCAGTGCAGAAACAACTCTGAGCAAAGTCCAGAAGTCATCCTTGCTTTTAGCTTGTGAAGTCAATGCTGTTGGCCCAATATTGGTTACCAAGGTGGGTTCACTTACCACTTTATTATTGAGTTCCTGGAAAAAAGAAGTTTCTGTTTATACACAGCTCCAAAAACAATGTCTTCACTCTGTGGGCACTATAAAAGAGCTTATGTTAACACTAGGTAGTTGTTATCACTGAATTGAAATAAAACAAATCATCAAGGTAAACAAGTTAATTCATTCTCTCTATTGCCTCTTTTCTATGTGTGGGTTTACTCTGTATGCCATGCTGAATATATTTACTTCCAAAATATCACCAACTAATAGCAGTGTTTATTGGAGCATTGACTAGTATGTATGAATGTTCTGAGGTACCAAATATATGTGCACCTCTACCATG
Source organism: Rubia yunnanensis (assembly GCA_037428765.1). Classification (NCBI taxonomy): domain Eukaryota; kingdom Viridiplantae; phylum Streptophyta; class Magnoliopsida; order Gentianales; family Rubiaceae; genus Rubia; species Rubia yunnanensis. The sequence goes on along the minus strand of CM075061.1, from coordinate 80,518,792 downwards.
TCCATCTTATAAATAGGTTTGGGTTTTGTACTGCATAAATGACTAGTTTAATAGTATATCCTTCATTATCAGAGATAGTGCAATTACACTAGAAACTTAGTTCCCTTTCTTTATGGTCCCTGCATGAAATGGCTAAGGATCATAAATCATGCTCTCGTCTCTTGCTTATATGTTAACTGTATCCATAGCAAACATGCTTGAGCATGCTATTTTAAAAGTGTTAGACCTAATTTATCTTTGATGCTCTTGTTAGCTGATTGTTTCAATTGCTCTTTGATGCTCAGACAGCAAATTTGAATAATATTCAAGAAAACAATCTACGACAATCGAATACTCAAAACAATATAAAACTCTTGAACTGATTGGAATTGGTGTTTAGTATCTCTTAAGGGTTCTTTTTGGCTGTATTCCTGTCAGTTTATGCATCTAACGTGAGATCTTCTACTCGTGGCATACATAAGCAGCACATGTGGCCTTTATTAAAGGATGGAGGGGGTTTTGGTACTGGAAGAGATGTTGCGATTGTGGCAAATTTAAGTGCCAGAGTGGGATCAATAACAGATAACTTACTTGGAGGGTGGCACTCCTATCGGGCATCGAAGGCGGCACTTAATCAGTGTATGGTCTAACTTTAGCTAACTTGGGTTTTCAATTTCTTTTCATTATTTATTAGAAAAGGACACCATATAGGTTTTTGCATTCTTTGAACACTGATGAAAAAAGATTTTTTTTAGCCAAAGTATCATGCTTTAGTTTTCTTTTAGTCATGGAAAAGCATATGGATTTTTTATTTCAACACTTCTTTTTTTGGTATTCACAGAATATATCTTATCAGATACTGCAGTCAATAATTTTATGCCTCGAATTACTTTTCTATTTGATAGTCAAGATTACGTTTTGATGACTCTGAAAGATGGGTACCAAAGAAAGCACTTTGTTAAGTCTAATACTCTGTAGCAAATTCACTGCAATTGCATTTACATTGTGGGATCAACTGTTCCATCTGTCTATATTGATATCCATGTATGTAATTACGTATTGCTGGTCAGTCAATTCAACTTCTTTGTTTTGACGTAAACAGACTGGGGAATACATCAATTCCACTGAAATGAAGGCACAATTTTAGTTTATTTTGAATATTTCTTGAGATAAAGGTGACCCCATCCATCTATATTTTTAGCATTTTACGAAAAGAAAACACTTAGGGTGAAATGTCAAAGTTCTTCATTCCAATTTCTAATTAGAGCTTATTGGAGCAACTATTTATTAATGAATTCTAGGAGCCCAATTTTTATGGCTGCACCAGCACTTTTTGTTCAAAAGTTATGGTCTGAACTTAATCTGAGAGCTTTTGCTTTGATTGGAAGGCTGATGTTCGAACATAATCTTGCCAGCTGACTTTTCTGGAAAAAATTTTACATCTTTTAATCTTGTTAATCTAGCATGATTACTGGTGGGATGAAAGGTTTTTAAAGTAAAGAAGTAACAGTACTGTTACTTCTTTACAGAAAGACTGATTTTGCACCAGTAATATTGTCTTCTTATTGTTATTCATTAATAATGTCACTATATTTGAGAGTTTCTATTATTCTCTTCCTCAAGTTCTCTTAAATTAATGTATACAACAGAGAAAACTTCATTAACTCTTGTCCTCAGTTCAGAAAAATAATGTGGTATTCTCTCATTTGATCCTTGTTATTTTTTTATTTGAGACAGATTAATCTTGTAACCAGCACCTAAGAAGCCCAAGTCATCTTTTCATTGTTAACACTCCCATTAATAGATGTTGTAAATGCTATTTACTGTAGTATTTATGTTTTGCAAGTTTTCAGCATCAGTTCAAGTCCTTAGTCAGTACTAGTTTGTGATCAATACTTAGTAAAGTAACAAGCAAAGTACATTATTTATGTTTGCTGGAATATCAATGCTGTTTTCGAATGTTCTGTGCATTAACTGTATTCTTGCTTAATCATGTTTAACAGTGACAAAGACTGTATCTGTAGAGTTTGCAAGAAAGAAGGACCCGGTTATATGCCTGCTGTTGCATCCGGGCACAGTCAATACAGATCTTTCTAGACCATTTCAAAGAAATATTCCCAAAGAGAAGCTCTTCACCAAAGAGTTCTCAGTTGAGAAACTACTGAGCATCATTAACAATGCAAAACGCTCTGACAATGGCAAATTCTTTGCCTGGGATGGTTCAGAAATTCTTTGGTGATTGGTTGTCAAACCGGCATGCAGAATAAACTTATAGATAAGGTAAGAGGAGTTTCCAGATATTCCTTGTAATGGACTATTGATAATTGAGTGAATAAGAGTGAGTGGGTCGGAGAAATCTCTGAGCGGGATCAGATTCCTTGCTAGTAAACGGGATTTTTGTTACTAGTTTGGAGGGGTCAATACTTGGTAGAAGATGTTTATAATATCCCCACGTTTACTAGTACTCCCTCTATTTCTTAGTGTCAAACTGTCTTAGAATTTTATCCAAGGTGCTAAATGAGTTGATAAAATTGAATTGAAAGAAGGAAAATTAAAATGGATGAATGTAATAATATTAAACTTGTCATAATTAGAAATTACCAATATAACGAAGAGCCTGTCTCTTGAAAGATGATATTTCCATAAGTCATGGAAAGTTCAAGGTTTGAAATGTAAATTAGAAGAAAATAAAATTTTTGGGTTGCATGAACTTGGTTATAAATTTTATAACTGCTGCGTATTGCATAATAAATTTTTAATATTACAATTAAGACATTTTACCCTTTATTATTCTAATTAAATTCTGTCTTTCTATTCTTTCGCAAGACTTTGCCTATAAAGAAACATGTCAAATTATAAAGTGTCACTAATAATGGAGCGGAGGGAGCATGCATTTTAAAGTTTGAATATGTACACTTAATTGTTACTGTGCACTTTTTTTTATTTGCACAATGTGCCATTACAACATATGATATGGGAATAACCGATTTACACTGAGACGCTAGCTAAATAATACATTTATAATCTAAGATCTCAGAGACATAAAGTGATACACACATAAGCCCTAATGAATATTACAATAGTGAGCAAAAGCATATGTGACAATCAGAAGGGCACGTGGAGGATATGTGGTTTCTACCGAATTGCCATAGTGTAGTCACAATAAATCGACCCAAGACTACCATCAGAACAAACACGGTGAAGTATCAAAAGGTATGCACACAAAATGACCCCTGAACACCTTTGATCAAACACCCAAGGCAATCAAAACGAAATAATTATATCTCCAACTAAAGATCAAATCCGCCTCCATTTAACCCGTAAAGACCATTTCCTCACTCGAAGACTAAGAAATGTCATTTTAATTGCCAAAAATATATGTCATCGGTATACTGAAGTCACTTCTATGCGTAGAATTATCCCTAATTTAAATCCAAAAGGTATTAGTGACCAAGTTAATCGATTTCTCAACAAACTGACCTCAACCCCCTTATGGATCAAAATCTACAAATCTGATTTACTTGAGAAACAGTATTGCCAAAAGTTCATATATTACAACTTTGACTTGGATTTCTCCTCACCGTCTCTTGAGTTATCAAATCTGAAGTCAAACATATTTTAACAGCTCATGCTGCTGAAAAAATAAGATTGACAGAGATAATTCCTTCCGACACTCTAAATAAAAAAAACCATTGAGAAATTTGCCCAATTTAAAAACTGAAAAAAAGAGTTAAAAGCAGAAAAAATAGATTACTGACATAAATTAATAGCCTCTCACCCGAAAAGAGAAAATAAAAGGTTGAAGAATAAAACAAAAATGGAGAATTACCCCCTCGTGACCTTGATTCCTCCGGACTGTAACTCGGCACTTGGCTGTTATTTGACCTGAAAGATTGTTTGGGCTGAGTCACTGGCCCGAGTTGACTCACTGTTGACTCGTCACTGAGTTGAGTTAACCCTGTCCTGAGTTGAGACCGAGTTGGCCACTACTGGATCTGAGTTGGCGAATAGACTCGGAAAAAACCTCCAGGCTGGTAACTTTACCTTTGTGACATTGAGGATATAACCTCACATCTGAAGGGCTAACGGTGAGTTGAAATAAGGACTAGCCTGGCTCGAAACAAAACCGCCAGCGCCGCTTAAGAGACTCAACCTCCGCTTGAAAAAAATCGATCTCGCATGGAGCATCACCACCGGGAGCAACACCAGAGCAAAAATGGTCCCACCGCCGCGTCACTAGAAGCAACGCCGCCGAAGAACCACCGTCGCGTGGCGCACCACCGGAGAAGAAGCATTGCAGTGAAAGAGGACCTCTGTTTGACCGGCGCTTCGACGCTGATTGCGTGACCGGTGTTTCAAACATCAGCGTTTCAACTCTGCTTCAAAAGTTGGTCCCTTCCCTGCATTTAAACACCGGCATATCAGCACCGGTGTTTCACCGACACTTCAAAATCTGGCGCTACAAATCTTAATCGCCTTTTTTCAAAAACTGGAGTCGGATCTGTCCGAGTACTTCTGGGTAACAGGGGATAGGGGTGTTGGGGAGGGTGAGATTGGGAAGGGAGAGCCACCGGAGGCAGAAGTTTCCGGCGGCGGCGGCGGCTCCCCCACGGGACAGGTAGGTTAGGGTTTATGTGAAGAGGAAGTGTTCGGCAAGAGAGAGAGAGGAGAAAAAGGATGAATGGTTAAAACATTGCTCTTGACTTCGGAGGGAAGGGACCAGGTAGGTTAGGGTTTCTGTGCACTTTACCTTGCTCTTGACTTCGGAGTTTAAAAGTTATTGGTTAAAACATTAACAATGTGGCTTTAAATGTACAGGACTATAGAGCAAATGACTTCGGATGTAAACCCACATGAATATATATATTAGGATGAATTTGGTACGGTTATCGATACTTTTACTTATACCATGTATGATATCAACAATATCGGTATATTACATTTAAAATCAATACTGTTCCAAATTCTTGTATACCAACACATCAATATACAAAAAAGTTGGTTGGTATTGGTATGGTATGGTAGAATAGCACCAAAATTTTAAATATTAATATTAATTTTTTTCAAACAACAAATTATAAATTTTCTATTGTATAAACATAATTTTTAAAAAAAATAATAAAATTAGATAACATCACATTCAAAACTATTATAATAAGTAAGTCATAAGAATGAAAGAAAATTATGACGTAATTTAAATTTTTTAGACTTAAAACAAATATGAAGTTGTTAAGAAATCTTATTAAAGAAAAACAATTTAAACCGTTTCCAATATCCAACATATTGGAACCTTCAAATTATTGATATTGGTTCTAATATAAATGAATAAAGTCTTGGGAAAGACAGTTTTTTCATAGGCTTATGAGAAGACGATCTTTAATTACAATAATAAAAGGTAAAATATTTTACTTGTAATATTAAAAATTTATTATGCAATGTATGGTAGTTATAAAGTTTATAACTCGAATCATACAACTCAAAAAATTTATCTTCATTTCTTCTAGTTTGCACTTTAAAGTTTATAACTAGAGCTACCAACTGCGTTCGATTAACTGTTACTGCGTGCGATTAAGGTGCGATCAAACGTGCGAATCTCATTTCTTCTCTTCCTCCTCTATTCCAACACCTTTTTCCCTTCTGATTTCTGGATAATCGTTGCCGATCTTTCGTAACGGCTATACGCCGGTAACGGCTATTCCGCCGTTAACGGTCTCCACCATGGCGACCCCCAAAGCTCTAGCCACTCTGGAAATTACCAACCCTAACCATTCCCCTCCTCCTCCTCCTCCTCCTCTATCCTTCGCTGCCGCCCTACAGAGCAAACTCCCTTAGCCAAAGTGCTACCTAACAACCCTGAGTTAATCCCCAAATCCCAGCACCTAGGTGACGTGGCCTGCTTATACTCGGACGACCAAATTGCAAAACTGTCATCCCATTACGCAAATGCCCTAGTCGGCAAATTTACAAAGGGGAGATGCTCAATGGACCAGCTGGAGCAATTTTTCAGAACGGTAGGTTTCTCAGGTAAGTATCAACTTGGCTCTTTAGATTACAAGCATGTGCTTATTAGATTTGAACTACTTAATGACTACCAACGTTGTTGGATGAAAGGTGTGTGGAATTTTAGTGGAATCTTACTCAAAATGTTGAAATGGACACCTGAGTTCTCAACTCACAAAGAATCACCCATAGTTCCTCTGTGGTGTACTATTAGGGAAGTTCCACTATATTATTACAACTCTGCATCAATAGAATCTATTGGTAACAGTATAGGTAGTTTCATTAAAACTGACCTAGCCACAGACATGCTCACCAGACCCTCAGCCATTAAGTTATGTGTTGAAATCGACCTTCAAAAACCTCTGTGCAATCATATTCGCTTGGGATCAGTAACAAACAATAAGAAATATCAAATTGAATATGAAGACATCCCTCTATACTGTAACCATTGTGCCAAACTAGGCCACTCCACAGCCCAATGTCGAGCCTTTCCTCCTAACCAAAATGTCAAACCTTAGGAAGATAACAAAATACTTAACCAACCCCTGTGGCAGGCAACTGGAAAAAGTTTTGACACCCCTCCCTTGATCTCACTTAATGACCAGCTTGACCCTATCATTAGTGACAATGAGAAATTTGCTAGCCATGTGGCTATGCCATCCCTCTCTCATAACTTTCAATCCAGTCCCTCCATAGAGATTACTAGTGCCTCAGGAACAGACAGGGTTATCACACCTGAAAACTTTGTCAGGCCAAAAAATTTGGTTAGCGCTGATAACGCTATATCTAAGCTTTTAAATGATTCTGCTCTCATTAATTTCACTCCAAGGGCATATGCCATAGATGATATCCATGTTGGAACACTACCATTAACTCTGGATCGACACAAAAATATTACTTTGTCCTCACAAGGAAGAATGGGAAGTAGATTTTCAGTTTTGCAGGATGATCCGGAGGAACAAATTACTGATCAAGAACAAGTGGCTGCCCAAGTGCACAATATCTTTAATCAAGCCAGCACGGTGTCTTCCCCTAATCTGGGGGAGGATCCTCTGCAAGGTAAGACTAAAGGTAAACAAACAAATTATTTCAGTCAGATTAACAAAATGATGCTTAGGTCATCTACTAAAAGTAATAAGTCTAGTGAGCAATGACTGTTTTTCCCTCGATCAATCTCTTAGTATGGAACATTAGGGGTATGGAATCATCAATGCTGAGATTAATTAATTTGGTCAGACTTAAAAAGATTCAAATGCTGTGCCTAATTGAGCCTATGCATGATAACTCTAAAATACAATCTTATATGGATAAACTTAATTATCCTAATGGCTTGACACTGTTTAATAGTAAAATCTGGCTTATGTGGACTAATTTAATTACAGTTTCCCTACTGTCTTCCCAAGAGCAATTTTTACATGTTCACATAAATCACCAGACCATTAATTTACAAATATGGATGCAGTATTTGTTTACGCACTTAGAAATAGGGAAGGTAGGAAGAATCTATGGAAGGACTTGGCTCCAATTACATAAGGTGATACCATTTTTATAGGAGATTTTAACACTATCACCTCTCTCACAGAATACAAGGGTCCTAGTTCCCCATCCTTAGGCAGCATTAGAGCCTTTAATTCATGGATAAATAGCACGGGTGTCCAAGGAATTAATACAGTTGGAAATCTTTTTACCTGGTGTAATTCCAGACTTAGGAACCCCACTTCCAAAAGGCTGGATAGAGGTTTATGTACCATGTCCTGGAACTTTAGGTTCCCCTCCTCCTCCATCCAAATTTTGAATAGACAAACTTCAGATCATTCCCCCTTGCTCTTACAGATTTCTAATTTGATTACTCTATGCCCTAAACCATTCAGGTTCCTTAATGTATGGTTTAAATGGCAGGACTTCATCACGTTAATTAAGAAAAACTGGGATAAAGAAATGATTGAAACTGGCTTATTAGGCTTCTTTCTTAAACTAATCAGACTGAAAAAGAAGATAAAAATTTGGAATATAGATTGTTTTGGGAACATAGACACTAATGTTTTAAAGGCTGAGGAATCCCTTAGAATTCAGGAATCTATTTTTTATCTCAACCCATCCGAAGTCGAACTAATGAAATTAAATGAGAAAAGAGCTTTGCTGTTGAGAGCACAAAAGGAGAAGGAAAAGTTTTGGAAACAGAAAGCTAAGTTGAAATGGCATAGGTTAGGTGACAACACCACCCAGTTCTTTCATAAAGTGGTCCAGGAGAAAAACTGTAGACTACAGATTACAAAGATTAAAAATAAAGAAGGTCAATGGCTTAGTTCTCAAGCAGATATCAATAATGAAGCCATTTCTTACTACTCTGATTTGCTAAAGGAACCTAATCAAAGGCCTAATGACACCTACTATTCACATTTCCTGAGCCAAATACCAAATGTTATTACTGCCAATGATAACTGTGACTTGTCTAAACCAGCAACTGAATTTGAGGTAGAGGCAGTAGTTAAGGGCTTAAGTAAGAACAGTAGTCCGGGGCCTGATGGTTTCACCCCTAAATTTTACTCTAAATGCTGGTCTATTATAAAAACTGATCTTATCAAGGCAGTGAATGAATTTATTGATGGTACTGCCCTACCCAGGGGAATATCCAGTACTTGGATTACATTAATTCCAAAAAGTCCACACCTTGCTCATTTGATGATTTTAGACCTATCAGTTTATCTAATGTCCTTAACAAAATATGTTCCAAAGTTCTAATGGAAAGACTTAGACCATATATGGATAAACTGATCTCCACTAATCAGTCTGCCTTTATGAAAAAAAGGGATATTTCGGATAACATCATTTACCTTCAGGAAATGATTAGATTTCTTGATAAGAAGGCTAGAATCCCTAACTGTATTCTAAAATTAGACTTACAGAAAGCTTTTGATAGAGTCAACTGGCATTTTCTTATGAATGTTATGATGAAATTTGGTTTTCAAGGAAAATTTCTACATGCTATTATGTCTAATCTGTCCCAAGCATATTTTTCCATACTCATCAATGGTAATCCTGTGGGCTTTTTCAAGGCCACAAGAGGAATCAAGTAAGGTGATCCACTCTCTCCCTTTCTCTTTAATATTTTTTCGGAAGCTTTCTCTAGGAGCCTGTCTTTTATTTTCCATAATAATAAGCTTTCATATTATCAAATACCCTCTCCAGTCCCAGCAGCTACCCATCTGATGTATGCTGATGATACTATTATATTTATGCAAGCTTCCAAGTCCAATCTTATTAGGATCAAGGCCTTCCTTGATGTCTTTGAATATACTTCTGGCCAAAAGTTTAATTTCCATAAATCTGATTTCTATACTAGTAAAAGGGCTTCAATTGGTAAATTAAATCAGATCAGGATGATTCTTAAAATGAAGCAGGGCTCCCTACCTTTCCAATACCTAGGCTGCCCTATTTTTAAAGGTAGAACACTTAATAGGTACTATCAGCCACTTATGGAAAAATTGGATAGAAAACTGCAAAATTGGAAAAACCAGTGGCTTAGCTCAGGGGGCAAACTTATCCTTATTCAGTCCTGTTTGTATTCTATGCCTCAACATTTATGGTCTGTAACTAAACCACCAAAAGCAATAATCAAAATTCTAGAGAAAAGATTGCCTAGATTCTTCTGGGGGGAGTCTGATGGGAGAAGAAACAAAATATGGAAAAAATGGGCAAACCTTGCAACTCCAATCTCTCAGTGTGGTTTAGGGTTTAGATCAATTCGAGCTATACTGGATGTTTGCTCCCTTAAACTGTGGTGGAAATGTCAACTGGGGAACACACTATGGGCTAAATTGTTATGGTCTTTTTCTGAAACCCATAGAAAATCTGTAACTTGGAAAAGAATCTATTCGGTGAACCTTTTTGCAGAACAAAATTCATTCATTATTCATGGTAAAGGATCCTGTAACATTTGGACTGCAAATTGGTGCATGATTGGACCATTAATAAACTTTGTTCCTCATCATATATCTGCAGCTTTTCAATTCTGTACAGTTCCAGATTTTATTAGTAACAAAACTGAGATTTTAACTCTAATTGTGCCATTATTAGAAAATGATACTCTACTATTCTTACAGGAAGCAGAACTTGTAGAGACAAGGGAAGATAGGATCATATGGAAACCTGATCCTATAGGCAACTTCTCCTCTAAATCAGCATATCGAGCAATGACAAGTTCTCCAGGTAACTCGATGATCTCCAAACTTCTGTGGAATAGGTTACTCCAGAAAAAGATTTCAATTTTTACTTGGAAGATGTTACATTCTCTTCTTCATTCGATGATGTGCTTATTTCTTGTGGTTTTTCTTTTGCATCGAAATGTCCTGTTTGCTGCCATATGGATTCACTTGAACATTTTTTCATTTCATGTCCTCTGGCTAAATCTATATAGAACTACATGGCTTCCTTAGTGCAATTCCACCTAACTGATCCTCACTCCATATCTCAAAAATTCTTTATTTTTTGGAACTGCCGTGACCTCCCTAAAAGCCATCAGCTGTTTTGCAATATACTCCCTCCTATCACTTGCTGGTGTCTTTGGAAAGCCAGGAACCGATACCTTTTTTAGCAGATTCCATTTTCTACTGAGTTCATCCGTAAGGGAGCTCTAGATCTCATTAGGTTAGCTCTGTTTGCCAACCCCACATATCTGAAATCCTCTATTGACATCCCACATCCAATAAAGTGCCTTTTCCTCACCTTAGGCCCCCACCTAAGCCGATTATAAGGATTGTTTACTGGGAGAGGCCTAAACTAAATTACATTAAGATCAATTTCGATGCATCATGGTTCCCAGACAGGGCTGCTGTAGGGATAGTGGTAAGGAATAATAGTGGCACACCCTTACTGATAAAGTCTGCAGCCATTACTGCTGACTCTTCTTTGCTTGCTGAAATTCTTGCTGTTAAATTTGCATGTCAAAACTATAGCCATTTGGATGAGACTGTTACTATTGAATCTGACTCTCAATTAGCAGTCAAAATGATAAACGATCCATATTCTGCTCATTGGCAATTGTTTAATGTGGCTTACCAAGTTAATCACCTTCTTTGTGGTGCTGTGCTATTGTATGTGCCAAGGGAAGGTAACTCGGTGGCCGACGCAATTGCTAAGCATCACTCTGCACATAATCATACTTTGAATCTTCTTAATCTTCCGGTGCGAATTAAGGGACTTATTGCATTAGATAAGCAACAATTTCCCCAGATTAGAATTCTCTCGAACCGCTAGGGATAGGATAGATACTGCTGATGGATTTTTGTTCATGCAGGTACTGACTGATCTCACATTAACAATTTGGAATCAACTCATTACGCTTGCTGCTTTGTTGATTGGAGACGTACTCGGTCACTGCTGCCCAGAACCACTTTAAGGGCTCTCCTACTTTTGCTAATACCAATTTTACTTCTGTCTATTTTAAGCTTAGTTGCCTGGCCAAAATACGAATTAACATGGGGTATGGAGATTCGTAGCTTTGGAATCGCAACTAACTTAATATCAGTGATCCTGTATAGTTCTTAACCTAGGCTGTACATCTCATTTTGCGGGCAATGCATTTGCCTTCTGTAAATTAACACAATACTACTATGGTTATTCTATTGGCTTGGGGAACCAATATACTAACCCCCACCTTCGGGTGTCTTTCCATTAAAAAAAATCTTGATTTTTTCATGACTTATGTAAAGACCGTCTTTCAAGAGATGGACTCAACTAAATTTTAACTAAATAAAATATTAAACTTTACATAATATTAGTTATATTTTGAATATATAATTGTGTGGTACGATACGGTAGTATCATGGTAATAATTTCCCAATACCATTACCATCTCATCATAAGTATATGGTACGGTATTACCGCACTACATCGTCAGTTACTAACATGTTCGGTACAAATGATACGTGGTTCGGTTGGTAAGTTGGTTGGTACGGTATTTTGGCTCAAAGTACTAGCCCTAATCGATACCCAACTAAAACCCACTTCAATATCCAAAATTAAAAACTATAGAGCAAATGACTTAGATGGCCCCTTAACTATATATAAATAAAACATTCCTTAAATGAAAATGTGACCAATACAATTAGCAACCAAATGGAAATTAGTATATTTATTTTTAAATGTTACTAACCTTATGGAGCAGTAAATGGTGTTATATATAGAATTTCACAAATTTAATTAAGCAAACTCCATCATCAAATGTAAGAAAAGAGAATTAAGCATGTAGCACGAACAACCTTCCTTACAAAATTCACATCCACCTTTGTAGTATACACCTTGAAATCCAACAAGACCTAAAAAACAAATGAGTATTGTTATTATTTAAAAAATCAAGAAATCAAAAGGTTGAATGCTATGATATTTAAGCAAGTAAAATTAGAAATACTAAAGAACCTGTTCTCCTTCCCCCCCTGTCTCATTATTCATCGTGTTACTCATCGATAAAGCATACTTGTTAAACAATTTTCCATATAAGAAGTTCACTTTATGCACATTTTGAGACATTTTATTTCATGAATTATTTAAATAGATTCGTGCAATATTACAACTATGGCACAATAGTTAATTTAAAATTGCAGTCTGTATTTCTTTTTAATCATTTAAATTGTTTAGTGTCGTATCTTCGACAATGTAAAATGGCATCGCACTCTTGTGACATTTTAGCGCATGAAGTTAAGTTTATGCGATGATTATAGTAGAAGCATTAGTAACTATAGGCATGCACCACTGTAATCTATTTCACATCAAAATTTTAGCTGTAGATAACATTTTTCAATCCGCAATCTACAATATATAACATTTTTTAATCCCACATCCCTTCAGTAACCTAAAGAATCAAACTTATTAAACAAGTAAATTCAGTACAATCCATAAAATTAAGAGTAATGATGATTTAGTACAGTGCATTCATTAAGAATTGTGAGAACTCTAATTATCCCCGTCTTCTATATCATGATCCCGCATTTCTCCTACTAAAATAGGAACTCCTTGTTCCTTCAATTCACCAGATGCTGCATATATAACATGTATAATTACATTAAAAATTATATGCAAGTTTGTTTTTAAATATTCAATGTATACAATATATGTTACCTTTAATATTAGCTCAAACCCAACTTTGAGTACACATCATAGCCTCCAAGAGCTAAGATTTATTCTGACTACGATAAACTCGTCCGCTTGTACTGAAAGCAGACTCTGATGGAACTGTAGAAACACGATTGCTCAAAATATCCGTGGCTATTGGTTGAAGAGTAGGATAATTGTTTCCATTTATCTTCCTCCAGTTAAGAATATCAAAATCAACAACAAATAGTATGCTCTTATCTCCCAAATACCTGTCCAAATCTGATTCCTCGTTACTTTGGTCTTGATTATGTCCTAGAAATTCAACAAAATCTACCACCCCATTTGCACTGCTTTCACAACCACCAAATGACTTTGAAATCGATGATTGACTTCTACCAATCTCAGCCTCGTAGTCACCTACTAGTTGACTAAGAATATCTTTGATTATATTAACCTCTCTATTAGCATTCCCCTGATTATATATTTTTGTAAAATAGAAGCGAATAAGAGCCAATTTGTATCTCAGATCAAGTACCGCTGCCACTCCCATTAGACTATTAACACCAATCTAGGGTTCTTGTGAAGATAATCGCGTACGAACCATACACCAAGAACTCGAACAATACGTTTCCAAGCCAAGTGAAAATGGAAAATCAACTAAAAAAATCAAAACAAAATCAAACTAACACATATTTACAATTAGCATATAATCACACATAATATGCCCAAACACTTAAAAATAAACGCCTCTTCCCCGGCAGCGGCGCCAAAATTTGGGAGGTCGTGTCGTACCTCTCAAAGTTAATACTTTTAAGCACTAATGCTTCCTATCTACAATAAAGTAGATAATGGCAAGTCGGGGTCATCCACGAGAAGAGGGATCTTTTCAAGTGATTAAACATATATAGGAGAAGACATACTTGGCATAGACATACATTGATATGTATAAAAGAATGTAAACAAGGGGGGGTTTGGTTAGTTTGATCCCAAGTTATCGAATTGAAATACAACAACTAGCAAAGCAAGAAAACTATGCTAATCATGAAATACAACTAAAGATATGATGTAAATAATAATTAACGGAGCCTTGAGGGCAATCGAGTTCCACTTCCAAACTTCATGTAGCTCATTGATTCATTCACTCATTCAATTACATTTATTGTCTATGGGGAGTGTTTTCACTTCTAATTCAAAGATCAACATCCATTCTTCCTTAAGAGTAGTTTGCAAAGACAAACAACGACCACTTGCAAACCTCATTAATGATCACCCTAGACAAACAACATCATAGGGGTGTTTCATCAATGTCATTTCACCCAAAGGACCATAGGTTTGATAATAACAAGCCTTCTACCAAAGACATAGTCATTTAACCAAACAAAACATTTATTAGATTAAACTAAGAACAAACAACATTCAAGGTTCAACATTTCTTTGCATCTATATGAAAAATATGAGAATAAACCACATTAACATACTCATCTAGCAAGAATTACCCCACATTATACACAAGAAGTTCTAAATCCATGCTCTTGGATTTCCACATCAAATGAGTTAAGAAATTCGCAACTTTCCTAACACCCTAACATTTCAATCTTACAAACATTTCATATACTCAAACAACCCATGGTATAAATGAGGTAAAACAAAACATTAATGGCATAATAAATGCTCTTCAATAAATGTTCATAAATGAGTAAATATATAATCTTACTACATAAGCTTGGAAGCTTCAATCAATTGCTCCCAAGAACTAGATTTAGCTACAAGAGTTCATACTAATTAATGCTAAACAACAAAACATGATACAAGAGATTGTAAAGATGAAAATGGAAGAAAATAGGGTTTTTAAATAGTAATAAAATGCAGGTGAAGAAGATTTTGAATGAGAGGAAAGAGAGTGCTATTTATAGTACAAAAAGGATAAGGTGTAATTCTAGCCACCCGCTGGTTGCGACTCGCGACATGCTCGTCGTGACTCGAGACGGTCTCACGACGAGGCCATCGCGACTCACGACGGGGTGCCAAAATTTTGCGTTGTTTCCTTTTCTTCTTCTTGTGGTATACAATCATCTTCATAGCAATCCCTCTCATTTTTCAAGTCTTCAATGTCTCAAAAAATGGTCTTCAATGGCCTCTGGTCTCCATGTCTTTGAAGCAAGTCTTCAAAAGTCATCGAAAATGTGATGTTCAATGGCCTCCGGTCTTCATTGCCTCCGTGTTCTTCCCTTGTCAAGAAAAATCCACTTAGAAGAGGTAAAAGAGCATAAAGTTTCTCTTACCCCTCCTAAGAGAATTTCAAGGTAAAACACAAGCTCTTGATAATAAAAGAGCACAAAAGTGACCCAAAAGAGTACTAAATTATGCACATAAAATGGACATATCAGCGGGTCACCTATTCTTGAGTGTGGTGCAGATCATTATTTTGGCGCGGGGCGCAAGGGTTGCCACGGTTCATGTTGTCTCCTGCGGCCGGCCGTTCGAGTGCTAAAAACTAAAGTCCTGATCTGGGCCCGTGGCCGGTGGCGTGGACCGTGGTAAGAATGGGTGCTTTGCTCAAAAATTTATGTGTGGGCCGTGTGATGTCCCACACCCTTCTGGCTGGTCTTGGCTTATTAGACTTGGGACGGTGTGGGATGCCTAAAATGGGATGTTCTATACCTATACATAGCCGCACGGATGGGTCTTCAATTCATGCTTGCAGCCTATGGCCTCTGGCATGGGTCATGCCATAGCCTCGCGCTGGTCTTATTGGCCAGGGCATCTCCTTTGGCGCGGGTTGGTGCCAAACCATACACGGCCTGCGCCGACCCATTGGTGCCTTGGATGGCTGAACTAGTTTCCTTTTTTTGGGAGAACCGTTAGTCCGATTTGAGAGTTTTAATAGTCAATTTTATAGTACTCAAGAAGAAAAATCAAATGGAACCAATTGAAGGGTAATTATTCTTGGATCGTTCTCGTACTTGAGCACAACTCATCGGACCACGATTCCCCATTTCTTCATTAGCCGCTTTGAACTCCGTTGCCACCTTTCTTTGGCTTATATCTCCTTCTACCAAGCATTGATGATCGTGGTCTTCGTCTACTACCATTCTAATGTGAATGTACTTCATCTCTACTACCATTCTTGAGAACGGTCTTCAATATCCTTCAAATAGAATGTAAACAAAAAGTACCCACGTGCGACCTACTAAAGATGATCACAAGGAAGATCAAGGAGCCCGTGAATACAAGATGTCCATTAGTACCAATTAAGTCTACAAAATATGGGATTTAGAAAACAAAACCAAACATGGCAGTCTAAACCCCTTGTCACGTAAACTCAACTAATACTAGCAATCCTCCAAGTAAAGTAACTAAAAAGTATGTCAAATGCATCAGTTAACCATGCATAATAAAGCACATTCGACTTAGGAAGTTTAGGATTTTTACTTAGTAATGGTATATACTTAGCCCGTAAAACCTTCAGCACGAGGCCTAGCTCCCTGCAACCAGCTCACTCAACACTCGGGAGCGAGTCAAGTCCAGCTCGCCAACAAGTGAGGTACCCCAATGGAAACGCATAAGTGCTACTCACCATAAGTCTCTCCACTAGACCACAATCTAGTGGAGATAGACATGTGACACCGGCCACGATCGTGCGATTTGATAGCCTATAAATAGAGACACTGAACATTAGTCCAGGGGGTTTACCTTAACATACTACATTTATGAAAAACATTTAGACAAACTTGAGCAGCAGAGCTTCTCCCCGAAGCCCTCCCAGAGGATTTTCTTGCAGGCATTCAAGAAAGGAGAGCTCGCTAAGCTGATTTCAAGGGTCATCATTATTTAGAAGGATCTCCCCCCTCCCCACATCCCTGGTGTTAAGAGTGGAGACCTTATTTTTTGTTCTTGGTTTTGATGGCCCACAGGAAAGGTTGGAGACCACCTTAGAACTACCACCCATACAACCAACATACAGACAATAAACAAAACACAATACAAAATCTGCAAAAAAAAAGAAGCAAAAGAGATCAATTGGATAGCGCAAGCAACAAACCCACTTAACTAGGTCCAAATAGGCCAAGATAATAGTGCAGCCGCACGCCAAAACAAACCTTTGGAAGCAGGGCGGTGGTGAAATAACGAGTCAGTATTGACAAACAAAAGAAGGAAATTAATATGCTAATCCCAAGATAGGCCATCCAACCAGTGTAAAAACAAAAGAAAACCTACCGGGCAAGGCCAAGATACAATGGAACACCACAGCAAGATAAGAAAAAAGGAAACTAAGTGGAAATATGACAGGGTTGCAACCAAAGTAGCCTAAATAAGGTACGGCCACAAAAGGCACGTCTCTACACGATAATCACTTCGCATAAACATAGATTGATGCATAACTTTGAATGAGAGAGTGGCCGAAAAGAGAGGGATTCAAAAGGATTTGGACAATTTTGAATCCAACACAAACTCTTCAACTCTCCTCCTCTTTTTCCGCGAAGCCCCTTTTTGGTTTTCCATGATGGGTAATGATGAATCTTTTCCCTCTTGTCAACTCAAGATATCACATCAAGCACAACTTCTAACATATCATTACTTCTAACTATCCAACTATTCTTATTCTATTTTTTGCACACCTTTTCTTCTTTTCATATATTTTTCTTTGTTTTTATGAATTTTTTGACAGAAAAAATAAACAAAATAAAATATTTACATTGAACTAAAGGCAAGGATTACCTCAAATTTGACAAACACCTAAGTGTTGTCTGAGACTTTCAAAAGTGGCAGTGTTCAACGGCTTTGTAAAGATATCAGCAATTTGCTCATGTGTTGGAACATAGACTACCTCAACTTTCTTCCTTTCAACAAGATATCTAATAAAATGATGCCTTATGTCAATAATATGCTTGGTTCTCGAGTGCTGGATTCAATTTTTTGAAGTATCAATAGCACTTGTGTTGTCACATAGAATCTTCAAGGGGCCTTGTTGAATTCCATAATCGTTCATCATTTGCTTCATCCATAACAATTGCGCACAACAACTCCAGCAGCAAGAGATTTAGCTTCTGCGGTAGATAAGGAGATTGAATTCTGTTTCTTACTATACCAAGAGATAAGATTCATGCCAATAAAGAAACATCCACCTGTAGTGATTTTTCAATCATCAGCATTACCAGCCCAATCAAAATCACTATACCCAATCAACTCAGAATTTTGATTCTTAGAATACCAGAAACCATACTCAAAATTCCCACTTACATATCGAATAACTCTTTTGACTGCCATGGGATGAGACTCTTTTGGATCAGCCTAAAATCTTGCACATATCCTAATGCTGAGACATATATCTGGTCTACTTGTTGTTAAATACAATAGACTCCCAATCATTCCCCTGTATAACTTTTGATCAAGTGCAACTCCTTTCTCATCCTTGACAAGTTTGTCAGAAACTCCCATAGGTGTCTAAACTGCTCGGGCGTTGCTTAACCCAAGTCTCTTCACGAGATTCAACGCATACTTGCTTTGATTTATGAACAAGCCATGTTTTCCTTGCTTAACTTGCAGTCCTAGAAAGTATGTGAGCTCTTCAACCGTGCTCATTTAGAACTTAGCCTGCATAACTGTGACAAAATCTTGTACCATAGATGGTGAAGTAGAACCGAATGCTATATCATCCACATAAATTTGAGCAATCAGGATTTTGATGACTTATCAAGCACAAATAAAGTGCGATCTACTCACCCTCGATGATAACCTTTCTTAAGAAGAAAGTTAGTAAGTTGTTCATACCATGCCCTGGGTGCTTGATTTAAACCATATAAGGCATTCTTGAGGCGATATACATGATGAGGGTAATGAGGATCCTCAAATCCTTTAGATTGTTCCAAATAAACTTCTTCATTTACCACACCATTTAGAAACGCATTCTTGACATCCATTTGATACAAAGTAAAGTTCATAGAGTAGGCAATAGCAAGTAAAATTCGAATTGACTCTAACCTGGCTACCGGTGCGAACGTCTCATCAAAGTCAACACCTTCAACTTGTGTGTATCCTTGAGCAACCAGTCTAGCTTTCTTTCGAGTAACATGGCCATCAGCATCAGATTTATTCTTGAAAATCCATTTTGTGCCGATGACATTAACACCTTTAGGGCGAGGAGTGAGATACCATACCTCGTTTCTTGCAAACTGACCTAGTTCTTCTTGCATTGCAGCAATCCAGTATTCATCCAGTAATGCCTCCTTGTAATTCTTAGGTTCCATGAGGGAGATGAAGCATTGTAATTCAAATAACTTCCTGTAATCCACCCGAGGAACTGGCCGAGTACTCCGTGCCATTGAAACAAGTTGATCCTATGTTGGAACATAGGATCCGGCAGTAGGGGATGATGTTCCAACATGCTCCGTGTTAACTGGTTCAGCATTAGTCTGCTCTGATGTTCCAACATGTGATGAATCTTCCTTGTCAGGTTGACGAGGCTGTATTGTAACATGAGTGTTACCAGGTTCTTCTTCTCCGACATCTGAGTTTTGTCCTTCTTTAGAATCTTCCACAATAATATTGATAGACTCCATAAGTGTGTTGGTCTGATTGTTATAAACACGATAAGCACAACTGTTGACAGAATACCCAAGAAAAATTCCAGTATCATTATGATTATCAAATTTTTCCAATTGCTCTCTGTCTTTGAGGATATAGCACTTGCTTTCAAACACATGAAAGTATGAGACATTCGGTTTCCTACCCTTCCAAATCTCGTAAGCAGTTTTACTGGTGAATGAACGCAGATATACTCGATTAATCGTGTAGGAAGTTGTGTTAATGGCTTCTGCCCACCATTTTTTGTGAATTTCTTTCTCGGCTAACATAACTCAAGCCATCTATTGCAAGATTATGTTTTTTCCATTCTACATTACCATTCAGCTGAAGAGTTATTGGTGCAGAAAACTCATGTTGAATACCAAGCTCATCACAGAAATCACTGAATTGAGAATTTTCAAATTCTCTACCATGAGCACTACGAATTCGAACAATCTTTCCAACTCAACTTCCTTTTTAAGTCTACAATTTTATCACTAGACTTTTGAATACTTCCACCGTATCAAGAAAAGCTACCCATGTATATCTGGAGAAATCATCAACCCATACAAAGATATATTTCTTTCCACCTATACTCGGTGTATTGACTGGACCCATCAAATCCATATGCAATAATTCCAAAATTTTTGAGGTGGTTATATATTGAACTAATGAGTGGGGAGATCGAATTTATTTACCTTGTTGATATGATCCGCACACAATTCCATCCTTGCTTGTTAGGGTAGGCATTCCTTGCACAACTTTTGCATTTGCAATTTTCACCAAGGTTTTGTAGTTGATATGATCGAGCTTCCTGTACCAGAGTATTCCTTCATCTTGCTTCGAGATCATACATCGTACTTCTTGTTCCAGTAGATAGCAATTATCTAATGATCATATGCCTGAAAGAACCTTGGCTTCTCCGTGTTTCACTATGCATTTGTCTTTCTGAAATTCCACAACCATATTATCATCACATAATTGACTTATGCTCAGTAGGTTGGCCTTCAGGTCTTCCACGAACAGTACACTAGTGAATACAGGAAATCCTTCAATCTGTAGTTCACCTTTTCCAACTACTCGACTCTTCTTTCCATCACCAAACGTAACATAACCACCATTGAACGGTGTGATATTTGTAAGGAATTCTTGAGTTCAAGTCATATGGCAAGAGCATCCACTATCAAAGTACCACGAATCTTTGGAATATGATATACGCGAAGTATGTGTAACAAGACATGTACTAGATCTTGTGACAACCCATACCTTTCTGACCGTTCTGGTTTTCTGGACTTCGCCTATGTTGGAACATACAGTGAGTTGATGTCCTGCCATTTGATCTCTGAATAGTTTCTGACATCTATTCTCAGAGTGACCTTGGTATGAACAGTAATTGCAGATGAGAGGTTTCCTTTGATAGGGCTTGCTAAACTTTCTCCTTACCTCTTGAAGCTTTGTCTTGAGATTCGCTAGATTCTGGAGTAACTCGTGTGCCTCAGACTTAAGTGTGCCTTTGTTATACCCAATTCTGTGTCGATCTCAAAAATTCTTTCCTATATCCAGAATATCATCAAGCTTAGCTTTTCCAGAATTCAGTTTAAAAATTACTACTTCAAAAGTCTCACCTCTCCTGGTTGCTAATATCAGTTTTTCATTTAATTCTTCAATTTCCATTCTGAGTTCGGCAACTTTTACATGCAGTTCTCTTTCTGTTTCCTTCAACAACACTTTTTGTTCCTTCATTTCTTTGTTTGTATCAGCCACTTGAAGCCATATAGCATACATATTTTCATAAGTGTTGTAGATTTCTTCATCACTAACAGCAAGTCCATCATCTTCATCACTGGATGGTTCATATGGATCGATGTTGGAACATACAGCTTCAACTTTATCCAGTGTGTTGGAACATCCATTCTCCGATGCATCATAAGTTTTTGCTCCAAATGCCACATTGTTGCTTACAAGTTCATCTTCATCTTTCTCTTCTTCTTCATCTTCACTCCACGAGGTGACATAATATTTTCCCTGTTTCTTCCGAGTGTTCGCACATTCAGCCTGAATATGGCCATATCCTTCACATTCCCTGCACTGCATTCGTCCAGGCTGTTTTAGTTCACTACTTTGATTTATGAAGAATTGCTGGTTTCCTTGCTTAAATATTGTTCCACGATTATTTCCAGTATCCTGTAACCTTGGTCTATTTCCTCCAAACCTCTCCTGAGATTTCCTGTTTACTACTTTCTTCAGCATTCTTGAGAAATTCTTCGTGATAAGTGCAAGCTTTTCAAATTCCTCATCACTGTTAGAATCGTGATTGTCCTTTGATGAAGATATTCTGAATGCCAACTCCTTTTGGATCATTTTTGTAGCTGGTTGAAAAGTCATCTCATATGTCTGTAATGATCCCATTAGTTCATCTAAGCTCATGGTGGCCACATCTCTTGCTTCTTCTATTACCGCAATCTTCATCGTGAACCTTTTAGGAAGTGATCTCAAGGTCTTTTTCACCAGTTTCGCCTCTTTGTAGACTTTTCCAAGTTGGTATGCCATCTTTGAGATGTCCCTGAGTTTTCCATTGAATATAGCAATGGTGTCATCCTCCTCCATCTTGAGTTCCTCAAACTTAGTAGCCGACATTTGTAGTTTAGATTCTCGAACTCGACTGTTTCTTTCATGAACAGTTTGCAGAATATCCCATGCTTTCTTGGCTTGATGACATGTAGAGATGATTTTGAACTGGTTTTCAGCAACCATAGTGAACATTGCATTCAGTGCCTTTGAATTCACCAGAGATGCCTTAAGGTCATCAAGAGTTCAACTAGCTTTGTCTTTGAGTTTCTGCTCCCTTTGACTTGACTCTCCTTCTTTCGCCTTAGAGCTTGTATCAGCATCTTCAGTAGGGTGATTCCACTCATTCTCAACATAAAACCACGCAAGTTCATCCAGTGAGTTGATAAAAACTCTTATGTGTGCCTTCTAATAGTTGTAGTTTTTGCCTTCTAGCAGAGGTGGCCGAGACACCGAAGCTCCTTCTTTAGTTGCCATGGTAAAACCAGATCACACATTCCTTGGCACAACCAAGGGAAAAAAATAAAGTGACCAAGTTCTGATACCAAATGAAATATGGTTTTACCGAATTTTTCTAATTGTTATTAGTATGTTCCAACATAACCTATCTAACCAAGTATGCAATAAAGTAAAGCATTAACGACACAAGACTTAGTTACGCAGTTTGGTGAAATCCATCTACATTTGCGGGGTCTGGCCCAGTTCAGAATGAATCAACTAATTAGAAAGATACAGTACAAAGTACATCATACAAAATATTTATCTTTACTAACTATAACGCGTGAATTCTGCTAGCTCCCCTAGCCACCGATCCGTCTTGATCAAGCTCCCTCTAGTGCGAGGTAAGTGGATCAGGGTGACCTCGAATCTCCCATGCACATGCTCACATAGACTCATTCCCCTTCACCCAAACAAACATCCTAGTTTCTCTTCCCAAGGGGGCATTAATATTTGTGCCTAGCAATTGGCACTGCTCCTCCAGTCTCAGCACCCATTGGTTTCGATCAGTCGCCGTCGTACCGGCATGGCCCCACTGATTTTTTTTCGATCGGAGCATCAAGCAGCGCAACCCGAGCTTTCTTTCAGTCAAAAGCAGATAGCGCCCCCCATGCTCCCACGGGCCGCTTACCGAGGAATAGACCCCAAAGTGTGTGCATATATGTGGTGTAATATTCATGCATTCAAACTCAAAAGCAAATCACAATAATATTATGAACAGAAAATTAGGATGAACTATAGAATATCAAAAAGCATAATGATTTCTCAAAAGATAGGGGAAACTCTCCAGTGGTGAGGTAATTCACTATGTTGGCATACCCAGGCTGGTTAGTTGTTATCCCGAATAATTTCTCATCAGGGAATTCTTCCCGAATAGGTTCCAAGCTTTCTTTTTTCCTTGGCTGGTTCTGGGTCCTCGAGGACTTGTAGTCTACTCAGGTGGTCTGCTACTGCATTTCCAATGCCTTTCATATCCCTTACCTCTAGGTCAAACTCACTTAAAAGAAGTATCCACCTAATGAGCTTTGGCTTAGCTCCCTTCTTCGTCGTCAGATGATGAAGTGTTGCATGATGAAGTGTTGCTAGTAACTCCTTCTCTGTGGTAGAGTAGTTGCATTGAGCATCATTGATAGTTACTGACGCATAATATATAACGTGTGGTGCTCTACCTATTCTATGGCCTAAAACAACGCCTATAGCATGATCACTCACATCGTACATAATTTCAAAGAGAAGAGACCTATCTTGGGGTCGGATGATTGGGGAAGTCACTAACGTGTGTTTCAAGGTATCAAAAACCTTTTTGCACCCTTCATTGACAATGAAGTTGATATATTTTTGTAGCAATTTGCACAGAGGTGAGGATAGTTTGGAGAAGTCCTTAATGAAACAACGGTAAAAACTGGCGTGACCTAAGAATGATCTGACTTCCTTGACATTGGTGGGGTAAGGTAGGGATTTGATTGCATCTACTTTAGCTTTATCAACCTCTAGACCGTAAGCCGGCACAACATGACCTAGGACTATACCTTTTTACACCATGAAATGGCACTTTTCAGAATTTAGAACGAGGTTCATGTCCATACATCGCTCCAACACAAGTGCTAACTGGTGTAGACATGAATCAAAGGAATCCCCATGGATGGTGAAATCATCCATGAAGACCTCAACAAATTTCTTGATAAATTCTAAAAATATGTTAACCATGCACATCTGAAAAGTACCTGGGGCATTGCAGAGACCTAAAGGTATTCGACTATAAGCGAAGGTGCTAAAAGGGAAGTGAAAGTAGTTTTCTCTTCATCCTTCGGGTTGATGGCTATCTGGAAGTATCCTGAATAGCCACCGAGGAAAAAATAATACGCATGGTGAGCCAACATATCTAGCATTTGGTCAATGAAGGGCAAAGGAAAAATGATTCCTACGAGTGACTGCGTTTAAGCAACGATAATCAATACATACTCGCCACTCATTCTGAATATGGGTGGGTACCAAGTCCCTGCCCTTATTCTTTACTACAATAACCCTTCTCTTCTTTGGCACCACTTAAGTGGGACTCACCCAAGTGATATCAGAGATAGGATATATTACCCCATCCTTAAGTAATTTAAGGACTTCACTTTTCACTACTTCCATCATAGGTAGGTTAACTGCCTTTGAGATTGGCGTACGGGTCTTGCACCATCCTTTAATAGTTTATGGTGCATGCAAGTTGAAGGGCTTATACCTTTAATGTCAGCCAAAGTCCATCCTATTGCTCCCTTAATAGTTTTAAGCACATCAAGAAATTTACCATCTTGATCATCACTCAACCTACTCGAGATAATTACATGCAAGGTTTTCTTTTCACCTAGGAAGGCATACTTAAGGTGTTTAGGTAAGCGCTTAAGCTCAATCGCTAGTGGTTACTTTATTGAACGTTTGCTCTCTGGTAGAACTAGCTCATCTAGGTTTTTGGGTAGGGGTTCCACACAATCTTTACCATGAGTATTAATCTTCCACACTCCCCACTAGATTAACTTCTGGAGTATTAACAAACATATCAATGAAAGAATTATCCTCTAAAGCTAACTCCTAAAAAATATCTCGCACAATCTTGTCATACATATCAAACAAAGGGGGATGGAACTTCACATTTTGATCAATCCATTCATGCTTAAATTCATATTTAGGAGCACCCATTTTCTTCAACAATGCTCGACACTAATGCAATATCTCACTAGGACTAACCTTATCGTGATGAATTGCATCGCATAGATCATTTCTCATAAATTGTCTTGAGCATCTTTGTGGAGGTGCTTCCTCATCAATAAGCTTACGCCTTCATATCAACTGGTTCACCTATCATGTCAACATTACAAGATATTTGAACTCCACAATTTTTTGTACAAGAAAATACTTGATTTTATAGAGTTTCACTAGTTTTTGCTAAATTAATCAGAGCTTTAAGTATATCTTCGCCTAGAGATTTGGGAGCTGAGATCGATTTGGGTGAGCAGTGGTATGTGCACCACTCTTGCTTCCATTGAGCTTGCTGAACTGCAAGCTCCATATCTCTCTTATAGTTACTTAACCACATGCAACACTCTGTATGGTGGTGAAAATGACACACCCTACACAGTTTCATCTGTTGAGTGGTATCCTGCAACATCAGTAGATTCCCACCACCAAACAGTTCCAAAAATAAATTGAATAAACAAAAAAAATAAAAGCAATTACTAACTACTCTACTCACACGTTATGCTTTAGTTGATACCTAGACTGATAGCATCCCTGGCAGCGGCGCCAAAATTCTGACCCGCCTCCCCTCAGGGTCATTAAAACTATAGCTTTTAATTAACCCAGGTAGAGGCGATGTGGTCAGATGATAGAAATTTATAGTTCTGCACCCTGTTCCTATTGCTATGCTACCTAGAATGTAGTTAGCAGTAAGCCCTGGGTTTGTCCACAGAGATTCTAGGTCTAGTATATCAACTCAAACACAACCTCGTACAGGTTGTCAATCCATATGAGTGAAAGGAATAACTAGTAAAGCAAACATACAAATAAAGGGGGGGGGGTTTGGGTTTTCAGTCTAACAGCTAATAAATGTTAAAGTAAAAACACAAATACAATATTAATTTAAGCACTTGGGGAATCATTGAGCAACTTGGTCAGTCTAATGCTTCTATCCTCGATTCATTCACATAGAAATCTGGGCAAACCTAATAGAATGTCCATAATACGTGGTGTGGCCGATGGTATACACTTTCCCATCCCTGTCACGGTGGGTGCTCTTGCAATCCTCTATCGATGGCACCATCGTAATTAGGGGACTACAACAAGGTCCGACCATTGTTGTAGGTATATTTTTCCCTCATGCAATTACGTTCTGGGCTTTCTTTATAAATGCATTACTTCCCTCGGGTCCTATCAATTAGGCCCAAGGGTTGTAGGCACCTTATCTATGATACTAGGGTTTCTTGTAACCCTCGTTTGCTACTATTGAGCTATCTTTACCCGTACCATCTCAGACAACTTTTTGAAGTTAGCTAAGACTAGTGTGATGGTAAGTAGATCAGAGCATTCTTGAAACTCCCCGTGCACACACCCACACATGCACGTTCTCCCTTACCCATTCTAACAACCATGTTTCTCTTCCCAAGGGAACATCGATATTTGTACCATACATGAATATAGCCCAAAGTGTGTGCTTATATGTGTTATACTATTCATGCATTTAACTCAAGAACAAATCACAATAATATCATGAACACAAATTTAGGATGAACTAAAAAATCTCAAAACTATGTAGATTAGACCAAGCTACTAAAATTTATCACCAAGCTATAGAAAATGCTCTCTCGAAATGGAATTCAAATAAAGATTTGAATTCCACATCTTAGGATAAAAAATAAATAAAGAAAAGATAAGATTAAGTTTCTACTAAGGAGAGAGTCTCCAAGCTACTCTTCAAATATAAATATTATATGTTCTAATCCTTTTTAAAACCTACTAGAAAAAGGTTCTATTTATAGTAGTAGGAGATTGGGCCTAAAAATAGGCCAAAAATAGGGTAAACCCTAGCTCAGCCGCCGCCCGGCACGAAGCATCTTGGATGATGCGGTTCGTAGAGTGTCCTTGGTGCAGGATGCAAGGACTCATGCAGGCCATGTCTATTCATGTGCATGATGCGCCGGATCTAGGGCGCAGCACAAACCTTGAATATGTGAGGGGCTTGAGGCTTTGCGCGAGCTGAGTCTAACCCCTGGCGCGGGCCTCGTCGTCTTCTGCGGGATGCTATCAAGGTGCTGAAAATAGAGTTTCTGATCTGCGCCCGTGGCCATTGGCGCGGAACATGGTCTGGAAGGTTGCTTGCTTAGGAAATTTGGCACGAGCTATGTGATTTCACACACCTCATCTGCTGGTCTTGGCATATTGAGCTTGGAATAGCGTGGGAAACTAAAAATGAGATGTCTCGCGCTCATACTTAGCTGTGTGAAGGGGGTCTTCTCTTTATGCTAGTGGCCTGTGGCCTTAGGCTTGGGCTACGCTATAGCCTCGCGGTGGTCTTCTTGGAGCAGGGTATCTACCCTGGCACGGGTGCCAACCCGTTTGTGGCTTAGCAGGCTGGACTAGTTTCCTTCGCTACAGATGTCTGTTAGCCCGATTTGGGATTTTTAGTAGTCAATTTTATAATACTCGAGAAGATAAATCCACTGAAATCATAATTGAGGGATAATTCTTCTTGGACCATTCTCAGAATTAAGCACATCTCATTGGACCACGATTCCGCATTTCTTCGTTGGCCGCTTTGAACTTCATTGCCTCCTATCTTTAGCTTCAATCTCCTTCTACCACACATTGATGATTGTGGTTTTTATCTACTACTATTCTAATGTGAATGACCTTCATCTCTATTATCGTCCTTGCAAATGGATTTCAATATCTTCTACTGCTTTTGCGTACAGCCTTCACATAGAATATAAATAAAAAGTACCCATTGGTGAGCTACTAACGATGATCACAAGGAAGATTAAGGAGCCCGTGGATACAAGATGTCCATTAGTACCAGTTAAGTCTACAAAATTTGGGATTTTAACATGAAAAGAAAACACGGCCATCTAAACCCCTTGTCACGTAAACTCAACTAATACTAGCAAACCACCAAATAAAACTATCTAAAAAGTATGCCAAATGCATCAGTTAATGCATGCGTAATGAAGCAAATCACCAACCCATCAATATGATTATGCAATCAAGATTCATCCCTTCCTAAATCACCCAAAAAGATGAAGAACATATCATCCAAGCATAATAGCACATCAAACCACCCAAACTTTCTTCAACACAAGATCATGTATACAACCCAAACACATATCTCAACAACAAACACTTATTCAATAATCATGATTTACATAACACCACCACAATGTTAATAAAGAAACTGAGTAAAGAGTTCAATGGATTACCCAGAATTTGAAACTAAGAGTTGCAAGATCCACACAAGAAGAAGCAAAAGATGCTAATTTCTAAGCGAAAAGCTTCGAATTCTCAAGTTCACCAAGAGTGTGTGTGAGAGTGAGTGTTTCTTGAAAAGCTAGAATGTGTCAAATTACTCAATTAGGTGGAGGAATGTACCAAGAATCTAAAATTTCAGAATAGGTGATAAGAGGGAGAGGTACAATCAGGATAAGGATACAATTTTGAAAATTGCAAATTAGGGGACAATAATACCATATAATTAATTTACAATGGATGCTGGAAGTACTATTTTCATAAAAAATCCTAAGGAATTAGGGAATTTCAAAATTTATGAACCAAAAATACATTTTTACCTTAAAATTCAGAATTTTTAAAAAATTGCATTTTTGGAACAATTTGCCAGCTCAAATGGGGGAACGGCACAAATACCCTCGCGTCAAGGGTACCCGACTGAGACCCCCCTCACGCCAATGATCCCTGGTGCGGTCCGTGCCAAATCATGGCGCGAGGCCCCTCGTGCCAAGTTTGCCTAGCACACACTATTAACTTGGCGGGGACCGTGCTTGAGAGGTCATCGCCGTACCTCTCAAAGGTTAATTTTATAAGTCCTACTGCTTCATATCTACAATTAAGTAGATAATGGCAAACCGGGGTCATCAACAAAAAAAAGATCTTTCCAAGTGTTTAAACATTTATAGCAGAAATATACTAGGCATAGACATATATAGATACATATAAAAGCATGTAAGGGGGGTGGGGATGGTTGATTTTTGGTCCTAAGTTACTAAATTGAAGGACAAGTTAACCAGCAAGAATGTTAAATTCGAAAAGTATGCAACAACAACTAAAAGGTGATTTAAAAAAACAATTAATGGAACCTTGGGCGCAATTGGCTTCCACTTCCAAGCTATTTATTCATCATTGAACATGCAACCTATAAACTACTTTCACTACTTGTTGTGAAGACTAAATCTTCTATCCTTCTTAGATAGTAGTTTGCAAGAGTGAATTCAACATATCTTGTCAAACCTCACCAATGACTCCCTTAGTCAAAACACTACTAAAAGTATCCCATTGATGGCGTTGAACATGAAGAATCAACAAGCTTGGCAACACTTATAAACACTACACCATGTCTAAGCATTTAAACAATTTATTCATTTACACAAAATTAGTCAAGAACGATCGACATTCATAGAATTTTCTCATTTTCTTCCTGAAACAAACATGACAACGAGTTTAGCATCATCATATCCGTCTAGGAATTTATTAACCCTTCAAAACAATCAAAAGCTCTAATTTATACTCTTGGATTTCATATCAAGAAGAGGGAAACTTAGCTACTTTTTCCCATACCCTAACAAGCAATCTTACAAGAATGTCATATACTCAAGCTTTCAAGAACATTAATGACATTAAGAAAGCACATTCAGTGCTCCATAAATGCACAATACCAAGAGTATTAAATAGGCTACAAGTGTTCTTAAAGCATGGGCTTGGAAGCCTTGGTTAATTGCTCCCAAGAACTAGATTTAGCTACTAAAACCCATGCTAATTAACAACAACAATTCAAACATAAATCAAAGATGAAATAAGATGAAAAAGAGAGAAACCTAGGGTTTTGCTATAGAAAATTGCAAAGAGGATAAGTGACGAAAGAGAAGGATAAAAGTGCTATTTATAGTACCGTAAAAAGAAGATGGATTTCTGGCCACCCGTTCATTGCGAGTCGCGACAGGGTCCATTGTAACTCACGATGGGCAACCAGAGCAGAATACATTTTTCTCTCCTTCTTATCTTCTATCCCTCAATGACAGGGTCCATTGCGACTTGCAACAGGCAACCAGAGCAAAATACATTTTTCTCTCCTTCTTGTCTTCTATCCCTCAATCCACTACACACTCCTTAACTTCTTCAAGTCTTCCAATCTTCAAATCTAGTCTTCAAATCTTCAAATCTTCTAAAGATGATCTTCAATGGCCTCTGGTCTTCAAGTCTCAGTGTTCTTTCCTTGTCACACAAAACCTCCTTGGAAAAGGTAAAAGAGCATAAAGTTGCTCTTACCTCTCCTAAGAGAATTTCAAGGTAGAACCCAAGCTCTTGATAACAAAAGAGCACAAAATTGATCCCAAAAAGTCCTAAAATATGCACATAAAATGGACATATCAAACCTCCCCTCACTTAAACTTTATTCGCCCTTGAGTAAGAAAAGATCCAAGTACACGAAGGAATTCATGCTTCCATATCCTAACTACTATCCCCCCAAATCAATACCTCACAAAACTCTCAATAACACACATTCCAAGGTTAAAATCAAATGAGAATTTACCCACAACCCCCATTCCTAAATCTACCCAAACCATAGCAACCTTTCAATTCATTGATAACCATAAAACATTTCTAAGTCTCGAATTGACAATCCCAAATCCAATGGCACAAAGTGAAGTCAAAAGCATGCATGAAGTTCAAACACATACTAACTTTATACCAATATATCATCCTAAGAATGAAGTATATCAACAATCAAGAATTTCTCAACTTACTTCATTCTCCCCTCCAAATTACCCAATCCCAAGAGGTCTCAAGATGTTGAGCTACCCGATCCATCCATATAGAAACCACAACCTTATGACTCCAACGTCGGCAAATGAGTGAAATCATAGCACTTTTCCTTTTCTTTTCTCTGTTTCTCTCATTTTGCCTAGGAGCCCTTCCGGGTTTTCATCCTAGCCACACATCATGTTTCTTTGGCTCACATCTCACCTTTTTCCACACATTTTTCCTAGGTTACCCTCTTGGGTTTTTGACCTATCCAGGCCCCCAATGTTTCCTAAGTTTCCCTCTTGGGTTTTCAACTTAGCAAAATTCTTTTTATTTTTTATTTTTTATTTTTTTCATTTTCTATTTTTTACAAAATCTTCAAAATTTTATGTTTTTCTAATGAAAAAGTACCAAAAATCTTTCACATGTCAAAGCTAACAAAGCATCCAAATACATCACATGACAACATCCCAAAATGAAGAGAAACATCCCAATCACCAAGTTAAAACAAAGAAATCCAAAGCAAAACAATAAAAGCAGTGATTACCCCTCCCCACATTTAAAATGCTATATTGCCCTCAATGTAGACAAAACAGGGAAAAAACATACAACTCAAAGCATGAGGAGTGTAAAACATTGAGCTCACATTAGAAATGAGATGGCCCCACACCATCGTCGGTGTCCCTGCCATAGGTCTACCGATATTGCGTCATTTAATCGGCATTCCTCTAACTCCGTTCTCTCTGCCTCGCTTCTCTACTAGGATCAAGGCCTAGGGCACCACCATCTTGCACTTGCATCTCTGAAATCCTAGATGAGAGGTACTCGATCTCCCCATCCATCTCATTGAGGCTCTGTGAGACTAACATGTTGTGCTCAACCTGTCCACGGAAAGCGTGCTGGATAGTTTGCATCAGGTGCTCGTAAAATTTAGGTAGAGGCTGATAGAAATGATGTGTCACATGATCCTCCTGCATTGGCTCAGTGTCTGGTGGAGGTGGTGGAGGATGCTGCTCACGCTACTCAGTGGATGTCAAGGTGCCCCGTTAGGCTTAACAGGGATTGATTGATGTCTTTGAGCTCCTGCTCAAAGTCCTCCACACATGAAGTGTCAGCCTGAATTGCTAAATGCACCAAAGGTGTATCAAACTCCAACTTGGTCCTGTTGCACTGAGGAGGGTAATAAAGGTGACATTCCTTGCCCCATAAAACCAGTGGTATAATCCTGGAACCTGTGTGGTGCCGTTCATGCTGAATCTCCCCAATCAACAACTCCCTTCATCCATAACTCAACCTACAGTCCATATCTCCTCCCCTCACTTGTTAGATACCATAGGAAATGAATATCATTATCAGGAACATTAATTGACTCTGAAAAACATAATACTATGCTCACTAAGAACCTGTGCACAAAAAAGAGTGCGAGATGGATGATGACACTGCTCTTGTCATGGGAGTTGTTTAGCCTCTTATTAATAGTGCACCAAAACAACATCCCCCCTCGACTGAGCACTCCAGGGCCTGTGGGTTCAACCTTGCCCGGATATGTATCTGGTCCCATCCAAAGGATGCATCTATCTGTGAGGCGATCATCTCTCGGGTACATCGTCTAGGTGGAAAGTGATGTACTTCTCACATGGCTCATCATTCTGCATGCTGCATAGTCGGAGAGTGGATAAGAACTCCAATGCATATCACTGGCAGGTAGGGACACCCTTGCTCATAAACCATCCAACCCTCCTTTAGCGAGGAAGAAGCGAACCGGCTGTATCAGCCCGAGAGCATCAAGTGTTGGCTCATCGATAAGCTCATCTCCATGAGCTTGTGGGTGGTCAAGACGTCCCACCCATCTATGTTAGACTCGGTGATCAGAGTTAAACCCATGTACCGGTCTGGAGGAGGAGGTACAGGGTTCAGCTCCGGAGCCAGTGGAGGAGGTGAAAGTGGAGCGACGATGTGTGCACCTCGGGGAGGAGCCCTAGGACTCTTGGTAGGGGCCATGTTTATCAACCACAACAAAAAATGTCAAATTGATAAGTATATAAAGGGGTAAAACTATGAAATCTTTGCTAGAATACATCACACAAAAATATGTGACATATAGCGACAAAAATTCAAGCAACAATATAGCATCTATCCATCACACTAAAAGTGATGTAGTTGACACACTACAATCATTAAAACTACTATAGAGGCACAAGAGTGTTCATAAGTTCACACATGAAAAGTTTAACACAATCACGTGGCTAGAAAAAAAAAACAAGTACATCCTATTTCATCAATAACATCATGCATTGTATATCTATTCCCATTTGAGGTTATTCTACAACCCAACCACATATATGCAATAATCTAGAAGCACCATACACATTATCGTGTTTATTCCATGCAAAATATCCAAGAAAGTTCTAACATTGAAATCCAATTTCAAAAATTTTCTAGCATTAAAAAAGTATTTTCTAGGATTTTCACATACATCATCACACTATGCCTAGATTATCAACAATCTCAACCAAATCCAACGAAATAGCACATCACCCAAAAAATTCCACATATGGCTCATGAATATATCACAATTAAGCTCAACAATCCCACAACCTCAGTAATTCATGCAAATCATCGCAATAATCAATATAGCAATTCAAAAGAATCATTGTGAAGAAATAGCATAATCACACATATGAGCAAGCCTACAAAATTAACAATCTCAATATAAGCATTTAAAGCATGTGAAAGTGAGTAAGTGTACATCTTAGATGCTTAGGAAGAAGAAGAAATCAAACCCACAAACCAATTGAATCTAAGTTGCTCAAAATCACAAAACCCCCAAATTCTAGTGTTTTGTGTTCTTCAATGAATGTGGCCAAATTGTGGGTAGAGATTTGGGGAAATGGATTGGAGAATGGATTAGGAGGAGTTTTCTGGCCAATAGGGTGGTGGAGTGGTGGCTGATTGGTGGCGGAGAGGTGGTGAAGGGAGGAGATGGAGGAGAAGAGATGTTGGAGGGAAGAAAGAATTGAGAAGGTTCCTGCTCTGCCCGTTTCTTAAAGGGTTCTATACATCCGATGTGAGTTGCGACCAAATAATTGCAGCTAGCAATGGTCTATTGCAACTCTCATTAGAACCTTTGCGAGTCACAATATCGCGAGCCAGAGGGCTCACATTTTGTGAGACTTTCCTGATCTCGTCGCGAGTCGTGATGTAGTGGCCGTGACTCATGATTACCAACCTTCCTAGTACTTAGAAAAAAAAATTCCGATGTTACCAAATGTCCAAGCTTTTCCTGCCTTCCTCATTGCTTTCCTTCCTGCACAAGTCCAATTCCAAACTCTTTAAATCGCATCAAAACCATGGAAAAACATACACGTGAAATGAACAATGAAATTAACGACAAAAACTCAACATTAGATAACATCGATGGAAATTCAAGAATGACTATCCGGATGATCAAAACCAAGTTTATTTAATGTCATCGGCACAACTTACTCCCTTTCTTAGAGCTTACTCAAAGACCAAATCAAGAAGATCAACATCTTCTCCCTTTTTTGGCACAAAACTCTCGTGGTAAGGTTTCAACCATTGACCACTTACCTTAAAGGTATTGGACTTAGCTCAATCTAATATTTCCACCACACCATGCAGAAACACCTTTACCACCTTAAAAGGACCAATCCACCACGACCTCAACTTACTGGGAAATAGACGAAGATGGGATTAACATAGGAGGACCTTTTGACCCACATCAAATTCCCTCCTAGTGATCATCTTGTCGTGCCACTCCCTTTGGATCTCATATAATTCTTGAAATTGGAGTTTCCTATGGAAACCAGCCTCATCTATATCAAAATTTAATTCTTTGACCGCCCAGTAAGACTTGTGCTCTATTTCCACCGGTATGTGACATGGCTTACTAAAGAACAACCGATATGGTGATGTACCAACCGGTGTCTTGTAAGCCATCCTATATGGGCACAAGGCATCGTTCAACCGAGAACTCCAATCCTTCCGGGTGGGATTAACCATTTTTTTGAAGGATGGACTTGATTTCCTTATTGGAAACTTTAGTAGGGCCATTGGTTTGTGGGTGATAGGCGGTGGATTTCTTGTGAGTGACTCCATATTTCTTCAACAGCGCCTCTCTATGGTTTTTTTTGTAAAAGTGGGTGCTACGATCACTAATCAAGGCTCGGGGGACCCCAAACCTAAAAAAGATGTTATCTTTTAAGAAATTTGCAACCACTTTAGAATCATCAGTCCTAGTGGGTTCTGCTTCAACACACTTCGACACATAATCATTGATAAGAAGAATATATGTAAATCCACAAGAATTAGGAAAAGGTCCCATAAAGGAAATGCCCCAAATATAAAAAAAATTCACAATACAAAATTGGTCATTGAAGCATTTCATTCCTAGAGGAGATATTTCCTATTCTTTGTCATTCATCACAAGATTTGAAAAAGATATATGCATTCTTATTCAATGTTGGCCAATAAAGGCCACTTTCTAAAATATTCCTAGTGGTTCTTTTTGCTCCAAAATGACCGCCACATGCATAAGAATGACAAAAATAAAGAATTGAATGCACTTCACTATTGGGGATACACCTTCTAACAACTTGATCAGCACAATGTCTCCACAAAAAGGGATAATCCCACACATATTATTTAGCATCACTTCTTAACTTATCTCTTTTAGCCTTAGAAAAATGAGGAGGAAATTTACCGGAGACAAGAAAGTTCACAATGTCGGCATACTACGGTTGGAGGTCCTTGATATCAAAAAATTGTTCATTGGGGAACTCCTCTCATAGTTGCTCCTTCATTGATGAATTTACCTCAACATCTTGGCATGGAGGAAACTAGCTCAAATGATCGGCCACAAGGTTCTCTGTGCCTTTCTTATCTCGCACCTCCATCTTAAATTCGCTGAAAAGCAGAATCCATCTAATCAATCTTGCCTTGGTCTCTTTCTTCGTCATCAAGTGATGAAGTGCTGTATGGTCAATGTACACAGTAATTTTGTACCAAGCAAATAAGATCAAAAATTTTCCAATGAAAATACCACTGCTAGCAACTCCTTTTCTGTGATGAAGTAGCTTCTTTGGGCCTCATTGAGAGACATGGATGCATAGTAGATAGCGTTAGGTTCTCTCCCCACGCTTTGACTAAGCACCACTCTAACGGCGTAATCACTAGCATCACACATGATCTCAAAAGGCAAAGACTAATCCAGGGGTTGTATGATTGGGGCCGAGACTAATCTTTCCTTCAATGTATCAAAGACCCCTTTACATCCCTCATTCATCACAAATTCCACCTCCTTTTGCAACAAATTGCACAAGGGATATGCTATCTTTGAAAAGTCCTTGATGAACTGACAGTAAAATCCTGCATGACCAAGAAAGGA
Source organism: Rubia yunnanensis (assembly GCA_037428765.1). Taxonomy (NCBI): domain Eukaryota; kingdom Viridiplantae; phylum Streptophyta; class Magnoliopsida; order Gentianales; family Rubiaceae; genus Rubia; species Rubia yunnanensis. The sequence continues at coordinate 80,482,179 of CM075061.1, read as the reverse complement.
GTACCCTTCGTGCACATTAGTAGGATAAGGAAAAGTTTGAATCGTGTCTTTCTTTTCCTTGTCTACTTCAATAACCTTAGAAAAGACAACATGGCCTAAGACAATGCCCTGCTCTACCATAATGACACTTATATGAATTTAATACATGATTAGTATCAATGCAACGTTTAAGAACTTGTGCCAAATTTGATAAAGAGTTGTCAAAAGAATTATCATGAATGGTGAAATCATCCATGAATAACTCAACAAATTTTTCAAAAAATTCTGAGAAAATACTTACCATATACCTTTGGAAAGTAGCAGAGGCGTTACATAGCCAAAAAGGCATACGCTGGTAAGCAAAGCTACCAAGGGGCACGTGAAGGTTGTCTTTTCTTGATCTTCCGGGGCAATGGAAACTTGAAAGTATCCTGAGTACCCATCCAAAAATAAAGTATGTGATCAATGAATGGCAAAGTGATCTTTCCGGGTTTCCGCATTTAGCCTCTCCGGTAGTCAATGCAAACATGCCACCCATTTTGGACTCGGGTGGGCACCATTTCCCCTTTCCCATTCTTAACTACCGTTACCCCACTCTTCTTGGGTACCACTTGAGTTGGGCTCACCCATTTAGTATTCGAGATTGGATAGATCATAACCTCTTGGAGCAACTTGAGAATTTTTGCCTTCACCACCCCTATCATAGGTGGGTTCAATCGACATTGGGGTTGCCGTATAGGTCTTGCATCTTCCTCCAACAAAATTTGATACATGAAAGTGGATGGACTTATGCCCTTGATGTCAGAAATAGTACATCCAATTGCTTCCTTATTCTCGTGCAACACTACCATTGATTTCTCCTCTTGCTCTTGGGTGAGCTTGCTTGAAATGATAACCGGGGGTGTCTCCCCTTCCCCAAGAAATGCATACTTGAGGTCACTTGGTAATGGTTTAAGTTCAATCACCAGGGCTTTCACAAGGGATTGAAGGAGTTCTAGCTTCTCGGGTTCCTCTAAGGGTTGAGGAGGAGGGTTTGAGAGGGTTGGTCTCATCTTTTCAAGCAAGTTCAAGTCCTCAAAACTTTCCTTCAAGTTAGTCCTCATAGACTATACCTTGTATGCATCATTACTGTCACATTTCAAAGCAACTAACAAAGAATCATCACCACTTAGTTCAAAAACATCTTGCAAAACATGTTCAACAACAACATCGAAGGCATAGTAAGCATATTCTTCACTAGGATACTCCATAGAGTCATTTATGTTAAACTCTACTTTTATCCCATCAAACTCCATGGCAAGGGTACCATTATGCACATCAATCATCGTCCTTGAAGTATTCAAAAATGGCCTCCCCAATAAAATTGGGGTGGCATGTTTATCATGCTCCATTTCAAGGACATAAAAATCCAGGGGGAATACTAAGGAATCCACCTTAAGCAACACATCCTCACAATACTCTTAGGGTATGCACTAGAATGACCAGCTAATTGGATTACCACCTCGGGTTTGTGCAAAGTACCTAAGTTGAGGCGTTTGTACAAAGAGTAAGGAATCAAATTTATTGATGAACCTAGATAAAGCATGGCCTTTTCAAAATGCGTGTTTCCTATTATGCAAGGAGTTGTGAATATGACGGGATCGCTAGACTTAGGGGGTAACTCTCTTTGACACAAGGTGGAAACATGCTCACTTTTCCCATTTTAAACTTATTCTTGGCTCTTTGCTTTTATATTCACAACACATAATTCCTTAAGAAATTTATCATATCTAGGAATTTTTTCAATAGAATTTAAGAGTGGAATTATTTACCTCGCATCCATGAAAGACTTCGTAGATGTCCTTGTTCTCCTCCTTCCCCCTTTTGTTTTTCAAGGCTTCTGAAAATGGTGGTTTCGACATATATGGAGGGAGTTTCACTACTTTTTCCTTCTTGTGAGGAGGGGATAAAGGTTCAAGAATGGAGGTTGATTGTTCAACAATGACCTCCTCTTCCTTCTCCTTCCCCTTCCTTACTTTCTCCTTGGTCGATGTCTTGACCTCTTCTTCTAACTCTTTTTCAAATACCTTAACTCTCCTAGGCTCATCTTCAACAATTTCACCACCTAGGAGGTGCCAACCTCTCTACTTCTTCTCAAAGTGATATCACTAGCATTTTGGCAGGGATTCAATTCCGATTGGGAAGGGAGCTTGCCCTTTTCCATCGCCTCTATTTGATTCACGGCTTGTGCTATTTGGCCCACTTGAGTTTTCAAGTTTTTTATGCTCACCATGGCTTTATCTTTGAATTTTTTGCCTTTTTCCACACACAAACTCAACCTATGAATGGCTTGCATCACCTCATCTTTTGTCAAGTCCGAACTCTCCCCTTGGTCTCGGGGCTTGTCTTGAAATGTTTGGTATTGTTGTTGAGGTGGTCTATATTGTTGTTGAAAAGGGCAATACAATTGAGCATTTTGGCCTCCTTGAGGATTTCAATACCAAAGATTTGGGTGATCATAATTACCCAAATTGTAAGGCTAGTTTTGGTTAGCCTTGATTTCCTTAATAGCTTTCGTACCCTTGATACCCTTGGGTTCCTTGATAGCCTTTCCCACCTTGATACCCCATGACACTCACCTCCTAAATATAATCATCTTGCAAAGTAAGGCAAGCATCCGTAGGGTGCACTGATGAGCAACTTTCACACGATTTTACATGAGGCACATTCCCAGAGTTGGTCATGAGAGACTTTACCATTGAAGTAAGGGCCGAGACTTGGTCCTCAAGATTTCCACTAGTGGAAGGGTCACTTATGGGCATTGGATTTATTCTTATCAAATTGGTCCTCGAGCTAAAATACCTTGACTCCTCGGCCAGCTCCTCATATAACTTCATAGCCTCCTCCGAAGTCTTGTTCCTAAGGGTACCACCACAAGAACTCCTTATCAAGAAGACCATTGTAAAAATAATGAACCAAGTCTCCATCTTAATAGCCATGGTAAGGGTAACTCGAGAGAAGTTTCTTGAACCTCTCCCAATATTCAAAAAATTACTCTTCATGCCATTGGAGGATGTTACTAATATCCTTCTTCAAAGCGGCGGACCTTAAGGTTGGGAAATAATTAGCAAGAAATTTTTCCTTCATGTCAAACCAACTTTTGATGCTCTTGGGTGGTAGGTAGTGGAGCCAATCCCTTTCACCATCCCTTAATGTGAATGAGAACGCTCTCAATTTGTAGAAGTCTTCATCTACTCTGTGGGGAACTGTACCACAACATAAAAAGCGGAACTCGGTGAGATGCTTATTGGTTTTCCTCTTGCCTACTAAGGAAAATAGGTAGCAATTTTATAAACCTGGTCTTGAGCTTGAAGTGCCCGTTCGGTCCAACCAAAGGACACTGTATGCACATCGGTTGTTGGTCAAGGTTGGGGGACATCACGTCCCTCAATAGGGCTTGCCCCAAATGAATCTCCCTTCCTTGGATGGGAGGAGCTATTCCTTGGAGAGGATGATATCGAGGCCCTCCTCCTGGATGCTCATCTTCATGTTCATGTTGATGCTCCATAGAAGTAAAGGTATCCACAAAATGGTGACTAGGAGGGGTGTTATTCACACTTTCCAAAGAAAGCCTCCAAGCCCATCTCAAATTTAACTCTAACTCGGGGTCATAGTGTAGGGGTTCCTGTGAAGAGGATTGCGTATGAACCACACACAAAGAACTTGCAAAATACGTCTCCAAGCCAAGCAAAAATTGCAAGTCTACTAAGAAGACAAAATAAAAGAAAACTAACAAATATTTACAACTAGCACATAGTCACACATAATATGGCCAAACATTTAAAAATAAATGTCTTTTCCTCGATAGCGGCTCCAAAATTTGTGAGGTCATCGCTGTACCTCTTAAAGTTAAATTTATAAGACCTAATGCTTCTTATCTACAATTATGTAGATAATTGCAAGTCGAGGTTGTCAATAAAGAAGAGGGATCTGTTCAAGTGCTTAAACATATAGAGTGGAAAATATACTAGCCATAGATGTCTATAGATACATATAAAAGCATGTAATGGGGGGGGGGGGGGGTGGGGTTTGGTTTGTTTTTGGTCCTACGTTACTAAATTAAAAGACAAGTTAACTAGCAAGAAAGTTAAATATGCAAAGCAATCAACAACAACTAAAATGTGATTTAAACCAACAATTAACGGAACCTTGGGCGCAATTGACTTCCACTTCCGAGCCTCTTATCCATCATTGAACATGCAACCTATTTACTACTTTCACTACTTGTTGTGCAGACTAAATCTTCTATCCTTCTTAGATAGTAGTTTGCAAGAGTGAATTTGACATCACTTCTCAAGCCTCACCAGTGACTCCCTTAGTAGAAATAGGACTAAAAGTATCCCATTGATGGTGTTTAACATGAAGAATCAACAAGCTGGGCAACACTTATAAACACTACACCGTGTCTAAGCATTTAACCAATTTATGCATTTATAGAAGATTGATCAAGAACGATTGACATTCATAGAATTTTCTCATTTGCTACCTAAAAAACACATGACAACGAGTTCAACATCATCAAATTCATCTAACAATTATCAACCCATCAACATAATCAAAAGCTCTAACTCACATTCTTGGATTTCATATCAAGAAGAGGAAAACTTAGCTACTTTTTTCCAAACCCTAACAAGAAATCATACAAGTATTTCATATACTCAAGCTTTCAAGAACATTAATAACATTGAGAAACCACGTTCAATGGTCCATAAATGCACAATAGCAAGAGTATTAAATAGGCTACAAAGTGTTCTTAAGACTTGGGCTTGGAAGTCTTGGTCAATTTCTCCCAAGAACTAAAATTAGCTACTAAAACCCATGCTAATTAACAACACTTCAAACATAAATCAAAGATGAAACAAGATGAAAAAGAGAGAAACCTAGGGTTTTGCTGCAGAAAATCGCAAAGAGGAGAAGTGAGGAAAGAGAAGGATAAAAGTGCTATTTATAGTACAAGAAAAAGAAGATGGATTTCTTCCTACCCATTCGTTGTGAGTCACGATAGGGTCCATCATGACTCACAATGGGCAACCAGAGCAGAGTAAATTTTTCTCTTCTTCTCGTCTTCTGGCCCTCGATCTATTACACACTCCTTAACCTCTTCAAGTCTTCAAGTCTTCAAATATTCAAAGCAAGTTTTCAAATATTCAAAGTCTTCAAAAGATGATCTTTAATGGCCTATGGTCTTCAAGTCTCAATGTTCTTTCCTTGTCACACAAAACCCCATTGGAAAAGGTAAAAGAGCGTAAAGATGCTCTTACCTCTCCTAAGACAATTTCAAGGTAAAACCAAAGCCCTTGATACAAAAGAGCACAAAAGTGATCCAAAAAAGTCCCAAAATATGCACATAAAATGGACACATCAGTGTCAGATCATGGCATGAGGTTGCCATAATTTTGAGCCTATTTTCTTTGTTTTTCCCTCTTATTGTTTTTGAAAAAACTATGCTACCCATCAAACCTAATTCCATCCAAATACAATCACGAGACTCAAACTCAAATTTACAAATCAAACGAGAGTTTAATATAAAATATCCTCATCACAAACAAGAACATGTAAAATCCACTCATAACTCAAAACCATGAAATCAAAGAAAAAAGAAGCACCGTATAATTATTTCGTCCTCACGACTTATTTATTTTTCATTCAATTTTTAGTTTGAATCACCTACCCCTAGGTTTCCAAAATTGCCTTCTCCACAACGTGTCATCCTTACCTTCAGACCTTTTGTCCGCTAGATGAAATGAATCATTGTTCCTTGCTAAAGTTGAGTCACTAAAATCACTTAGGGGTTAGGATGGGGTCAAGGGGGTTTTAAGCCCTTGACACTCTTCCTTTTGCATTGCAAGTTTGCTAGAATGGAAAAATGGTCTAACACAGATATGTTATCACTCGAATCATGCGATGCCATGGACTCATCAATGCTATCATCATCAACAAGGGATTCATCCAAATATTCATGCTCATTTTTCACATAAGAAGATTCATGCAAACCATGCTCATCAAATAGGGTCACACCTTTGCACATAAAAGAAGAATAAGTCAAATCATGGCTGGACTTATAGATGTCAAATTCCACTTTATCCACATCATCTTCTAGAGTTAAGGTTCCCAAATAAATATAAATTTTAGCCCTATAGGTTTTAAGGAACAGTCTCCCAAAAATGATTAGGGGTGCACTTCCATCGTGCGACACGTGTAGGACATAAAAGTCCACCGGAAAAACCAATTTTCCAACCCGCACTATCATATCTTTTACTTGCCCATGAGGGCTAGCTTGAGAGTGATTTCCAAGTTGGACAATCACTCTAGTTTCCCTAAGTTCACCTATCTCTAGGCATTTATAAAGACTAAATGGGGTCACATTTATGGATGCGTGTAAGTCTATCATGGAATTTTCAACAAGTTTTCAACCAAAGGAGATAGGGATGGAGATAATTTTGGGGTTGTCGCATTTCTGAGAAAAAAATTGTGGTTTTAAATGGTGACTCCCACCATTTTTAAATGTCCTACCTTCTTTGTTGGTCTACTTATCTTTTTTGTGCATGTAACTTTAAGAAACTAAAAATAGAATGCCACGTTTTCAATTATCTCCAAGATAGAGATTGTTACCTCAACTTTTTTGGAGGATCCTTTGAATGTTTTCATCATTGGTCTCCACCTTTAGCCTTCCCCTCAAAGAATTTGGAAATAGAGGTGGGATAGTCACTTGTGCCTCGGGTGGTGGAAGCTCCTTGTAAGGCGGATCCTTGACCACAATTTCATCCAATGCTCTGTAGTCTTCTTGCATCACCTTCTTCTTAGACACACAAAATTCTTTCCCACTTCTCAAATTGAGAGTAATCATGTTCCTTGGGCTGATCTCCGGTTGGGAAGGGAGTTTTTTAGACTTCTTAACCTCAAGTCGGCTCACCGAGGTGGCAAGTTCCCAACTTGAACTTTGTGGTTCTTAATACTTGAGAACCCCCTATTGCCAAGGTCTTCAATCCCGCGCCTTGTCCTTTCCACGAAGACTTCATTTTTCTTCCCCAATGGACAAATGGCTTCTAAGATCTCTTCTTGGTCTGACTTATAGATTGAAGCATGGTTGTTGGAATGGCCTTCACCTCTAGGGTATGGTTGAGGTGGAGCTTGTCCACCCCGATATCCTTAAGGTTTATTTTCTTTGCTCCACCAAAAATTTGGATGGTCTCGGTACCTTGGGTTGAATTATTTTGCCTAGGGATCTTGTCGTGCATCGCCTCGGTTCCCCAATGTTATGGGGTGGCCTTGGTCCAAGCTCCCTCCTTCACACTGCGGGCCAACCTGCTCAACGTGTTGCTGAGAAGACTAACTGTTCCCAAGCTCCTTGTCCCAAAAGTCTTCTTTTTTGCTTGTAAATACTTGTAATAGCTTAGTTATTAGTGTAGCGAAGCTATTTCGCCCAAGTTCCAGGCTTACATGCCGTTTTAGCCTTTGACCTAATTTTGTCTATGTACCTGGCACTTGTGATAACATTTATACCGCATATATGTGGAGTAATGAACTTCACACCCGGTTACCTCATTTTTCAATATAAGCTAGATTGAGCTTTCGCTCCACCAAGTTGTTGGTTTCCACTTGTATTGCGTCCTAAGTACGACGGTACAGACACTCTACTCGAGTGTTTGTGTTTGCTGCTTCTTTCTCGGTGAACCTAGACTTTCACATCCCTCTAAAGGCATGGTGTGCTATCTAGCCACCCACTGAGTGCAACGTCCGTGGAATCTAGGTGGATTCTTTTTCCCCTAGCATTAAGTTTCTCACGGTTCTCCTGACCTAGAAGGGGAGACCCGTGACAGTTGGTATCAGAGCTTTAAGATCTTTGAGGCAAAGAAGAATTCTTAAGAACGGTTAAAGAAAGAATAAGATGATGGAACATGTGGGAGACATGAGTAATAACATGAGATCAAACAGGGAATGGTTTGAGGCCTTGGAGGCAAGGGCCAACTTATCAGAGTGGGATGTCGTAAGCATTAGCGGGGAGCTGGAAATCGCTCAACGGGAGGTCTGACTACTAAAGGAAGCCGCAACGAATACCATGGGGGAAAATGATGAGTTGAAGGTAACACGTGCCTTAGCTCAGGATGAACAGATGGTGCTAAGAGCCTCTATTGATGACTTGAAGACCCATGTGATGTTACTTTCAAGGGCCTTGGCTAACTTACCAGATGGGGGCAGTGCTACCCAGGTAGGAAGGCCGCGTACAAGACACAAGGTGCGGGACCTGAAGGTATACGGGGGGGGAGGCGAGATGCTAATTTGTTGGAAAACTACATCTTTGACATGGAGGTATACTTTGATGCAGCAAACATTGAAGAATATGCCTTTTGGGTATCTACTGTGGTGGCGTATCTGATGGGGATACAAAGTTATAGTGGCGCTCGGTGAAGGCAAGCATGACGGAGGGAACCATCCTTCTAGAGTTGTAGGAGCATATGAAGGAGATAGTGGAACACCACTTCTACCCACACAACGTGAAGGACCTCTTGAAACTCAAAGCTTTGCTGCACACAAGTACCGTTCGGGAGTATGTCCAACACTTCCGAGCCCTTATGCTGCACCTCCCTGATCATCCGGAAGATTACAAACTGAATGACTTTAAACATGGGCTCAAGGCATGGGTGAGACTAGAACTCCAATGAGCAAGGGTGCAGAGTTATGATAAAGTGGTGGTCTTTGCAGAAGGCCTGGCGAATTTCCATGAGAACCCTCGAAAGGAATCAAGGTCGGCAGGTGCTGTTGCCCCAAAGGTTGGTGGTAAGGTTGGCAAGGTCACGCCAGTTGTCACAAGAAGTGCAAGAAGCATGAGCAGCCCTGGAGTAGGGGGTAACATGATGAAAAATCCTACGGTTGGTTGGAAAACCATAGAACAAAGCTCGAGTTTGAGCAACAACTCAGGTGGACAATTAAAGTTCATGTGATGCTACTTGTGCAAGGGACTGCACATGGTGAGGGACTGCACGGACAAACCTGTATTTGTTCATACCTTACAGACAGAGGGATCAGACTCTGCCCAAGAGGCTGGATCATTGGGTGGGCATAGCCAGGGAGACCAGGAGGGGGAAGAGTTTGAACCAGTGGGAGCCATGAGCTATTATTGAAATTCCTTGGTGGGTGTGCAAATGATAGCTCCCTTGTCATTTGAAGAAAGGTTGGATAAGGCTTTGGCCAAGTGGGAGGCAAAACAATGGGTGACTGATGCAGTGGAAAAACCAACAGTTCCTTGACCGAGGATGAGATATAAATGGTGCAGCTAATGAAGAACAAGATTCAGGGCCTGATGTATATTGATCTTATGGTGAATGGGAAACCCATAAGAGCCATGATTGATACATGATCTTTGCACAAATATTTAGGCAAGTCCGAGGTGGGATGGTTAGGATTCGTGTTGGAGAAATAAATTGGTAGGGTGAAAGTGGTCAATTCTCTAGCACAGCCCATCGTGGGGGTGACGCGAATGTGCAATGTCAAGGCTGACAAGTTCGTGGGACAAATAAGTTTCCATGCCATCAAGATGGATGACTTCAAGCTCATCTTGGGCTTGGACTTCTTGCGGGATGCACAGATTTCTATATAGCCTTACGGGAACACGCTGATCGTAATGGGCGATAACCCATGTATGATTCATGCGCTACCTGGAAGGTCTGAGGAAAAATGGATTTCGGCCATGCAGTTCAGAAAGGGACTGGGATGGAATGAGGAGTGTTTTCTAGCACACCTGTGTTGGGAAGAGATTGAAGGACAGTCAGGACCGATAGATCCCTCGGTGAAATGCCTGCTCAGAGAGTTTCGGGATGTGATGCCAGATCAGTTGCTCAAGAGACTACCACCCAACCAGGAGGTGGACCATAATATTGAGTTGATCCCAGGGGCAAAGCCCCCGGCTCATACGCTGTACATGATAACTCAGCCAGAGCTTGTGGAGTTGAGGAAATAATTGACGGAGATGTTGGAAGGTGGGATTGTTGTGCTAGCAAAGTCCCTTTTTGGAACGCCGGTTTTGTTCCAAAAGAAACATGATGGGTTGTTATGGTTCTTCGTGGACTACAGATCGCTCAATAAAATCACGGTAAAGAATCGTAACCCACTACCCTTGATCGCTGATTGTTTTGATCAGTTATGCCACACAAACTTCTAGACCAAGATCGACCTGCGGTCAGGGTACTGGCAGGTTCGAGTCAAGGAGGGAGATGAACACAAAACCACCTGTGTGATGCGTTTTAAGTTCAAGGTGATGCCGTTCAGCCTAACAAACGCTCCAGCTACGTTTTGTACTCTCATGAACTAGGTGCTGAGGGATTTCTTGGACCAATTTTTGGTGGTCTACTTGGATGATATAGTGGTCTACAACAACACATATGAGGAACACCTTAGGCACTTGTGACGGGTACTTGTCAGGTTGCGAGAGAACAAGCTGTATGCCAAGCCCTCGAAATGCTTGTTTTCACGGAAAATGATAGACTTCTTGGGACATATTATTGAGCTGGGCAAGATATAGATGAACCCCAAGAAGACAGAGGCAATCACGTGGTGGAGGTCTCCGTGCTGTGTTCCAGAGCTTCAATTGTTCCTTGGGTTGGCCAGTTACTATCGTCGCTTTGTGAAGGATTATTCCAAGATAGTGGTGCCACTCACGGAGCTGCTCAAGAAGGACAAGGCATGGAAGTGGGATGATCTGCGCCAGCACGCATTCGAAAAGTTGATGGAAACCCTGTCCACAGATCCAGTGTTGGCATTGCCCGATATGTCTAAGCCATTTGAAGTACATACAGATGCCTCCGAGTTTGCGCTTAGAGAGGGTGTTTATGCAAGGTGGTCACCCAGTGGCCTATGAGAGTAGAAAGTTAAGTGGCACTGAGACGCGGTTCTCTGCACACGAAAAGAAGTTACTGGAGGTTGTTTATTGCTTACGCCTTTGGAGACACTATTTGTTAGGTGCATCATTTGTTGTGAAGATAGATAACACGACGGTGAGTCACTTCTTGATGCAGCCCAAGCTAAATAGTTGGCAAGCCAAGTGGCAGGAACTACTGGCTGAATTTGATTTACCTTAGATCATCGAATGGGAAGGAAAAACCATGTCGCTAATGCCCTGGGTTGGCAAGGCCAGTTAGCTGTAGTCCATTGTTTGGCTGCAAGGCAGGGAAGTGAAGTTTCAACCGGGATCAAGGATCAGATACTGGAGAGTCTGGCAGATCTGATAGAGCCGCCGCTCAATTAATTGACTTGTTGAAGGAAGGAAAAGCCAAGCAGTTCTGGTTTGAGGACGGGCTCTTGTACACTAGAAAGAACCGAGTATATGAACAGAAAGGTGTAGGGTTGAGGAAGGCCATTTTGAAGGAGTGTAACGACACAGTGTGGGCAGGACATCCGGGGATAGAGCAGACCTTAGCCTTGGTGCGATGTGGATACTACTGGCCGTCTACAGAGGAGGACGTGGACCAGTTTGTTCAGATTTTTTGGATCTACCAGCAAGATAAGCTGGACCACCAGCAGAAAGGAGGATTACTGGAGCCCCTACGGGTTCCTAACCATCCATGGAAGAGCGTTTCCATAGACTACATCACTCGGTTTCCAAAAGTCGGGGATCTTGCAACAATCCTAGTGATAGTTGACCGGTTCTCGAATTATGCCACATTTATCCTTGCACCCCAATACATCTCGACAGGAGAGACGGCTTAGTTCTTCTTCAAGCATATTGTCAAATATTGGGGACTACCTCAGGATATTGTCAGTGACCACGACTCTTGCTTCACTGGCCACTTTTGGACCGAGCTCTTCAAGATTCTTGGGTCAAAACTGAACATAAGCAGCACCGTACACCCTGAATCAGATGGGCAAATAGAACAGTTCAATGGAATGTTGGAGAAGTATCTTCGACACTTTGTGACCGTCAAGCAGAAGGAATGGGTGAAATTTATAGATGTAGCCCAGTTGTGCTTCAATTCCAAAAAGAGCTCTTCAACCAACAAGAGTCCTTTTGAAATTTTCACTAGGCAGCAACCCTTACTACCCCTCACGGTGGTTCTTGTTGTGCGATCCAAAGTTCCCAGAGCCAAGAGTTTTTCACTAGAGTGGATACAGAATGTAGACATTTCCAAGAGCATCATTGAGAAGGCGGTTGCACGTATGAAGAAACATGTAGACAAATATTGCCGCTCCTTGTAGTTCCAAGTTAGGGACCAAGTGTTGGTGAAAGTGCCTAACCAGCACCCGAGCAAAGCCATTCGGAATAGGGATCCTTGACTTATGAGAATGTACACTGGCCCTGTGATAATCATCCAGAGAGTTGGCAATGTAGCTTACAAGGTGGACACCCCCGAATGGTGGAAGAGCCATCCGATACTTCACGTAAGTCTCTTAAAGCCATATCACGAAGACGTGGATGATTCTGGATGAGGTGAACCATAGGGGGTGGAGTTCAACATCCCAGCTCAAGGGAAAAGAGTGGCAGAAAGCATTCTCTAAGTTTGAGATGTGTATCAGGCACATTAGAACCAAAAAGAATACTTGGTCAAGTGGCAGGGATGTAACGATTAAGAAAACACATGGGAGTTGGCGAGGAACCTTTGGGCATTTCAGCCACTTCTAGATGCTTTTGAAGATTCTACGGCACCGAGGACGATGCCAAAATAGGTGGGAGAGGATGTTACGGGGTGGCCTTTGTCTAAGCTCCTTGGTCCAAACTCGCTCCTCCACACTGCGGTCGACCCGCTCAACGTGCTGCTGAGAAGACTAACCGTTCCTAAGCTCCGTGTCCCAAAAGTCTTCTATTTTTTCTTGTAAATACTTGTAATAGCTTAGTTATTAGTTTAGCGAAGCTATTTCACCCAAGGTTCAGGCTTACATGTTGTTTTAGCCTTTGACCTTATTTTGTCTATGTACTTGGCACTTGTGATAACGTTTATACCGCATATATGTGGAGTAATGAACTTCACACCCGATTACCTCATTTTACAATATAAGCTAGATTAAGTTTTTGCTCCACCAAGATTTTGGTTTCTACTTGTATTGCATGCTAAGTACGACGGTGCAGACACTCTACTCGAGTGTTTCTATTTGCTGCTCCTTTCTCGGTGAACCTATACTTCCACGTCCTTCTAAAGGCCTAGTGTGCTATCTAGCCACCCGCTGAGTGTGACGTCCATGGAATCTAGGTAGACTCTTTGCACCCTAGCATTGAGTTTCTCACAGTTCTCTTAACCTAGAAAGGGAGACCCGTGACACCCAGGAACCATTGTGGCTGCCCCCTAGCAAATTGCGTTCTCTCTCTATTGTTGTACTCTACAGTCTTCACCTCTTTCAATTCTTCTAAAACTTTGGGACACACCTCGATGTTTTGGTCAAGGTTGCACAACCCGCAAACTTTGACTTGATGATCCTTCCCTCATAAGAGTTCCTTTATCATAGAAGCAAGAGTTTGGACTTGCTCCTCCAACTTAGGCGATTGTGAGGGTTCATCCAACACCTTAACCCTTGAACTTGTGGAAAACTATTGCATCCCATTGGCCATTTCTTCAAAGAGAGCCATTATATCCTTAGGGCTTTTGTTGGCAATTGATCCATTACACGCGGCATTCACCATCCGCATGTCTTCATCTTACAACCCTTGAAAAAAGTAGTAAACTAGGTCTCCCTATTTGAATGGATAGTATGGACAGCTTGCAAGAAACATTTTGAAACACTCCCAATAGCCATAAAGTGTCTAAATAGGTCTCAGAATGGTATAAGATAGCTGTTTCTTCAGTCTAGTGGATTTTGATGCCGAAAAGTACTTCTCCAGAAATATTTGCTTCATATCTATCAAAGAGCCTATACAACCGGGAGGTAAACTAATCCTTAGCTCCATCTTAAAGAGAGAGTGGTTAAGCCCTCAGATTATTATCTTCCTCTAAAGACCCAAAGGCTTCATGTTTTTACAGACAGTGGAACCAAGAAAAGTGCTTATTCGAATCTTTCCCTACCACACCGTGGAAAGTTGGAAGACAATGGATCATTCCGCTCTTTAGCTCGTAGCTCAAATTTAGTGGTAATGGGGGAAATGTGATTCATACCGGCTGAATCTCTAGATTAGGGGCTATAAACTCCCTCAATGTCCTATTATCCTTCACCATCTCTCAATGTTCTTCTACCAACACAACCGCTCTAAGTTGAACCTCTACTCTAGCTCTACGCTTCCTTCATTTCCGACCACCTATGTTATCAGTAGGGTAATGCAAAACACCTAAGTTTGAGGTATGAGTATGTAGGGGCTAACAATACCTTTCCGAAGGCAACATTAGCAAACATATCAAAAAGGAAACAAGATAACAAAATCTCAAGATAAGAATCTCCAAAAGAAATAAAAAACAAAAGCAATACTAACTACTCAAATAGCATGTTATGCTAATTGATAATTAGAATGATTAGCATCCCTGACAGCACCGCCAAAATTTAACTTGCCTCCACTTGGTGTCGTTAAAACCGCGAAGGATTTGAGGTCAAAGGAGGTCAAATTAAAATCTATATTCTGAACCCAACTCACTACTATGCTTCCAATAGAGTAGTTAGTGGTAAGCCCTGGGTACATCCACGGAGATGCTAGGGCCTAACAATCAGTTAAACACAACCATATACGGGTTGTCAATCCATATGTGTTCCTCAGATTAGACCATTTAGTAAACTTGGGGGTTGGTTTTTTACTTATCAACTAAAAACATGAAGGTAAAAAGTATGCAAACTGTATTAGCTAGACACTTGGCAAATGCTTGCATAACATTGTTGATTTAATGCTACGGTCCTCGATTCATTCACATGTGAGATTTCAACAACCTATGATGTGCCCATTTTATACGGTTATATTAGGACTTTTAGGATTCACTTTTGTACACTTTTGTGCTCTAAATTTGACATTTTGCCTTGAAATTCTCTAAGGAGGGTTAAAATTGACTTTTACGCTTTTGTTACTTTTCCAGAGAATTTTGTGTGACAAGGTAATTTGTTTGAATACTTTGAAGAATAACTTTGAAGATTTGATGGCTTGTATACGAGCTTTTGAAGACTTGAAGAATTGAAGAAGTGAAGAGAAGAGAAGGATATGAAACACAAAGAGAAAGACATCAAGCTATCGGAAATGGAGTCCATCACGAGGGCATCGCGAGCCCATCATGACTCGTGATGGACGAATGGCCAGAAACTCTTCTTGCTTTTTGTAATATAAAAACTCACCTTATCCCCTCCTCTTCAAGAACACGAATTCCCTCTTCTTCTTGCGAATTTTCTGGGTTCAAACCCTAGTTTTTCTTTCTTTCTTTTCTTCATTTTTACAGGTTAATCATGTCTTTTTATTGTCTAGCTTAGTTTTATCTTGGGAGCAATGGATTGAAGCTTCCATACCTATGTAGTAAGAACCATATCTATTTATTTAGTGCTTTTGCTATTGTTCATTTATTGAGCTTTGAATGTGAATTGTTAATGTCATTGATGTTGTTGGAAGCTTGAGTACATGAATTTCTTGTATCATATACTTGTTAGAGTTGGGAGAAAGTAGCTAATTCTCCCCCCTTTTAATGTGGAATCCAAGAGCATGAGTTAGAGCTTCTTAAATGATATTGGTGTGTTGATAATTGCTAGATGAATGAGATGATGTCGAACTCATTTTCATGTTTGTTTTAGGTAGAAAATGAGAGAATTCTATGAATGTCGATCATTCTTGACTAATCTTGTGTAAATGCATGAATTGGTTAAATGCTTAGACACGATGTAGTGTTTGTAAGTGTTGCCAAGCTTGTTAGTTCTTCATGGTCAATGCAATCAATAGGATACTTGTAGTCGTTTTTTGGCTAAGGGATTCATTGGTGAGGTTTGACAAGAGATTTCGAGTTCACTCTTGGAAACTACTATCTAAGAAGGATAGAAGTTTAGTCTTCACAACAAGTAGTCGAAGTAGTGAATATATTGTTTCACTCGTTCTTGAAGCCTTTATTATTTAGCATTCATGTGTTCTTAATACTAGGTGTTACTTCAATTATTCTACATACTTCTCCTCCTCTCTTTCTCACCTTCCCTGTCACAACTCTTTGCCATTAACGGCCATCTGGCCATTAACGGTCATCTGGCCGCCATTGATGGCATTACCAACGCCCAATCCCACCGCTGATATGAGCATCGCTAACAATAAAAGCTTCATCCAAGCCCTTACTGCTAAACCCCCACCGCTCTTCACCTCCCTTCCCGACACCCCTAACCTACATCCCACCACTGAGTATAAGGGCAAAATAGCTTTCATCCTTCCCTAGGAGGAAGGTGAACGACTGGCATCCCATTACCTGAACGCATTGGTCAGAAAGTTCACCAGAGGAAAACCGTCCATGGAGCTTCTCCACTCTGCTTTCAAATCTATCGGCTTTAAATTTGAATTTCAATTAGGCTCTATTGATTACCGTCACGTGCTTATTCGATTTCAGGATCATGAAGACTATCAGAGATGCTGGATGAAGGGGCAATGGATGATTCAGGGAGCTGTCATAAAAGTCCAGAAATGGTCTCCAGACTTTTCTCCAACTGCAGAATCTTCTATTGTTCCAGCATGGGTAAAAATTCATAAACTCCCTCTTCATTTTTACAATACCTCGACCATCATTGGAATTAGTAGTCAGATAGGTAGATATCTAAAAATGGATGCTGCTACATCTGCTCTGACTAGACCTTCTGCAATTAAAGTCTGTGTTGAAGTAGATCTTCTGTCTCAACTCCCATCATCTATTGTGGTAGGAATAGGTAATAAAGTTGCAGAGTATCCCATAGAATATGATGAACTCCCAACTTATTGCACTCACTGCAGGATAATAGGTCACAACCAGGATAATTGCAACTTTCTGCATCCTGAGCTAAAGAAAAAGAATAAGGAAACAATTAAAATAAATGGTAAAAAGGAAAGTAGGAACCCAGAACAAGTAGATTCACAGAAACTACTAGATCCTAAATCTAAAGTAGCAGCAAATGCTGAAGGTTCCTCAGCCCTAACTGTGTCTCAAAAGGAAATTGATTTTCAAATCCAAAGAAATACCTCTGGCTCCCATCAGGAAAATAACTTCAATTTTTTTTACTATTAGTCACAAGAAAAGATCCGATTTCTACTCCCTAGATGACATATCAAAACCAATCACTGCTACCTTCTGGAGAAAAAAGAACAAACAGCCAGTAACATCCCTTAATACGGAAGATTTAGCAATAAATAGGATTTTGGTTTACACGACCTCTTGCAGCAAATGCTTGCCAAAAAGCTTTTGTAACTAATCGTATAGGGGATTTTGGTTTATGTATCAATATCTAATGCTTTCCAAACTTTAGATGTCTTTAGTGAAAATGAACAGGAAGGAGATGCTGCAGATGTCTTCCATGAATCTTTGGAATCTCATGAGTTAGTGATACCCTCAACAACAAATGACAAGCCTGCAATCACACCAGAAGGACCACACACTCCTGGAAATAAACAAGATGGCTGTCTTCCAGATCAAGTTTTCATCTCAGCAATCAAATCACCAACTATCCCTGAAGCTACCCAGGTTGGAGAGCAAACGGTCTCTTCTGATCAGGATACAAAGGGTGACAAAAGAGATCAGACTAAGGTAAGTCCTCCTACAAAGAAATCTACTTCTGGTAGTAATGAGAAAGAAGAGGCTACAGTTGGTAATAATAGTAGGGCCTCAACCATAAAACTAAGGAATCTTAGATCCTCACACAAAGCAATCCCAGCAGGTTTTAAATGATTAAATACACAATCATAGGAAACATACTAGTTTGGAATGTTAGAGGATACGGAACATCAATGGATAGATTAAAAGCTCTTAAGTTGACTCATAAAATTGATATTCTCTATCTGATTGAACCTTGGCATGATAAACAGCATGTGAATACTTTAATGCATGATCTAGGTTTTAATTCTGCACTCCCGGCTCAAAATGCAAAAATCTAGCTTCTATGGAACCAATCTTTTAATGTAATCAGTATCAATGAATCAGATCAATATTTACAAGCTAGGATCACTGAAATATCTACATCAATTAGTTGGAACTGTTTCTTCATATATGCTAGTGTCCATAGATAAATGAGGGAAGAACTCTGGAATGATCTAAGTACTCCACCCACTGAACCTTCCATATATATTGGTGATTTTAACACGGTTGCCTCTGTTTCTGAATATAAGGGAAGGAAATCAACCCCCAATAAAATCATGAAACAGTTTAATGAATTCATTAATAATCTGGACCTGCATGAAATTTCAACGGTAGGCAACACTTACACTTGGTGTAATAACCGTGTCAGAGATAAATGTAAGGACCTTACCTTCCAAAGATTAGATAGGGGCATAAGTAACCTGGATTGGTTGGATTTATTCCCGAATAGTTCAATTCAGGTTTTAAATAGATTGACATCTGATCACTCTCCTTTATTATTATCTATTCAATCTGCTGATGAAATGGTTCCCAGGCCTTTTAGATATCAGGATATGTGGTCTACTATACAATATTTCCAGGATTTAGTGGCTTAAAACTGGAATTTATCATCTCCTCTTCAAGGAATGTTCAGGTTAGTTTTTAAACTCAAGAGGCTTAAGCTTGAAATAAAAGAATGGAATAAGAACAACTTTGGAAATGTGAATCTAAACCTGATTCAAGCTGAGGCTCGAGTTAGTGAATTGGAAATAACTTTTCAACAATCGCAGCATGAGTTAGACTTAGCTGAACTTAATAACTCAAAAGCTTTACTGATCAGAGCTCACAAAGAAAAAAACATTTTCTTAAAGCAAAAGGCTAAGTTAAATTGGCTTAAGGATGGAGATGCTAATACTAGCTATTTTCACCACACCATTAGGGAAAGAAGAGCTAGATCAAGAATTAGTAAAATCAAAGATGGTCTAGGGAATTGGATTTCAGATCCTCAAATGATTAAAGAAGGAGTTCAATTTTATAAGGATTTACTAAATGAGGATTCCATCCCAAAATCAGGAACCTACTTTAATTATTTTCTACTGGAAATACCTAAAGTAATTACTGAAGAGCAAAATAAACTCCTTCTTCAACTGTTCACAATTGAGGAACTAAAGTATGCAGTTTTTTTATTTAAATAACTCTAGTGCCCCTGGCTCTGATGGTTATTCTGGTAATTTCTATACCACTTTTTGGGAAATCATTAAACAGGACCTGCTAGACGCCTCAAATGATTTTCTATGCACTGGAAACATCCCTAAGGCTATTTCCAGCACCTGGCTGACCCTAATACCCAAAAAACCAATCCCTACCTCCTTCTCTGATTTTAGACCAATTAGTCTATCTAACTTTGTTAATAAGGTTTTCTCTAAAATGTTTATGGAAAGGATCAAACCACTAATGCCTTCTTTAATTTCTCCTGAACAAAGTGCATTTATCAAGGGACGAGATATCACAGATAATATAATCCAAATGCAAGAGATGACCAGAATTTTGAATAGGAAATCTAAGGCTCACAATTTGATTGTTAAACTTGACATACAAAAGGCCTTTGATAGAGTATCTTGGTCCTTCCTAAATTCCATACTTCTTCATTTTGGTTTTCATGGAAATTTTGTGAAAATCATCATGCATAACATAGCTGCAGCCCATTTCTCTGTTTTAATTAATGGAGTAACCTCAGGATTCTTTACATCTTCTAGAGGCATAAAACAGGGTGAGCCCCTATCACCTTTTTTGTATAATTTACTCTCCGAAGCTTTTTCAAGAGGTTTAAAGAAAATATTTAGCACTGGATATCTCCAGAATTTTAGTCTGCCTCAGTCTTGCTCACCTGTTTCTCACCTAATGTACGTTGACGATACTGCAGTTTTTCTCAATGCTAAACCCACAAACTTGAGGAGGTTTAAAAGTTTTTTGATAGCATATGAGCAGACCACTGGACAAAAGGTTAACTTTAATAAATTAGAATTTTTTGTGTCTCACAAAACCCCGTTACCAACCATCCTCTCTATCAAGAGGTTACTTGGAATGGAAAAAGGTTCTTTTTCTTTCAAGTATTTGGGAGTCCCTATTTTTTCAGGCAGGAATTTACAGGTCCACTACAAACCACTACTCGAACGAATGGAGAAAACAATCAACAACTGGAAGAATAGGTGGATTTCCACTGCTGGTAAGATTGTACTCATTAACCACTGCTTTATTTCAATCCCAACACATATTTTTGCTGTTCTGTGTCCACCAAAGATTGTTTTAAGAAAAATGGAGAAAATTGCATCAAATATTTTTGAGGGAATGCTGACAACTCACATAGGAAAATATGGAGGTCATGGAAAAGCATGAGTTTTACCTATAGATGAAAATGGTATCGGTTTTAGGGATTTAAAAGCTACTGTGGATGCATTTTCATGTAAATTGTGGTGGAAACTTCAACACAATAAAAACCAGTGGAGAAATACCTAAAGTAATTACTGAAGAGCAAAATAAACTCCTTCTTCAACTGTTCACAATTGAGGAACTAAAGTATGCAGTTTTTTATTTAAATAACTCTAGTGCCCCTGGCTCTGATGGTTATTCTGGTAATTTCTATACCACTTTTTGGGAAATCATTAAACAGGACCTGCTAGATGCCTCAAATGATTTTCTATGCACTGGAAACATCCCTAAGGCTATTTCCAGTACCTGGCTGACCCTAATACCCAAAAAATCAATCCCTACCTCCTTCTCTGATTTTAGACCAATTAGTCTATCTAACTTTGTTAATAAGGTTTTCTCTAAAATGTCCTAATAAGGATGTGGACATATGAATTCCTTCATGTGCTTAAACCTTTTCTTACTCGAGGGCGAGTAAGGTTTAAGTGCAGGGAGGTTTGATGTGCCCATTTTATATGGTTATATTAGGACTTTTAGGATTCACTTTTGTACACTTTTGTACACTTTTGTACACTTTTGTGCTCTAAATGTGACATTTTGCCTAGAAATTCTCTAAGGATGGTTAAAAACGACTTTTACGCTTTTATTACTTTTGTAGAGAATTTTTTGTCACTTCCTTTTCATGTAAATTGTGGTGGAAACTTCAACATAATAAAACCAGTGGACTTCCTTATTATGGTCACTTCCTGTGGACTTCCTTATTATGGTCACTTCCTAACTCCTATAAAAAATCCCATTCTTGGACCAGAATATGCTACATCACAGCTAAGGCAAACAGATGTAGCATAAATGAAGTAACACATAGCATTAGGAACACATGAATGCTAAATAACAAAGACTTCAAGAATGAGCAAAACAATCTATTCACTACTTTGACTACTTGTTGTGAAGATAAATCTTCCATCCTTCTTGGATAGTAGTTTGCAAGAGTGAATTCGACATCTCTTGTCAAACTTCACCAATGACTCCCTTAGCCAAAAAATGACTAAAAATATCCCATTGATAGCATTGAGCATGAAGAACCAACAAGCTTGGCAACAATTATAAACACTACACCGTGTTTAAGCATTTAACCAATTCATGCATTTACACAAGATTAGTCAAGAACAATCGACATTCATAGACTTCTCTCATTTGCTACCTAAAACAAACATGACAATAAGTTGGACATCATGACATTCATCTAGCAATTATCAACACACCAACATCATTTAAGAAGCTCTAACTCTTGCTCTTGGATTCCACATTAAAAGAGGGGAGAATTAGCTACTTTCTCCCAACCCTAACATGTATATCATACAAGCAATTCATATACTCAAGCTTCCAACAACATCAATGCCATTAACAATTCACATTCAAAGCTCAATAAATGCACAATAGAAAAAGCACCAAATAGATATATATGGTTCTTACTACATTGAAATGGAAGCTTCAATCCATTGCTCCCAAGACAAAACTAAGCTAGACAATAAAAAGACATGATTAACCTACAAAAACTAAGAAAAGAAGGAAATAAAAACTATGGTTTGAACCCAGAAAAATTGTGGGAAGAAGAGCTGGATTCTTGTTCCTCAAGAGGAGAGGATAAGGTGAGTTAGTTTCCACAAAACTTTAGGACAAAAGGTAGTCCCTCTGTACTGTGATCCATCCGCCACAGTTACTATGAACGGGCGTGTAGGAACCTACTTTAATCCTACCTCTCTCATAATATCGGGATCAAAAAGAAAGAAGAGTTTCTGGCCATTCATCTGTCACGAGTCGCGATGGGCTCGTGACGGACTCCATTTCCAGCAGCTTGATGTCTTTTCTCTTTCAGTTTCATATCCTCCTCTTCTCTTCACTTCTTCAATTCTTTAAGTCTTCAAAAGCTCAAATACAAGTCTACAAATCTTCAAATCTTCAAAGGTATTCTTCAAAGTCTTCAAAGTCTTCACTTGAACTTCCTTGTTGGGTTTGGTTTTGGGGTATGGTATAAGGTGGTGATGGCCAACTATTTTGCTCGTATTGTTAGTTTTCTGGCTCATCCTCATACCACCAATCTGGATTACCACTCCATTCTGGATTAAAAGAATTGTGGTATGGATACCATTCTTGAGCTTTTTGCCCTTGAAAACCAACATCTCCTACCTCTTGGTAGCACTCTTCATAATACCCTTGGTTTTGGAAAGCAAGAGTTCTTTCCCCTCCATAGTGCTCTTCCCACAACAAATAGCAAGACTCGGTAGGATGGTCAGAATGAAACATCCTACAAAACCTTGCTTGTTGAGCCTCTCTTCTCATCATGAGTTCCCACAACGTGAGATGCTCCATCATTTTATTATTTTAAAATTTTCAAAAGTCTGAAATCATATTGCAAGGGTTCTCGATAAAAATTTACCAAGAACTAAGCAATACCTACTCCGAACAAAAACAACCATCAGGGGGTGGAAAATAAAAATAACTAGCTAATATGCAACCAAATATACCCAAACACTTAAAAATAAACACCTCTTCCCCGGCAGTGGCGCCAAAATTTGAGAGGTCAATGACGTACCTCTCTAAGTTAATATTTATAAGCCCTAAATGCTTTCTATCTACAACTAAGTAAATAGCGGCAAGTCAGGGTCGTCCACAAAAAAGGGGGATTTTCTTAAGCGTTTAAGCACAAAAGGTTGCTATTAGGCTAGAAGTAGATATATATACACATATAAAAGCAAGTAAATGGGGAGGGGGGGTTGGATGTATGGTAGTCCTAAGTTATGAAAGTTAAAAAACAAGACAACTAGCAAAGTCAAGCAATTATACTAAATCATCAAATAAAACTAAGAAAAAGGGCTTTAAGACTACAAAACATAAAGCCTTGGGGGAAATCGATATCCACTTCCAAACCTAATGTAGATCATTGAACCATTCACTCATCCTTTCATATTTGTTACCTACCACATTAACATACTTATCTAGACAGAATCACCACACATTATGCACAAGAAGTTATAAGTTCATGTTCTTAGATTTTCATGTAAAGGAGCTAAGGAATTCGTCACTTTCCTAACCACCTAACACTTAAATCATGCAAACACTTCCTATTCTCAAAAAACATGTGGCATAAATGAAGTAACACATAGCATTAAGAACACATGAATGCTAAATAATAAAGGCTTCAAGAATGAGCAACACAATCTATTCAATACTTCGACTACTTGTTGTGAAGATAAATCTTTCATCCTTCTTAGATAGTAGTTTGAAAGAGTGAATTCGGAATCTCTTATCAAACCTCACCAATATCTCCCTTAGCCGAAACATGACTAAAAGTATCCCATTGATGGCATTGAGCACGAAGAACCAACAAGCTTGGCAACACTTATAAACACTACACCGTGTCTAAGCATTTAACCAATTCATGCATTTACACAAGATTAGTCAAGAACGATCAACATTCATAGACTTCTCTCATTTGCTACTTAAAACAAACAAGACAACGAGTTCGACATCATCACATTCATCTAGCAATTATCAACACACCAATATCATTTAAGAAGCTCTAACTCATGCTCTTGGGTTCCACATTAAAAGAGGGGAGAATTTGCTACTTTCTCCTAACCCTAATAAGTAATCATACAAGAAATTCATATACTTAAGCTTCCAACAACATCAAGGCCATTAACAATTCAAATTCAAAGCTCAATAAATGTACAATAGCAAAAGCACCAAATAGATATATGGTTCTTACTACATAGAAATGGATGGTTCAATCCTTTGCTCCCAAGATAAAACTAAGCTAGACAATAAAAAGACATGATTAACCTACACAAACTAAGGAAAGAAGGAAAGAAAAACTAGGGTTTGAACTAGAAAAGTTGCATGAAGAAGAGCTGGATTCATGTTCCTCAAGAGGAGAGGATAAGGTAAGTATTTATTGTACAAAAATCAAGAAGAGTTTCTGGCAATTTGTCCATTGTAAGTCACGACGGGCTTGCGGCGGGCTCGCGACGGACTCCATTTCCAGCAGCTTGATGTATTTTCTCTTTTTGTTTCATATCTGCCTCTTCTCTTCACTTCATCAATTCTTTAAGTCTTCAAAAGCTCAAATACAAGTTTTTAAATCTTCAAATCTTCAAAGGTATTCTTCAAAGTCTTCAAACAAATTACCTTGTCACAAAAAATTCTCTACAAAAGTAATAAAAGCGTAAAAGTCGCTTTTAACCATCCTTAGAGAATTTCTAGGCAAAATGTCACATTTAGAGCACAAAAGTGAATCCTAAAAGTCCTAATATAACCATATAAAATGGGCACATCAAACCTCCCTGCACTTAAACCTTACTCGCCCTCGAGTAAGAAAAGGTTTAAGTACATGAAGGAATTAATATGTCCACATCCTAACTAATATTTCCCCAATCAACACCTCACAAAAGGAATTCATATGCAACCTTGCCGTGTTGGAATGCAATGGGTTTGGACCGTCGATCCTTTAAGTACTCTGTCGTTACATTGTTGTTTAACCCTATCTGCAACTTCGCATATACTGCCGACCTTACCGTAATCTACACAGCTAGTAGATGATTTTGCATGATAGGGTCACCGGGCTAAATATAATAGCTAGCCCAATTGTCAGAACTCTTTGGGCATGGCAAAATCCCCCCATACTGACGTGGCCTCGCTTTAATGTCGGCCACATCGACTTAATGATGAAACAATAGCAACCTTGCACATGATGTTGGGCTGATTAATGTTTTGGGCCCAAATTCATTAAAAAAACCTGCCCAGATGCAAGGCCCAGAGAAATTTATTTTTAAAATACGATAAAATAAATATCTAACTTCCTAAAATAAATGAGATCATCAATTTAATCTTGAAAGGTTGTTCATAACATTGATCCCTTCATCTAAACTTGTTCCAAAAACACTATGGAAGTAAGACTATTAATCGACTAACATAGTACCAACTGCGATAAATTGTATAAAATCGCTGCACATGGTTCAATGAACAATAGTCCCATGTGTGATACGTTGTACTAGATTTCCCTTTATAATTGTGATATGTTGTACATGATTACACATTGTAATGTCGAAGACTTACGACTAATGCTTCTTTCTTAGATTGTAAATCCTCTTACATGTTTCAATGAATAAGGGTTTAAAATGTGATATGTTGTACTGGATTACCAATTACAATCATCTTAACATGTTTGTACAATTTCTTTAGTATTAATATAGGTCTGTTCTCCATACAAAACATGATTACCCTTTATAATTGTAACAACTGATATCCACTTGGTTTGAATAACCAACATTCATTCCTTCTTAATAGTAATTTGCAAAGACAAACAAAGACCATTTGCAAACCTCATTGACAATCACTCTAATAAAACCACACCATAGAGGTATTTCATCAACGACATTTCACACGAAGGACCATAGATTTGATAACAATAAACCTTCTACCAAAGACAGCCATTTATCCAAACATAAAATTCATTAGGCTAAACCTAGAACAAACTACATTCAAGATTCAACCTTTCATTGCATCTATCAGATAAATATGAGAACAATCCACATTAACATACTTATCTAGTAAGAATCACAACACATTATGCATGAGAAGTTCTAAGTCCATGTTCTTGGATTTTTATGCCAAAGAGCTAAGGAATTTGTCACTTTCCTAACACTCTAACACTCTAATCATAAAAACACTTCCTATTCTCAAACATGGAATAAATGAAGTAAAACATAGCATGAAGAACACATGAATGCTAAATAAAAAAAGCTTCAACAACGAGTGAATCAATCTATTTATTGCTTTAACTACTTGTTGTGAAGATAAATCTTCTATCCTTCTTAGAGAGTAGTTTGCAAGAGTGAATTGGACATCTATTTTCAAACCTCACCAATGACCCCCTTAGTCGAAACATGACTAAACGTACCCCATTGATGGCATGAGCACGTAGAATCAACAAGCTTGGCAACACTTATACACACTACACCGTGTCCAATTATTTAACCAATTCATGCATTTACACAAGATTAGTCAAGAACGATCGACATTTATAGACTTATCTCATTTGATGCCTAAAATAAAAATGAAAATGAGTTCAACATTATCATATTCATCTAGCAATTATCAACACATCAACATCATTTAGAGGCTCTAACTCATTCTCTTGGATTCCACATTAAAAGAGGGGAAAATTATCTACTTTCTCCCAACCCTAACAAGCAATCATATAAGAAATTTATACACTCAAACTTCCAAAAACATTAATGTCATTAACAATCCACATTCAAAGCTCAAAAAATGCACAGTAGAGAAAGCAAAAGATAGATAGAAATGATTCCCAACACATTAGCAAGGAAGACTCAATCGATTGCTCCTAAGAACAAAACTAAGCTAGATAATCAAAACTCATAACATAGAAAAAATATCTACAAAGAAAGAAGAAGAAATGGAAGAAAATGGTGAAAAACTAGGGTTTTGGAGCCCTCAAGTTGGGCTTAGAGAGTTGGGGAAGAAGGGGGTGAAAAACTATTTATAGTACACGAAAAAAGGGAGTAAAAAGTAAGTTGCAGGGAAATTATCGTGAGTCACGATACCTCTGTTGCGAGTCGCAATCAGATCAGGAAATTGTGAGCTCTCAGGTCAGCATTTTCGCAAGTCACGACACACTTGTCGCGAGTTGCGGTGGAAAAAAGTCCTGTTTTGTTTTGCTTCTTCCGGGTGAACCGTTGATCCATTTTGGGAGTTCTTGTAGCCAATTTTATAGTACTCAAGAAGAGGAATACAATGGTACCACCCTTGAAGGCTTATTTGTCACTGAAAATTCTGAGAACTCTGCTTCAAAACATAAATCATTCTTCACCCTTTGCTTTGCTTTCCTTTCTTCACTTTATCTTCTACCACCTTGTGAGTGGCCTTCCATCTTCTACCATCCTTTAGAATGGCCTTCACTAAACCACTCCTAAGTTCTCATGGGCAATTTTCAAATTAAGCTTACAAAAAGGAATCTAGATGCTCGTAAGGACCAAACGTCCATTAGATTAAACATAGGTTACAAAATGAAGGATTTAGATATAAAAACCGAAAATGAATATCTAAACCCCTTATCATGTAAACCTACCTAAATCTAGAAATCTTACAACAAAAATATGACAAAAGAGATGTTAAATGCTTTGGAAAATACATATATTTGAAGTCTCATCATTCTTCTCGTCCCAACGAAAGTTGGGTGATCGTGATACCTAGGGTTGAAGGTATTTTCTTAAGGATCTTGCTTCTTATTTCCTTGGTCCCCTGGAACCCTTGTTTTTGTCCCCTTTCAAATTTCCTATTACCTCCATTGAAATCCAACACATTCACCTCTTCCACCACTTGTGGGCACATGTCAGTGGGATTGTCTAAACTGCATATTCCATACATTTTGACTTGGATTTTGGATGTGCATCAGTATATGTGTGTTAACCGATACATTAGGCATAATAATTGACTTGGTTCACTTGTTGGATTGCTAGTATTAGTTAGGTTTACATGACAAAGGGTTTAGACGGCTATGTATGGTTTTCTTGTCTAAATCCCACATTTTGGAAACTTAATTGATAATAATTGACACCTTGTATCTACAGACACCTAGATCTTCCTTTTTGATCTTCATTAGTAAGTGGCTCATGGGTACTTTTCACCACATTTGTATAGAAGATTGTTCGCAAGTACGGTAGAAGATGTTGAAGGCCATTTGCATTAAAATGGTAGTAAATGAAGGCCATGGACTCTACATCGTAGTAGTAGAAGGATTGAGCTAAAGATAGGCAGACTTGAAGTTCAGAGAGCCAAGGAAGAAATGGAGGATTGTCGTCCGAGAGTTTCCCAAGTTTCTAGGAGAGATTTGAGAAGAATCAGACCTTGCGATTGCTTCCATTAGATTTTTCATCTCAAGTGCTTTGAAGTCGGCTGCAAGAAAACTCAAATCGGACCAACGGTTCATCCGTAGCGTAGAAAATAAGTCATCCAAACAAACAAGCAACGGGTGGCACAGACTGTTCATGGCCAACACGAGGGCAAGCAACATATAGTGCATGCCATGCCATATGGCCCATATTAGGGGCTTTTGGCACGAGCCATACCAAGCAGCCATGTCGTGCTAAAACCCAGCACGGGTCATGCCAACCATGGCTGACCGTGTCCTGAAGTTGCCTTTTTCACTCCAAATTTGGCTAAGTATGGGCGCGGACCATTCTGTTTCACACAAAACTTCCCACGGGGTGTGAATAATGAAGTGGTGTGCACCAAATAACACTGGGTGTGAATCAGAAGTGAAAAAATGGAGCTCTAGATGATGGCCCTTGCCAAATGACATGGACCACGCTCGTACGGTCATGCCAAGACTGACATCCCATGCCAGCATAAGGCATGTGGATCGCACCATATCTGATGGACCGCACGACACGAGGCCATGTCAGCGGCACGAGCCGTGCCAATCGCGGTGCCCCGCATCAGGCGGAGGCTGCTAGGGTTTTAGCCTATTTTGGGCCTATTTTTATGCCCAATCCCCTACTAATATAAATATAGCATATCTACTAGGGTTAGACTTTTTGGATCATTTTACTTAGATTTGGAAGAGTAACTTAGAGAGAGAAAACACTGTCCCTTCTCTTTAGGTTCTTTCTCTTTTACCTTTTTATTTTGCTTTTGCCAAAAAATGTGGAATTCAATAAAATACTTGTATTCCATGTTTAGGCTTTAGTTCTATAGCTTGGGGATAATATTTTTATTCATGTGATGATTTATATTTTGTGAGATTCATTATATCTTCCTAATTCTATGTGGTTGTGATATTATGTTGGCTTGTTCTTAAATTGTTATAAGTGCATGAAAGATACACTCCAGTAGCATACACTCTAGTCTACATTCATGTTGGTTAAAATATTGAAACCCCCTGGGGGAAGAGAAACCTAATGTGATATGGGTAGCGGGGCTTGGGTCCACGTGGGTGTGTGCATGTAGGTCTTTTCCGAGGTTTACCGTTAGCTGCCGAGTTGGTCCGAAGGGTTAGCTTCCAAGGACAACACACCAGCCGAGTTGGTCTGAAGGGTCATGGGTAGAGATAGCATTTAGTAGCAATCTAGGGTTTTAAGAGGTCCTAGGGCTATCGATAAGGTGCCTATATCTCTTTGTCTCTTTATAGGCCTAGGGGTAGAGCCTCTATTGTGTAGAGCCCGGGACATAATCGTACGGGAGAGCAAGAGGTATGGGCAATGACAGGGCCATTGTCGCACTCCCCTAATTACGAAGGCGGTGCTGATGGAGGATTGCAATAGCACTCTACGTGACAGGTATGAGGAAGTGCTTACCATCGACCACACCATGTGTTATAAGCACTAGATTAGGTTATTGATGTCTTATATGTTAATTAGTTATTCCTAGCACATGTACAAATTGACAACCCGTATGTGGTTGTGTTTTAATTGACTATTAGACTCTAGCATCTTTGTGGACAAAACTGGACTTGCCACTAACTACCCCATATGTAGCTTAGTGGTGAGTCTGGTGTAGAACAATAAATTTAAATTTAACATCACTACATTGAATTATCTCTTCAAATTGCTATTTGGAATGCCTTCGCTCAGTTTAATTTGGCTACAACTTAATGACCCCGAGTGGAGATGGGTTAAATTTGGTGTCATTGCTGGAGATACTAGTTTAAAAGTTTAATTGTCAATTTGCATAACGTGTTAGTTGAGTAGTTAGTATTTATTTTGTTTTTCTTTGTTTGATTTGTTATGTTTTTTTGATTGAACC
Source organism: Rubia yunnanensis (assembly GCA_037428765.1). Lineage (NCBI taxonomy): Eukaryota > Viridiplantae > Streptophyta > Magnoliopsida > Gentianales > Rubiaceae > Rubia > Rubia yunnanensis. The sequence continues at coordinate 80,451,973 of CM075061.1, read as the reverse complement.
TTTAACCCGTCTTCTCACGGGGCATTAAAACCATAGCTCTAACCCGGTTGAAAGCGGTGCGGTCAGAAGATATATTTTATAGTTCTGCACCTCTTCCAACTACTACGCTACCTATAGGGTAGTTAGTAGTAAGCCCTACATTTTTCCATAGAGATGCTAAGTCTAATGTACCAACTCAAAACAAAACTTTGTACGGGTCGTCAATCCGTACGAGTGAAAGAAATAGCTAGTAAAGCATAAATGAAAGTTGATGTGCCCATTTTATACGATTATATTAGGACTTGTAGAATTCCCTTTTGCATAATTTTGTGCTATAAATGTTGCATTTTGCCTTGAAATTCTCTAAGGAGAGTTAAAAGCGACTTTTACGCTTTTATTACTTTTCTAGAGGATTTTGTGTGACAAGGCAATTTGTTTGAAGACTTTGAAGAATTTAAAGAATACCTTTGAAGATTTGAAGATTTGGAGACTTGTATTTGAGCTTTTGAAGATTTGACGAATTGAAGAAGTGAACGGAAGAGGAAGATATGAAACAAAAAGAGGAAAGATATCAAGCTGCTGGAAATGGAGTCCGTCGCGAGCCCATCGCGACTCGTGACGGACATATAGCCACATATTCTTATTTTTTTTGTACTATAAATACTCAACTTATCCTCTCCTCTAAAAAGATGAATCCAGCTTCTTCTTCTTGCATTTTTCTGGGTTCAAACCCTAGTTTTTCTTTCTTTCTTTTCTTAGTTTTTGTAGGTTAATCACGTCTTTTAATTATCTAACTTAGTTTTATCTTGGGAGCAATGGATTGAAGCTTCCATATCTATGTAGTAAGAACCATATCTATCCATTTGGTGCTTATGCTATTTTGTATTTATTGAGCTTTGAATGTGAATTGTTAATGGCATTGATGTTGTTGGAAGCTTGAGTATATGAATTGCTTGTATGATATACTTGTTAGGGTTGGGAGAAAGTATCTAATTATTCCCCATTTTAATGTGGAATCCAAGAGCATGAGTTAGAGATTCTTAATGATGTTGGTGTGTTGATAATTTCTAGATGAATGTGATGATGTCAAACTCATTGTCATGTTTGTTTTAGGTAGCGAATGAGAGAAGTTTATGAATGTCGATCGTTCTTGACTACTCTTGTGTAAATGCATGAATTGGTTAAATGCTTGGACACGGTGTAGTGTTTATTTGGTTGCAAGCTTGTTGGTTCTTTGTGCTCAATGCCATCAATGGGATACTTTTAGTCGTGTTTCAGCTAAGGGAGTCATTGGTGAGGTTTGACAAGAGATGTCGAATTCACTCTTCCAAACTACTATGTAAGAAGGATTGAAGATTTATCTTCACAACAAGTAGTGGAAGTATTGAATAGATTGTTTCACTCATTCTTGAAGCCTTTGTTATTTAGCATTCATGTGTTCTTAATGCTATGTTTTACTTCATTTATGCCATGGTTTGTTTGACAATAGGAAGTGTTTGTATGAATTAAGTGTTAGGGAGTTAGGAAAGTGACAAATTCCTTAGATCCCTTGCATGACAATCTAAGAACATGAACTTAGAACTTCTTGTGCATAATGTGTTGTGATTATTGCTAGATAAGTATGTTAATGTGGATTGTTCTCATATTTATCCTATAGATGCAATGAAATGTATAACCTTGAATGTGGTTTGTTCTAGGTTTTGCCTGATGAATGCTATGTTCGGTTAAATGGCCATGTCTTTCGTAGAAGGCTTGTTGTTGTGAAATCTATGGTCCTTCGTCCATAGGTAACAACTGTGATAGGATGAGTGAATGGTTCAATGATGTAAATTTGGTTTGGAAGTGGATATTAATTTCCCCAAGTCTTGCTTTTGTAGTTTTAAAACCCCTTTTCTTAGTCTGTTTGATGATTAGCATAGTTACTTGACTTTGCTAGTTATCTTGTCTTTAATTTTCATAACTTAGGACCATAACCAACCAAACCCCCCTTTTTCATGCTTTTATATGTGTATATATATCTACTCCTAGCATAATATCAACCATTTGTGTTTAAACGCTTGAGAAAATCCCTCTTCTTCGTGGACGACCCCGACTTTCCGCTATCTACTTAGTTGTAGATAGTAAGCATTTAGGGATTATAAATATTAACTTTGAGAGGTACGACAACGACCTCCCAAAAGTAGAGGGGCGGGTTTGGTTTTTCAAACTAACAACTAATAAACATAATAGTAAAAATGCAACTACAATATTAAGCTAGCACTTAGGGAAATCATGGAGTGACTTGGTCACTCTAATGCTTCTATCCTCTAATATTTCACATAAATACCTAAAAAAACCTAATAGAGTGTCCATAACACCTGGTGTGGCCGATTACATACCATTCCCCATCCCTATCAAGGCTGGTGCTTCTGCAACCCTCTATCGACACCGCCAGCATAATTAGGGAAGTACAACAAGGTCCGACCATTGTTGTAAGTCTACTTATCTCCCGTGTGATTAAGTCTCAAGCTTCTACAATGAATTCAACTACTTTTCTCGGGTCCTATCAATTAGTCCCATGGGTCATAGGAACCTTAACTATGATACTAGGGTTTCTTGTAACCCTAGCTTGCTACTATTTAGCTATCTCTACCTAAAACCTCTTGGATGACTTTACGAAGTCAACTAAGATTTTTGCAATGGTAAGTGGATCAAAGGGACCTCAAATTTCCCGTGCATACACCCAGGCAGTTGCTTTCTCCTCCACTCATACAAATATCCAGATTTCTCTTCCCAATGAGGCATCAATATCTGCACCTATCATGAATACAACCCAAAGTGTGTGCTTATATGTGGTGTGATATTCATGCATTCTAACTCAAAAGAAAATCACAATAATATTATGAACATGAAATTAGGATGAACTATAGAATCTCAAAAAACATATGGATGAAACCAAGCCATTGCATTTATCCCAAGCTATGGAAACTACTCCCTTGACATGGATTTTAAATAAATATTTGAATTCCAAATCTTCGGATCAAAGCAAAATAAAATATGAAAATATAAAGTTTCCTAGGGAGAGAATCTCCACTACTCTTCTAAATACAAGGTAAGATATGATCTAAAGTCTCCTAAGTATGAAAACCAAGTAGATTAAGGTTCTATATGTAGTAGTAGGAGATTGAGCCTAAAAATAGGCCCAAAATAGGGTAAACCCTAGCTTAGCCACCGGCCGATGTGCGGCATCTTGGATGATGCAGCTCAAGGCACGTATATGGCATGGGGCACTTGGTCTAGCGCTGGTCGCCCTACTTCATGGGCACATGGCATCTGTTCTTCAGTGTGGCGCAAATCTTTATTGTGGCATGGGGCATAAGGGTTGGCATGTGTCACATCATATCTTGACGCGAGCCAAGTCGTCTCCTCAGGGCACCATCAGAATGCTAAAATTTGAGGTCCTTATGTATACCCGTGGTCGTTGGCCTATCTCGTGGTCAGGCTTGGTGCTTTTTTCTAAAATATTGGTGTGGGCCATGTAAATTCCCACAGCCTGCCAGCTGGTTGTGATAAAATGGACTTGGAACGACATGGGAATCCTAAAATGAGACGTCCTGCGGCCATACTTAGCCGCGTGGAGGGGTCCTTCGTTTGTGCTTGGCGGCTAGTCGTTTATGGCATATTTTTGCTAATGCTTCATGCTGGTCTCCTTGGCTCAGGGTGTTTCCTATGGTGTGGGCCGTTGGTGCCAGACCATGCACGACCCACGCTGACTCGTTGGTACCTCGGCTGGTTGAACTAGTATCCTTCGTTACGGGAGAACCGTTAGTCCGAGTTGAGAGTTTTAGTAGTCAATTTTGTAGTACATAAGAAGAAAAATCCAATGGAACCAGTATTAAAGGATAATTATTCTTAGATCATTTTTGGATGAAGCATAAATCATCAGATCAAGATTCCCCGTTTCTTCGTTGGCCGCTTTGAACTCTGTAGCCGCCTGTCTTTGGCTTCAATCTCCTTCTACCATACATTGATGATCACGGCCTTCATCTACTACCATTGTAATAAATGACCTTCTTCTCTACTACTGTCCTTGCAAATGACCTTAAATATATTTTACTACCCTTACGAACGGCCTTCACATAGAATGTAAGCAAAAAGTACCCACAGGCAACCTACTAAAGATGATTGGAAGGAAGATCAAGAAACCCGTGGATACAAGATGTCCATTAGTACCAATTAAGTCTACGAAATGTAGGATTTAGAGAAGAAAACCAAACATGGCCATCTAAACCCCTTGCCATGTAAACTCAACTAATACTAGCAATCCACCGAGTAAAAGTAACTAAAACATATGTCAAATGCATCGTTAACGCACGCAACATGAAGTAAATCAGAATCCCCACACTTAACCCTTTACTCATCCTTGAGTAAATAGAAGAAAAGGAAAAGAATGAAGTGAAATGTAGCGTGCAAAAGTAAATTAACCAAGGATTCAACTTATTCCAAGATTACCATCTTTCCCCCAAGAAAGTAAGAATCTCACAACTCTCACACTCTTCGAAATACATAATTAATCAAACAACCAAAAAGTAAAGTGTGGAAAAAGGTAAGAAAAAAAGATAAATGTCAATCTAGCTTACTTTTCTTGAAATGATCCCAAAAACAATCCACCACAGAAGCAAGCATTCAACCTATTCTTTTTATTTTCTCTCAATTTCTCTCATTTTACCTAGGATCCCTTTCGGGTTTTCATCCTAGCTTTAACACACAAAGGATACTCACTTCTCCTCTTTTTCCATATGGCCTCTCACATTTACCTAGGCTCGTAAGCCTAGCTTGGCCTAGCCTCTCATTTTTACCTACGTCTTTCGACTTATCCGGGCTTTTCCCCATGTTACCCAAATCTCTCTTTTGGGTTTTCGACTTGTCCAGGTTTTTGTATTTTTTCATTTTTCAAGTTTTCCAAATTATTTTAGCATACCACAAAAAGTCCCCAAAAGTTGGCTTCATACTGCAAAAGATAATCGTACATAAAAATACACAACCAAAAACGTCCCAAAACATCCCAAAATCTTACAAAAGGTGCCCTCACACCAAAAACAACAAAGAGTTCAATAAGGGAAACAAACAAAAGCATGAAAACAATAGTCATCCAGAAATCCAAAATAGCAGAAGGTTGAAAGAGATATTAGAAAATGGGGTACCATAATAGAGAATATTCCAACCCCTCCCCACACTTATTTCTTGAATTATTACTAATGAAAGTGACTAAGTGAAAGAGAGGTTGGGGCCACATAAAAGATCATTCTCTTCGGTGACGTCAAGCTCCTTGCCCCTGCCCATGCAGAGGATTTATATAGTGCTACCCTATGCATGTACTCCTTAACCTGTCACTGATGTCTATGATCCCATCTCAGAGTGCTCCCATGTTGTCCGTCAGATAGTGCAGCAGATCATCCACTGTGTCAAATCTATCAACCGTGTCCTACTGGAGGTTATCCAGCTGAGCTCTAGCAGTGGTCAAATCCTATCTAACCCTAAAGATAGAATTCTCCAAGGATGGGGCCCACTCCAGCTAAAACAGTGGTGGTGGTTGGGCCCACATAGGGTAGTAAGCAGCAGACTCAAAAATTGGCAACACATGTTCACAGAAGGGGTTGTACTGTGGATGTTGCCACGAGTGAGCTCCTTGATGATAATGCCCCAAAACATTATCTCTGTGAGGCTCGATAGAAGAAGCACACCTCTGGCTGTCATGTCTAATATTCTCCAAGAAATTGTGATAATGAGAAGAAATGCTGTGTCTATGGGCACTCTTAGCGCCATGCCCTGTAGAGTGGAAGGACTCCTCGCGCATATAAATCAGGCCCAGAAAAGGAGGTGGCATTCCTGATACATGCTGGAAAGGTGGCGGTGGAGCTATAGGGTTTCCCAAAGGTGGTGGTACAGCATGAGACAGACCTGACTGCTCAATAGTGATCCCAAGGGGAATCTGCTGCTCTGGTGGCTCTGGAACCTGGTCCTGGTACTCGTACTCCTCCTCAAGATCCGCATCTCCCAGGTCATGCTATCCCAAAACTGACCCCAAACCTTCGTCGGGCTCAATGATAAGATCTGTCAGTTAGAAAGACTTCCCAACTTGGTCATCCAGTTATGGGGAAGAATTATGAATTTCTCCCCCTTGTATAGCCAGAAAAACATAATCATGCTCTATCTTTATCAGTTTAACCTTGATCATGACTAATAGGTCGAGTTTAAAGGTTGCACCTGGGTTCTCCGTCATGTCAGGTGCACTATATCACTGATATTGCTATTTTTACTCCTAATCTGCCCAGTAATGGTGCTCCAAAAGGTGGGCAGATTGCATGTGTTAGGCTCCCTAAACCCTGATACTTTCTTTTGTTCCTTCCATTTGAAGATGTTTCCCACATCCTTGTAGGTCAAGGTGCAGGGCTCATCTCCTAAATGGAAACTAATACATGGCCTTCTATGTTCTTCTCTAAACTTCTCAACAGTGGTAAAGAACTCCAGTGTATACCTAGTGTAGGTGGGGGCGGATAGGGTAGTAAACTTCTACATACCTATCATTTCTAACAGCCTTCAGATAGGTTTGTAGAGGTCCTTGAGGGTATTCTCATCTACGAACTATGTCTCTAAAATAGGGTGGTTTCTTTGTGGGCCCTAGTCAGAGTAGTCAAACCCATAAAGGGTTGCCTACTAAACTCACCCCACTCTCTAGGCACACGAGGCATATTCTTCACAAAATATAACAGCCAACCATAGATAAAATATTTGAACAGAAATATCTCCCAATTTTCTTCAACACAAAATGATCTCCCCAAAATAAATCTATCAACCACTAGTTTCCAAACTTCACAGACATCCAAGCAAAATATCGCAGCAGAAAAGCCAGTTAGATTTTCCCATAATAAATATAGGTTCAGTTAAAATTACCTTGAGTAGCAAGTGTGGTGGATTCTGCTCTCAAGTTTTGTGTACCACATCACCTAGTAGGTCCAAGTAACTCCAATGCTCCCAAAAAGGATCGATAGTTTAGCCCTCTGGAGAAAATACAAATTTCTGGCCGAATATTCCACAAATAATATGCTCAGTTTGGTGGGTTTTCTGGGGTAGAGGCTTAGTGGGTTGGTTAGAGCTTGTAAAGATGAAGATTTTTGTATATGGTGTGGAAACATTGGTCGAAAATGAGGGAGTTATTGTTGATTTTGTGAGAGAGGTCGGTTAAGGGGTTTCAGGAAAGAGAGAAATGGAGGGGAGTAGAAGGCTGATGTGGAATAGGGGTATGGGTTTAAGGGTTTAAATAGTAGTTAGGATAGGTTAGGATTAAGGGAAAGTGAACGGATGCATGGATCCCAGAGTGCATCCAGGGCCTCCGTGTGGCACCTGTGTCGGACGCGCGCTAGTTTGCGCCGCCCACACGTTCTTTCTGTACCAGTTCATGCCAGCTCCGTACCTTGCGATGATGTGGAGGCCACATCACCTCTATGGTGTTTTGACCTGGGCGTGAAGCAAAGGGTCACGTCAAACTCTCTGGCACGAGGCATAGCCTCACGCCAAATGGCTAGGCACGAGGCATAGCCTCGCACTAACCACTTTGGCGTGGACCACTAGCCGCCTTTCTCCGATGATTTTTTTCTTTTGAACCTGCATCCAATAAAATAAAAAACCCAAGTAGTACTGTTCCACACAAATGATAGATGACTAAAATTTTCAAAAACTTTTGACCAAAGATCTAACTCATCCCCAAAAATCTTGAAAAAATTTAAAGCAACCTACTTCTTAAAAGCGAAAGTATTTTTATTATCGTCTGCACGGCTTAGTTTTCCCTTAATCATTTGAAACTAAAAAGAGTGGCTTGGTGGGTTACCAGAATCACCATCCTTGACACCAGCAATGACCACATCACGATAGGTGGATCGCCATATCATCCTACATTTACCTTTTACCTTTAGAGCCATGAACCAAGTAAACTAGTTCTTCTCAAGCATGGATACATTCTTATTGAATTTAGGGGTTAGAATAAGCTTAGAAGTTTTTAATTCCTTGGCTTGCTTCTTTCCCCACTGCACATTAAACATAAGATACCGTGGTGAAGTATCTTTGTTCAAGTTATAAAAAGCATGCTCAACAAGGATATTATCACAAGATATATCATTCACACAAGATAGCAGATACAAAGTCTTAATGTCAGAATTTTAAAATTTTCTTTTTCAAACATCATGCAAATAAAAATAAAATAGATAAATGAAATACTAGTTACTCTAGTAATGTGTTGTGCTTAAATTGATACCTAGACTGATAGCATCCCCGAAACGATGACAAAAAATCTGACCTGCCTCCCCCCTCGAGGTCGTTAAAACTATAGCTTTAACCCAGTTGGAGGCGGTGTGGTCAGAAGATAGAATTTATAGTTCTGCACCCATTCATACTGCTATGCTACCTATAGGATAGTTAGCGGTAAGCCCAGAGTTTGCCCACAGAGATACTAGGTCTAATATACTAACTTGAAACACAACCTCATATGGGTCGTCAATCCGTACAAGTGAAAGGAATAACTAGTAAAGCACACATGTAAGTAAGGGGGGTTTTGGTTTTTCAAACTAACAACTAATAAACGTAAAAGTAAAAAATGAAACTACAATATTAAGCTAGCACTTGGGGAAATTATGGAGTGACTTGGTCAATATAATGCTTCTATCCTCAAATCTTTCATATAAAGATCTAAACAAACCTAATAGAGTGTCCATAACACTTGGTGCGGCTGATGGCATACACTTCTCTGTCCCTAACACGGTGGGTGCTCTTGCAACCCTTCATCGACATCGCCATCGTAATTAGGGGAGTACAACAAGGTCTGGCCTTTATTCTAGGTATGATTCTGCACTGGGCGATTACATCCCGGACTTCCACCACGAATGCAACAACTTCCCTTGGGTCCAATCAATTAGGCCCATGGGTCGCAGGCACCTTATCTATGATACTAGGGTTTCTTGTAACCCTAGCTTGCTACTATTAAGCTATCTCCACTCAGAACCTCTCGGACGACTTTACAAAGTCAGCTAAGACTAGTACGATGGTAAGTGGATTAGAGTGACCTCGAATCTCCCGTGCACACACCCACGCAGACGCATTCTCCTCCGCCCATACAAACATCTAGGTTTCTCTTCCCAAGGGGGCATCAATATTTGCACCTAGCATGAATACATCCCAAAGTGTGTGCTTATATGTGGTGTGATATTCATGCATTCAAACTCAAAAGAAAATCACCATAATATTATGAACACAAAATTAGGATAAACTATAAAATCTCAACAAAGAATATATATGAATCAAAGTCACTATATTTATCCCCAAGCTATGGAAACTACTCCCTTGACATGGAATTCAAATAAGGATTTGAAATTCACATCTTAGGATAAAAAAAAATATGAAAACATAAAGTTTCTTCGGGAGAGAATCTCCTCCACTCTTCAAACTACAAGGTAAGATATGATCTAAAGTCTGCCAAGTATGAAAACCTAGTAGACTAAGGTTCTATATATGTAGTAATAGATTGGGCCTAAAAATAGGCCCAAAAGAGGGTAAACCATAGCTCAGCCGACGCCAGGCGCGGGGTATCACGGATGAATCAGCCTGTTGCACGTACTTGGCACGCGGCACAAACCGTGCCTCTTCTTATGTGTAGTGCAGATCTTTATCGTGATGCGAGGTGCGAGGGTTGGCGTCTGTCATATCATTTCCTGATGTGGACCGCATCGTCTCCTGTGGTGGCCATGAGAATGCTAAAATTTAAGGTTCTGATCCGCACCCATGGCCGTTGGCACTGGCCGTGGTCAGGATTGTTTCTTTGCTCAAAAACCTTGGTGCAGACCAAGTAAATTCCAACACCCCGCCGGCTGGTCTTGACAAAATGGAGTTGGAACAACGCAGAATGCTAAAAATGGGAAGTTGCACGCTTATACTTAGCCACGTGGAGGGGGCATTCATTTGTTCTTGGTGGCCCGTCATGTCTAGCGCGGGTCAAGCCCGTACCTCACCCTGGTCTCCTTGGCGCAGGGTGTCTCCTTTGGCGTAGGCCGTTAATGCCAAACCATGCATGGCCCCACACCAACCCATTGGTGCCTCGGCCGGCTGAACTAGTTTTCTTCGCTACAGGAGAACCATTAGTCTAATTTGAGAGTTTTCGTAATCTATTTTATAGTACTCTAGAAGACAAATCCAATGGATCCAACCTTGAAGGATAAATCTTCTTGAATCATTCTCGGACTAAAGCATAACTTATCGGACAACGATTCCAATTTCTTCATTGGCTGCTTTGAACTCTGTAAATGCCTATCTTTGGCTTTGATCTTGTTCTACCATGGTTTAATGATTGTGGTCTTCGTCTACTACCATTGTAATGTGAATGGCCTTCATTTCTAATACTTTCGAACGACCTTCGATATCTTCTACCACCCTTACGAATGGCCTTCACATAGAATGTAAACAAAATGTTCCCACGGGCGACTTACTCAAGATAATCACAAGGAAGATCAAGGAGCCTGTGGATACAAAATGTCCATTAGTACCAATTAAGTCTACAAAATGTGGGATTTGGACAACAAAACCAAACATGGCTGTCTAAACCCCTTTGTCACGTAAACTCAACTGATACTATCAATCCACCAAGTAAAAGTAACCAAAAATTATGTCAAATGCATCGATTAATGCACGTAAAATGAACAAGATCAACCTTTTTATAGTAATCTTATTACCAGTGTTACCTCTAGTAGGGTATTGTTAACACCTAGTTTATGGTACATACTCGTGCCACAAACATAGTAGTTTTACACTTCCCAACCAAAAAGACAGGTAGTAAGAGATGGAGGAAATGGAGAGCTAAATTAGGGTTTCAACCTAGACCAATTTTTGTGGTAGAAGAGCCACTAGGAATGACGGAAGATAATAGGACACGGGGGGGAGCTCATGGCTCCAAATTTGGAGAGCCAAACATTGTTTATCAATTTCCATCCAATGCCACCAAATGTGAACTGTGATTTGAAAAGCAAGATGATACACTGTCTCCCCACTTTCCATGGTATGGCAGGGGAAGATCCTAACAAACACTTGTCGGAGTTCGACCATGTCTGCACGAATATGAAGCCTTTGGGGGTCTTGGAGGATGACTAAAACATAAGAGAATTTCCATTATCTCTTCAAGATGGGTCTAAGGATTGGCTATACTACCTACTGCCTGATTGTATAAGTTCTTGGATGGATATTAAGAGAAGATTTCTAGAAAAGTACTTTTTGGCATCCAAATCTGCTGGGCTGAAAAAGAAACTATCTAACATCACAGAAGGAGCTAGTGAATCACTCTATGACTACTGGCAGTGTTTCAAGAGTTTATTAGCAAGTTGTCCATACCATTCTTTCAAGGAAGGAGACCTATTCTACTACTTTTTCGAAGGGTTATGCGATGAAGACATGCGGATGGTGAATGCCACATGTAAATGACCAATCGCTAACGAAATACCAAAGGACGCGATGACTCTCTTTGAAGAAATGGCAAATTGAATATGACAGTTTAGTATGAGACCAAGGGTGTAGACCTGGATGAACCATCTCATCCCCCTAAGTTGGAATAGCAAGTCAAAACTCTTGCTTCAATGATGAAGGAACTTTTGAAAGAGATGGTTCACGAAGTCAAAGTTTGCAATTTGTGCAATCTCGACCATTATACCGAGGCATGTCCACAAGTAGCGAACGACTTAGAAGAGGTTAATGCTGTGGAGTATAAGAATGGGAATAGGAAACAGTTCACTAGGAGGCAATAAAAACAAGGGTTCCAAGGGAACCAAGGAGATGCACGGCAAGACCTCTACGCAAACTCGTTCAACCCAAGGTACTGAGACAATCCCAACTTTCGTTGGAAGTAGGAGAACAAACCTCAAGGGTATCGAGGCGGACAAGCTCCACCTAAACCATATCCAATGGGGTGAGGGTCCTTCTAACAACCACACCTCTCTCTACAAGCCAGGCCGGGAAGAGATTTTGGAAGCCATTGGCCAATTGGTGAAAAAACATGAGGTTTTCGTGGAAAGGACGAGGTGAAAAATAGGAGATCTTGGATATAGGGCCTTCTAGAGTATCAAAAATCTCGAGATCCAAGTTGGGAAACTTGCCACCTTGGTGAGCCAACAAGAGGCCAAAGATTCTAGCCAACTACCTTACCAACTGGAGGTCAATCCTAGGAATATGAGCACATAAAAGTTGAGAAGCAGGAAGGATGTTCGTGAGCCCAAGAAGAAAGTATTGCAAGAAGATGATAAGATCATGGTGGCCAACAAGACAAATTTCGAGGAGAATCAAAATATTGTCGAGAAAGCGAGCTTCCACCACCCGAGACACGAGTGACCATCTCGCCGCCATTTCCAAGTGCATTGAGGGGGATGCAAAAGGTGTCGACCAATGATGGAAGCATCCGAAAGGTCTTTGAGAAGGTTGAGGTAACAATACTGATCTTTGAGCTTATTGAACATGTGTCATCATATGCTAAATTTCTTAAAGTTTCATGCACTAAAAAGAGAAATAGGCCAACTAAGAAGGTAGGACATTTGAAAATGGTGGGATTCACCATTTTTAACCACAAAATTTTCCTAAAAAATGCGCTACCCCGAGATATTGTTTATTCCAATCTCCTTAGGTTGAAAGCTATTTTAAAATTCCCTGATAGACTTAGGAGCATCTATAAATGTGATTATGTATAGTCTTTATGAATGCCTAGATATAGGTGAACTTAGGGACACTAGGTTGATTGTCCAATTCACCGATCACTCCCAAGTTATAATTGCCCCTTCCTCAACTTCTTCACTCTCAACAAACCATTCCCCATCCCCTTTAGATTCATCTATCAAAAATTCACATTCAACTCATACATATATTTTGATATTAATTATCCATCATTCCAAATTTACAATATAATACGTTTCACTTTTCAACTAATAATTCAGTATATAAATATAAAATAAGAATAAGAACTATAACATCAACGATTATTAAAGGATGAGAGAAATTATTAAAGAATATTACAAATTAAAATATTGAGATTCGCCATAATATAACAAAACTAAAATCACTATTATTAAATCATCGCTAATAGAACACAAATTTTAATGTATAATCACATTTAGTACTTCATATTAATAAATTAAAAACTACCATGAATGATTTCTGAACAGAAAAAATTGCAACAATGAATTTTTTAAAAAAATTTATCGTTTTCTTTTACATACACATCTTGTGTCAGCCTAATCTTCTTTTTAATAAACTATTATATACCTATAATAAATCTAGTTTTAGTAAATTTCAATATTGATAACCTAAAATATTGGTATATTAAAATTATTTATGTATGTAACATTGTAACATATTCCAGATAATAATGGTAAAAGATGGTGGTTGGTGTGTTTGAGTGATAGTTACGTGATAAATTTTTTATACGTATAATAGGATGAAATGTTTAATGTATCCCTAATAATTAACTATTAACAAACCATCAATTTATTTAGCTAAAAATAAAAAATAAACATAAATCAACATCATTTAAGGAAATTAGTTAAAGTAATAATTTCAATATTATTGAAGATATAACTCTCACCGTGGTGCACGGTCCAATTTGTGTACACAGTAATTCTAATATTATTGAAAATATAATTCTCACCGCGGTGTACGGTACAATTTGCGTGTTTTTTTTAAATGAAAACATCTGAGGGTAGGGGTTGGTATATTGGTACCCCAATCCAATATGAAGCAAGCCAATGGAAGGACATAGTAGTTTTTACAAAAGGCAACATCATTGTCTCCAAAAGAGATATTAGCTACTATTTACTATGGGTCAAAATATATGCAAGATCGATGGTAACTAAGTAAAGGTAGTTGCGATTCCAAAGTAACGAATCTCCACACCCAGTGTTAATTTGTAACTTTGGCCAGGCAACTACCGGTCGTGTCTTGTCAGTAAGTTAAACATGATGTAGGAATTGAGCTCTTAGGTTCGTCATTGGTGCTATTCAGAGCTGGTTTCCAATGGAGAGTTGCAAGCCATCTCGGTCATGTGGGCAGCAAATGAGAACCGAAAACAGCATTGGGTAGGAGTAGAAACAATTCCATGCCCGTGGTAGGGTATCATCCATGACCCAAGGCAAATAAAACAGAGGATCAGCAGTATCAAACTTCTTTGGAAGCTTGCCTATGGATCCTAATATAGGGAGTATGAATACTGTCCATATAAATTAGGCCTTTAATAAATGCAGGAATGTTAGTCAAATCAAGAGAAAAATCCATCAGGTTGGAAGAGTGGTATTTAGCAATGGCATCAGCTACTAAGTTACATTCTCTGTAGGTGTGCTTAAGAATAACATCAGATAAGAGGTTATGAACTTGGAAAACTAGAGGGCATAGAGTCCATTTGGAATAGGTTAGATCATTAATCATATTAACTGCATGTAATGAGTTAGATTCGAAAATGAGGTTAGGATATCTGGGGATACAAATCTGACTAGCCAGTAGGACTGCCTTTATTTCAGCCTCCAGAGCTGATATGGCTGTTATGGATTCTGACCTGATAAGGGTTGGTAAACCATGATTATCTCGAGCAATGAAGCCAATAGAAATAGATTTAGTAGACCATGAGACATCCACATTAACTTTGATGATATTAGGACCTGGAAATTCCCAGTATTCAGTGGATATGGTTGGTTTTGGGGGTGGTCTGGGAAGGGGTATCAGTGAGGGAAGTTGAAGGTGTGAGTTAAGGTGTTTACTAGAGAAGCAGGGAGAATTTGTAGTGAATAGGTAAAGTATGTCTGTAACTTCTTTGCTTATGTGGATAGAGGAAAAAGGGTTGTCATCAAAATAGTAGGCATTCCTAGCCTTCCATAATGCCCAGCAGATCAGTGGAGGTAACAGACGACTTACCATTCTTTCTGGACCTGAGAGCTCATTACAGTTCCAGAAAATAAAGAAAGTATTCACAACACTATGTACATTTTGAAGATTAAAGTTGACTAAAGCAGCACTTTGAGTCCAGATAGATTTCGCAAGATGGCAATCGATAAAGAAATGTTCCAGGGAGTCAGATTGATTACAAACAGGGCATTTTGAAGCCAAACTAAAACCACATTTTATGAGGATATCATCAAATGGTAAAAAAGAGTTCAGCAATTTCCAGGTAAAGATAGAGATCTTCTTTGGTAACCTCGGGTTCCATATCAGCTTAGTAACTGGGAAATTTTCTGATAAGTGTGTGAGAATTTTGTAGGCTTATTTGAATGTAAATCTGCCACTCTTTTCAGGTTTCCAGATCAATTTGTCCTCTCTACCTAGAGCAATTTGTGCATCCTGCAAAAATATGAGAGTATCATTTTCCTGGAAAGGAGAGATCTGAGATAGAATAGAGACTTTGTTGTTTATAAAATCAGCTACAGAGCAGGGGGAGAATATGGAAATGATGTGGGATGGAATACAGTTTATCAAAGGACCGTTTGGACACCAGTTAGCATGTCAGAAATCACATTTACCTTGGCCATGAAGAATTAGAGAATTTATTTTCTGCAATAGGGTTTATATTCCAGATTCTCTTCCATGTTTTGGAGTTTTTGTGGGACTGGGGAAGTGACCACAGTAATTTGGCCCACTGAGTGTTACCGAATTGGCTTTTCCACCATAATTTAAGTGAGCATGCATTAATAATTGCCTGAATAGATCTAAAACCCAATCCATAGTGAGATTTTGGAGTAGCAATGTCATTCCCCAAAAGAATCTAGACATTCTTTTTTCAATGGATTTAACAGTAGTTCTAGGAGGTTTGAGGACAGTCTAAATATGCTGAGGGAGAGTGTATATACATGATTGGATCAATGTCATTTTCCCTCCTGGACTTAACCATTTGTTCTTCTAGTTTTTCATTCTTTTGTCCATGACTTCAAGTATAGGATGGAAATATCTAGCTAGAGTTCTACCTTTAAAGATAGGACAACCTAGGTATTTAAAGGGGAGAGTGCTAATGTAGAATTCAGATTTCTCATAACTGATTTTCTGGCCTGAAGTTAATTCAAAAATATGCAAAAATGCTTTGATCTTAATCAGGCTAGGTTTTGAAGCTTGCATAAAATTATGGTATCATCTGCATAACTTAAGTGAGCGACTGGTGTAATGTTAGAGGGCAGTGAGAAATATTGCAATCTGTTATTCTGAAAAATGAAGGAAAGACTCCTGGAAAAATATTCAGTGAAAATGTTAAACAGGAAAGGGGATAGAGGGTCACCTTGTTTGATTCCTCTAGTGGCTTTAAAAAAAAACCAATAGTGTTACCAATGACAAGAACAGAGAAGTAGGCCTGAGAAAGGTTGTTTATGACAGCCCTGAGGAAGTGACCTATAAAACCAAATCTACACAAAATACTATGTGAAAAACCCCAGCTAACCCTATCAAAAGCTTTTTTCAGGTCAAGTTTGAGAATACAATTGGGGATCCTATTTTTCCTGTCTATAAATCTAATCATCTCCTGAAGATATAGGATATTATCAGAGATGTCTCTGTTCTTCATAAAAGCAACTTGGTGATGAGAAATTAGTTTCTCCATATAGGGTTTCAATCTTTTCATGAGGACCTTGGAGCAAATTTTATTAGCAACATTAGAGTGGCTAATAGGTCTGAAATCATCAAATGAAGAAGGATTAGGTTTTTTAGGAATTAGAGTTATCCAAGTACTAGTGATACCTCTTGGCATGTCAGATCCTGCAAGAAATTCATTGACTGCAGTGATTAGGTCTTCTTTTATGAATTCCCAGCATTTAGTGTAAAATTTTCTAGAAAAACCACCAGGTCCTGGGCTGCTATTTTTATTAAGACTCATGACCACTAGTTTAAGCTCAGCTTCAATCACAGACTGAGATAAGCTAGAATTATCTTGCTTAGTAATAATGGTAGGTATTTGACTAAGGAAATGAGGGTAGTAGGTGGAATCAACAGAGTGGCTAGGTTCAGTCAGCAGGTCTGTGAAATAATTTACAGCTTCCTTTTGGATGTCCTCATAATTATCAAGCCATTGACCATAACAAATTTTGATTTTGGATATATGCAATCTACAGTTTTTCTCCTGAATAGTTTTGTGAAAAAAATTGGTATTATTATCACCACACTTAAACCAGTTCAGCATTGACTTATGTTTCCAGAATTTTACTTTCTCTTTTAAAGCTCTAAGGAGTAATGCCTTTTTTTCATTAAGATTGATGAGGTCAGTTTGTGAGTGGGATAGATCATAGACTTCTTCTTGCCTTCTTAGGTTATCTTCAGCAGTAATGACATTAGAGTAAATGTTACCAAAACATTCCTTGTTCCATTTCTTAATCACTTTCTTAACTCTAATTAGCATAAGGTAGAGTCTCATCATTCCAGTTTGATGAATAGGAATGTTCCAGTTATATCTAATTAAATCCAGGAAACCAGGCCTATTAAACCAACAGTCGAGGAACCTAAAAGGTTTTGAGTGAGAGGGGATCTGGGATGAGATTTGTAGGAGAAGGGGAGAATGATCTGATGATTGCCTATTGAGGATCTGGATAGAGGAAGCTGGGAATTTATTGCTCCATTGAAGTGTGCATAATCCTCTATCTAGTCTTTTAGAAGTAAACTTTTTAAGTCTAGAATTAGTCCATGTAAAAATATTCCCTACAGTATTAATCTCTAGTAAACCTTTGGTGTTAATCCAGTTATGAAAGTCCCTGATGCTGCCTAGATTAGGAGAGCTAGGGCCTTTATATTCCTCAGGTGTGATGATTGTATTAAAATCACCTATAAAAACAGTTTCATTAGATGGGAGGAGATTTAGGTTATGCCATAGTGCCTTCCTACCTTCTCTAGTCCTAAGAGCATAAACAAAAACCGTTTCCATTTGTGAGTTAGAGCTTGTGTGGGTGATTTTGACATTTAGGAATTGATCATGGTGGCATATAAGGTTAACAATTATTGAGCCATTCCACATAAGCCAGATTTTGCCATTATGAAGAGGAAGGTTATGGGAGTAATTCAGTTTTTCCATGTAGGCTTGGAACTGAGAATTATCATGCATGGGTTCTATTATACACAGAAGCTAAATTTTCTTGTGGAAAATCAAGTGTTTTAACCTAAGCATTGAGGTTTCAATTCCCCTCAAATTCCAAATCAAAAATTAAATTTGAAGTTGTGTATCATTGTTCACCTGATTTGTGGATTTTAGTGGCAGATCTTAGCATCACTTTATTCAGTTGACTAAGGTGATTTTTTTTTATGTTTAGCCTTACGTTGGCCATCATTCTTACCTGATAGTTTGGTTGAATCTGCTAGAGGGTCAGGCTGAGGGTGGGGGTCTTCTTTAAGGTCTTTTCCATCATTCATAAATTCTTGAGGGTCTTGTACTGCACATTCATCAGTGATGGAGTGATCATCCATATCCTGCGGAATAGAAAATCTATTTTCCATCTTTCCTTGGTGTGAAAGTTTAGTGGGGGGGAGCTGGAAAAGAGTAAAATTATGGGAACCAATCTGAATGTCATCCTTTGCATATGTCATGGGGGCCTTAAAAGGAGGGGTGACACCTGTTTGGTTTAAAAGGTTTCTGAGAGATGTTTGGGATTTGTCCAAAGGTTGCATTGCAGAGAAATGATTTGTGGAGGGTAATTGAGGTAGCTGGGGTGTGATGCTCTGAGGGACTGCTTCTGGAAACTCAGGGGCATATGATAATGGATCAGAGGCAGGATTAGTATTAGCTAACTGATGAGTTATATTTCCAGAGTTTGGAATATTAGAAGGAGGCTGATTGTTAGTAAACCTAGCAGGAGCTTTATCAAATTTGTTCCCTGTAGCATACCATTTAGGCATTGGTTCAGTATTGTTTTGAGGGATAGTTCTACATTGACTAACTGAATGTCCTAGTTTGGCACAGTGATCACAGTACAGGAGAATATCTTTATACTCAATATTGTACTTCCGATTGTTAGTTATTGATCCTAATCTGATGAAGGTGTTATGTGGCTTCTGTAAATCTATTTCAACACACAATTTGATGGCAGAAGGTCTGGTTAGCATTTCAGTGGCTAAGTCTTTTTTAATGAAATTACCTATACTATTACCAATAGCCTCAATTGATGAAGTATTATAATAGTACAAGGGATTCCCTAATTGTGCACCAGACTGGAATGATTGGGGATTCCTTGTGTGTTGAGAAGTCTGGTGACCACTTCAGGATTTTCATCTGAACTCCATTGAAACTCCAGCTTCCTTTGATCCAACATCTCTGGTAATCATTTATCTGATCGAATCTGATGAGGACATGCTTGAAATCTAGTGATCCCAATTGGGTCAATCCACAGATGGCCGGACGTGGGAGAGTCGTAGCCAGTGGCATCGCCGTCAGCAAGGAAGAGCCGTTAGCGGAGTTTAGAGCTGTTACCGGCGAGGAAAGAGGAAAGAGGAAAGAGGAGGCCAAAAATTCGATGTAAACTTTGCGTGTACAATTTGCGTGTACATTACTGTCTCCATGGATTAAACCTTAGTATTTCATGGATTATGGAAAGATCGTCTTTCAAGAGACGGACTATGGAAATATCAAGGTTTAAAGTGCAATGAATCGGGTTATAAACTTTATAACTACTCCACGTTGCATAATAAAATTTTAATATTGCAACTAAAATCTTTTACCTTTTATTATTTTAATTAAACTCTTTATTTACATAAGTATATGGAAAGACCGTCTTTCTCAAAACTTTGTCTACCAAAAATATACATGACAAAGATACTTTAATTAGTCTGCGTACTAATTGCAGGAGCTACAAGTCAGAATCTACCTATTTCTTCTGTTTTTTAATAGTGGCATATTAACTATAGTGTTAGAATTTAGGAGATAATAAATAAGTAGATGAAATGAAATTGAGAGAAGAAAAAGTAAAATGATTGAATGTTAGAACCTTAAACTTGCTATAAGTAGAAAGTGTCAAAATAAAATAAACATCTCAACCTAAAAAGTGTGTCACTATTAGAGTAATGGAGAGAGAGTATTAGATTTAGTTGATTTCGGAAGATACAAGAATTTTGCAGCTACCTTGGAATTTAATTGTTGATTTTGGGAAGTTAAAAGAATTTTGCGGCTACCAACTTGGAGTTAAATTGTTTTACTGCCGGAATTACTTTGGCAACTCTATAGCACTCCTTCCATAATCAGGCCCTAAACCTTTCCAATATTTCGAACCATATCAAGGGCCTGATTTCTTTGGATAAGGATTACACACCTCACATAAGAGTACTCAAAAATAGCCATGTTAAGGATTGATACTGCTAAAAGAAGTTTGTTTTATGCAGGTTCCGGGAAGGCTTTTAGCGGACTGAGATTCCTATCACAGCACTTACAATAGGCTAGGATTGCTGCTCGATGTTTGTCAAAGGGAAGCTCTCATCTAATGGATATTTGCTGCTGTTCTTCATCAACTAACTCTGGCCAATTCCTCACTTGTATCTGTCCTGCATAGTTCCTGTCTCACTCCTAGATGGAAATATCATGGTCTCCAGCTTTACTGCCTCGTCTCTTCACTCTTCTACGCTAGTCATTACTATTAGGATTTCAATTCTATATACGAATGGTTAAGTTTATAGACTCCCCCTTTGATCCCCCATTGTATTTGTCTGGTTCCTGGGAGTTGCCTGGCCAAGTAACGAATTAACATGGGGTGTTGAGATTCGTTACCTTGGAATCGCAACTTCTTTTAATCTAGCTAATATAACACTATAGCTTAGCTATATCTTTGTAAAAAATACTACGTCTATGGCTCTTTTCACTTTTATGGTCTAGGTGACAATATATCAACCGCCACCTTCGGGTGATTTCATTAAAAAAAATAGCACGCCCGCAGCCAAAATCTGGTTTGGTTTTGTTAATTTATTTTGTTATTTTTATATTTTTATTTGTTTAATTTGATCAATATGAGTAATTAATTATTTGTTCGGTTTAGAATAATGAATCACCAGTTTAGTGAAATTTGATATCATATTAATTTTATAATTAATATCTGTAAGTTCCTAATTATTTTGAACATTATTCATTCTCGAATATTTGGTGGTTTTTTTAATGAGAAGATCTTTTGAATTGGCCTTTGCTACAGCTTATACTTTTGCTGGCGCGGCACCACGCTTTCTGGAAGTTGACCACGTCGACTTCTTAAAGCCTGTGGATGTTGGGAACTTCCTCCAGTTCAAATCTTGCGTTTTGTATACAGAGCTTGGGAGTCTAGATATGCCTCTGATCAATGTGGAAGTTGTTGCTCATGTCACAAGTCCTGAGAAAAGATCTAGTGAGATATCAAACAAGTTCTACTTCACATTCACGGTCGGTCCAGATGCCACTAGAAGTGGATTGAAGATACGCAACGTTGTGCCTTCTACTGAGGAAGAAGCAAGGCGTGTTATTGAACGCATCGATGCCGAGAATATTCATAGCCAAAGATAATAAGAAAAGCTTGGTCTAGTAGAAGGTACAACGTTGCGTATCTTTTCGTTGCGTATCTGGGAATAATGGAGTTTCAACATACTTTACTAACTTAAATTCTGATCAGAGAGTTGGAAAGAAATCAGAAGTTACCTTGGTTTATTTTAGGGGAAAAATACATAGATGACTCCATGTTTTCATCATAAGTACCAATATAATCCCGTAAAGTTTAAAAAAAACATTATTCATTCTCGTTTTATTTAAGAATTATCAGCCTCACAAGTATGATATTTTATAATGTGCAGATGGATAAATCTCAGATTCAACTACACGATCGAACCTCTGATACTTTTAGGCTTGGTTTGGAAAGTTTCTTGGAATTTTGCTACACAAATAGGCCAGCTGACTCAAAAATAAAATGCCCTTGCACTAATTGTAGAAATTCAAGAACAAAGACAAGAATTAAGGTGTATGAAGTTGTTATCATGAATGGTATTCTTCAAGGTTATACAAACAGGGTGTATCAAGGTGAACAACCGCATTACTATCAACAACATTCGATTGATGCATCTGAGGAAGGAAATGATAATGATGACATGGAAGAATTGATTCATGATGTATTCCGCTTTTCATTCCCAAGTTTGGAAGGTGATAAGAATGAGAACACTCACTGTGAATCTGATCAAGTGCCTAATAAACACTTTGATAAAAACACGGAGAAGTTTTTTAATATATTGAAGCATGCTGAGGTTGAGTTATTTCCTAAATGCAAGAGTTTTACCTTCTTATCATTTATTGTGCGATTGTTGCACGTAAAGTCTCTTTGTAGGTGGAGAAACAATTCCTTTAAAATGTTGTTAGAATTATTAAAGGAAGCATTTCAACACATTGAGATATTCCCAGAGTCTTATAGAGAAGCTTGGAAAGTGATTAAGGACTTGGGACTTGATTATCAGAAGATACAAGCATGTCCTAATGATTGCATGCACTATTGGAAAGATGCCGAGATGGATAAAGAATGAAAACATTGCAAAATGTCAAGGTATAAGATATTTGAGGGTGAAGACAACAGTACATCAAAAAGAGAAGCGAAAGTTCCTGCAAAAGTTGTTTGCTATTTTCCTTTGAAACCCAGGCTACAGAGGTTGTTTATGTCTTCAAAAAAGGCTCCTCTGATGAGATGGAATGCTGAATGATGCATTGATGATGGAAAACTTAGGCATCTAGCTGATTCTATAGCATGGGTAACGGTCGAGTTCCCTCCTGCTTATTTTCTACATCCAGAATCTATACCACACATTTCTAATATGTTAGGTACTCTTATTTTCTCTGATCCTCCCACACAAAACCTAACCAGGCCTTCAACTATTCATTTGTGTATTGAAATGAACCTTACCATTCCATTCCTGAATAGAATAAGGCTAGGCTCAAAACTGGATAATACATGGTACTTGATAGTGTATGAAGATCACCCTAGTTACTGCATGAAATGCTCTAAAATTGGCCACACATCCAAAAAATGCAAGCAGGGAACATATGGGATAGCCAACCAAAATGGGAGTAAGGAAATTGGCAAAGAAAGTAGGAATAACCATCCAGCCCTCACCCAAACAAAACAACCCCAACCTTCCCTAGTACCATCACAACAGTTTCAATACAAACAGAAACATTTTGATAGGCCACGGGAGGAAACCAATGAGAAAACCCCAATGAAAACCACATATTCTAAGAAGAAATGGAGGTTTTTGAGGATGCTCAGGAGCTCTTCAAAGCTGTGAATATTCAACAACGAAAATGGGGTAACAAAGAAGTGGAATATCAGAAGACCATCCTTAAAAATTAAGATGCTCTCAAGGAGATCCACCACGAAACCATGGAGATCAGTAGATGATCTACAGGAGAAGCAATATAGGAAAAAAGAGCCCCCAACTAATAGAGTTTCTCTCACAGAGGACCTAAAAAGTTTCAGCAATAGGTTTGCAATGCTATAATAGGAAGCAGATATGACAGAGGATAAAGATGTTCAGGATCACAGTGAAATTATGGTAATTGAAGCTATACAGACAGTAACGATTTTGCCACAAAATGAGAAAACTATCCAAGTAGATGAAGATCACGACTGCCTTATACCTCAAGATGAGTCCATGGGACTGTAACTGAAAGCACTCAATTACCAGAGGATGGAGGACAAACACAGATAGGTGCCCCTGATACTCATGAACCTAATAGAAACTTTGTCAGATCTCATAACCACATTATTACTCATGCAATGAAAAAAATCAGTTTCGTAATGAATGTTAACTTACTGACTTAAAAAAATAGAGTGATTAAAATGGGATAATAAGATGATAAAAAAGCTGATTCAAACACATAGAGTAGACATCCTAATCATAGTAGAGCCTAAGCAAGAACTCAGCAAGTAGAGAACTTTAAAGCACAACTAGGGATAAATAGAATACATAAGGATAATGGACAATGGATAGAGGATCGGGATGAGATAGGAGAAGCAGTAGTTGAATACTACAAGAACCTCCTAACTGATGAAACCGTTAACCACTTCGGGCTACAAATGAAATATCTTCTAGACCTAACTCTATCTTTCATTACAGATCAGGAAAACATTGACCTAATGAGACCAGCAAGCCTGGAAGAGATCCATGGTGTAGTTTTCAGCCTTAGTCAGGAGAGTGCTCCTAGTCTAGATGGATTCCTAGGCCTGTTCTACAGGAAGTGTTGGGGTTGTATCAAAGGGGATTTATCCTAAGATGTGAATGAATTCCTATGAGGGGTCAAGGTTCCTAATTCCTTTTCCAGGACCCTAATAACCCTAATCCCCAAGACTCTCACACCTAAAAGCCTATATGAGTTTAGACATATCAGTTTAACCAATTTCTTTAGTAAAATCTGTCTAAACTAAATACAGATAGGATGGGGCCTCTCTTACCTAAATGTATTTCCAGTGAACAGTCTGCATTCATGCAACAGAGGGAAATAGCATATAGCATCCTGGATATGCAGGAACTTGTGAGATTGTTAGATAAGAGGAGTCAGTCAATGAACATGATTGCCAAGATAAACATGTCAAAGGCTTTTAACAGAGTATCATGGACAATGTTGAATTCTCCTTTGCTGAAATTCGGATTTCACAGACATATAGTTGCACTTATACTGGGAAACATAAACAACTCATGGTTCTCAGTACTTGAAATGGGGCTCCCTATGGGTTCTTCAAGCCTTCTAGATGCTTAAAGCAGGGTGAACCCCGCAGCCCAACCCTGTTCAACTTCATCATTGAAGTTTTGAACAAAGGCCTAAACTACATATACCACAATAGCTACATTGACTACTTTAGGCTACCTAATGGAGCACATCCTATCAACCACCTATCTTATTCCAATGACACTGGTGTTTTCTTGAAAGCAACCAATGAATCACTGGAAAATCTTGTAGCTTTTCTTAAATGCTATGAAACTACTACAGGGAAAATAACAAACTTCCAAAAAAGTGATTTTTTTTGTAGGAAAGAAAACTAGCTCCATAAAGAAAGAAATCATTAGGCAAAAGACAAATATGACTCAAGGATTTTTCCCTTTAAACTATGTGGGAGTCATTATGTTCAAATGAAGGAAAAAAGGCCTACTTTCATAGCTTAATTGAGAAAATAAACTCAAAGATAGAAAACTGGAACAATAGGTGGCTTAACTAAGTTGGTAGGATAATTCTCATTAAGCATGTTTTGATAGCTATCCCACAATATACATGGTGCATCATGCCATCCACATCACACACACTGCACAAAATCCAATCTATATGCTTAAATTTCCTATGGGGTGAAAACTGAGCATGGAAGGAGAAAGAACTAGAGGGCATGGACCTCTCTCTGCTACCCAAAGAGGAAAATGCCTTTGGATTTAAGGATCTGCACACCACCATAGACAGCTTCTCAATCAAGCTGTGGTGGAAAGTTCAATACGGTACAAACCTTTTGGAAAAATATATCTGGTCAATATCTATCTCCAACAATAAAGTAGAGGCTTGGAGAAAGGTGTGCAACATCACACATGTGGCAGAAGACAATTCCCAAGTCATAATCATATCAGGCAGCTCCAGCTTTTGGCCTACTAACTGGCTAGGCTCTGGACCTTTGATACACCAATGGCAGAGACAAATAGATATTCCACAAACATTCTTTCTAGTGAAGGAATTTTTCAGAATAGGGATCAATACCTGAACACAATCAAGCAACACCACCACACACACACCACCACCCCCCCCCCCCCCCCCCCCCCCCAAATAGTGGAAGAAATGGAGAAGAATTTGGAGTTTATGGAGGGAATGGATGAAATGGTTTAGAAACCATCACATACTTGCACTTTCTCAGTATCTTCAGCATATCAAACGCTAAGGAAAAAGAGAAATTCATCTGCAAGCTTAACCAAGGTATGGGAACCATTACTACCTCCCAAACTCTCAGTTTTTGTATGGAAATTACTGAATAAGTTGGTTCATTTTGATGATATCTTCTGAAATTAGGTATCATAAATGTCTCTAAATGTTGTCACTGAAATCATGTCAATACTGTATCTCATGTTTTCAATGCATGCCCAATTGCAAAACAAATATGGGAATGTGTAGCTTGGTTAACTAATTCAGCATTTATAACTTGTGACTATGTGTTTGATAGATTATCCACCATTTGGTCTAACTTCTCTGATTCAAAAACTAAGAAAAGAATCACCCTTACCACATCAGTAGTAACATGTTGGATTTTGTGGAAATGCAAAAATAATCACTGCTTTAATGGTAAGGCATATACACAGGAGCATATTAAATCCCAAATTTGCTCACTCACCTCTTAGATTCTTAGTTTAAGCAAATTGTACTATACGGATGGCTGAGAGGAGTTAGTTAATAATTGTCTACTTAGGAATATACCAAGAAAACCAAAAACAAATATCACTGATGTTACTTGGAAGTTGGAGACCACCCGACCAAGGATTCAAGCTCAACTATGATGCGGCCTATAGATTGAATTTTGTATCGAGACTGGGTTTCATTATCAGGAATACAAAGGCTGAACCTATCCTCATGTGTGCTAACACAATGATGGCCACATATCCACAGGAAGCCAAACTCATGGCTGCAATCCGAGCAGTCCAGGTAAGTATCCAAGAAGGCTATACTCCACTGATAGTTGAACTTGATAAGTATCTTTCCTTTTCTTTCTGCCTTGCTCACTTGAACTTTTATTGTAAAAAAAATATAAAAAAAGATTTGAATTCCACATCTAGGATCAAAATAGAAAGAAAAGGAAAGAAAAGAAAAGGGGAGAGTGTTTCTCTCCCTAAAGTTGTTCTCGTACTACAATAAAAATGATCCAAAAACTATATCTACCTCTAAAACAAAAGAAAAGAAAAAGAGGAGAAGAACTCTAGAGAGAGAATTCTCCTCTTCCTTCTATCTAACTAGAAAGAGAAAAAAATATCTACATTATGCCTACTAGGTTTTTCTAGAATAATAAAGCTCCCACATATAGTAGTATAGGATTTGGCCTAAAGATAGCCCCAAAAAAAGACAAAATTAGGTCAAAACCCTCACCTTTCCCTTTTGTGGCTGAATTTTTCTTGAATAAACTGATCAAATCCGTTACCTATCTGGAGCTGAGATTTAGTATTTTGGATAGAGCTCGGAAGGATGAAGATTTTGATATACGTTAGGGGGAAATCAGATAAAAAATGAGAGAGTTAAGGCCAAAATAGTGAGAGAAGGGGGTGTCTGCGCAGACCGTGATAATAGTGCGGATAGTGAATAGTAGCACAGACTGTGAATAGTGCCTTGCACCGAATTATTTGGCATGAACCTTTTCTTTGTGCCTTGTCAGTTGGCACGATCCTATGAATAGTAAGCACAGACTGGTGAATAGTACGTGGCCCATTTCAGCTGTTTGGCGCGGCCCATTATCTGGAAAGTTGTTTTGCTCAGTAATTTGGCACGGCCCATCGAGTTTGGTGCAGTTCATGCTGAAAGACCCTTGGTGCATCTTGTGATCTTTGGTGCGGCTTTTAGTGCCTCCTTTGATGTCATCTAGGAATGGTCCGCACTGGCCCGTTTGTGCTTCGTCGGTCAAACTTCGTTTCTTCGTTACGGATGAACCGTTGGTCCTACTTGAGAGTTCTAGTAGTATCTTTTATAGTGGTCGAGAAGAAGAATCCAATGAAAGAAATTTTGAAGGCTAATTATTCTTTTATCGTTCTTAGACGTTGGCACAACTCATCATACCACGATTCACAGTTTCTACATTGGTCGTTTTGAACTCCAATGCTGCCTATCTTTGGCTCTATCCTTCTACTACCATGATTTGATGTTAATGGCCTTTGTCTACTACCATTCTAGAGGTGAATGGCCTTTGATATCTTCTACCATCCTTGTAAATGGCCTTCAACATATTCTATCGCCCTTACGAACGGCCTTCACATAGAATGTAACCCAAAAGTACCCCAGAAGATCTAGAAGCCTGTGCTATAAGATGTCCACTAGTACTAATTAAGTCTAAAAAACACTAAATTTAGAGAGAGAAAAAACATGGCCGTCTAAACGCCTCGTCATGTAAACTCACCTAATACTAGCAATCCACCGCATAAAACAAACTAATTACTATTCTGAATGCAACGGTTAACGCACGCATCATGAATCACATTAGACTCCCCAAACTTAATCCTTTACTCATCCTTGAGTAAATAAAAACAATAAAAATAATTAAGCAAAATTTAGCGTGCATGCATAAGTTAACCGAGGCATCTAACTTATTTCTAGATTACCCTGTTTCCCTCAAAAGAGTAAGAACCTCACAACTCTCACACTCCCCGAAGAACATAAGCAATCTAACCACCCAAAAGTAAAATGTTGAAATGGTAAGCTAAGAAGATAAGTGTGAAGCTAGCTTATGTTTCCCAAAATGATCCCCAAAAGCAATCAAAGAGTTGTCTCCCAAAAACAATCAACCAATGAAATCCAAGAGCCGTCAGTTTGGTTGTAACATAGGGATAATTCATGATTCTGGACCTAGTTACAACCAAAGAGTCAAATGTATCGTTAACCTAGTATTTTGTTTTCTCTCAATTTCTCTCATTTTGCCAAGGAGCCCTTAGGGTTTTCATCCTAGCTTCAACACACAAAGGGTACTCACTTCTCACCTTTTCTACACACCCTCTCATTTTTGCCTAGGCTTGTAAGCCTAGTTGGACATGGCCTCTCACTTTTACCTAGGTCTTTTAACTATCCGTTCTTTTCCCAATGTTACCCAAGTTGACCTTTCGGGGTTTTAACTTGTCTGGGTTATTTTTTCATTTTTTTAAAAAATGATCTTAGAAGAGCTATTAGCTACATAGAAACAACTAAAAATAATAAGTGCTATCTAATCCCCTTCCCCCACACTTACAACTGCCATGCCCTCAATGCATATACAAAATCAAAGAACATATGTCAAGGGAAAGAAATAGGAAAGAACTTATAGTGAAAAATAAACACTAAAATCTACCCTTGATGGCACGGTAATGGAATGTAAAGAAAAAACTACCATCACTCTCAATATACTACCCCCTAACCTCTAATCAAAAAATTTAAATCTAACCACTATCATGCATCACAAATCAAATGAAGAATTGAATCACAATGGACAATTACCTCTTAGGTCTCGATGTGTGTATTTCAACGGTTTTGAGGGTAGGTAGGTTTGGGTGGTACTTTCATGGATGTAGGGGAGAAATAGTGATTGGGGTGTAGGAAAGTATGTGAGCTTTATGGGTCGTGCATGTCTACAAGCCCCATGAATTTGGGGTTTGGTTCTCCTCCATGTCCACCATTTTGAGCACCACAAAACATGTACGTCTACATGGTATATGAGTTGGACTCCCCATTTGCTCACCTTCTTCCAAGAACTATATGCTTCCTACAGAAGAAACATGTACATCGAGTGTAATAGTGTCCCAAAAACAAAAAGCTACAAATAAGAAAACACACCAAAAAAATCAAACTAATCTAATTTTTCAAAGCTTAGGCTGCCTCTCGAGAAACTTCATATATTTAAGGTTTTTGGCACGACCGTAGTGTTATCTATATGGTGCGGGTTTGTACCCTATATCCTTAGACAACCAAACATGGATAGGTGGGGGTAAGATATTCCAAGAGGAAGATATAGTAGAGGGGGAGTTAACCTTCGAGGGAATAGGTGGTATGAATGATTAGCATATTCAATTGGCTTCCCTATGGTTTCCTCTAATGTTTCCAAAAATGAGGAAATTGGTTTTGTAGGTGAAGGTATGAGTGAAAATAGGTAATGTATAAAATTAAGTATAATTATCCATTCCTCGACTTCTGCACTCTCAACAAACCATTCGCCATCCCCTTTGGATTTATCTATCAAAACTTTACATTCAACTATGGATGGTTCATTTTCGAAACATTAGGTTTCTAGTTGGCTAATCCTTTCCATCAAATCAAGAACTTTCCTTTTAACTTTCAATGCTTGAGAATAGTTGAGTTCCCAAATCGCTAATCTTGCTAAGTATTTGTGATTGGAGTGAATCAATTCTCTTGGTCACATTAACTATAGCTTGTAAAATTTCTACATAGTCCGATTCGGGAAGCAATCCTAGGGATTGGTTTTGGGGCATTGGGTAGGTTGGTGAAGTCCAACTATCTATCCCAAAGTGTTGGTTTTTAGATGAATTTCCATACCACGAATTTGAGTTACCAGTAAACCTCGAATTTGGAGAGTCGTGGTATGGGTAACAATCTTGATCCCATCAGCCTTGGGAACCAACAACTCATACCTCTCTCTCAATTTCGCTTATCAAAGAGCAAGACTCCATAGGGTGGTCCAACAAAATCTCACACATTGAGCCTCTCTTCTCCCAAAGTCACTAAACCTTGGGAAATACTCCATATGATGTTCATAGTGACACACCCTACAAAGTATCATCCGTTGAGTGCTTTCCCACATATATTTTTTTCTTTTTAATTGAACATAAACAAAGAAAACACAAAATTAGGAATTGTAGTGCAAACGTCCTCAGTTTGCACCAAGAACTCAAGCAATACCTACTCCGAAAAACAACAAACAACTGACAATACTAGCTACTCAAATAACATGTTATGCTAATTGACACTTAAGCTGAATAGCATCCCCAGCAGCGGTGCCAAAATTTTACCTACCTCCACTTGGGATCGTTCATTGTAGCTAATTAACCCTATCAGAGGACTTATGAGAGGTTTAAAGATGAAATTTATATTCTACACCCAACTCACTACTACACTACCGATAGGGTAGTTAGCGATAAGCCCTGGGTATGTCCACAGAGATGCTAGGGCTCAAGTATAAACTAAAACACAACCTTGTATGGGTCGTCAATCCATACGAGTGATAGAAATAGCTAGTAAAGCAAACAAAAATGGGGGGTGGATTTTCAAATTAACAACTACAAAACATAAAAGTAAAAGGACAAGTAATCTATTTAACTAAGCACTTGGAGAATCATTGTGAGACATGAATGATTCAATGCTTCGATCCTCAATTCATTCACATGTAAGATTTACAAAAGCCTAATAGAGTGTTCATAACACGTGGTGTGACCGATGATAAACACTTCCCCGTACCTATCATGTTGGGTACGCTCACAACCCTCCGTCAACACTACCATCATATTTAGGGGAGTACAAAAAGGTTCTACCATTGTTGTAGATATGTTTCTCCCCCGTGTGATTACGTCCCAGGCTCCCACTTTTTACGCTTTGGCCCTAATGTCTAAACTGATGGAAATGTAGTGTTTAAAGTGTAGGGAGGGGTATCTACTGATTTCACGGTTGGGGTTGAAGATACTTTGAAGACTTTGCTACTTTTGGATAACTCTTTTGTTTTGGTTTGGATATTTTTTCCCTTTTGTTTTGGGATGTTTTTCTTTTATTGTACTTGGATAATGTTGGCTTTGACACTTTTCTTAGCCTTAACATTTGGAAAGGACTTTGCTACTTTTTGGATTGGAGAAACATGAAAAATTTGAAAAAAAAATAGAAAATGAAAAAAAAGAATAATAAAAAAAATCCCGCTAAGTTGAAAACC
The DNA here is from genome assembly GCA_037428765.1 of Rubia yunnanensis. Taxonomy (NCBI): domain Eukaryota; kingdom Viridiplantae; phylum Streptophyta; class Magnoliopsida; order Gentianales; family Rubiaceae; genus Rubia; species Rubia yunnanensis. The sequence continues at coordinate 80,420,381 of CM075061.1, read as the reverse complement.
CGAGAGGGCATCTTAGGCAACATTGGGGGCCCAGATAGGTCAAAAACCCAAGAGGGCAACCTAGGAAAAACTGAGAGGCTAAATGTGTGGAAAAAGGTGAGATGTAAGCCGAAGAAACATGACTTGTGGCTAGGATGAAAACCCAAAAGGGCTCCTAGGGAAAATGAGAGAAAATGAGAGAAATTGAAAATTGTTAAGTGTTCACTCAATTGCCGACATTGGAGTCATAAGGTTGCGGTGGCCATACAGATGAATCGCGTAGCTTGACATCTTGAGGACCTCTTGGGAGTGGAAAATTTAGCGGGAGAAGACAAAGTAAGTTATGAAACTCTTGATCTTTGATATACTTCATTTTTAGGTTAATACATTGATATAAAGTGGAGCATGTATTTTGAACCTTATACATGTCTTTAGCTTCACCTTATACCATTGGATTTGGGATTGTCAATTGTCAATTCGATATGTTTAAATTTTTTAGAGATAGCAATGAATTGATAGGTTCATATGGTTTGGGTAGGAGCTGTGGAAAACTTCTCATTTGACCTTAACATTGGGATGTGTGATAGTCAGAGTTTTGTGAGGTATTGATTTGGGGGAATAGTAGTTAGGATGCGGATACGTCATTTCCTTCGTATGCTTGGATCTTTTCTTACTCGAGGGCGAGTAAGGTTTAAGTGTGGGGAGGTTTGATATGTCCATTTTATTTGCATAATTTAGTACTTTTTTGGGTCACTTTTGTGCTCTTTTATTATCAAGAGCTTGTGTTTTACCTTGAAATTCTCTTAGGAGAGGTAAGAGCAACTTTACGCTCCTTTACCTATTCTAAGTGGATTTTGCGTGACAAAGGAAGAACATGAAGGTTTGAAGACAGGAGGCCATTAAAAGATCACTTTTCAAAGACATTGAAGACTTGCTTTGAAGACACAAAGATTTGAAGACCGGAGGCTGTCGAAGACCATTTTTGAAGACTTTGAAGACTTTCTTCAAAGAGTTGAAGACTTGGAAAATGAGAGGAATCATTGTGAAGATAAGTGCTCACCATAAGAAGAAGAAAAGAAAACAAGGTTAAGTTTTGGCGCCTGTCGCAAATCATGACGAACCCGTCGCGAGTCGCGACCAACGGGTGGCCAGAACCCAACCTTATCCTTTTTGTACTATAAATAGCACTCTATTTCCTCTCATTCACATCTTCTTCTTCCTGCATTTTTTGGTACTGTTCTAACCCTAGTTTATACCATTTTTTATCTTTAAATTCTCTTGTATTATGTTTGGTTAGTTAGCATTAATTTCTCACAACTTGACTCAATGGACAATATCAGTAGGCTTTGAAAATCGTTTACTGTTTGTGTGTGCGAACAGAGGTGCAAAACACATATTACTATTCACCATCTCCTTCTTCTTTCCGTTTTACCATTTTATTCACACTGTTCATACTGCTAACGGTCATATAACCGAATCTCCTCCTCCTACTATGGCGGCTCCTCCGCCTGGCCGCGGTGGAAACACGGTGGCCAAAACTTTTCTTCAAGCACTAGGTAATCGACGACCACCCCTCAATGCCTCCCTTCCATCCAACCCTGAAATAGTACCCAAAACCCAATACAATGAGGAAATTGCTTGTCTGGTAACTCAGAAAGAGGCGGAAACTCTCGCTTCTCACTACCAAAATGCCCTAGTGGGGAAGTTTGCCAGAGGTAAGCCATCAATGACTGTCCTCAATGAGGCTTTCAACTCAGTGGGATTTAGAGGTAAATTTCAGTTGGGTTCAATCGACTTCAGACACATGCTCATCCGGTTTCAAGATAAGGAAGATTACCAAAGGCTATGGATTAAAGGTCAGTGGGTTTTCAATCAAGCACCAATGAAAGTTCTTAAATGGAATACTGATTTTACCCCTGAAATTGAATCTTCAATAGTACCAGTCTGGGTTACCATCCCCTGTGTTCCGGTTTTCTTTTACAACACTGCTATGTTAGAATCAATGGGGAATCAAATAGGTAATTACATCAAAATGGATGCAGCAACTGCTGCTTTATCTAGACCCTCTGCGGTTAAGATGTGTATTGAAATTGATCTAAAAAAGAAACAACCATCTTGTATTAGGGTGGGTATTGAAGAGGATGGGATAGAATACAATGTAGTCAAACTTCCCCTAGAATTTGAGGAACTCCCACTCTATTGTCACCACTGCAAAGCCATAGGGCATGATGATAATCTTTGTATTTATCTACATCCGGAACTTAAGAAACCAAGGAACAATAGGATAGATAAACCAAAACCTGGTAATAAGGTAATAAGTGAACAAAATATAATAACCCAAACCAAGAACCAACAGAGAGGTCAAGATGATCTGATATATGATGGAATAAGTTCAAACTATGATGACCACAATATGGCTGGGGGTTCTGGAGTCTCTGCTAATGAAAAACTCAAGACCTTGTATTCCCAGAAATTTAAATATATCCCCAAGCAGAAGGCAGTATCAGACTTTGGGGGTGAACATTTGGAGGGTACTGATTCTCCTAAGCTGGTGGTAGATAGGATCCATGAGATACATGATTTGACTGACGATAATATTGTTACTGAGCAGTCTGTAGAATTGAGTCTGGAACCAGATGATAGGAATGAAAAACTAGTTGAAGACCAGTCCTTGATCCTCAATCAGTCCAATGAAATTCAGCAAAATGATGACAATAATGGATATCCAAGGGAGAATCAGGAAGAAAATGCTGAGGTTAAAATCCTGAATCCTCAGTCTCCTACAAAACTGTACAAGATATCTCTATCTGCTCCACTGAATCTTACCACAAGGTCAGGTTTTGCTAAGGATGATATTCCTAGCAAACGGGGTAAGCCTTTCTCACCATTTAACCCAATTCTTGCTGCTAAAAGTTTCATTTTCTCTCAACACAAAGACAGGCAGAATAGATTCCTGCCACTCGAGGATGAGGACATATCTGATGATGATGATATTCCTGGTGACAATACAAACTCCTTATATACTAACATTGGTGCTGGAACTGATACTCATCAGGTAAGTCAGGTAACTTCTGCAACCTCTCAATCTAGGTCAAGAAAAAAAAAGGGGAAACAAGAACATAAAGTGTCTAACCATAGTAATGAGACTTATTTAACCCAGTTAAATACTATCATGACTAGATCAAAAAGCTCTAACAATGTTTCCCTATGAATAGCACAATAATTCAGATTAAGCTTCTAGTTTGGAACCTTAGGGGAATGGATACTTCTATGCTAAGGCTTAATAATTTGATAAGCAGACATAAATTTGAGCTTATATGTCTAATTGAGCCTAAACATGATAACATGCAATGTGATCTTTACAGACAGTTATTACATTTTGACAATTGTATGCATGCAAATAATGGCCAAATTTGGCTCTTCTGGAATGCTAGCATATCTCTAACAGTTAAATCTGATAACCTGCAATTTTTAGCTGTTACAATGAATAGCCTCAATCTGAACAAAAGCATGGATGCTGTATTTGTGTATGGTCTCAGAACTAGAAATGGTAGGAAAGCCCTCTGGTCGGATCTTAGGTCAATAACTCACCCCGAATCTATTTTCATTGGGGATTTCAATGCCATTACATCTATAAATGAATATAGAGGTCCTTCTACTCCGAAACTTGGAAGTATGAGGGACTTTAATGAGTTTATTAATGTTATGGCTTTGGAAGAAATAAATACTGTAGGCAACCTATTTACCTGGAGTAATAATAGGTTAAGGAATCCCACTGTTCAAAGATTGGATAGAGGCCTATGTACAGCTTCTTGGTCGACTACTTTCCCTAACTCCTCTGTCCACATTTTGAATAGAATCTCCTCGGACCATAATCCTATGCTACTCACTATAGGTAGTGATATTACATCCACCCCTCGGCCATTTAGATTTCTTAATATTTGGTACAAAAGGGATGAATTTAGTGAAGTCGTTAAACAAAGCTGGGATGTCCCGATTCAAAAATCAGGAATGATAGGCTTCTTCCTTAAACTTCTGAGACTGAAAAAAGAACTGAAAATCTGGAATAAAGAAAATTTTGGAAATATAAATGACAATGTTTTAAAATCTGAATCCATCCTGAAAGAAAAAGAAGAAATTTATGACTTGGATGCAACTGTTGAGAATATGGTGAAACTTAAGGAGGCAAAGGCTAAGCTGGTTAGGGCATTAGTAGAACAGAAAAGTTTCTGGAAGCACAAAGCCAAAGTTAAATGGTTAAAGGAGGAGGATAATAACACCAGTTTCTTTCATAACTCAGTTAAGGAAAGAAAATGTAGGTTAAAGATCACAAAATTTAAAAGTGGTAATAGTCAGTGGCTAGATAATATACAAGACATTGAGAATGAATCCATTCACTACTTCCAGGATCTTCTAACTGAGGATAGCTCCCCTGATAATAATTTATTCAAGCCTCACTTTCTAAGTCAGATTCCAAAAGTGATCACTCAGGAAGATAATGATAGGCTACTGCAATCTGTTTCGATTTCTGAACTTAAGACTATTGTTTTTTGACTTAATAAGAACAGTAGCCCTGGCCCGGATGGATTCACAGCTAAATTCTATATTAAATCTTGGGATATAATTGCTAATGACTTACTATCTGCAGTACAAGATTTTCTAACTGTGAATAATATCCCAAGAGGTTGGTAGTACCTGGATTACAATCATACCAAAAAAATGTACACCAACTACCTTTGAGGATTATAGACCAATTAGTCTCTCCAATGTAATTAACAAAAATTTTTCTAAAATATTAATGGAAAGACTAAAGCCTCTAATGCCTAAAATCATCTCAAATCACCAAACAGCTTTCCTCAAGGGTAGAGATATCGCTGATAATGTGATCTACCTTCAGGAAATGGTAAGATTTTTAAACAAAAAACAAAGAGAACCTAACTGCATTGTTAAATTGGATCTCAAGAAAGCTTTTGATAGAGTTAGGTGGTCTTTTCTTTATTCTGTGCTTGCTAGATTTGGATTTCATGCTAGATTCATCTTTCTTTTCATGAAGAACCTGTCTCAGGCATGGTTTTCTATCTTAATAAATGGTAAGCCTGTAGGTTTCTTCCAATCTACAAGGGGTATCAAACAGGGAGATCCCTTATCGCCCTTCCTTTTTAATATTTTTTCAGAGGCTTTTACTAGAAGCATGTCCTTTATTTTTCAGAATGGTAGCTTGTCATACTATGGTCTGCCAGGTAATGCAATCCAAATCTCACACTTATCTTATGCTGATGATACTGTGGTCTTTCTGAAAGCCAGTAATAATTCTTTGATCAGATTTAAGGCCTTTCTTGCTACATTTGAGGAGGTTACGGGTCAAAAGATTAATTACAATAAAAGTGACCTCTTCATAGGGAAACATGCAAGTGTGAACACAGTTAATAAAATAAGGAGAACACTAGGCATGAAAATTGGAAAGTTCCTTTCACATATTTAGGAGTTCCCATTTTTACTGGGAGAGCAAAGAAGATATATTTCCAACCATTATTTGAACAAATAGAGAGTAGAATAGGTAGTTGGAAAAATAGATGGCTCTCGGCTGGAGGGAAAATTACACTTATACAATCATGCATATACTCTGTACCCTAGCATATATGGTCAGTTATAAAATCGAGTAAGCAGGTCATTTCAGTCATAGAAAAAAAAATGAGCAAATTTTTTTGGGGGTTTAATGATCTAAAACCTAAAAGAGCATGAAGGAAGTGGGATGCACTATGCTATCCTATCATCCAAAATGGTCTAGGTTTTAGATCAATAACCACCATAATTAATACATGTTCTGTTAAGCTTTGGTGGAAATACCAAAAGGCTGAGGCTTTATGGACACATTTTGTTGCATCACTGCCACCCTCTTCCAGGTCTTCACCAAACTGGAAGAGGATTTGTTTCATAAATGCTTGGGCAGAACCTCAATCTAGAGTCATAGTAGGAACAGGGGATTGTAATTTCTGGACTGCCAACTGGTTAGACATAGGGCCTTTACAGGATCTCTGCGACCAAATGGATGTTGATATTTCTTCTAACTGTACTGTTTCTGACTTTATTACAAATAGATCACTTATGCTTCCTAAAATCTGTACAGTACTACCTACTCATGCCATTTCTCTTTTACAGGAAGCTAAGTTATCAATACACAGAAAGGACAGACTTATATGGAAACCAGGAATCAAGGGTGAGTTTTCATTCAAAGCAACTTACCTTTTGCTCAGGAATCAAAGAGGTATTGTGGCTTCTTTTCAATATCTTAGGAGCACTAGAATTGAAAAAAAAGGTCTCTGTCTTCATGTGGAAAATGATGAACTCTTTTCTACCATTTGATAATGTTCTGCGTAATCTGAGAATTTCACTGACTTCTAAATGTTGTATGTGTCATAAACATGAGGATTCTCTCGATCGCTTTTTTAATTCCTGTAAATTTGCTGTGCAAGTTTGGAAATTGATTCATCCATTTATGGGAATTAGGGATAGGGATTTCCCATCTATATGGGATAGACTCTCCTTTTATCTCACTTATACTGGAATAAGCTCACTACATTATGTAATCATTCAATCTTCTGCTATAATAACATGCTGGAACTTGTGGAAAATTAGGAATAAATGTTTGCATGATTCTGTCAATCCAGTAATAGGCTCAGTCCTAAACCATATAAGGACCCAAATGTTTTATATGTTCACTGCCAAACCGGTTTTTGTAGTCTCTAGGATGGATATAGCCATAGCAGATCATTCTTTTCTACCTCTGACCAAACAACCTCCGAAGCCAAACATCTATAAAATTGCTTGGACAAAACCATGCACAGGTTATAAAATTAATGTCGATGCTGCGTGGTGTTGTCATTCTAACATGAGTGGAATAGGTATGATAGTCAGAGATGGTAGGGGTGGTTTTATTGCCGCACATACTATGTTTTCCCCTGCCAACTCACCTTTGGAGGCAGAAATGATAGCAATTAGGTTTGCCTTACAAAATTTTCCAGAACTTTACCCTTCTATTTGTTTGGAATCTGATTGCCTCAATGCTGTAAAATATGTTATTGAACCCCTAAATGCCCCATGGAAATTGTTTCAATTAGCTGATGAGATTCATCAACTCTTGGGGAGAGTCAATCTAATGCATGTTCAAAGACAAGCAAATTTGGTGGCGGATACTCTTGCTAAAGATTGTCTCAGAAACCAGACCACCTCATCTTTGCTTAGGTTTCAGAGCCTAACTAATGTTGTACAGGGACTGATTAGATTAGATCAAGTGGGTACACCTTCTATACGGATGGTTAGTTGAATGGATGCTACTGATTGCAACTAATATTTGCAGGCTGATGGCTAGGAACTGGATGATCCCGGTTCTTGCTAAATGAATTCTTCTGCGAGGCTGACATTTTGTGGGATGTTATGTTTCTGGTGGCAGCATCAGGCATTGCACGATCAGGATGAACTTCAAGGTTTACAATGCATCATGGATACTGCTGATCAAATCCGATGCACCCATCTCTTTCACATCTACATCAATCCACTTGATTCATATTCATCGAGGACTTTTATTCACCTCATCACTAGTTGTTAAACTCGGAACTTGCCTATCGACGAGGATTAGCTTCTTAGTCTAAGTAAGGTGACTCTGACTGACTTCTGTTTCGCCATGTCGATTCACCAACAAGTTCGATGATCTCTTACTTAGACCACTCTGTAATCCTATACCTAACTCTTTCCTTTCATGCTTTTGGAAGCAACAAATGTTGCTTAATGAGCCTAGTGCTCACTCCTGTATAACCTAACTAAGCTACGACTTCATCTTTCTTCCTGTAAAGTTTTCTTTTCATGGCTTGGGAAGGCCTAATATAATTTCCCCCATCTATGGATGGTTAATTTTAAAAAAAATAAAAAGTTAGCATTAATTAGTATGAGCTCTTGTAGCTAAATCTAGTTATTGGGAGCATTTAATTGAAGCTTCCAAACGTATTTAGTACATGAAATGTTTGTAAGATTGAAATGTTACAGTGTTAGGAAATTTGCAAATTTCTTAACTCATTTGATATGAAATTCAAAAGCATGGATTAAGAACTTCTTGTGTATAATGTATGGTAATTGTTGCTAGATGAGTATGTTAATGTGGATTGCTTTCATATTTGTCATATAGATGCAAAGAAAGGTTGAATCTTGAATATTTTTTGTTCTAAGTTTAACCTAATAAATGCTTTGTTTGGTTAAATGACTATGTCTTTGGTAGAAGGCTTGTTGTTGTCAAACCTATGGTCCTTTGGGTGAAATGCCATTGATGAAATACCCCTATGATGTTGTTTGTCTTTGGTGATCATCAATAAGGTTTGCAAATGGTCATTGTTTATCTTTGCAAATTACTCTTAAGGAGGAATGAATGTTGATCTTTGATTGAGAACTGATAACATTCCCCATAGACAATAAATTATCATTTACATCGTATCTTTAGTTGTATTGCATGATTAGCATAGTTCTCTTGCTTTGCTAATTCTTGTTGTTTAATTTGATAACTTAGGCTCAAAAACCAACCAACCCCCCCCCTTTGTTTACATGCTTTTATATGTATCTATGTATGTATAAGCCTAGTATATTTTGTCCTATATATGTTTAAACACTTGAAAAGATCTATCTTCTCGTGGACGATCCCGACTTGCCATTATCTACTTAATTGTACATAGGAAGCATTAGGGCGTAAAAGTATTAACTTTGAGAGGTACAACGACGGCCTCCCATAGCGGATGGATCAAAGTTGTATGTTGGGTGGAGTTTGAGAATATGGAGGAGAGAACATTCATTGAGAAGTGAGCATTTCCATCACCGGGAAGGACCTTCAAAGTCCTAGTTGTGAGTATTTTTTTTCTCTCCCTCATTTCTTTATCTTGTTCTTTTCACATTGAGGACAATGTGTATTTAAAGTGTAGGGAGGTAAAGAGAAATATATCGCATTGTATTGATTATAGTGTGCATATGCTCCCGTTTGATTTGTTTTTTTTGAAAAAAAAATGAAAAAAAATTCCCACTAAGTTGAAAACCCAAGAGGGCAACTTAGGCAAAAGTGGGAGGCACGGATAGGTCGAAAACCCGAAAGGGAGACGTATTAAAAAATGAGAGGCCAAATGGTGTGGAAAAAGGTGAGTGTGGGCATTGAAAAAGAAAAATGTGTGAAGCTGGGATGAAAACCCGAGAGGGGTCCTAGGCAAAATGAGAGAAAATGACAGATATTATAAATTTTATGCTTCTCTTGATTTGTCTATTGGTGGCTTTTTCGGTAGAGTAAGTTAGCTTGGCATTATATGTATACCTCACTTTCATTATGGTTTGTTGGTTGTTTGGATTATCTTAGGCTTTTGGATGTGAGAGTGTGAGAGAATCTTATGTCTTGGGGTTAGGGTAGTCTAGGAATATGATGTTGGATGTTTTGGGAAAACTTTTACATGCTAGTTTAGGCCTTTTTTTAATGAAAGCACCCGAGGGTGAGGGAAATATATATTAAGGTTCCCCATGCCTTAGAGCAAGATCAACTGATAGTACATCCAGTGAAGTAAGTTCCCTAAGCATTGAGGCAACATAGTTGCCTCCAAAAGTCCTAGACTATTTATGACTAAGGATATATTAAACAGCTTTACAAGGTCAGCGTAATCTAGTTGAAGTTACGATCCAAAAGAGACAATCTCCACCCCATGTGTTAATTCTCACCCTTTGCCAGGCAACTTCAAAGACATTAAGTACATAACTAGGTTTAAAAAATTCCCAATCGGGAGTAAGTTAGAGGAAATGTACTGCACCAAAAGAATAATAGCAGCATCCTTAGAAGTTCCCTGATGTGATTAAAATGAGCTGCAACACCAGATATCCATTCGTGGAATGAGCAGAGTTGCTAAGTTGTCCAAGTTCTTCCGAGCATTTCAAAAGAATCCGAGGTCAGTCAATTCTTCGTGTGCTCGAAGTTCCCCAAGTTCTCCAAGGCATAAGCAGTGTCTCATCTTCACCGAGTCCTCATGTATTGCACATACCTACAGGTGAACAAATCCTTTCAGCAGTATCAAGTCCTAACATGGCCCTGTTTGTGGATTCTAACATAAGGAAATTGCTCCATATCTAAGGCAATGAGACCTTTGATATGGACAGGCAAATTATTCAAGTTAAGTGGCTGATTATGTGAAGAATGATACTTAGCAATAGCATTAGCCACAGAGTTGCATTCCCTATAAACATGTTTAAGCACTGCTCCACATAATAGGCTTTTAACCTTATAGGCCAAGTTGAAAATATTCCAATTGGCAGAGTGTGGGTTTATAATCATGTTAATGGCCGAGAGAGAATCTGATTCAATGATTAAGGACATATCCCTATTTTGGAAAGATTGACATGCTGCAAGTATGGCTAATATTTTAGCTTGAAGAGGAGAAACAGCCTCAATAGTGGTTGAATAAGTGAAAAGTGGAGTGCCTGAGCTATCTCTCACAATAATCCCAACGGCGGCCGTGTGGGAGAACCACGAAGCATCCGTGTTAATTTTAATAGAGTTAAGTCCAGGCTTTTCCCACCTGACAAACCTGAAGATTGGCTTAGGAGGTGGCATAAGAAGAGGGGATAGATGTCTTAATGGTTGTGGAAAATCAGTAGTAGAACTCATATTAGTAGGGCAGGAATATAAGGATAATTTGATGAGGTCCAGTACCTCCCTACAGATAAGATCAGCAGAAAAGGGAACCTGATCATAGATATACCTAGTACGAACTTTCCAAAGGCACCAACTAATGAGGGGGGAAGTAATTTGCATATGAGTTGGTAGCTTTTAGTTAAGTACGCACAGTTCCAGAAAAAATAGAATCTCTGAGAGATAGTTTGACAATCAGAAAGGTTGAAGTGAATATGAGATGCCATTTTATTCCAAATCGATTTTTCAAGTATGCATGATATGAAAAAGTGATCCATAGAATCAGAGTGACACCAAATAGGGCATTTTGAGGCTAGACTAAATCCACGGGTTATAAGTACATCATCAAAAGGAAGAAAGGCATGAAGTAATTTCCATGTAAAAATCGATATCTTTTTCTTGCAGCAATACATTCCAAACATATTTAGAAACCGGGAAGTTACCTGGAGAGCTTGTAATAGTACGATATACAGATTTGAATGTAAATGTGCCCGAGGTATCCAGTTTCCAAATGATCCTATCATCTCTATCCTCCACTACCTCCGCATACTGCAAGAATAATAAAGTATCATTTTCCAGGAAAGGAGATATCTGAGATAAAATATCCGCTTTATTACTGATAAAATCAGATACAGAGTATAGCTGTAATGCTTCATAGATATTACTTGGGATTTTGTTAATAAGGGGACCATTAGGGCACCAATTTGCAGTCCAAACATTACAGCCACCTTTACCATGAATAATAAGAGAGTTTTCTTCAGCTATGGTATTGATATAGCAAATCCTTTTCCATGTGACTGAATTCCTAGAAGAGTGTGGCAAAGGCCAAAGTAATTTAGACCATAGGGATATACCTAACTGGCTTTTCCACCACAGCTTGAGGGAACATGCATCTATAATTCCTTTGATGGATCTGAAACCTAAACCATTATGAGATGTTGGTTTTGCTAAATCAGACCATTTTTCCTAGATCTTATTCCTTTTCCCATCAGTTTCTCCCTAAAAGAATCTGGCCATCTTTTTTTCAAATAGTTTGATTATATATTTGGGGGGATTAGTTACTACCCATAAATGTTGTGGCAGAGAGTACAAACAACTTTTAATCAAAACTAATTTGCCCCCTGTGCTCAACCACTTATTTTTCCAGTTTTGCAACTTTTTATCTAGCTTTTCCATAAGAGGTTGATAATATCTATTCAAAGTTCGACCCTTAAAAATAGGGCAACCTAGGTATTGAAAAGGGAAAGATCCCTGTTTCATTCTCAGAATCAACCTCATCTGATTTAATTTTATATTGGATTCCCTTTTACTAATGTAAAAATCAGATTTATGGAAATTAAACTTTTGACCTGAAGTGAGTTCAAATATATCCAGAAAAGCCTTAATTCTGATTAGATTAGATTTTGAGGCTTGCATCAGGATGATAGTATCATCAGCATATATAAGATGAGAGATTGGTGAAACTGAAGATGGCATCTGATAGTATGAGAGCTTACTATTATGGAAAATGAATGATAAACTGCTAGAAAATGCTTCAGAAAAAATGTTAAAGAGAAAAGGAGAGAGGAAATCACCTTGTTTAATTCCTCGTGTGGCTTTAAAAAAGCCCACTGGATTTCCATTAATTAGGACAGAAAAATAGGCTTGGGAGAGGTTAGACATTACAGCATTTAAAAAAAGACCATCAAACCCAAACTTCATAAGAATACATTTTAAAAAATCCCAACTAACTCTATCAAATGCCTTTTGTAAGTCTAATTTTAGAATACAATTAGGGACTCTAGCTCTTTTATCCAAAAATCTCACAATTTCCTGAAGATAGAGAATATTATCTGTAATATCTCTATTTTTCATGAAAGCTGATTGATTTTGGGAGATTAATTTGTCCATGGGGGGTCTTAATCTTTCCATTAATACTTTAGAGCAGATTTTATTAAGCACATTAGACAGACTAATAGGCCTAAAGTCATCAAATGAACATGGAGTAGATTTTTTAGGTATTAAAGTAATCCATGTGCTAGAAATACCTTTTGGTAAGGAGGAGCCCCTAATAAAATCGTTCACTGCCTCCACTAAATCATTCTTTAGAAATGGCCAGCACTTGGAATAAAACTTACTAGTAAATCCATCCGGACCTGGGCTACTATTCTTACTTAAACCCTTTATTACTGCCTCAACCTCAGATTCAGAGGTTGGCTTAGCTAATTCTATGTTATCCTGAGCAGTAATAGTAGTAGGGATTTGACTCAGAAAATGAGAATAGTAAGTATTGGAATCCTGATTAGGATCAGATAACAGATCCGAAAAGTAAGATATGGCCTCTTTCTGGATATCTGATTGAGAACTTAGTCATTGACCATCTCTATTTTAATTTTTGAGATCTGTAACCTACAATTTTTCTCTTGTACCACTTTATGGAAAAATTGTGTATTATTATCTCCCAACCTATGCCATTTCAACATAGCCTTATGTTTCCAAAATTTTTCTTTTTCTTTCTGAGCTCTCAGTAATAGTGCTTTTTTTTATTTAGCTTAATGAGTTCAGTGTCAGAAGGATTTAAATCATAAACAGATTCCTGAATTCTTAGGGATTCTTCAGCATTGATAACATTAGTGTCAATATTCCCAAAACATTCCCTATTCCAAATTTTAATCTCCTTCTTTAACCTAATCAATTTTAGGAAGAAGCCTAGCAAACCAGTCTCTACCATTCTTTTTTCCCAGTTCCTTTGAATTAGAGTAATAAAATCAGGATGATTAAACCATACATTAAGAAATCTGAATGGTCTTGGGTTAAGAGAAGATAAGTTAGAAATATTGAGGAGAAAAGGAGAGTGATCCAAAGTCTGTCTATTCAGAATTTGGATAGAAGAAGAAGGAAATTTATAATTCCAAGAGATGGTACTTAATCCTCTATCAAGCCTTTTTGATGTAGGGTTCCTAAGTCTATAGTTGCACCAAGTAAACAGGTTGCCAATAGTATTAATTTCCTGAATTCCAAAGGTGTTTATCCAAGTGTTAAAGTCCCTAATACTTCCCAAAGAGGGAGAGCTAAGACCTCTATATTCTGTGAGGGAGGTAATAGCGTTAAAATCACCTATGAAAATAGTTTCCCCTGAGTTTATAGCTGATAAATCTTTCCATAGTGTCTTTCTACCTTCCCTATTTCTAAGAGCATATATGAAAACAGCATCCATGTGTAAAATTATAGTTCCATGGGATATATGCACATGCAAATACTGCTCATGAGATGAGAGAAGGGTAACTGAAAAAGAGTTTGACCACATGAGCCATATCTTACTATTATATAAGGTCAGGCCATTAGAAAAATTAAGTATATCCTTATAGGATTGAAATTTAGTATTGTCATGCATTGGTTCAATAATGCACAGAAATTGAATCTTTTTAAGCCTAACTAAATTTATTAGTCTCAGCATTGATGTTTCCATACCCCTAATATTCGAAACCAAGAAATTTATTGAAAGAGAACCCATCATTGTTCACTAGACTTATGACTTTTAGTTGAAGATCTAAGCATCATTCTATTAATTTGACTAAAGTAGTTAGATTTTTTACCTTTTGCCTTACCTGCTAGAAGGTTCTGCCCCAAAATTGGTGAAGAGCTCGAACTAGTTTGAAGATTTGAGATTTCCTCTTGTTCTGGAGCATGTTCATCTAAATCCTCCTGCAAAACAGAGAACCTGTTCCCCATTCTATCTTGAAGAGAAGGAGTTAAATTATTTCTATTCAGACTAGTAAGGGTGGTTCCAACCTGGATATCATCTGTGGCATAAGCTACTGGAGTAAAATTTTTAAAAGTTGTACCCTCAAGTAGCTTGGAAATAGAGTTATCAGGCGTAATCTGAGTTGTAGGACTAGAACTACTGACTGGTGGATTGTCCCTAATCATTAGGGGATTTTCAGTAGTCCCTAAAGCAGTGTTAGTCTCCAGGTTAAGAGGGGGTATAGGTATAGGTCCTGGGTTAAGTTCCATGGCATCCTCAGAAGCTGCTAAATTTGAGGAGATCAATGGAGGTACATCAAATTTCTTCCCAGTAGCCTGCCACTGAGGCTGACCCTGAATTATAGTGTGTTTATCAGTGTTAACATTGACATTGGGGGGAAAGACTCTACACTGGGTTTTGGAATGCCCTAATTTGGCATAGTGATCATAGTAAAGGGGAATATCCTCATATTCTACGTGATATTTCCTATTGTTAGTTACAGATCCCAGTCTGATCTGAGTACAAATAGGTTTTTGGAGATCAATTTCAACATATAATTTAATGGCTGAAGATCTTGTTAGCATATTAGTGGCAAGATCAGTTTTAATAAAGCTACCAATGCTATTGCCAATGGATTCAATTGCCGCTGAGTTATAGTAATACAACGTGACTTCCCAAATTGTACACCAAACTGGGACTATAGGTGATTCCTTATGAATTGAAAAATCATGAGTCCATTTTAACATTTTAAGAAGTATCCCATTAAAATTCCATATTCCTTTCATCCATGCTCATTGATAATCATTTAGCAATTCAAACCTAATGAGCACATGTTTGTAATCAAGGGATCCAAGTTGGCACTTACCTGAGAAGCCCACTGTTTTGAAAAACTGTTCCAGCTGTTCCATCGAGCATCTACCCTTGGTAAATTTTCCGACTAGGGTATTTGCATAGTGTGAGAACAATTTTGCTAACTGATCATCCGAGCATAAGCAAGCCGCCTCTCCAAGGTGTTGAGATTTGGGAATAAGTTCAGGGTTACTTGGTAGAAGCTTTGACAATGGCGGAGCTTTGTTTTTTAGGATAGCAGCAAAGGAGATAGGAGGAGGTGTAGGTTGTGTATCTTGGTTAGTGCTCGGAACGGTCGGAAAATATGGTCCCGACATCACGGAAGCCGCTAACGGCTAAATAGCCGATACCGGCTAAAGAATTCTGGTACAGACCAAGGGCACAGAGCCTAATCTGGTGAAGGAAGAAAAGTAGGGAGGGAGAAGAAGAGGAAGACATTGAATCGCACACAAATTCGCACTAACGGTTGCACATGCTAGTTTAGGCTTTGATCTTTGCTTGTTCTTATATACTCGAGGACGAGTAAGGTTTAAGTGTGGGGGGATTTGATGAGACGTCAAATGCATATATTTTTCAAAGCATTTAACATCACTTTTGTCATATTTTTGTTGTAAGATTTCTAGATTTACGTAGGTTTACATGATAAAGGGTTTAGATGACCATTTTTTGTTTTTATATCTAAATCCTTCATTTTGTGACCTATGTTTAGTCTAATGGATTTTTTGTCCTTATGAGTATCTAGATTCCATTTTGTGAGCTTCATTCGTAGATGTCTTGTGAGCCCTTTGGAGTGGTTTAGTGATGGCCACATGTCAAAATGTGGTAAAAGATAGAAGGGTCAAAGAAGGAAGGCAAAGAAGCGGATGAATTATCAACTGGAAGTTTGGACAAATTTCTTAAATTTATTCGAGAAGAATCAGCCTATAAGGGTGGTTTCATTGTTCTTCTCGGGCACTATGAAATCGACTACAAGAACTCCCAAAATGGATCAACGATTCACCCGTGGGAAGCAAAACAAGAAGCCCGGGCGAGGCCATTTTTGAATTTTTGGGCTGAAACCTCCGCAACCCGAGCGAGGTCATTTCCACCCTGGTAATGCCTGCTATGTTTTGACCTTCTTTTTGACCAACTTGGGCTATAAATACCGCCCTTCTTCCCCATTTTCCCAAGCCCAACTTGGGGCTCCAAAACCCTAGTTTTTCACCATTTTCTTCCATTTCTTCTTCTTTCTTTGTAGATCTTTGTTCTATGTTATAAGTTTTGATTATCTAGCTTAGTTTTGTACTTGACAGCAATTGATTGAGATTTCCTTGCTAATGTCTTGAGAATAATTTCTATCTATCTATTGCTTTCTCTATTGTGCATTTATTGAGCTTTGAATGTGGATTGTTAATGGCATTAATGTTGTTGGAAGTTTGAGTATATGGATTGCTTGTATGATTGCTTGTATGATTGCTTGTTAGGATTGGGAGAAAGTAGCTAATTTCCCCTCTTTTAATGTGAAATCCAAGAGCATGAGTTAGAGCTTCTAAATGATGTGGATGTGTTGATAATTGCTAGATGAATGTGATGATGTTGAACTCATTGTCATGTTTGTTTTAGGTAGCAAATGAGATAAGTCTATGAATGTCGATTGTTCTTGACTAATCTTGTATAAATGCATGAATTGGTTAAATGCTTAGACACGGTGTAGTGTTTATAAGTGTTTCCAAGCTTGTTGATTGTTTGTGCTCAATGCCATCAATGGGATACGTTTAGTCATGTTTCGACTAAGGGAGTCATTGGTGAAGTTTGACAAGAGGTGTCTAATTCACTCTTGCAAACTACTATCTAAGAAGGATTCAAGATTTATCTACACAAAAAGTAGTTTAAGCAATTAATAGATTGGTTCACTCATTCATGAAGCTTTTGTTATTTAGCATTCATGTGTTCTTAATGCTACATTTTACTTCATTTATGCCATGAAGTGTTTGAGAATAGGAAGTGTTTATATGATTAAAGTGTTAGAGTGTTAGGAAAGTGACAAATTCCTTAGCTCTTTGGCATGAAAATCCAAGAACATGGACTTAGAACTTCTTGTGCATAATGTGTTGTGATTCTTGCTAGATAAGTATGTTAATGTGGATTGTTCTCATATTTATCCTATAGATGCAATGAAAGGTTGAATCTTGAATGTGGTTTGTTCTAGCTTTAGCCTAATGAATGTTATGTTTGGTTAAATGGCTTTGTCTTTGGTAGAAGGCTTGTTGATATCAAATCTATGGTCCTTCATGTGAAATACCATTCATGAAATACCTCTATGGTGTGTTTTGCTTAGAGTGCTTGGCAACGAGGTTTGTAAATGGTTGTTGTTTGTGTTTGCAAATTACTATTAAGAAGGAATGAATGTTGATCATAAAATGGGAAGTGATAACATTCCCCATAGGTAACAAATGTGATTGAATGAGTGAATGGTTCACTAATCTACATGATGTTTGGAAGTGGATATCAATTGCCCCCAAGGCTTTCTCTTTTGTAGTTTTTTACCCCTTTTTCTTAGTTTGTTTGATGATTAGCATAGTTACTTAAATTTGCTAGTTAGTTTGTCTTTTTAATTTCATAACTTAGGAAAACCAACCAATCAAAACCCCCCAATTTACTTGCTTTTATATATCAATATATATATATATATATATATATATATCTATTTCTAGCCTAATATGAACCTTATATGTTTAAACGCTTAAGAAAATTCCTCTTCTTCATGGATGACCTCTATTTGCCACTATCTACTTAATTGTATTTAGTAAGCATAAAGGGCTTATAAATATTAACTTTGAGAGGTACGGAGACGACCTCCCAACACTCCATATAGGGACACACTTTAGTCTATATACATGTTGGTGCAAATACTGAAGCCCCTTTGGGAAGAGAAACCAGGATGTTTGAATGGGTAATGGGGTACGGGGCTGCTTAAATATGTGCATGGGAGACCCGAGTCATACTTTAATTTATTTTCCGTTGCACCAGTCTTACCTGATTACGTTAAGTTGTCCAAGTGGTTGTAGGTAAAGATAGTGAAAATTAGCAAGCTAGGGTTGTAAGAGGCCCTAGTATCATAGATTAGGTGCCAACGACCCCTTGGCCTAACTCAATAGGCGATTGGGAAGTGGTGCATTCATGGTTAAATGCCCACGACGTAATTGCATGGAGGAGAAACATATCTATAACAATGGTCAGACCTTTTTGTACTCCCCTAATTACGATGGCGGTGTCGATGGAGGGTTGTGATCACATCTAACGTGACCGTTACGGGGAAGTGTATGACATCTGCCACACCACGTGTTGTGAACACTCTAGGTTTCTCTAAATCTCTATGTGAATGAATCGAGGATCGAAATTTGAAACTAACCATGTTGCGCAATGACTCCCCAACTTTTTAGCTTTATAGATTAATTGTTCTTTTAATTTTATGCTTGGTAGTTCTTAAATTGAAAAACCAAAGCCCCCTAGTTATTCCTTTCGCTTGAACGGATTGAAAATCCGTACGAGGTTATGTTTTAGTTGATTCTTAAGCCCTAGCATCTCTGAGAATATACCCAGGGCTTACCACTACCTTTTCAGGTAGCATAGTAGTGAGATTGGGTGCATAACTATAAATTTAAATTTGAATCCCTTTGACCTCAGTTGCCTCTTCCCAGGTTTAATCTACTACGATTTAACAACCCCGGGTAGAGGTGGGTTATGGACATTGAGCGATCAAGTTTCACCTGGATGACAAAGAGTATGCAATGACACATATGGAGGTGGGTCACACTTTCGGAGGGAGGTATAGTAGAGACATTCCAAGGACACATTAACAGGGGTTGCCATTCTCCTTTGATATTTTTTTGGAGGCAATTGACAGAGACAAACATGAAAAACTTGTGTAAATTCACTTCTATAGTTCATCCAGCATTGCGTTATGTTCAAAGGTTGCTAGCAATGGGGGTGTTTTGTCATGGTGAGCTAACGAAATGCTCGAGTTTAGATGTGCATTGCCTTTGGGTGATGACTCCTGAGGGTAACGTCTACCCAAACTTAGTGGGAGCTTTTGTAGAAGAATGCTTTGCCATGGGAGAGAGAAAAAGTGGAAAGTTTTTAATGGGTGGCATGGTAGGGCTTTTGACGCAATATTTGAGACATGCATTCACTCGACATGCTTGACCAACCTTGGGAGATCAGGAAAAAAGTACACCATTGAGAAGTTGTCTAAGGCTTTTATGATAGCACGTATGAATTCTGAGGACCATTTCGTGTGGTTATATGGCAGGGCAAACACTTATAGTTTCATGATCCTTCCTCAGCCAGAGCATATCTCCATTACCCACGAGACGAGTTTAGATGATTTGTTCCTTGAGCCTGACCCATGATTTGAGAAGGAATTTTATAGAATTCTATCCAACCCAAAGATAAAGATTGAGGAGGTGGATGGAGAGACTTCTTCTAGGGTACCACCAAGCCAAGTCCACCTACCCTTGAATATCCTAGAACAATTGCATATGCTTGGGGAACTTTCGAGTTCTACCTTAGCTATGTAAGAAATCGTTCTTGTGGTAGGTAGCATGAAATCAGAATTGGATTATTTTAGCTCTAGATTAGAGTCCATGGAGGGCACAGTTCAATCAGCGGGGTACTTTGAGAATGACGATGAGAGGCAAGACAAGGAGGGCCCTCTGAGGTCACAAGTGTAAGTGCTACTAATTTCTTGACCTCACTTATTGTTTCTACTTTTTATGCATTGGGGAAAATGCGCAGTTTAAGTGTGGGGGAGGGAGTAGTGAGCACTAAAGGAGTTCTCATCTAGGGATTCCTTGGTGCTTTAGGTGTTCTTCGTTTGAGTTTTTGTTGTTTCTTGGGAATTTTTGTTGTTTCTTGGGTGATTTTGGTGTTTGCTTGTTTTGGAAAGTTTTGAATTCTTATTTGGTTGTGTGACTCGTTTGATAGAATGCATAGCTTGTCTTAGTATAGTTGTTTTAGAAACTTGGGTAGTGTAATTTTTTATGTTTTACAATCTTCATGTAGAATGAAGCCCAACTTTAGGGCATTTTGTGCTACACCAAAAAAATTAAAAATATGAATATATATATATATACATATACCTAGCTATGTTGGAAACCTAAAAGGGAAACTTATGCAATATTGGGAAAATCCCGGATAGGTCGAAAGGCCGAGGTAAAAATGAGAGGCTAGGCCCGGCTAAGTTTACAAACCTAGGCAAAAATAAGAGGCATTGTGGAAAAACGGTAAGAATGTTAGCTCCAAGTTTGAAACCTAAGATGAAAACCTAAAAGGGCTCCAAGGAAAAATGAGAGAAATTGAGAGAAAACAAAAACTAGGTTGACGATACATTTGCATCATCCTTGGTTGTAACTAGGTCGAGAATCTAGAGTTATCCTTAGTTACAACCAAGTCAACAACTCTTGGATTTTCATGGTAAATTGTTTTTAGTGACTACTCTTTGATTGCTTTTGGGGACCTTTTTGAGAAAGTAAGTGACTCGCCTCGACCAGGGGTCATTAAAAACGTAGCATAGAAGTAACCCGAGCCGAGGCTGAGGAGGTCAAAGATAAAATTTATATTCTGCTACCATGATTTCACTGCTACGCTACCTAGAGGGTAATTAGAGGGAAGCCCTGAGTTTGTTCACGGAGCTGCTAGGTCTAATGTACCAATCTAAAAAAACACAACCTCGTACGGGTCGTCAATCCATACGAGTGAAAGGAATAGATAGTATAGCAAACATGCAAGGGGGGTTTGGATTTTTCAACTAAGAACTACAAAGCATGAAAAGTAAACAACACAACTACGAATTAAAGCTAGCACAAAGGGAAATCATTGAGTGACTTGGTAAATCTAATGTTTCTATTCTTGATGCTTTCGCATAGAGATATAAGAAAACCTAATAGTGTGTTGATAACATGTGGTGTAGCTGATGCTCTCCCAACCCTCCATCGCACCACCATCATAACTAGGGGAGTACAGCAAGGTCCGACCATTGTTGTAGTTCTGATTCTCCTCCATGGAATTATGTCCCGGGCTTCCACCAAGAATGCAACTAGTCCCATTGGGTCCTATCAATTAGGCCCAAGGATCGTAGCAACCTTATCTGTGATTCTAGGGTTTCTTTTAATTCTAGCTTACTATTAATTAAGCTATCTCTACCCGGAACTCGTTGGACAACTTTATGAAGTCGGCTAAGACTGGTGCGATGGTAAGTGGGTCAGAGATCACCTCAAATCTCCTGTGCACACACTCACATAGACTTGTTCCCCTCTATCCATACAAACATCTAGGTTTCCCTTCCCAAAGGGTCATTAATATATGCACCTAACATGAATACAACCCAAAGTGTGTGCTTATATGTGGTGTGATATTCATGCATTAAACTGAAAAGCAAATCACAATAATATTATGAACACAAGATTAGAAAGAACTATAGAATATCAAAAAGCATATAGAAATTACTAAGTCAAATACAACCTTTCCCCAATCTATAAAACTACTCCCTAGACATGGAATTCAAATGAAGATTTGAAGTCCACATCTTGTGGGATCAAAGAAAAAAAAAGATGAAAAGCTAAGGAGAGAATCTCCTATCTACTCTCTACAAGTTATGAAAAATAATGACCAGCTCTATAAGATCTACAAAAGAAGAAAAAAGAAAAAAAAAGAAGGAAGAGAAGAAGAACTCTATACAGAGAGAGAGTTCTCCTCTCCCTTCTATCTAAACTAGTAAGAGGCAAAATCTACATTATGGCTAGCTAAGGTTTAGTAGAATATTAAGGCTTGTATATATAGTAGTAGGGGATTGGGCCTAAAGATAGGCCTAAAATAGGCCAAAGTAAGGTTAAAACCCTAGTTATCCTTTCCCTCTAGTTGCTGAACCTTTCTCGAATAAATTGCTCACATTCGTGAATATCCTGGATCTACTTTAGATAATTGGATAAAGCTCGGAAACACGAAGATTTTGATATATGGTAGAGGAAAATTGGATGAAAATTGAGAGAGTTATGCCCAAAATGGCGAGAAACCGCCTCTTGGCATGGGACATCACGGATGATGCGGCCCGTGGCTTGTACTTGGTGGCGCGGGGTGCAAGATCTGGACCGTGGCATAGATATTCATGTCACGTGGGGTGCAAGTTCTTCTGCGAGGTGTGGATCTTCATAGCATGCGGGGCGCGAGGCTACGCTGGGGTCACGTCATCTCCTGGCACGGGTCGCATCGTGTGGCGCGGGCCGCGGTCAGGAAGGGTGCTCTACTCAGAATTTTGGCACGGGCTGTGTGATTTCCCACACCCCTCCGGATGGCCTTGGCATCTTGGACTTGGAATGGTGCGGGATGCTAAAAATGGGACAACACGTGCCCATACTTAGTCGTGTGAAGGGATTCGTCATTTTGTACAAGCGGCCTATGGCCTTTGGCGAGGGTCGCGCCATAGCCTCGTGGGGAACATCATGGCATGATCTATAGCCTTGTGTTGTGGTCTTCTTGGTGTGGGGTAGCTCTTTTTCCATGGGTCATTGGTACCAACCCATGCACGGCCCAAGCTGACCCATTGGTGCCAAACCATGCACGGCCCGCGCTGACCCATTGGTGCCTCGGCCAGCTGAACTTGTTTCCTTTACCATGGGTGAACTGTTAGTTCGATTTGAGAGTTTTGATAGTTGATTTTATAGTGCTCAAGAAGAAAAATCCAATGAAACTAGTCTTGAAGGCTTATTCTTCTTGGATCTTTCTCAGACTTTGGCGAAACTCATCGGACCACGATTTACCGTTTCTCCCTTGGCCGTTGAAAACTCCGTAGCCGCCGATCTTTGGCTTCAATATCCTTCTACCATACATTGATGACCGTGGATTTCATCTACTACCATTCTAGAGGTGAATGGCCTTAGTCTCTTCTACCTTTCTTGTGGACGGCCTTCAATATCTTCTACCGCCCTTACGAACGGCCTTCAATATCTTCTACCGCCCTTAGAAATGACCTTCACATAGAATGTCAACAAGAAGTACCCACGGGTGACCTACTCAAGATGATCACAAGGAAGATCAAGGAGCCCATGAATACAGGATGTCCATTACTACCAATTAAGTTTACAAAATAGGGGATTTAGACAAGAAAACCAAACATGACCGTCTAAACCCCTTGTCATGTAAACTCATCTAATACTATAAATTCACCAAGCAAAAGTAAATAAAAAGTATGTCAAATGCATCGTTAATGCACGAAAAATGAAGCAGATCACACTTCCCACACTTAACCATTTACTCGTTCTCGAGTAAATAGAGACAAGAGAAAGAATCAAGAAAAATGTAGCTTGCAAGGAAAAGTTAACCTACACATTTAACTTATTCCAAGATTACCCTATTTCCCCCAAGAAAATAAGAATCTCACACTCCCCGGAAAAAACATAGCAATCTGATGTGTCCATTTTATGTGTAAATTTTGGGACTTTTTAAGATCACTTTGTGCTCTTTTGTCAATTAGAGCTTGTGTTTTACCTTGAAATTCTCTTAGGAGAGGTAAGAGCGAATTTTGCACTCTTTTACCTTTTTTAAGAGGATTTTGTGTGACAATGAAAGAACATTGAGACTTAAAGACCAGAGGCAATTGAAGATCACCCTTTGAAGACTTTGAAGACTTGCTTTGAAGATTTGAAGATTTGAAGATTTGAAGATTTGAAGACTTGAAGAAGGGAAGAAACTTGTTGTGGTGAAGTGAAGGAGAAGCCAAGAAGAAGAAAGAAATCACCTGAGGATTCTGGGCACCCTTCGCACCGTGTGATGAAACCATCGCACCGTGTGATGAACGGGTTGCTAGAATTCCACCTTATTTTTCTTGTACTATAACTAGCACTTTATCTCTTCTCTTTCCTCACTTCTTCTTCCAGCTCGTTTTCCCTCTTTTGAACCCTAGTTTTCCACCATTTTTATCTTTATTTTAGCTTTGATTATGTATGAATTTTTGTTGGTAATTAGCATGGATTTAAGTAGTTAAATTTAGTTCTTGGGAGCAATTGACTAAGGCATCCAAGCCCATGTCTTAAAAACAAGTTGTAGCATATTTAAAAATCTTACTATTATGCATTTATGGAGCATTGAATGTGTTTGTTAATTTCATTAATGTTCTTGAAAGCTTGAGTATATGAAGTACTTGTATGATGTGTTTGTTAGGGTTTGGGGAAATGGTTTGATTTCCCCTTTTCTTGATAGGAAATCCAAGAGTATGATTTAGAGCTTTTGATTGTGTTGATGGATTGATAATTGCTAGGTGAATATAATAATGTTAAACTCTTTGTCATGTTTGTTGCTTGTAGAAAATGAGAGAAGTCTATGAACATTGAACGTTCTTGGCTAATCTTGTGTAAATGCATAGAGTAGTTAAATGTTTAGACACGGTATAGTACTTATAAGTGATTCTTCATGTTCAACGTCATTAATGGGATAATTTTAGTCGTATTTCGACTAAGGGAGTCATTAGTGAGGTTTGACAAGAGATGTCAAATGCACTCTTGCCAACTACTATCTAAGAAGGATAGAAGATTAGTCTTCACAACAAGTAGTGAAAGTAGTAAATAGGTTGCATGTTCAATGATGGATAAGAGGTTTGGAAGTGAAAGTTAATTGTGCCCAAGGTTCCGTTAATTGTTGGTTTAATCTTATTTTAGTTGTTGTTGCATGCTTTGTATATTTAACTTTCTTGATTAGATAACTTGTCTTTCATTTTTATAACTTAGGACCAAAAACCAGCCAAAACCCCCCCTTTTTACATGCTGATATACACATATATATATATATGCCTAGTATATTTTCCGCTCTATATGTTTAAACACTTGAAAAGATCCATCTTTTTCATTGACGGCTCCGACTTGCCATTATCTACTCAATTGTAGATATGAAGCATTAGGGCTTATAAATATTAACTTTGAGAGGTACGGCGACAATCTCCCAAATTTTGGTGTCGTTTCCGGGGAAGAGGCATTTATATTTAGGTGTTTGGGCATATTATGTGTGATTACGTGCTATTTGTAAATATTTGTTTGTTTGATTTTGTTTTGTTTTATTTGTTGGCTTGCCATTTTCACTGTGCTTGGAGACGTATTATTTGAGTTCTTGGTGTATGGTCCGTACGCGATCCTCTTTCCAAGAACCCCTACACTGTGACCCCAACTTAGAGTTGAATTTGAGACGGGCTAGGAGACTTTCTTTGGAAAGTGTGAATAACACCCCTCCTAGTGACCATTTGGTGGATACCTCTACTTCTATGGAACATCAACACGAGTATAAAGATGAGCATCCGGAAAGAGGGCCTCAACATCCTCCTCTCCATGAAAGAGCCCTCCCATCCAAGAAAGGGAGATTCCTTTGGGGCAAGCCTTATTGAGGGACATCATGGCTCTCAACCTTGATCAACAACTGATGTGAATTGAGTATCCTTTGGTTGGACCGAATGGGAACTTCAAGCTCAAGATCGGGTTTGTAAACATGCTACCTATCTTCCTTGGTAGGCAAGGGGAAAATGCCAACAAACATCTCACTGAGTTCCATTGTTTGTGTGGTGGTATGGTCCCCCATGGAGTAGATGGAGACTTCTACAATTTGAAGGCATTTCCATTAACATTGAGGGATGGTGCAAGGGATTAGCTCAACTACCTACCACGTAAGAGCATCAAAAGTTGGCTCGATATGAAGGCAAAATTTCTAGCCATGTACTTCCTGGCCTCAAAATCTGTCGCTTGGAAGAAAGACATAAGCAACATCCACCAATGGGATAAAGAGTCTCTTTTCGACTATTGGGAAAGGTTCAAGAAGTTTCTTGCGAGTTGTCCATACCACAGATATTTGGAGGGAGACTTGGTCTACTATTTCTACAATGGTCTTCTTGATGAGGACCAAAGACTAGTGAAGAGTTCTTATGGCGGTACCCTTGGGAACAAGACTTCAAAGGAGGCTATGCAATTATATGAGGAGCTAGTTGATGAGTCAAGGAACTTTAGCTCGAGGGCCATTTGAGAAGAAGAAACCCAATGCCCCTAAGTGACCCTTCCAACAGTGGAAAGCTTGAGGACCAAGTCTCGACCTTTACTTCTATTATGAAATTCTTGATGACCAAGCCTGGAAATGTGCCACATGTTAAATCTTGTGAAAAATTTATATCAGCGCAACCTACAGATGCTTGCCCTACTTTACAAGATGATTATGTCAAGAAAGTGAGTGTCATGGGGTATCAAGGCGAGTAAAGCTATCAAGGCAACCAAGGCTATCAAGGCAACCAAAGCTATCTAGGCTATCAAGGCTATCAAGGGAATCAAAGGCACCAAAGCTGGTCGTAGGAGTAATCATAACCCAAATATCTAGTATGGAAACCCTCAAGGAGGTCAAAACACTCAACTATATCACCCTCGTCAACAAGAATATCAGCCACCTCAACAATAATATTAAAGGCTTCAAGCCTAGAACAAAGGGAGAACTCGAGTTTGACAAAAGATGAGGTGATGCAAGCCTTTCATCGATTGAGCATGTGCATGGTGAAAGGCAAAAAATTCCAAGATGAAGCCAAGGCAAGCATCAAGAACTTGGAAACTCAATTGAGCCAAATAGCTCAAGTGGTGAATCGGATGGAGGCCCAGGAAAAGGGAAAACTTCCCTCCCAATCAGAGATCAACCCTAAAAAAAATGTGAGTGCAATCTCATTAAGAAGTGGAAAAGAAATGAAGGAGCCCAAGCAAGGGTTGTTGTTGAGCGGATGGTTGAAAAAAAAGAAGACCTTGAAAAGAAGGCCGAGGAGTTGGCCAAAGAGAGAAAAGAAGTAGAAATTGAGGTGGAGACATTTGGGCAAAGATCGGGATTATATCCCAAAACCTCATCCCCACCGTACAAGCAGTAAAGAGGGGCGGAGATCCCTATCTATGTGTCAGAACCACCGTTTCCCGAGGCATTAAAGGATAGGAGGATACCAAGGACATCTATGAAGTCTTTCGTAGATGCGAGGTAATTATTCCACTCTTAAACGCTCTAAATCAAGTTCCAAGGGAAGCTAAAATTCTTAAGGAATTGTGTGCCATCAATAGGAAAGAACAATTGAAAAGTAAGAAAAAGAGTGTGAAGAGTGAATATGTCTCCGCCATGTTTGATGATGAAACGCTCCCTAAATGTGATGATCCAGGAATGTTTACAATCCCTTGTGAGATAGGAGGCAAATATGTAAACAAGGCCATGTTAGAATTAGGTGCTTCAATCAATGTGATCCCATATTCCTTGTATGAAAGTCTAAATGTAAGCACTTTGCACAAAACCGGGGTTGTTATCCAACTAGCAGATCACTCTAGCACATACCCGAAAGGTATTGTGAAGGATGTGTTGGTGAAAGTGGGTTCTTTGACATTCCTTGCAGACTTTTATGTTCTTTAAATGGAAAGTGACAATGGTGCTAAAGATATTCTTTTAGGAAGGTCATTTTTAAAGACTTCAAGGACCATAATTGACGTGCATAAAGGAACATTGACCATGAAATTTAATGGGCGGAAGGTAGAATTTGACACTAATAATTCTATTGATCATCCTAGTAGATACCATTATTGTCAAGAAATTAATGTTATTGATGATAAAGAGCAAGATGTAGTTGAGCCCAAAGATGGTGGTTCCTTAAATGTTGCCATAGATGATTTTTTTGAGTGATGCTTTGATTTCAAATGTTGTTAGTACTAACTTGAAGGAAAAAAACAATGACGAATAAACTCTTGGGAAAATAACATCCAACACTTTTTGTGTATCCACGGGTAAGCCAATGAGGGTGGTTTTTACTCCTTCTCTTGAGAAGATTTTGGTGGAAGAGTGCAAACCACGAATGCTCACGTGCTTGAGATTACCATGGAACAAAAAGGTGAGTTGTTTGAAATGTTGAGGGAACATGAAGAAACCCCAAGTTATTTGAAAAAGGTTTTGTTGGGGGATGATGTGAATCCCAATTTTTTTGACCCGGATCGGGGAAAGGGGACCAATAATCTCGGTTCATTTTGTGATAAGCTCCAAAAAGGAGAGTAAGTTGTGATGACTACATTAAATAAAATTGATTTTGATCATCCGGATCATCATTCGTGACTTTCTTGTTGATGTTGTTTGATTTTAAATTTTTATCATTAGTTTCATTATTTTGCTTTGTGCTTTTCACGGTTTGTTTTTCCATGACTTTGTAGCAATTTGAGCCCAAAGCATTGGATTGATGAAGGGGGAAATACATGGAGAAAGGAGGAAAAGCTTGGACATGGTGTAAAGTTTTAGTTTTTTTTCTATGTACAAGGTAGGGTCATCCGTCGCACGGTGCAATGACTTCGTCACACGGTGCATCCAAATCAGGTGAAACTTGTGCTTACAGATGCAACATTTTGCACGATGTGATGGCTTTGTCACACGGCGCGAAGGTCTATCGCACGGTGTGATGGCTTCGTCACAAGGTGCGAAGGTATGGTGCAATGAAATCTAAAACTTTTCTGATTAATTGGGCTTACAGATGCAATATTTTGCATGGTTCAATGAATTTGTCGGACGGTGCCAAGATCGTTCAGAGGCACTTAATGGAGCATCGAGAAATAGACAGTTCATTTCTTTCCTCTTCTCCACACCATCCTCGTCGTTCCCCTTCCAAGAACCACCACACTTCCACTCATTTCTCCACCATCTAACATATATAGATATGAATATTCTTGCTTCGTTATAGTACCTTTGTTGATTTTAGTGTGCCGACTACATCATTGTGATCTTGATTTCTAAATACTATAATAATGCTTGGATACTTATCGATATATGTTAGATATTTTAATTGGATAATTTCATACTGGTGATTGCACGAGGGATTGGTTGTTCTTTGAAAATACTATGGTTAGTAACTCTTGATGCTAAACCTAGTATTACAAATCTCTATGTACTTGTGAGTTTGATGTTGTTCTATGTGGTGTTAGTCTTGATCAAACGGTGCTAAAGAGACGATGTGTTGCTTGAGGGGTGAGTTCTTCTATGAAACTTTTGCTCCCCCTCCGCCTTCAACACCAATTTCAGAACCGATTCTATACAAATACATGGGATTGTACTGTATCACCAGTGACTATGCAGAGAAACGGGAGTCGCTCTACCTCTTACCTTGAGTTTTATTGTTCTTGTCTTACATGTTTACATTGAGGGCAATGTAATGTTTTAAGTACATGAAGGGGTTAGAGGACTCACATGCAAGCAAGCAAGCTTGATTTGGAATGTTTTTTTCTACTTTTGATTAGAAAAACATAAGAAAAAGGAAGGGAAAAAATGAAAAATACAAAATTTTGAAAAAATATATAAAATGAAAAAATATATATAAAAAGAAAACCCGCTATGTTAAAAACCCGAGAGGGCAACTTAGGCAACATTGAGAGCCTGGATAGGTCAAAAACTCAAAAGGGCAATCTAGGAAAAAATGAGAGGCTAAATGTGCAGAAAAAGGTGAGATGTGCCAAAGAAACATGATGTGGCTAGGATGAAAACCCGAAAGGGCTCCTAGGCAAAATGAGGGAAATAGAGAGAAAAGAAAAAATGCTATGATTTCACTCATTTGCCAGCATTGGAGTCATAAGGCTGCAGTTGTCACATGGATGGATCGGGTAGCTTAACATCTTGAGACCTCTTGGGATTGGGTAATTTAGCGGGGACAACAAAGTAAGTTGTGAAATTCTTGATTGTTGATCTACTTCGTTCTTAGGATGATATATTGGTATAAAGTGAAGTATGTGTTTGAACTTCATGCATGCATTTGGCTTCACTTTGTACCGTTGGGTTTTGGATTGTCAATTTGGAACTTATAAATGTTTTCATGGATATCAATCAATTGATAGATTGATATGGCTTGGGTAGATTTAGGAATGGGGGTTGTGGATAAACTCTCATTAGAGTTTCACTTTGGTATGTGTGATATTGAAAGTTTTGTGAGGTATCAATTTGAGGGAATAGTAGTTTAGGATGTGGATACATGAATTCCTTTGTGTGTGCTTGAATGTTTTCTTACTCAAGGACGAGTAAGGTTTAAGTGCAGGGAGGTTTAATGTGTCCATTTTATGTGTATATTTTGGTACTTTTTGGGATCAGTTTTGTGTTTTTTTGTCAATTAGAGCATCTGTTTTACCTTGAAATTCTCTTAGGAAAGGTAAAAACGACTTTTGCGCTCTTTCACCCTTTCTAAGAGGATTTAGTGTGACAAAGAAAGAACATAGAGACTTGAAGACCGAAGGCTATTGAAAATCATCTTTTGAAGACTTTGAAAACTTGCTTTGAAGATTTGAAGACTTGAAGAAGGGAAGAAAATTTTGTGGTAAAGTGAAGGAGAAGCCAAGAAGAAGAAAGAAATCACTTGAGTATTCTAGGCACCCTTCGCACTGTGCGATGAAACTATCGCACCGTGAGATGAACGGGTGGCCATAATTCCACCTTTTTTTTCTTGTACTATAAATAGTACTTTATATCTTTTCTTTCCTCACTTCTTCCAGCTTGTTTTCCCTCTTTTGAACCCTAGCTTTCCACCATTTTTATCTTTGTTTTAGCTTTGATTATGTATGAATTTTTGTTGGTAATTAGCATGGGTTTTAGTAGCTAATCTAGTTCTTAGGAGCAATTGACTAAGGCTTTCAAGCCCATGTCTTAAGAACAAGTTGTATCCTATTTAATACTCTTACTATTATGAATTTATGGAGCATTGAATGTGTTTGTTAATGTAATTATTGTTTTTTGAAAGGTTGAGTATATGATATACTTGTATGATATCCTTGTTAGGGTTTGGTGAAATGGGTTGATTTCCCCTTTTCTTGATAGGATATCCAAGAGTATGATTTAGCTTTTGATTGTGTTGATGGATTGATAATTGCTAGATGAATATGATGATGTTATATTCTTTGTCATGTTTGTTGCTTGTAGCAAATGAGAGAAGTCTGTGAATGTTGAACGTTCTTGACTAATCTTGTGTAAATGCATAGATTAGTTATATACTTAGACACGGTGTAGTGTTTATAAGTGCTTCCAAGCTTGTTGATTATTCGTGTTCAACTCCATTAATGAGATACTTTTATTCTTGTTTCAACTAAGGGATTCATTGGTGAGTTTTGACAAGAGATGTCAAATTTACTCTTGCAAACTAATATCTAAGAAGGATAGAAGATTAGTATTCACAACAAGTAGTGAAAGTATTAAATGGGTTTCATGTTCAATGATAGATAAAAGGTTTGGAAGTGGAAGTCAATTGCACCCAAGGTTCCGTTAATTGTTGGTTTAATCCACTTTTAGTTGTTTCATGCTTTGCATATTTAATTTCCTTGATTAGATAACTTGTCTTTCAATTTTATAACTTAGGACCAAAAACCAACCAACCAACCCCCCCCCCCCCTTTTTACATGGTTTTATACGTATATATATATGCCGAGTATATTTTTTGCTCTATATGTTTAAACACTTAAAAAGATCCCTCTTTTTTGTGGACGACCCCAACTTGCCACTATCTACTTAATTGTAGATAGGAAGCATTAGGGTTTATATATATATATATATATATATATATATATAAATTTTGATAGGTACGACGATGACCTCCCACTATCTAACCAACCAAAAGAAAAATATGACAAAGAAACTAGCAAAGATCTTGTATTTGCTCGATCTTGTATTTGCTACTTGATCTTTTTTTTTCTCTCCTAGGTACAAAGATTTTTTGACTATGATATTTATGGTTTATAGAGTGCTTTATTTGCTAAAATCGAGCCTCGAAGTCATTGCCAGACAATTAAGGATCCAAAATGGGTTGCTGTCATGGATTCCGAGATGGAGGTTCTTTGCACTTAGAAGACGTAGGATGTGGTTCCTCATCCATGTAATGCAAATGGTGGTTCCTCATCCATCTAATGCAAATGGTGGTTCCTCGTCCATCTAATGCAAATGGTGGTTCCTCATCCATCTAATGCAAATGTTGGTTCAAAATGGGTTTATCGTTTGACGTATAAGGCTAATGGCCTTCTAGACAAGCATAAAGCTAGGTTAGTTGCTTAGGGTTTTTCACAATTGCTTGGTTTGATTATAATCATACTTGTAGTCCTGTGGTGAAGGCTTCTATTGTTTGTACTATTTTATCGTTGGATGTCATTCATAATTAGCCCTTACGACAACTCAATTTTAAGAATGCGTTTTTATATGGAGCAACCTGTTTGATACAAAGACCCCTTGCCTCCTAATTTTGTTTGTCTTCTACGCAAGACAATTTATGGATTAAGCAAGCTCCTCGCGCTTGGTTTCATCATTTTAGCTCATGTTTTATTGGTATGGAGTTTGTATGCAGTTCCTCTTATACATCTTCCTTTGTCTTTTCACAGGGTGCATTTCTTCTCTACTTGTTGGTTTAGGTTGATGACATTATTCTCAATGTGAAAGATGGTCATCTCATTCAAAAGTTTATTGATCGATTTAATTAGGATTTCAAAATTATCGATCTCGGCACCCTGTAGTATTTCTTGGGTTTGGAGGTTGTTCGTACTTCTGACGGCTTATTCCTTGGTCAGGCTGGATACACCAAAGACATTCTATTGCATGCATGGATGCAGAATTTTGTGCATGTTTCCATTTCTTTTGTGGCTTATTCACAGCTTATTAGCTCTTCTGGTAAGCTATTAAGAAATCCGACACTTTATCGATCTTTGATTGTTGCACTTCATATGTGTGAATTACACATCCCGATTTGTCCTGTGTTGTGAACACGGTTTGTCAGTACATCCAGGCTCCTAATGATGACCATTTCCAAGCTGCTACTCAAACTTTGTGCCATGTGCGTGGTACTCTCCACTATGGTCATCAGTTTTGCGCAAATTCTTTCGCTTAGCCAGCTCTTGGTTATTCTGATACTGATTGGACTCATTGCATTGAGACTCGTTGGTCTACATATGGTTATGCTATTTTCCTTGGTGGCAACCTGGTTTCTTGGAGTGCAAAGAATAAACCCACAGTTTCTCATTCTAGTTAGGAATCAGAATTCCTTGCTATGACAAACACTGCTGCAGAATTAGCTTGTTTGATAAATCTTCTTCGGTATTTACATGTATCAACTCGCGTGCCTCCTATTTGGTTGTGTGATAATAATATTGCTCTCTTTCTTGCTCATAATCTAGTTTCTCATAAGAGAGCCAAACACATTGATATTGATTATCATATTGTGCGTGAGATGGTGTCTTCTGGCAAGCTCAAGGTTGTTCGTGTTTCTACGGGCTTGCAGCTTGCTAACATCTTTACAAAGGGGTTACCTAGTGCTTAATTTGAGTTCTTACGGTCCGTGCTTTGCATTGCGACAAGTCCTACGTTTTTCTTAAGGGGGTGGGGGATAGAGATATAATATATTTAGCATGATAATAAAAGAAATCCGTTTTTGATTGATTTTGTATATATCATGTTCCATACTTCCTCTGGTTTTTATATTTTGGCCACATGTAAAATGACACAATATTTAAGAAAAGGTAGAATAAGTGGTGGAGATTGTATTAGAAGTGAAAAAAGTAAATTGAGTGGATGAAAACAATCTAATATTTGCCACAAAGGAAATGAGCCAAAATAAAAAAAAAATCATCTTCAAAAGGAAAGGGAGCCAATGTTAGAGGACTAGAGAGAGAATTTAATTTTTATTTGCATACCCTTTTTGTACTCAATACACACATATATATAAATACACTTAACTATAGTTATTTGTAAATTTTATAATCTATCACTTACAAACAACAATCATCCTTTTGTGTGCGTCTTGCTTTATATAGACTCATATTTTTGGTATAGGATTCGCAAGGAAATGTTATCTCTTTTGTATTGAACCTTTTTAGAAGTATTTCCTTAATATATATGGTATGGGGAGCCATAATAAAACGGCAACATCCTAGAAAAGACCGTCTTTCCATATGCTTATAGAAAGACGGGATATTATTGAAATAATAAAAAGATAAAAGGTTTTAGTTGCAGTATTAAAAAATTATTATACAACGTGTAATAGTTATAAAGTTTATAACCCGATTCATGCAATTCAAAATTTTTATCTTCATTTTTTATAATTTGCACTTTAAACCTTGGTCTTTCCATGACTTATGGAAAGACTGTCTTTCAAGAGACAGACTCTAATAAAATACCATCCATCGGTGGTTTTGATTTTTGAAAAAAGGCATGTTCACTTTTGCTACTTGATTTATAAATTCGGTTGCCGTGAATTGGCCCTGGTTTAGCGGTAACTCACACACTCTATAACTGAGATGTTCAGGTTTCAAAACACACCCCCATCAAAAATTGTGAATATTAGAAAATTTTCTTGATGGAGATTACCCAGCGTCATAAGACCTTGTTGGTGATCCCCGTTGTGGTTTCCCAACCTGCAGGTGGTCGATGATGGTGAGATCGTAGTGGTTCCGATTTTGGTGGCGACAGTTTGTTGGTGGTGCATCGTTTGGGTGTTCTCAGGAGCATGGGCGGAACTACTGTTAAGCGTAGTAGGGCTCCAGCCCTACCTAAGTGTCCGGCGCGAGGGTTTAAGTATTGGAAGGCGCATTGTTGGATCATGGTTTCGTTTTTCCACCCCCTTTGAAAAACTAAGGAAAGTTGCAGGAGATAATCGGGGAAGAAGAAGAACAGTTCTTCTTCCCTTTTTTCTAGTTTTGTTAGTAAAAATTCATTAGCCGAACGACATCGTTTCATCGAAAATGTAGCAGTCCTTATTCACACGAGATGGCTTCTACCCAACGTGGTTTCATTAAAAAATTCCATTGAGTATCATTACTCTTCCTTTTATTTCTTTAGTTTGTGTTCACAGTTGGCTTTAAGAATTTCTTACGGGCCACATGGGATTCCTTTTGTTTCTTTAGTTGTGTTCACACTTGTCTTTTGTTTAAAAATAAAATATAATTATCATGAATTTTAACTCTTTACTATTCATTATATCCTTAAATCTGTATAAGTTGTAAATAATTTTTAAAAATTATAAAAAATCAAACGAGATCTTAGATGATAATGCTCTATCATATATAAATGAGATTTAATTATTTATGAGCAAAAAATTTTGACATTTTGAGAAGCAAATGAGTATATGAAAAGAAATAAAATCGCTATATACATGTAACTTTTAGTTATTTTATGATAAAGAATTTAGAGCTTTGAGATTCAAATTATTTCATTTATATTGAGATTATTTTAATTCATTTAATTATTCACAAATTTTACATTGTGTTTCAAATGTTTTTTTTAAAATCAAACCATCCAAAGATGGGGCAAATTATATTAGGTCTTCCCAAACCCAAAAAGAAAACATAAATACAAGAAAAGTGAAGCGTAGAGCTTAGTGTACTTTTTACAAGAGTGAGCATATTGCTCTTGAAGCAACAATAGTTGCTTCCAAAGGAAGTAGGAGTAATGAAACAATAGATAAAGGATTACAAGAAACTTCTAGCCATTGAGAGTGTCCTTCGAACTTGTTAGTGAATCGATAGACGAAACACGGATCTGCCAAAAGAACCCCAATAAGGCTAGAGAGTGTATCCTCTACTAGGCAAAAGTGTGGCAGTGTGAGGCAAAATTCTGGATGTATTGAGTTCCAGCAGCAGCATCCAGAGGTGTGAGTAGCAGGAACAACAGTGAGATGTAATCCCAGCATAGCTCGTCATGGCCAGCATCATGGATCCTCTCAGCTTGAATGGATCTTCTCAGTCATGGTCGACTTGAAAGGAACTTCTAAGTCAGATGTGTGAACCAGTCAGAGAAACAAGTAAAATCAGTAGCACCCATTCAAGTTGCAATTCTGATAGTAGGTACACCAATCTGATCAAGTCTAATCAGTCCCTGTACAGTGTTAGATAGGGAACTAAAAGATAGGTTTGAACAAGATTGAGCTTGGAGGCATGATTTTGCTATGCTATTAGCAACTTGGTTAGCTTTTCTATACCCATGCCTTAGGGTACTATCATTCAGAAGTAAGTTAATGTCATCAGCCAACTGGAACAATGTCCAATGAGCAGTTGATGGGTTCAGAACAAAGGAGACTGCATTAAGACAGTCAGATTCAATACAAATAGGAACTGAATAGCATGCAACCAGCAACCTCTGGAGAGCAAATAAAATTTCCTTAAGTTCTGCTTCTAGAGGAGTTTCAGCATTTGTATACTTCCTGTGTGCATCAATGAAACCACCTCTATTATCTCTGATAATCATACCAAGACCACACATTTTAGAAAGACCACACCATGCAGCATCAACATTAACTTTAAAACCTATGCACGGTTTAGACCAATCAATTTTTAAAAATTTTGGCTTAGGGGCAGATTTGATTAGAGGAAGAAAGGAGTGATCTGCAATACCAAAGTCAAAAACAGAAGAAACATAAACAGGTTTAGCACTGAAAGAATAGAAGATCTGATCCCTGATCTGGGAGACAACTAAGCTGGTCCGTGGAGGCACATTGTCATACAAATATTTATTTCTCGCCTTCCAGAGGTTCCAGTAAGTTATTGAAGGTGCTAATTTAATGATCAAGGAATGTAAAGAGCTGAGGCCAGAATATGTGAGGTAGCATGACAGTCTTTCCCATAAGGATGGAAAAATTCTATCTCTAATACCCAAAAACTCATGCACTGTTTTCCAAATGTGAATGGCAAAAGGACATGAATTAAACAAGTGATCTAGAGATTCCTCATGATGATAGCACATACAACATCTTGAAGGCATGCAAAAACTCATCCTTTTCAAAACATTATCTAATGGGAGGAAATAATTAATCAATCTCCACATAAAAACGGAGACTTTCTTTTGAACCCTTCGATTCCAAAGGTGCTGAATGGAGGCAAGATTACCTCTTTATGATCTGAGCAATTGGTATGTAGAGTGAAAGGAGAATCTTCCCTTTTTGTCATGTTTCCATATCAACCTATCCTGTTTGTGTGGAGAGAGTGTTGCACCCTGCAAAAGAGAGACATCATTAGGTGAGAGAAAAGGGGAGATTTTAGGAAGAAGAATGTCCTTGTTAAAGATGAAATTAGCCACTGAACAGTCATATGGAATGTCAATAAGACTCTGGTCACACAGATACATAACCGGGCCTAAGTCTAACCAGTTGGATGACCAGAAATTACATGAACCTGTACCAACTATCACTCTAGAATGAGACTCCGCCCATGCATTAACATAGCAAATTCTTTTCCAATTTGATGAGGTTCTAAAGGAGGGTAGCAGAGAAGCAATAAGATGGGTCCGTGGGGCATCAGCAATTTGATATTTCCACCACAATTTTACTGAGCAGGTGGTAATGATGGTGGGAATTGATCTGAAACCTAGGCTATTTTGGTTAATGGGATAGCAGAGAGTATCCCATTTCCTCTAGGCCCTTTTAGGTTTCAGATCATGTACCCCCCAGAAAAATCTACTCAGTTTCCTCTCCAAAGTGTGAATAATCTCCTTTGAAGGTTTAAGAATAGACCAAATATGCTGTGGAATAGAATAAATACATGACTGAATGAGAGTGATTTTTCCCCCAGTTGAAAGCCACTTATTTTTCCAACTATTTAACCTAGAATCAATCTGTTCCATTAATGGTTGGAAAAATATTTTTTTTGCAATGCCATGAAATATGGGGACACCTAAGTATTTGAAAGGAAGTTTACCAATTTTGATGCCAAGAATTGTCCTAACAGAGGTAATTTGATGAACAGAAGCATGTCTACTAATGAAAATATCACTCTTGTTGTAGTTTATCTTTTGGCCAGTAGTATCCTCAAACTTAGATAAGAATGCTTTAAACCTAATCAAAGTTTGAGTATTGGCTTTAAGAAAAACCACTGTATCATCTGCATAAGAGAGGTGAGAGGTTTGAAGAGCCTGACCAGGTAAATCATAGTAGGCTAGCTTACCATTTTGAAAAATAAAAGCTAAGCTCCTGCTAAATGCTTCTGAAAAAATATTGAACAAGAAAGGAGAGAGAGGATCACCTTGTTTAAGACCTCTTGATGCTTGGAAAAAACCCACATGCTTACCATTTATCAGAATTGAAAACCATGACTGTGACAGATTCTTCATAATACTAAAAATGAATTTAGCATGAAAACCAAATTTAGCTAGCACACAATATAGAAAAGGCCACTTAACTCTATCAAATGCTTTCCTGAGGTCTAGTTTAACAATACAATTTGGTGCTCTATTTTTCCTGTGCAAGAATCTAACCATTTCTTGAAGATAGAGAATATTATCAGAGATATCTCTACCTTTAAAAAAGGCAGTTTGCTGTGGAGAGATAATCCTGGGCATAAGGGGTTTAAGTCTTTCCATAAGCACCTTAGAGCAGATTTTATTCACAACATTAGAAAGACTTATTGGCCTATAATCATCAAAAGACACAGGAATATCCTTTTTAGGGATAATTGTGATCCAAGTACTGCTAATACCCCTAGGAATGTTGCTGCTAGAAAGAAAATCATGTACTGCAGACAATAAATCATTGGCTATGACATCCCATGATTTGATATAAAAATTGGGAGTGAATCCATCAGGACCAGGAGTTCCATTTCTGTTCAGGCTAAAAACTATTTCTTCAAGCTCAGAAAGTACAACAGGTTGTAGCAATTTAGCATTGTCTTCACTGTTGATCAATTTAGGGATTTGGCTTAAGAAATGAGATTGAAACAGGTTGCTATCAGGGGTACTATCATCAGTTAAGAGATCCTTGTAATAGTTAATGGCATCATTCTCAATATCTTGCATGTTATCTAGCCATTGGCCATTACTACTCTTAATTTTTGTGATGCCAAGCCTACTTTTTCTTTCTTTAACGGAGTTATGAAAGAATTTGGTATTACTGTCCCCTTCATTTAGCCATTTTACCCTAGCCTTATGTTTCCAAAAATTCTTTTGCTCTGTGAGAGCTTTGACCAACCTAGCCTTAGCTTTTTTTACTCTAACCAGGTTTTCAATGGAAGCATTTATATCATATTCATATTCATGAAAACCGAGAACTGATTCAGCCTTAATCACATTCTCATGGACATTACCAAAGTGGTCCCTATTCCAAATTTTAATCTCCTTCTTCAGTCTTATTAATTTAAGAAAGAAGCCAAGCATTCCTGTTTCACGGATAGGAAGATTCCAGTTCTGTTTAATAACATCCCTGAATTCTTTCCTTTTATACCAAGTATTCAGAAATCTAAATGGCCTAGGGACAGATTGAATATCACTGCCAATGGAAAGAACCATAGATCTTTCCTACCATTTCTAGTTCTCAAACCATAAACAAAAAATGCATCCATACTTTTATTGAGAGTTAGAGAGTTCAAAGTTACAGCTAGAAACTGAAGATTATCAGCTTTAACAGATAATGACAAGTTGGTATTCCAAAAAAGCCAAATCTGTCAATTACTGGCATACATGCAATTGTCATAATGAAGTAGCTGTCTATAATGTTCACATTGCATGTTATCATGTTTAGGTTCAATAATGCAGAGAAGTTCAAAGCTGTGCCTAGTGATTAGATTAGAAAGTCTAAGCATAGAAGTGTCCATTCCTCTTAGATTCCAAACCAGAATTTTATTTTTAAAGTTGTACAATTCATAGAGAAACATCATTTGTGCTTTTTGATCTAGTCATGATAGTATTTAACTGAGTTAAATAGGTCTCATTAACTGAAGTGCTAGATTTTGTTTGTCTAATTTAGCAGGTTTCTTAGACTTAGAGGACTTTTTTTGGTTCTTTGTGGGACTTACCTGAGCCACATGGTGGGGCATATCCTGAGGAGGATTTAAAACAGGGATTTCTGGAACCTCAGTACTGGGAGCTGGAACCTCAGCACTGGCAGCAGTAGCCTCAGAGACAGATTCAGAAACTTCCTCAGGGTTTTCAGGTTCAGCCAGGAGAAGGAACCTGTTTTGTTTGGATCTCTGCTGAGAGATGATAAAAATTTTTAGCAGCCAAAATTGTATTCAAAGGAGAGAAAGTCTTACCCCTTTTGGCGGGGGTGTCATCCCTAGCAGATGCTTTCTTACTGTTAAAGTGTGGTGGAGCAGAAAAGGAGGACTTTCCAGCATAGGTTTTAAAGTGAAGGTCCTCAGGGGCCTTTGACTGAGAATCTTCATTGATTTCTTCTTGTTGAGAGGTTTCTTCTTGTTCACTGATGTCCACAATTTCAGGAACCTCCATAGAAAGATGTACATCATTCACAACATTAATAAGAGGTTCTAGTTCCCCATTATCCTCAGTGATGACTTCGGTGACCTTAGTGACCTCAGTGACTTTAGTAACCTCCTCAATAACTCCATCTTCAGTGTTTACAGCTTGACCTAGTGTAGGTTCAGAAACCACGGGATTGATCTTCTCAACTGAAACCACAAGATTGATCTTCTCAACTGAAACCAGGCCCATTACCTCATTATCAACCATCTGGTCATCAGCAAATGCTACTTTTGTTTTTGGCACATATTTGGATTTATGAGCCTTTTCCTGGTACTTAATTGTCTGAACCTTGTCTTGAGCAGAAACTCCAGATGAGCCAGCATTCAAAATAGGATGAACCACATCATTTCCATCTTTATGTAGCATAGTGGCATCAGTGGTAGGATGAACTCTCTTAAAAGGTCTACTTCTCTTAAGTTCAGGGTGGAGATGTACACATTTATTGTCATCATGACCTATGGATTTACAGTGGTAGCAGTACAGTGGTAGCTCTTCAAATTCCAGAGGGAGTTTCATCACATTATATTCTACCCCATCCTCCTCTATTCCTACTCTAATGAAGGTAGGCTGTTTTTTCTTAAGATCTATTTCCACACATAGCTTGACAGCAGATGGCCTAGATAGAGCCTCAGTAGCAGCATCTATTTTTATAAAATTACCAATTTGATTGCCCATCGACTTTATCATTGCAGTATTGTAAAAAAACACAGGTACATAAGGGATAGTAACCCATACCGGAACGATTGAGGATTCTGCTTCTGGAGAAAAATCCATTGTCCATTTCAGCACTTTCATATGAGCACCAAGGAAAATCTAATGGCCTTTTAGCCAGAAATGCTGGTAGTCTTCTTTTTCTTGGAACCGTATCAGGACATGTCTGAAATCAATAGAGCCGAGTTGAAAGCTACCTTTGAAACCGACAGATTGAAACGCCTCATTTAGCTTGATCATCGGTGGCTTGCCTCTTGCAAATTTGCCAACGAGGGCATTATCATAGTGTGATGCGAGGATTTCGGCTTCTTTGCTCGTGACAAGTCAAGCTATATCTCCTTTATATAGCTTCTTGGGGACAATTTCAGGATTGGACGGAAGGTTAGCATTCAGTGGAGGGGGGCAGTTTGCTAGGGCCTGGAGAAAGGTTTTGCCCGCCGCGTTGCCGCCGCGGGCAGGCGGTTGTGCCGCCATAAGAAAAGGGGAATCTGTCCCTTTATGACCGTTAATGGTCAGATAACGGTAGGAAAAAAAGGAAAAATAAGCTTTTTGTAACTATTCAAATAAGGAAAGTGTCACAGTGTTTTCTAGTGCGTATTTTGCACCACCAACTATGCGTATTTCGCTGAAGATTTTAAAGTGAATCATAATGTGTTTCAAATGTTAAAATTATAACTCCACCATTAATTACGCTATTTTTTAAAAAAGTTTTACCTTTGCTGTTAAGCCGCCCTCTTATAATTGGGTCTATTTCCACCACTACCTGTCAGAGAAGAAGGGTTCACGACTTTCTTTTTTTTGCACATACTGTACTTAAATGACGTCGTTTAAGTACTTTTTTTCTTTTTTTTTAAAAGTGGAACGAAGCCATTTTACTAATACTGAAGGAAAAAAAATCAAATAGCATTAATCAACCTCCCAAAAAAAGTTTTTTGGTTCCGCCACTGCTCAAGAGGACATCATTAACTATTTAAATGGATGGAGTTTCAGGCTTCACTAATATTCAATAAATTCAATGATGGTGTAGGTTAGTTAGGTCCTATATTAAAATATTAAAATATAATTTGGTTGATGGTATTTAATTTTTTTAAAAATAAAATAAAATCGGTTGCCGACATGCCTTCAACGTACAGTAATAGTTAACTAAACTAAAGTATAATGCGCCGGTGTTGGAGCACTCAAATGTAGCAAAAACGTCAGTGGTACTACAGCTAAACGATGGTTTGACAAGTATACAAATTCGACAACAAAAAATGCCCCAACTTCAGCAAAGGTGATAAAAGTTATTCAATAATTGGACCCCACCGGAACTACCTTTCCTAGCTCCAAGAAGAGTTCGAAGAGGCCATGTTGGTTGAGATCCCAAAATCATGTTTCGGTGTCCCTCGTTGGTTGGTTGTGAAAAATTGTGTGGGTAATTGAATCAATCAATCTTCCGTAAGTTTGAACTCCCACGCTCGTATGGTTTGGGCATCATTTTTCCACAGATTAATATTCAATCGCTCAACGTTCCAAGTTAAATTGCACAAATTAAAGATTCAGTCAAATTTAAAACACTTTGACTAAATATTTAAATGATGCATCTCAAAATTAAATGAACAGCCTACCCAAGCTCCTTGAACATGATCTACAAGAAAATCAATCATAGGGGATTTCAGGGGAAGACTCTCCGAAACTTAAGTAAGAAAGTGTATGAATACTATATAAAGACTGCATAGAATATCAAATGAATACGTACCTCCTATTTATACCATATAATTCTCATAATATTTACCTTTAATTACCACTAAATACGGTCATTAAGTCTGACCGTTTCAAACCTAATTATTATTATCCTTTCTGATTGGGTCATCAAGTACAAGCCTAATATGCTATATAGGCTTGGTCATTATCAAAGTCCCCAAAAAACTTGAGATCTACTCGAGAATACAAAGCGTCGAGATGATGATTCGAGGACTTTTGAAACAATGATTTATGGGATTCAGATTATTAGCATTTGCGATGAATCACTTTGTCATCATCTTGAGTCTCGAGGTGATGTTTAGTTTTCTCACTGTCATTGAATACAAAAGGAAGCACGTATGCATCAGTCAGACCCTTGAACACTTGAAGAATGGTTCACTCTAAAAAGGCATGAAAAGATTCTTAGGTCTTTTCAAATTTTTAGTTTTTCAAGATAATCATTATCTTTTCCGCCATTTCATGCTTCTTAAATGTCCCTTTATTTTTCAACTTCTATTCATTTTAATCGCAGGTATTTTGCAGAGTGACCCGCCTCCACCTAGGATCGCTAATTGTAGCTAATTAACGCAAGCGGAGGCTGAGAGGTCAAAGATAGTATTTATAGTTCTGCACTCGTTCTCACTGCCTACGTTACCTAGAGGGTAGTTTGCGGTAAGCCATGAGTTTGTCCATAGAGATGCTAGGGCTCAAGTATCAACTAAAAATACAACCTCATACGTGTCGTCAATCCATACAAGTGAAATGAACAACTAGTAAATGCAAACAATGGGGGTTTGGTTTTTTTAGATTATCAACTATAAAACATTAAGTAAAACAACACGTAATCTAATTAAGCTAAACACTTGATGAGTCATTGCGCAACATGATTAATCTAATGTGTCGATCCTCGATTCATTCACATACAAGTTTTACTAAACAACCTAATAAAGTGTTCACAACATGTGGTGTGGTTGATGACATACACTTCCCTGTACCGATAACGTCGGGTGCGCTCACAACCCTCCATCAACATCGCCATCGTAATTAGGGGAGTACAACAAGGTCTGACCATTGTTGTAGGTCAGCTAAGATGGGTGCGATATCAAATAAGTCAGACCATTTCTCGGGTCTCCCATCCACACACTCACGCAGAAACAATGTACTCCCTTACCCATTCTAACATCTAGGTTTCTCTTCCCAAGGGGGCGTGAATACTTGCACCATACATGAATACATCCCAAAGTGTGTGCTTAATGTGGTGTAATATTCACGTGACCCGCCTCGACCCGGGGTAGTTATTTGTAGCTAATTAACCCGAGCCGAGGCCTTGTCCCGTTAGACGATTAAAGATAAGATTTATAATTCTGCACCCCGGTC
The DNA here is from genome assembly GCA_037428765.1 of Rubia yunnanensis. Lineage (NCBI taxonomy): Eukaryota > Viridiplantae > Streptophyta > Magnoliopsida > Gentianales > Rubiaceae > Rubia > Rubia yunnanensis. The sequence continues at coordinate 80,376,072 of CM075061.1, read as the reverse complement.
TCAGTGGTATACTGCCTAGAGGGTAGTTAGCGGCGAGCCCTGAGTTTGTCTATAGAGATGTTAGGTCTAATGTATCTACTCAAAACACAACCTCGTACGGGTCGTCAATCCATACGAGTGAAGAGAATAACTAGTAAAGCGTACATGCAAGGGGGGGGGTTGATTTTCAATCTAATAACTACAAAACATGTAAGGTAAATAACACAACTACAATACTAAAGCTAGCGCTTGAGGAAATCATTGAGTGACTTGGTAAATCTAATGCTTTTATCCTTAATTCTCTCACATAGAGATCTAGGTAAAGCTAATAGTGTGTCCATAACATGTGGTCTGGCCGATGGCATACACTTCCCTGTCCCTTTCACGGTGGGGGCTCTCGCAACCCTCCATCCACCCTACCATCGTAATTAGGGGAGTAAAACAAGGCCTGACCATTGTTGTAGGTCCGATTCTCTCCCGTACGATTACGTCCTGAGCTTTCACCATGAATGTAACTACTCATCTCGGGTCATATCAATTAGGCCCAAGGATCGTAGCCACCTTATTTATCATATTATGGTTTCTTGTAACCCTAGCTTGGTTTTATCTAAGCTATATTTACTCGGACACTTTTGTAGTTCTTTACGAAGTTGGCTAAAACTGGTGCAATGGTATGTGGATCAGGGTGACCTGGAATCTCCCATGCACACACCCACGCAGATTTGTTCCCCTTCACCCATAAAAAACCTCCAGGTTTCCCTTCCCAGAGGCGCATTGATATATGTGCCCAGCATGAATACAGCCAAAAGTGTGTGCTTATATATGGTGTGAAATTCATGCATTCAAACTTAAAAGAAAATCACAATAATATTATGAACACGGGATTAAGAGGAACTAATGAGTCTCAAAAAGCATATAGAAATAGCCAAGTTACATCAATTTATCCCCAAACTATTGAAACTACTACCTAGACATGGATTTTAAATGAAGATTTGAATTTCACATCTTTGGGATCAAAGAAAAATAAAAGATGAAAAGATAAAAATAACTAAGGAGAGAATCTTCTCTACTTTTCTCTACAAGATAAAAATATGATATGAAGTATCTAATATAGCTAAAAATATGAAAACCTAGTAGACTAAGGTTCTATAAATAGTAGTAGGAGATTGAGCCTAAAAATAGGCCCAAAATAGGGTAAACACTAGCTCAACTACCACCCGGCATAGGGCATCACGAATAACGCATCCCGTGGTTGTACTTCGCACGGGGCGTAAAGCCTAGCATGGGTGGAGCCGCTTCATGGCACGTGGCACCTGTTCTTAAGCGGTACATGGATTTTTAACCGTGGTGTGAGATGCTGGGGTTAGTGCGTGTCGCATCTGGCACTAGCACAGACCGTATCGTCTGTGGGGTGCTATCAGAGTGATGATCTTTGATCTCCTGATTCACTCCTGTGGCCGTTAGCTCAGGCCGTGCTTAGGATTGGTGCATCGCTCAGAAACTTGGTGCAGGCCGTGTAGATTCCCTCACTCCATTTGCTGGTCTTGACAAAATGGACTTGGAACAGTGCGGAACACTTAAACCGGGCGTCTCGTGCCCATACTTAGCTGTGTGGAGGGGTTATTAACTTTGTGTTGAGGGCCATCATGTCTGGCATTAGTCATGCCACTGCCTCGTGTTGGTTTCCATGGCATGGGGCGTCTCCTCTGACGCAGTGTTACGAGGTGGGGCTCATCACCCGACTTCAACGTAACCCCATGCCCGCATCGGTGCCAAAACGATGCCGCGGTCCCATGCCGCTCAATGCGTCACTGCAAACTGGTCTCCCTTGATCGCGCCGCACACTCCAACGGGTCATCCAGTGTCGAACGCCTAACCGCTCATGGCCCGTGATGTCCCATCCCTGTGCTCACGACACGCTGTGCACATCCATCTGTGCCCAACGCCTGAGCCATCTGTGCCCAACGCCCGAGCCGTCTGTGCCCAACGCCCATGCGTGCAGCGCCCGGTAGCCCTGCCGACCAGCACCGTTAATGCCGCACCTGGTCCGAGATGACACGTCCTAAGCTCCTTGTCCCAAAAGTTATCTCATTTGCTTGTAAATACTTATAATAGCATAGTTATTAGTTTAGCTTACCTATTTTGATCAAGGTCCAAGCCTACGTGCTGTTTTAGCCTTTGACCTTATTTTGTCTATGTAGCTTGCACTCGTGATAACGTTTGCACAGCATATATGTAGAGTAGTGAGCTCTCTACATCCGATTACCGTTTTGTGATACATTAAATATAAGCGTTTGCTTCCCAGTTGTTGGGCCTTATATTACATCATTGGCTTGTGTGTGTGAGCCATGCTCTCTCGGGTGTGTATATTATGCTGCACATTCGACCATGTCCCTTAACGGGCCTGGTCCGCTTCGAGCGACCGGGCGGTGTGCGAAGCACGTGGGATTCAAGTGGTAGTCGTGGCACGGTTGTCCGCATCTAGGCCGCACCCTTAGCTGGTGATCCGTGATACACGGGCCGTTGGTGCTAATCCATGCACGGCTTGCGCCGTCCCGTTGGTGCTTCGGCAGACTAAACTTGTTTCCTTTGCTACGGGAGAACCGTTTGTCCAATTGGAGAGTTCTAGTAGTTGATTTTATTGTACTCGAGAAGAAAAATTCAATGGAACCAAAATCGAAGGAAAATTATTCTTGAATCGTTCTCGAACTAAGGCATAACTCATCGGACCATGATTCCCCGTTTCTCTATTGGCCACTATGAACTCTGTAGCCGCCTATCTTTGGCTTTCCTTCTACCACACATTGATGTTCGTGGCCTTCGCCTACTGCCATTATATTGTGAATAACCTTTGTCTCAACTATCGTTCTTGTAGACAACCTTCGATAGCTTCTACCGCCCTTACGAATGACCTTCACATAGAATGTAAACAAAAAGTACCCATAGGCAACCTACTAAGGATGATCAAAAGGAAGATCTAGGAGCCCATCTTCTACCTCCGTCAGTTGCACCCAAAAGCTCCCAAGTGAGAAAGGTAACCCTTGTCGATGTATCTTCTGGATCTCCTTGCCACACCTTCACCCAAAGGCTCGCGCAACCACCCGGTGGGTAATCTTGTACTCCTTGTCGTCCAGGTTGAATTTGATCACCTTGTGTTAATTATCATCTATGACCAGCCATGTAGTAGCTAGGAACTTTAGGGTCCACATAATGTACATCTTGGAGTGTTTCTCAAGAAACCTATCTGGACCTACTTGGCTCAACATGTAAGTGATCGGCTCTAGTAAACCTTGAGCCGCCAAGGTGTCCTTGCAAGTAAAACCCATCTCCAAAATACTCCTCTTCGGTTCTCTCAAGTTCCTCCACCTCTGGGGTGCAGTCCCAAAATTATTGTATAAACCCATAAAGTCCTCGGTCACAAATACGAGGTTACAAAGAATGGAAGTTATCGGCTCGGGGTTTGCGCCCTTCGTCGACTTCTTCCTCGTCTCACCCCTTGTGGATTTTCCCTTCGCCGGGGCACTCTTTTTAGGTGGCATCCTAACAAGATGAATACAAAAGTAGTGATATGATCATAAACAAAGCATGACTTGTATTTCAATGAGAAAACATCCTCCCAAATAACTCCAACATTCATAACATAATATTCTAAGCATGTGAGCTATTCAAATATGAACATTTCTCATCAAACATCATTCTTATGTAAGTTACCACCAACCCATTAAATTAAATTATGCAACCAAGATTGACTCTCTCCCAAATCACCCAACACCAAAGATCATATCTTTCAAGTATAATAGCACATCAATTCTCCCAACATCCTTTTTCAACACAACATCATGCATACAAACTCAAACTCAAACACATATCTCAAAACACGCTCATTCAAGATTCATGCTTCAAATAAAACTACCACAATGCCAAATAAAGAATATAAACATAGAGTTCAATGGATTACCCAAAATTTGAAACTAAGATTTGCAAGACCCACAAAAGAATAAGCTAAATTCACCAACTTTTGGAAGAAAAGCTTCAAATTTTTTGAGTTCACCAAGAGTGTGTGAGAATGAGTGTTTCTCGAGAAGAAAGAATGTGTCAAATGAGAGAATTAAGTTATAAAGTGTACTATGAAAATGGAATTTCAGCCTAGGTGACTAGGGTGACAGGTACAATTAGGATAAGAATGGAATTTAAAATGCTCAGTTCAGGGGACAATAGTACAAGCCAATCAATTACAAAGGATTTGGAAGTATTTTAAAAAATCCTTAGGAATTAGGGAATTCCAAAATTCTTGAACCAAAAAAGCATATCTGAATTTGGAAATCATATTTTTTGAAAATTTTGCATTATCGGAACAAAAAAGATTGAAAAATTGGTGTAGTGCACAAAACGGGTGTCTGGTCTAAAGCATAGCCTCGCGCCAAACTTTCTGGCACAAGGCATAGCCTCGCACCAAACCCTAGCACGAGGCATAGCCTCGGGCCGTTCCAGTCCCGGCAGAAAGGTAGGTTGGCGCGAGGCATACAACAACCATTTCCCTAATATTCAAGGCTTTCCTTTTTTTTTCTTTTCAAAAGACTATGTCGCCCATCCAATTTAATTCAATTCAATACACAACCACGAGTCTAGAGTTCAAATTTCCAAACCATCAAAAGTTCATTTCAAAAATCCACATAGATTCATGCAAAAACTAACTACACACTAATCAAAACATGAAAGAAAAATAAACACCATATATTTATTATCATCCTCACGACTTATTCTCTTTCATGCATTCTAGTTAAAAGTACTTACCGGCGGGTCTCTGGAATTGCCATCGGAGTTCCACCCACGATGACATCGTCGTGGAGAGTTCTCTACAATGAGCCATCCTTACCTGCAAACCTTTTTTCTACCAACAGGAATGAATCTCCTTGTCTTGCCATAGTTGAAAGTGTGAATGCCATTTTGGGAGTTAAGGGAGGTCGAGGAGATTTTAAACTCTCGACCATCTCCCTTTCCCTCTGTAATTGGTTAGCATAGGAAAACAATCTAGTATAGACATATTATCCATTGCATAATTCAATTCATCGCATTCATCATCATTATCAACAACATGGGATTTGCTTAAACATCATGCTCGTTGTCATGCAAGAAGACTCATCATGCTCATCACATAAGGTTACACCTTTACACATCAACAAAGACCTTGTTGAATCATGCCTAGACTTATAGATATCAAATTCATCTCAATCAAATCCATCTTCTAGAGTTAAGTTTCCCAAGTGGACATCGATTTTAGTCTTAGACATCTTAAGAAAATGTCTTCTTGCATGTTTAATTACCACAAATGTCCTAATGTCCTAATCTTTTAATTGACCTACGCCTCTTTTTTGTGCATGCAACTCTAAGAAATTTAGCATAAGATGTCACATGTTCAATTAATTCCAAGATAGAGATGGTTACCTCGACCATTTCGAAGACTTTTCAAATATTTGCAACATCGGTCACCACCTTTGGCCGTCCTCTCAAAGCATATGGAAATGAAGGTGGAATAGTGACTTGTACCTCGGGCGGGGAAAGTTCCTTTGAGGGTGCTTCCTTGACCACAATTTACCCTTCTTCAAAGTGTCCTTTAGTAGCCTCCACTGCCTTGTCATCTTCTTGAATTGTCTTCCTCTTGGTCTCACGGGATTCCTTCCCACTTCTCAATTTAAGAGCATTCACATTCCTCGGATTCACCTTCGGTTGGGAAGGTAGTTTTCCAGAATCCCTGGCCTCAAGTTGGCTTAACAAGGTGGCAAGTTGCTAGAATTGAACTTCAAGATTTTAATACTTAAGAAAGCTCTATTGCCAGGGTCCTCTATTTCTCGCCTTGTGCGCTCTGTGAAGATCTCATGTTTCTTCCCCAATTGACTGATGGCTTCCAAGATATCATCCCTTTCTGACTTGTAAAGTGAAGCATGATTGTTGGAAGGGCCTTCACATCTAGATATGGTTAAGGTAGAGCTTGTCCTCCCTGGTACCCTTAAGCTTGGTTGCCCTCCATTGGAAATTGAGATGATCTCTATACCTAGGGTTGAATGAATTTGCATAGGGGTCCAGCCTTGCATCTCCTTGGTTCCCTCAGAATCCTTGTGGTTGACCCCTAGCAAATTGAGGTCTTTCCCGGTTGTTAAAGTTAATTACCTCCACCTCTTGTAAATTATCTACGACTTTGGGGCACGCTTCAGAATTGTGCTAAACTACACACACTTGGACTTGATGCACTTTTCCTCTCAAAAGTTCCATCATCATGGAAGCAAGAGCTTGGAATTGCTCCTCCAACTTAGGTGAGTGTGTGGGTTCATCCAAAGCCTTCACCCTCGATCTAGTGCCAAATTGCCACATACCATTCACCATTTTCTCAAAAAGGGCCATTGCATATTTTGAGATTGTGTTAGCTATTGAACTGTTACATGCGGCATTTACCATCTGCATGTCTTCATCGTACAATCCCTCAAAAGAAGTAGTAAACCAAATCTCCTTCGTTAAATTGGTGGTAAGGAAAATTTGTCAAAAGTCGCTTAAAGCACTCCAAATAATTGTAGATACTGTCATTGGCACCTTGAGTGATGTTTGCCAACTGTTTCTTCAACCTGGCCAACTTGGATGCCTGAATGTATTTTTCTAAGAATCTCCTTTTAATGTCTATCCATGATCCAATACACCCCGATGGTAGATAATAAAGCCAATCCTTGGCACTACTTTGCAAGGAGAATGAGAAGGCTCTAAGGTTGTAATCATCTTTGGACACTCCCGGGGGCTTCATGTTCAAGCACACCAAATGGAACACTGAAGGATGCTTGTTCGGGTCCTCACCCGCCAATCCATGGAATGTAGGAAGGCAATGGATCATGCAACTCTTAAGCTCACAACTCACATTGACGGGTAATGGCGTGAGGGTGATATAAAGAGGTTGATTCTCCAAGTTGGGTGCCATAAGCTCACGTAGGGTGTGGTTATCTTCCGCCATCTCTAACAGACCTTCTACTCTACTTCTTGCCTTGGTTGAACTTGTGCCCTAGTTATTCTCCTCCGACCACCTGTGTTTTTAGTCGGGTAGTGTAAGACACATAAATTATTGGCATCGGTGTGTACCATAAACTAGGGCCAAAATACCCTACTGAAATTCAAACTAGAAAATGGATTAAAGAGTAACAAAACAACTATAACAACAGCTCCAACCAAGGATAAATAACATAAACAAAAATAAACCAACAAACAAATAAAAGCTACACTAACAATCTACTAATGCATTGTGTCTAAGTTGATACCTAGATTGATAGTATCCCCAGTTGCGGCACCAAAATTGTACCCACCTCGACCCGTGGTCATTAAACATAGATAATTAACCCAAGCCAAGGCCTTGTCCTTAGGACAGTCAAAGATAAGATTTATAATTCTGCACCTCGATCTCACTGCTACGCTACCTAGAGGGTAGTTAGTGGGAAGCCCTAGGTTTGTCAACAGAGATGCTAGGTCTAATGTATCTTCTCAAAACACATCAATGAACGGCCAGCTCTGACCCGTATGTGCTTCACCGATTGAACTTCTTTCCTTCGCTACAAATAAACCGTTGGTCGAATTCGAGAGCTATCAGTCGAGTTTATAGTTCTCGAGAAGATGAATCCAATGGAATCAACCTTGAAGGGTAATTCTTCTTGAATCGCTCTTAGACTTTAGCGCAACTCATCGAACTACAACTCACCATTTCTCCCTTGACCGTTTTGAACTCTAATGCCGCCTATCCTTGGCTCCATCCTTCCACTACCATGATTTGATGTCTGTGGCATTTATCTTCTAAGATTATAGTGTGACTGACCTTCGATCTCTTCTATCGTCCTTGCAAATGGCCTTCAATATCTTCTACTGTCCTTACAAATAGCCTTAACATTGAATGTAACCAAAAAGTACCCACGGGCGACCTACTAAAGATGATCACACGGAAGATCTAGGATCCCGTGGATGAAAGATTTCCATTAGTACTAATTAAGTCTACAAAACGAGGGATTTAGACAAGAAAACCAAACATGTCCATCTAAACCCTTGTCACATAAACTCAACTAATACTAGCAATCCACCAAATAAAACTAGCTAAAAACTATGCCGAATGCAATGGTTAACACACGTAAAATTAAGCATGAATACTCCCCACACTTAACCCTTTAGTCATCCTCGATTAAATAAAGACAAGATAAAGAATTAAGCAAAATGTAGCATGCAAACATAAGTTAATCGAGGCATTCAACTTATTCCTAGATTACCATATTTCCCCCAAAAGAGTAAGAATCTAACAATTCTCTAACTCCCTAAAAAACATAAGCAATCTAACCACCCAAAAGTAAAATGTGGAAAAAGGTAAGTCAAGAAGAAAAGTGTTAAGCTAGCTTACTTTTCCCAAAATGACCTCAAAGCAATCAAAGAGTCGTCTTTAAAAAAATTCATCATGAATGAAAATGTGTCTTCAACCTAGTTTTTTGTTTTCTCTCATTTGCTTAGGAGCCCTTTCAAATTTTCATCCTAGCTTTAACACACAAAGGGTACTCACTTGTCACCTTTTTCCACACGACCTCTCATTTTTGCCTAGGCTCATAAGCCTAGTCGGGACTAGCCTCTCACTTTTACCTAGGTCTTTCGACCTATCTGTGCTTTTCTCAATGTTACCCAAGTTGCCCTTTCGGGTTTTTAACTTTTTTAGGTTTTTGAATTTTTTTCATGGGTAAAATACATATATGACCCAATATTTTGGTCGAAAGTTCTAATATGACCCTGTAAAGTTAGAAAGTGCAATTATAACCCTATGTTTTGCATCAAAAGTGCCAATACAACCTTTTTGCACTATTCTGGCATTGACTTTGTAAATTCCAGCATTGACCAAACCTAAAAGGAATAAAATATCCCTAGTGTTTAACCTAAAAATCTAATGACAAAATTACCCCTAGATTCTTCTACATCATCTTCATAGCTGCTCCACCATCGCCAACCCTCCACCACCACCACCACTCCACCACCACCGCCACCGAAGCAACAAAATTTCCAAAATCCAAATTCATTAAATATCAACACTATCCAAATGAATATGCACCCAAAAAAATACTAACTTCACCTAACTTTGATTCCAACTTAGAATCAAATTTTAGTACTACAAAGAACATTCAAACGAAGTAAGCATCTTCGACCGAAATAATTTGTGAAAAATTAGTGGTGCTCCTGGAACTCACCAAGAAACTCACCCCTAGAAATTTCAAAATCCACCTCACTCAACTCCGGTGAATCTCAGCTCCGCTCGGTCAAAAATCACTGGAAATCTATCCCACTCCATTAAGCTGGTGGAGCGATATCTTCGCACAACTACAATCAACCTGATGCAGCACTTCTACACCACTAACATATCCACCGCCTTCTGCTACATCCTTAGAAGTGTGAAGATAGATCTCATCATCTACGACCTGCTTCAGCCATCTCCGGCGGTTGCATCGGAGTTTGGGGATCCTTGTCGTGGAGTTCATCACGTGTAGCGCCACTAGCGGGAGATGAATTGGGATAGAATCAGGGTTCAGAAAAGGGGGACAAATAAAAAAAATATGGAGACAAGGGTTTATAAAAGGGGGAGATAATAAAATAAAATAAAGAAATCGGGGAAGAAGAAGAGGAGCGAAGGGAAAAAAATGACCTATTCTATTTATTTATTTTTAAATTTTTTAAAATCAGTGGTAAAATGGTCATTTAACGGAATTTTGACCAATTTCAGGTTATTAGGGTAATATTGGCACTTTTGACCAAAACATAGGGTTATAATCACACTTTTAAACTTTACAAGATCATGTGGGCAACTTTCAACCAAAACACAGGGTTATATGGGCACTTAACTCTTTTTTCATTTTTTAAAATTTTCAAAATGCTCTTAGAAGAGCTATTAGTTACATAGAAATAACTGAAAATCATAAGTGCTATCTAATCCCATTCTCTACACTTAAAGCTTACATTATCCTCAATGCATGTACAGAATCAAAAAACAATTTCGGGATCCTATAGAAAATGCTTCTTTTACGCCTCAGGTATTAGCCACAGCTCATATTCATTCAGTAATTCTACCCTTTCTTCATTCTTGGACCTCGTTTCTTAATATTGTAACTTTTCTATGCTGTGTCTTAGGAACCTTTTCAATACAGTCTAGATTGCTAGCTCCTGTTAATAGTGTAACTTGTTAGGCAAATAAGGTTAGAATGGATAGCTCACGGGCCCCTCTTCAACCCCATAAAACCCATCCACGTGGAGTAGCCCCCTGGATTGAAAGATGGCTTTATCCGAAGGTCTCTTCATCGGCCCCAACCGAGGGAGGGAAAACGCAGGTGCATTAGATGCTTCCTTTTTTTTTTATGTTTGCTCAACCACAGATGAATGACATATTTTTGTTGGATGTTATATCAAGGGAAAGAAATAGGAAATCACATATATTGAAAAATGAACACTAAAGTTTACCCTTGATGGCACAATTATGGAATGTAAAGCACAAACTACCATCACCCTAATATACTACCCTAACCTCTAATCAAGAAAGTTCAATCTAAACACTATCATGCATAAAAAATTAATAAGGAATTGAATCACAATGGAGATTTACCTCTTAGGTCTCAATGTGTGTGTCTCAAGGGTTTTGAAGGTTGGTGGGTTTTGGGTGGTACTTTGGTGGTGGTAGAATGGTGGTAGGGATGAAATGGTGATTGGGGTGTACAAAAATATGTGAGTTTCATTGGTCATGCACGTCTACATGCCCCATGAATTTGGGGTTTGGTTCTCCTCCCTGTCCACCATATTGAGCATCACAAACCCAGTGAAAGGGAAAAGGAGCCTAAATCGACCCCCTTCTTTCTTTCCTTTTTCAAAGAAAAAAAGCAATAACAATGTACGTCTACATGGTCCATGAGTTGGACTCCCCGGTTGCTCACCTTCCTCCAAGAACCATATGCTTCCTACTAAACAAACATGCACACCACGTGTAATCGTGTTTGATCTTCTTCATTATGTGTGCGTTAAACATTGCATTTGGCATAGTTTTTAGCTTATTTGGTGGATTGCTAGTATTAGTTGAGTTTACGTGACAAGGGGTTTAGATGATCATGTCTAGTGTTTTTATCTAAATTTCACGTTTTGTAGACTTAATTGGTACTAATGGACATCTTGTATCCACAGGCTCCTTAATCTTCCTTGTTATCATCTTTAGTAGGTTGCCTGTGGGTACTTTTTGTTTAGTTTCTATGTGAAGCCCGTTCGTAAGGGCGGTAGAAGCTATTAAAAGCCATTCACAAGGAAGGTAGAAGAGATTGAAAACCATTCACCTCTAGAATGGTAGTAGATGAAGGCCAAGAACATTAAATTGTGGTAGTAGAAGGATGAAGCCAAAGATAGGTGGCATTGGAGCTCAAAACGGGCAAGGGAGAAACGGTGAATCGTGGTCTGATGAGTTATGCCAAAATTTGAGAATAATTCGAGAAGAACTAGCCTTCAAAGATGATTCCATTAAATTCTTCTTTTTGAGCACTTTAAAATCAACTACTAAAACTCTCAAATCGGACTAACGGTTCACCCGTACCAAAGGAAACAAGTTCAGCTACTCAAGGCACCACGAGTTGGCATAGGCTTATCGTGGTTCACACCAATGGCTCGCGCCAAAGATGTTATCTTGCGCTAAGATGGCCGGCATGAGGCAAAGGTTCGTGCCAAAATGTTCCATATGAGGCAATGGCACAGCTAGCGCCAGACACCACGGGCTGCCAGCACGAGACAAAGTCCCACTCCACATGGCTTAGTATGGGTGTAGGACGTCCCATTTTCGACATCCCGCACCATTTCAAGTTTAAGATGCCAAGACTAGCCGACATACTGTGGGGAAAATATGGCCCGTGTTATGTTTCTTATAGGATCAACCTTCTCAACTATGGCCCATGCCAATGGCCACGAGCATGAATCAGAAACCTAAAGATCAATACACTATTAGCGCCCTGCTCCCGATGTTAGGGCCCGCGCTAGAGGTACGACATGGCCTGCGCCAATCTAGGCATCCCGCTCCATATGAAAAGGTACAACCCATGCCAGATCTCGTGGTTGCGCTAAGAATAATGATGCAGCACAGACCAGGCCTCCGCGACGGCCCGTGCCAAGGGCGGTTGATCTATGGTTTCTCACTAGTTTGGACATAACTCTCTCAATTTTCATCTGATTTCCCTCCACCCTATATCTAAATCTTCATGTTTCCAAGCTCTATATAACACACTTTATTTTAGCTCTAGAAGGTTCATGTATTTGGGCAGTTTATTCAAGAACGATTCTACCATAAGAGGGAAAGGTGATTGGGGTTTTAACCTATGTTTGACTATTTTGGGCCTATCTTTAGGCCCAATTCTCCACTACTATACATAGGAGTCTTATTATTCTAGTAAACCTTAGGTAGTAATTACGTAAATTTCTTTCTCTCTCTAGTGTAGATAGAAGGAAGGAGAGATTTTCTCTCTCTATAGAGTTCTTCTTCTCTTCCTTCTCCTTTTATTTTCTTCTCTTCATCTTATTTTCTTAGATCCATGGTATAGAACTTAATATTTAACACTGATCTATCTTTTGTAGATTAGTTTTATAGCTTGGGGATAAATGGTAGGAGCATGGTTTGATTTAATTGTTTTGTAAGATTCTATAGTCTATCGTAATATTGTGTTCATGATATTATTATGATTTTTCTTGATTATTTTAATTGCATAAATAGTTCACCACATATAAACACACTTTGTGCTATATTTATGCATGGTGCAAATAAGAATGCTCCATTGGGAAGAGAAACTTAGATGTTAGAATGTGTAAGGGAGAATGCATCCGCGTGTGTATGCACGTGGGATTCGAGTATGCACTGACTTATTTTCCATCACACCAGTCTTAGCTGACTTCATAAATTTTTTCGAGAGGTTCAGGGTAGCGATAGAAAATAGTAGTAATCTAGGATGTAGAGGTCTTAGATCATAGATAAAGTGCCAACGACCATTTGGCATAACTAATAGGACCGTTGGGAAGTAGTGCATTCGTGGTGGAAGCCTAGAACGTAATCGGACAGGGGAGAAACAGACCTACAACAACGGCCAGACCTTGTTGTACTCCCATAATTAAAATGGTAGTGTTGATGGAGGGTTGCAAGTGCACCTGCCGTGACAGGGACATGGAAGTGTATGCCATCATCCACACCATGTGTTATGAATACTCTATTAGGTTTGCCAAAATTTCTATGTGAATATATCAAGGTTTGAAACATTAGATTAACCATGTTCCTCAATGACTCCCCAAGTGCTTAGTTCAATAGCTTATTTTGCCTTTTTTAGTTTTATGCTTAGTAGTTATTAGTTGAAAAACAAAACAAACCCATATTTTGCATGTTTTCTTTACTAACTATTCCTTTCACTCGTACAGATTGACGACTTGTACGAGGTTTTATTTTGATTGATATTTAGACCTAGCATCTCTGTGGACAAACCCAGGGCTTACCACTAGTTATCCCATATGTAGCATAGCAGTGAGAACGGGTGAAAAACTATGAATTTCTATCTTTTGACCTTCCCACAGGAAAACCTCTGTTTGGGTTAATTGCTACAATTAACGGCCCCGGGGGGAGGCAAAATTTTATTGCTGGTGCCAGGGATGCTATTCAGTCTAAGTGTCAATTAAGCATAACGTGTTAGTAGAGTAGTTAGTATTTGTTGTTGTTGTTGTTTTTTGTTTTCCATAGTAGGTATTGCTTGAGTTCTTTGTGCAAACCAAAGACTCTTGCACTACGATTCTGAATTTTGTGTTGTGTTTAATTGGAAAAGAACAAAAACTGGGAAAGTACTCAACGGATGAAACTTTGTAGGGTGTGTTATTATGATCATCCTACGAAGTATTTCCCTAGGTTGAGTGACTTTGGGAGAAATGTGGATCAATGAGTGAGATTTCATAGGATATGTGTTTGCAACACCCTACAGAGTTTTTCTCTTTGATGAGTGAAAATGAGTGAGAGATAGGAGTTTTTGGTTCCCAAAGCCGATGGCAATGATATTATTGCTCATACCACGACTCTCAAAATTTGAGGTTTAGTGGTAACTCAAATTTGCGGTATGGAAATGCATCAAGAAACCAACACATTGGGTTAGATAGTTTGATTTCACCAACTTACCCAATGCCCCAAAACCAATCCCTAGGATTGTTTCCAAATTAGATTATGTAGAAATTTTGCAAGTTATAGCTAATGTGACTAAGACTAGTGATTTACTACAATCACAAATTCTTAGCGAGATTAGCAATTTGGAAACTCAACTATTCTCAAGCATTGAGAAAGTTAAAGGGCAAGTGCTTGATTTGATGAAAAGGGTGAGCCAACTAGAAACCCAATATTCAAAAAATGAACCATCTCTAGTTGAGTGTGAGCATTTGGTAGATGAATCTAAAGGGGATAGGGAATTGTTTGTTGAGAGTGAAGAAATCAAGGAATGAGTGACTATACTTAATTTTCCATGTTACCTATTTTCACCCCTACCTCCACCTATGGAGCCAACTCCCACATTTTTTGAAACCTTAGAGGAAACCATAGGGATGCCAATTGAATATGATAAGCTTCCAAACCACCTATTCCCTCTAAGGTTGACTCCATTTCTACTGTATCTTCCTCTTGGAAGATTATTACCCCCACCTTTCCATGTTTGATTGTCCATTGTGATGGGGTATAAACTCACACCATATGGATAACATTAGGGTCGTACCTATGACCTTAAATATACGAAGCTTCTTGGGAGGCAACCCAAGCATCGAAAAAAATTAGAGTAGTTTAGTGTTTTTGGTATGTTTTCCTATTTGTAGAATTTTGTTGTTGGGACACTATTACACTTAGTGTTCATGTTTGTTTTGTAGGTAGCATATGGTTCTTGGAGGAAGGTGAGAAAATGGGGAGTCTAACTCATGGACCATGTAGACGTACATGGTTTGTGACGCTCAAAATGGTGGACATGGAAGAGAACCAAACCCCAAATTCATGGGACGTGTAGATGTGCACGAACCATGAAGCTCATATACTTTTCTGCACCCCAATCACCATTTCTTCCCTACCACCACCCTACCTCCACCAAAGTACCACAAAAAACCAACCTGCCCTCAAAAACCTTGAGACACACACATCAAGACCTAAGAGGTAACTCTCCATGTGATTCAATTCCTTATTCAATTTGTGATGCATGATAGTGGTTCGATTCAACTTTCTTGATTAGAGGTTAGTGTAGTATATTTGGGGTGATGGTAATTTTTTCTATACATTCCATGATCGTGCCATCAAGAGTATATTTTAGTGTTCTTTTTTTCATTATAAGTGCTTTACTATTTCTTTCCCTTGGCATGTGTTTTTTGATTTTGTATATGAATTAAGAACAATGCAGGCTTTAAGTGTGGGGAAAGGGACTAGATAACACTAATGATTTTTAGTTGTTTATGTGTAGCTAATAGCTCTTCTAAGAGCATTTTGAAAAAATTGAAAAACAAATGAAAAAAGTTAAAAACCTGGACAAGTTGAAAACCTGAAAGGAGGACATAGGTAACATTGGAAAAAATCTTGATATGTCGAAGGCCAAGGTAAAAAATGAGAGGGTAGGCCCGGTTAGGATTACAAGCCTAGGCAAAAATGAGAGGTTGTGTGGAAAAGGGTGAGAAGTGAGTACCCTTTGCGTGTTAAAGCTAAGATGAAAACTCGAAAGGGCTTCTAGGAAAAATGAGGGAAATTGAGAGAAAAAAAAACTAGGTTGATGATGCATGATTCCATAGTGGAATTTTTTTGAAGACAACTCTTAGATTTCTTTGGGATCATTTTGGGAAAATTAATCTAGCTTAACACTTATCTTTTTGTCTTACCTTTTTCTACATTTTACTTTTCGGTGGTTAGATTGCTTATGTTTTTTGGGGAGTGTGAGAGTTGTGAGATTCTTACTCGTTTGGGGGAAAATAGGGTAATCTATGAATATGTTGCGTACCTCGGTTAACTTATGAATGCATGCCACATTTCACTTGATTCTTTGTCTTGTCTTTCTTTACTCGAGGATGAGTAAATGGTTAGTTGTGGGGAGTCTGATCTCCTTCATTATGCATGCATTAACCATTGCATTTGGCGTAGTTTTAGCTAGTTTAATTTTGTGGATTGCTAGTATAGTTGAGTTTACGTGACAAGGGGTTTAGATGGCCATGTCTGGTTTTCTTTTCTAAATCCCGCATTTTGTAGACTTAACTTATACTAATGGACATCACAGGCTCCTTGATATTCCTTGTAATCATCTTTAGTAGGTAACCTGTGGGTACTTTTTGGTTACATTCTATGTGAAGGCCGTTCATAAGGATGCTAGAAGAGATCAAAGGCCATTCATATCTAGAATAGTAGTAGATGAAGACCACGAACATAAAATCATGGTAGTAGAAGGATGGAGCAAAAGATAAGCAGCATTGGAGTTCAAAACGGCCAAGAGAGAAATAGTGAATCATGGTCCGACGAGTTACGCTAGAGTTAGATAACGATATGAGAACAATTACCTTTCAAGGATAATTTCATTGGATTATTCTTCTCCAGTACTACAAAATCGACTACTAAGACTCTTAAATTGAACTAACGTTTCGCCCGTAGCAAAGGAAACAAGTTCAGCTGGCCAAGGTACCACGGGTCAGCGCGGGCGGTTTATGGTTGGCACCAACGGCCCGCACCAAAGGAGCTGTCTTGCGCCATGATGGCTGGAATGAGGTAAAGGTTGGTGCCAAAATGTTCTGCATGAGGTAATGGCGGGGCCTGCACCAATCACCACGAGCCGCCAGTGTGAGACTAAGTCCCACTCTACACAGCTAAGTATAGGTGCGAGACGTCTCATTTTTGACATCCCGTGCTGTTCCAAGTTCAAGATCCAAAGACCTACTGATAGGGTGTTGGAAAACACATGGCTCACGACAAGTTTATGAGTGGATCAACCTTCTTGACCATGGGCCGTTCCAACAGCCACGGGCATCGATCAGAAGCCTCAAGATCATCACACTGTTGGCACCCCACGCCAGACTTCACGACCCGCGCCAAAGGTACGACACAACCAGTGCCAATCCCAATGTCCTATGTCATATGAAGAGCCATGACCCATGCCATATATCGTGGCCATGCTAAGGACAATTACATGACACATACCGCACCATCCGCAATGGCCCGCGCCAAGGGCGCCTGAACTATGGTTTCTCACTATTTTGCCATAACTCTCTCAATTTTAATTAAATTTCCCACTACCGTACATCAAAATCTTTATCCCTCAGAGCTCTATCCAATGCACTATAATTCAGCTACAGAAGGGTCACGAATATGTGCAGTTTGTTTGAGAAAGATTTTACCATGAGGAGGAAAGGTGATTAGGATTTTAACCAAAGTTTGGCCTATTTTGGGCCTACATTTAGGCCCAATTATTTACTACTATATATAGGAGTCTTAGTCTTCTAGTAAACCCTAGGTAGATATTATTTATATTTATTTCTCTCTCTAGTGTAGATAGAAGGAAGATGAGTGTTTCCTCTCTTTCTGAGAGTTCTTCTTCTCTTCATTTCTTTTTCTTTTCTTTTCTTCCTCTTATTTTTTAGATCAATGGAATCTAACTTTATATTTTTCATTGGTGTATATTTTGTAGAGTATTTTTATAGCTTGGGGATAAATGGTAGGAGTATTGTTTGATTTAATTATTTTGTGAGATTCTATAGTTCATCCAAATTTTTTGTTTATGAGATTTTTGTGATTGTTCTTTATGATTTGAATTAAATTAATAGTACACCACATATAAGCACACACTTTGGGCTACATTCAAGTATGGTGAAAATATCGATGCCCCATTGGGAAGAGAAAACTGGATGTTAGAATGAGTAAGGGAGAACGCTTCCGCATGGTTGTGTGCACGAGGGATTTGAGTATGCTCTGACTCATTTACAATCGCACCAGTCTTAGCTAATTTCGTAATGTTATCCGAGAGGTTCCAGGTAGAGACAACGAATAGCAGCAAGCTAGGGTTTGAGAGGCCTTAGATCATAGACAAGGTTCCAACGAATGTTTGGCCTACTTGATAGAACTATTGGAAAGTAGTGTGTTCATGGTGGAAGCCCGGGATGTAATCACATGGGGGAGAAAAATACCTACAACAATGGCCAGACCTTGTTGTACTCCCCTAATTACAATTGTGGTGTTGGTGTTTGCCTAAATTTCTATGTGAATGAATCGAGGATAGAAATATTAGATTAACCATATTTCTCAATGACTTCCCTAGTTCTTATTTCAGTAGCTTACTTTTCCTTTTACTTTTATGCTTAGTAATTGTTTGATGAAAAACTAAACCCCCCCTTTTGCATGTTTTCTTTACTAGCTGTTCCTTTCACTTGTACGGATTGACGACCCATACGTGGTTATATTTTGATTGATATTTATACCTAGCATGTCTATGGACATACCGAGGGATTACCACTAACTACCCCATAGGTAGCGTAGAAGTGAGAACGGGTGTAGAATTATAAACTTCTATCTTTTGACCTTTCCATTGGAAAGCCTTCACCTGGGTTAATTAGCTACAATTAATGACTTCGGAGGGAAGCAGGCCAATGTCCCAAAAAAAATGAAGCTACAAATAGAAAAAATCACCAAAAATATTAAACTGATCTAATTTTTTTTCAAAGCTTGGGTTGCCTTTATAGAAGCTTCGTATATTTAAGGCCATCCGAATGACTCTAATGTTGTCTATAAGGTTCAGGTTTGTACCCCATCACCTTAGACAACCAAAACTTAAGAGGTGGGGGTAAGAATATTCCAAGAGAAAGATATAGTAGATGAGGAATCAACCTTAGAGGGAATAGGTGGTTTGGAAGTTTAGCATATTCAATTGGCTTCCCCATGGTTTACTCTAAGGTTTTTGAAAATGTGGGGGTGGGTTCTATGGGTGGAGGTAGGGGTGAAAATTGGAAATATGGAAAATTAAGTATAATCACCCATTCCTCGGCTTCTTCACTTTCAACAAACCATTCCCCATCCCCTTTAAAATCATCTATCAAAATTTTACATTCAACTAGGCATGGTTCATTTTCAGAATATTGGGTTTCTAGTTGGCTCACCCTTTTCATCAAATCAAGCGCTTGCCCTTCACCTTTCTCAATGCTTGAGAATAGTTAAGTTCCCAAATCACTAATCTCGCTAATCATTTGTGATTGGAGTAAATTATTATTCTTGGTCATATTAGCTATAGCTTGCAAAAATTTTTACATAATCCAATTCGGGAACAAATCCTCGGGATTGGTTTTGGGGCATTGGGTAAGTTGATGAAATCCAACTATCTAACCCAAAGTGTTAGTTTCCTGATGCATTTACATACCACGAATTCGATTTACCACTAAAACTCAAATTTGGAGAGTTGTGGAATGAGGAACAATCTCGATCCCATCGGTCTTGGGAACCAACGACTCTTACCTCTTTCTCATTTTTGCTCATCCAAGAGCAAGACTCTGTAGGATGGTCACAATGACATATCCTACAAAATCTCACTCATTGAGCTTCTCTTCTCCCATACTCACTCAACCTTTGGCAACACTCCGTAGGATGATCTTAATGACACACCCTACAAAGTGTCATCCGTTGAGTAGTTTCCCACATTTTTTTCTTTTCAATTAAACACAAACAAAGAAAACACAAAATTCAGAATCTTTGAGAAAGAGTCCTCGGTTTACACCAAGAACTCAAGCAATACCTACTCCATAAAACAACAAAAAGAAAAAAAAGAAAAAACAAACTACTCTACTAACTCTTTATGCTAATTGACACTTAAGCTGGATAGCATCATCAACAACAGGGCAAAAATTTGGCGCACCTCCACCCAAGGTCATTAATTGTAGCTAATTAACCCGAACAGAGGCTGAGAGGTCAAAGATAAAATTTATAGTTCTGCACCCGTTCTCACTGTTACGCTACCTAGAAGATAGTTAGCTGTAAGCCCTGGGTTTTTCTACACAGATGCTAGGGCTTAATTATCAACTAAAAACACTACCTTGTCAGGTCGTCAATCTATAAGAGTGAAAGGAATAGCTAGTAAATGCAAACAAGGGGGGGTTGGTTTTTTCCCCAGATTATCAACTTCAAAACATAAAGTAAAATAGTAACAAGTAATCTAATAAACCTAAGCACTTGAAAATTCATTACGCAACATGATTAATCTAATTTTTTGATCTTAGATTCATTCACATGCAAGATTTACTAAACAACCTAATAAAGTGTTCACAACACGTGGTGTGGCCGATGGTATACACTTCCCATATCAATCACATCGTGTGCACTAACAACCTTCCATTGACACCGCCATCGTAATTAGGGGAGTAAAAAAAGGTCTGACACTTGTTGTAGGCCTATTTCTCCCCCGTGCGATTACATCCCAGGCTTCCATCACGAATGCACTACTTCTCCCTGGTCTTATTAGTTAGGATGGGGGGTTGTTGGCACCTCATATTTGATACTAGGGTTTCCTAAAATCCTAGCTTGCAACTGTGCATTATCCCTACCCCCAACCTATCGGAAAACTTTACGTAATCAGCTAAGACTTGTGTAATGAAAACTAAGTCAAGGCATTTCTTGGGTCTCCCATGCACTGATGTGCCCATTTTATATGGTTATATTAGGAATTTAAGGATTCACTTTTGTACACTTTTGTGCTCTAAATGTGGCATTTTGCCTTGAAATTCTCTAAGGAGAGTTAAAAGCAACTTTTACGCTTTGATTAATTTTCTAGATGGTCTTGTGTGACAAGGAAATTGTTTGAATACTTTGAAGAATACCTTTGAAGATTTGAAGACTTGTATTTGAGCTTTTGAATACTTGAAGAATTGAAGAAAAGTGAAGTGAAGAGGAGGACATGAAACAAAAAGAAGAAAGAAATCAAGATGCTGGAACTGGGCTTCGTCGCCTCGCAACAAACCCATTGCGACTCGCAATAGACGTATGGCCAGAAATCTTTCTTGCTTTTTTGTACTATAAATACTCACCTTATCCTCTCCTCTTTAGAACAGATTCACAGGCACTTCTTCCTGCAATTTTTATGGGTTCAAACCCTAGTTTTTCTCTTCTTTCTTTTCTTAGTTTTTGTAGGTTAATCATGTTTTTTAATTTTATAGCTTAGTTTTATCTTGGGAGGAATGGATTGAAGCTTCCATATCTATGTAGTAAAAACTATATCTATCTATTTAGTGCTTTTGCTACTCTGCATATATTGAGCTTTGAATGTGAATTGTTAATGGCATTGATGTTGTTGGAAGCTTGGGTTTATGAATTGCCTGTATGATTTCTTGTTAGGGTTGGTAGAAAGTTTCTAATCCTCCCTTTTTTAATGTGTAATCCAAGAGCATGAGTTAGAGCTACTTAATGATGTTGATGTGTTGATAATTTCTAGATGAATATGATGATGTTAAATTCATTGTCATGTTTGTGTTAGGTAGCAAATGTGAGAGGACAATGAATGTCGATCATTCTTGGCTAATCTTGTGTAAATTCATGAATTGGTTAAATGCTTAGACACTGTGTAGTGTTTATAAGTGTTGCCAAGCTTGTTGGTTCTTCATGCTCAATACCACCAATGGGATACTCTTAGTCGTGTTTCGACTAAGGGAGTCATTGGTGAGGTTTGACAAGAGATGTCGAATTCACTCTTGCAAACTACTAACTAAGAAGAATAGAAGATTTATCTTCACAACAAGTAGTGGAAGTAGTGAATAGATTGTTTCACTCGTTCTTGAAGCCTTTATTATTTAGCATTCATGTGTTCTTAATGCTATATTTTACTTCATTTATACCATGTGTTGTTTTAGAATAGGAAGTGTTTGTATGATTGAAGTGTTAGGGTGTTAGGAATGTGATGAATTCCTTAACTCCTTTGCATGAAAATCTAAGAACATGAACTTAGAACTTCTTGTGCATAATGTGTTGTGATGCTTGCTAGAAACTATGTTAATGTGGATTGTTCTCATATTTATCCTATGGATGCTATGAAAGGTTGAACCTTGAATGTGGTTTGTTCTAGGTTTAGCCTAATGAATGCTATGTTTGGTTAAATGGCTATGTCTTTGGTAGAAGGCTTGTTGTTATCAAATCTATGGTCCTTCGTGTATAATGCTGTTGATGAAATACCCCTATGGTCGTTGTTTGTCTAGGATGATCATCAATAAGGTTTGCAAATGGTCATTTTTGTCTTTGTAAATTATAATTAAGAAGGAATGAATGTTGATCTTCCATTGGCATTCCTCATAGATAACAAATGTTATAGGATGAGTGAATGGTTCAATGATCTACATTAGGCTTGGAAGTGGATGTCGATTGCCCCCAAGGCTTTATCTTTTTGTAGTTTTAAACCCCTTTTCCGTAGTTTGTTTGATGATTAGCATAGTTACTTGACTTTTCTAGTTTTCTTTTCTTTTAACATTCATAACTTAGGACCACCAACAACCAAACCCCCCCATTTACTCACTTTTATATGTGTATATATATCTATTTCTAGCATAATATCAACCTTTTAGTTTAAATGCTTAAAAAAATCCCTCTTTTTCACGGACGACCCCAAGTTGCCGCTTTCTACTTAGTTGTAGATAGTGAGCATTTAGGGATTATAAATATTAACTTTGAGAGGTACAACGATGACCTCCCATGCACACACTCATAAAAATGCAATGTATTTCCTTACCCATTCTAACATCTAGGTTTCTCTTCCCAACGGGGCATCAATACTTGCACCATACATGAATACAACCCGATGAGTGTGCTTAATGTGGTGTAATATTCATGCAATTCAAATAATTAAGAAAAATCACAACAATATCAAGAACAAAAATACTATGATGAATCTAATGAATCTCACAAGCAAAAGTTAACTTATGCGTTACAGTTATTCCCAAGCTATGGATACTGCTCTATAGATATGGAATTCAAATATGGATTTGAATTCCATATCCAGGATGTACACAAAAATAAAAGGAAAGAAATTAAAAGAGAGAGAGCATTTATATTTCTTAAAGTTATCTCCTAATGAACTAAAAATGATCCAACCTCTACTAGATCTAGAAAAGAAAAGGGAAGGAAAAGAGGAGGAGAACTCTAGAGAGAGAATTCTCCTTTTCCTTCTATCTAACTAGAAGAGAAAAAATCTACATTATACCTAACTAGGGTTTACTAGAAGAATAAGACTTATATATATATTAGTAGAAAATTGGGCCTAAAGATTGTCCCAAAATAGGTCGAACTTAAGTCAAAACCCTAATCACCTTTCCCTCTTGTGGCCAAATCGTTCTGGAATTAACTGCTCAAATTCGTGAACCTTTTGGAGCTTATATTTAGTGCACTTGATAGATATCATAAAGATGAAGATTTCAATATATAGTAGAGGGAAATCGAATGAAAATTAAGAGTATTATGGGCAAAATAGTGAGAGGAGGAGTGTTGCGCAGAGCGTAAATAGTGGCACGACCGGTGAATAGGGCTTCGCACCGAATCATTTGGCATGAAATTTTTCCTTGGGCCAAGTCATTTGGCAAGAACTGATGAACAATATGCACGGATCGGTGAATAGTACATGGCCCATTTCAGCCATTTGGCACGAGACCGTTTGGCATGGCCCGTTGTCTTGAATTGCGTTTTGCTTAGAATTTTGATGCGGTCTATCTAGTTTGGTGCTGAGCACCAACCAGATACTGTTTTTGCAGTTTGTGATCTACGCCCGTGGCCATTGGCACAGGCCATTGGTGCCATCCATGAACATCCCGCGCCGACTCATTTGTGCTTCACCGGATGAACTTCTTTCCTTCGTTACGGATGAACCGTTGGTCCAATTTGAGAGTTCTAGTAGTCAATTTTATAGTGCTTGAAAATAAGAATCCAATGAAATCAACCTTGAAGACTAATTCTTCTCAGATCCATCTTATACTTTGGCGCAACTCATCGGACCACGATTCATAGTTTTTCCCTTGGACATTTTGAACTCCAATGCCGCCTATCCTTGGATCCATCCTTATACTACCAGAATTTGATGTCCATGGCCTTAATATTCTACCATTATAGTGTGAATGGCTTTTGATCATTTCTTCCGTCCTTTCGAACGGCCTTCAATATCTTCTACCGTCATTATGAATAGCCTTCACATAGAATGTAACCAAAAAGTACCCACGAGCGACCTACTAAAGATGATCACAAGAAATATCTAGGAGCCCATAGATGAAAGATGTCCATTAGTACTAGTTAAGTCTACAAAATGTGGGATTTAGACAAGAAAATAAAACACGACCGTCTAAACCCCTTGTCACGTAAACTCAACTAATACTAGCAATCCACCAATTAAAACTAGCTAAATAAATATGCCTTATGCATTGGTTAATGAAGGCAAAATGAAGCATATCACAGAGAAGGCTATCTTCCAGAGTTCTTTCGCTTCTCCTATTTCGACCGCCTCTATCTCTAGCACTTCTTTCTTTGAAATCAGTAATTCCTATTGCCTTTTCTCTTTCCTTCCTTTTCCTTATTTTTGTTAATGACTATCTCCAATGAGGGATCTATTTAGAGGAGGCCATCCGACAAGGTTAGGTGGGAAGGAGAGAAAATTGATTTACCGAAAATGATGAACCTTGATTCCAAACTTAGTAGTTTTTATGGGTCCCATTATGATTCTAATATGAAGAATAATGCCCTTGTATGGAGTGATCATAATCTAAAGGGTTGGCCCATCAAAGATATGTCCCCCCAAGGATACAGGGGTGTTTGGCCTCCAGGTATGGGTAACTGTACGTGAGATGGTCTCCTACTTTTGGGATTATTAGATTGTATTCCATAACCCACGAGGAGAAAAAAGAGGAATCTAGCTCTTGAGGAAGAAGAATAACTTGCCTCTCTCTTGGGTCATTAAAACCATAGCTTCGAAGTAACCCGGTTGGAGGCGATGAGGGTCAGAAAATAGAAATTTATAGTTCTTCATCCTGTTCCTACTTCTACGCTACCTATAGGGTAGTAAGCGGTAAGCCCTAAGTTTGTTGATAGAGATGCTAGGTCTAATATATCAACTCAAAACACTAACTCGTACAGGTCATCAATTCGTAAAAGTAAAAGGAATAACTAGTAAAGCGAACATGCAAAGGGGGGGGGGGTTGTTTTTTCAAGCTATAAGCTACAAAACATGAAAAGTAAAAACACAACTACAATATTAAGCAGAGCACATTGGGAAATCATTGAGCAACTTGGTCAATCTAATACTTCTATCTTCAATTCAATCACATAGAGATCTAAGTAAACCTAATAGAGAGTCCATAACACGTGGTGTGCCCGATGACATACCCTTCCCCGTCCTTTTCACGATGGTCATTCTCTCAACCCTACATTGACACTGCCATTGTAATTAGGGGAGTACAACAAGGTCTGACCATTGTGGTAGGTTTGTTTCTCCCCTTTGCAATTACATCCCAGGCTTCCACCACAAATGCACTTCTTCCCCCGGGTCCTATCAATTAGGCCCAAGGGTTGTACGTACCTAATCTATGTTACTAGGGTTTCTAGTAACCCTAGTTTGCTACTATTTAGCTATCTCTACTCGAAACCTGTCGAAAAAATTTACGAGGTTAGATAAGACTGGAGCGATGGTAAGTGGATCAGAGTGACCTCGAATCCCCCATGCACACACTCATGCTGATGCATTCTCCTCCACCCATTTTAAAAACCAAGTTTATCTTCCCAAGGGGGCATTGATATTTGCACCTAGCATGAATATAGCCCAAAGTGTGTGCTTTATATGCGGTGTACTATTCATGCATTCAAACACAAAAGAAAATCATAATAATATCATGAACACAAAATTAGGATGAACTAGAAAATCTCAATATGCATCTATATTAGACCATGTCACTACAATTTATCTGCAAACTATAGAAACTACTCTGCAAAAGTTATATCCATGAAAAATATTAGGTTAGATTCCATGGATCAAAGAAAATAAGATGAAAGGAAAAAGAAAATAAAAAGAAAAGGAGAAGGAAGAAGAAGAAGTACTCTCCTCTTCCGTCTCTCTAAACTAGAGAGACGGAAAATATACATAATGACTAGTTAGGGTTTAGTAGAATACTAAGGCTCCCATATATAGTAGTAGAGGATTGGGCCTAAAGATAGGCCCAAAATAGGCCAAAGTTAGGTAAAAACCCTAGTCACCCTTTCCCTCTAGCCTCTGAACCATTCTCGAATAAAGTGATCCAATCCGTGAGTCTTCTGGAGCTGAAATTTAATTTTTGGATAGATCTTGGAAAAACAAAGATTTTGATATATAGTAGAGGGAAATCAGATGAAAATTGAGAGAGTTATGACCAAAATGGTGAGAAATCGCCACTTGAGTTCGGTCGTCACGGATGATGCGGCCTGTGGCATGTCCATGGCTGTCCAGGGTGCGAGGTCTGGTGCGGGGCATGAATCTTCATGTTGTGCAGGGTGCAAGGCTTTGTGCGGGCCATGTCTAACCCCTGGTGCAGGCCACATTATCTCCCGTGGGCCATTGTGAAGGTGCTGAAAACTGAAGTTCTGATCAGCGCCCGTGGCCATTGGCGTGGGCCATGATCAGGATAGATGCTTTGCTCAGAAACTTTGGCACGGGCTGTGTGATTTCCCACACCCCACCAGCTGGTCTTATCATATTGAGATTGGAACGGCACGGGACACCAAAAATAGGATGTCCCATGCCAATTATTAGCCACGCTTCGTGTTGGCGGCCCGTGGCCTCTGGCGTGGGTCACGCCATAGCCTTGCACTGGTATTCTTGGCGTGGGTCAGCTTCTTCGGCATGGGCCATAGGTGCCAAAATATACATGGCCCGCACTGACCCGTTTGTGCCTTGGCTGCATGAACTCGTTTCCTTCGCTAAAGGTGAATCGTTAGTCCAATTTGAGAGTTTTATAGTCAATTTTATAGTTCTAAAAAAGATGAATCCAATGGAACCATCATTAAAGGCTGATTATTCTTGAATTTTTCTCGAAATTCGGCGCAACTCTATTAACTATGATTCACCGTTCTCCCATGGCTGTTTCAAACTCCAATGCGACCTATCTTTGGTTTCATCCTTGTACTACCATGATTTGGTATCCGTGGAATTCATCTTCTACCATTCTAGTGGTGATTGGCCTTCTATCTTTTCCACCATCCTTGTAAACGACCTTCAATATCTTCTACCGCTCTTATGAACAACCTTCACATTGAATGTAAACAAATCGTAACCACAGGCGACCTACTAAAGATGATCACAAGGAAGATCAAGGAGCCTGTGGATACAAGATGTCCATTAGTACCAATTAAGCCTACAAAATGTGAGATTTACATAAGAAAACCAAACATGACCATCTAAACCCCTTGTCACATAAACTCAACTAACACTAGAAATCCAACAAATAAAACTAACTAAAGAGTATGCCAAATGCATCGGTTAATGCACGCGTAATGAGGCAGATCAAAGAAGAAGAAGTATCTCTCTCGAGGAAGAAGAAGAAATATCTCCCGAGGAGGAAATAGGAACATCAATCAAGGATCCTCTAGAGCACAGAGATCTATTTCAAAGGTTATATCTTATATCCCTTGGGGCCAATGGATACATCTAGACGTGGAATTTCAACCTTTAAAGGTGGATGAATTTCCTGATAACCTCCCCGAAGCAAGATCAGTCATGTTTCTTACCTTTCCACCACTATTTTCTAAGCTTATCATGGAGTCCAAGTTAGTCTAGCACAAGTTCATCCCAACGCTCTATATGTATCTATATGTATGTATATGTATATGTATCTATATGTATATACATATAGATACATATACATATACATACATATAGATACATATATGTATATGTATATATACATATATGTATCTATATATATGTATATGTATAGATACATATATATATACATATACATATATATACATATATATACATATATATATATATGTATATGTATGTATATATATGTATATATGTATATATACATATACATATATACATATATATACATACATATACATATATATATATATGTATATATATGTATATATATATATATACAAGTTCATCCCAACGCTCTAATAGTTATTATGATGTTTTTGACAAGATGGCACAAATTCAAGATCAAGCCGAGGTATAAATTTCTTTGTTCATTGTATAATGTGTCCCACAATGACAAGTTGGTGGAGAATATTATCACCTTCAATGCTAGAGAAAAGAAAAAGAAGATTTTTTCCGTTCCCCCACATTCGGGTAAATGGAAGAATCATAGAAGGGGATTTAATTTCAACTGCAGTAGATATAAGGTTCCTTAATGGAACTCATACATAAAGTTTGAGTCCTCAAAAGGAGGGAAATACTCTTAGCCTAGCTTTCTCGAGAATTATAGGAAGCGCCTTCTAGATTCATTCCTCGATTATAGTATTTACTCCAACCCCGATAAAACCATTGGTTGTTTCATCTGGCCGCCTAAATTTTATAAAAAGTATATGTATAAGAAGCTGCGAAAGAAACAATTGTCCAAATCACATCGTCTCCTTCTCGAAGCTTGACATGGGAAAGGCAAAAAGAAAAAAAGAATTGTCAAGGACTCACCTCAGGAGCCCCCTCTCAAGACAACTCCTAATAATTTTAGACCCTCGGAAGTCTCTAAAGGTGTTAATAATATGTTTTGTTATCTTCTCTTATTTTCTCAGTTCTTATTTCTAATCTCATTTTCTTTCATTTCCTTGTAGTGGGTATTGGCTCAATCTTGCAGTCAAAGAAAGGAGAGGGTCCTACCCCCTCGAATCACACATCAACCATTCCCCTTAACGATGTCGAGAAAACCACTCAGGAAAAGAGGCCTGGTGGAAACATTCCTTCCTCAAGGAAGAATCAGCGTCAAAAGGAGACAAATGACAATATTTCCCAAGTTCCAGTCTCTTTCTCGGACTAATCTGCAGAGTCCTTTCTAGAACACTCTTTCAACTACCTTGAGTGTTCTTTTTATTAAGGAGCAAGTCTAAAGACTTTTACTAACAATCCTTAAGTAAGATATATTATTGTTATAGATATATACATATATATACATATATATACACACATATATACATATATACATACATATATATACATATATACACACACACACATATATATACATATATATATATACATACATATATACATATATACATATATACATATATGTACACACATATATATACATATATATATATATATATATACTGTCACGGGTCGGCCCTTGAGGGTGCCGAACCGTGCGGCCTAGCCGCGGCCAACCGTGCCACGACTACCGCCTTGACCCCACGTGCATCGATGCACCACCCGGTTGCTCGCAGCAGACCGGGCCCATTTGGGACGTGGTCGGGTATGCAGCGGAATATACACACCCGAGAGAGCATGGCTCACACACACAAGCCAACTAAGTAATATAAGGCCCAACAACAGGGAAGCAAACGCTTATATTCAATATATCACAAAAAGGTAACCGGGTGTAGAGAGCTCATACATATATATACATATATATATATATATATATATATGCATATATATACATATATATGCATATATATACATGTATATGCATATATATACATATATATATGCATATATATACATGTATATGCATATATATACATATATATATGCATATATATACATGTATATGCATATATATGCATATATATGTATATATATATGCATATATATACATGTATATGCATATATATACATGTATGTATATATACATATATATGTATATATATGTATATATATGTATATATATGTATATGTATATATATATGTATCTATACATATACATATATATAGATACATATATGTATATATACATATACATATATGTATCTATATGTATGTATATGTATATGTATCTATATGTATCTATATGTATATACATATAGATACATATACATATACATACATATAGATACATATAGATACATATACATATAGATACATATAGATACATATACATATACATACATATAGATACATATACATATACATACATATAGATACATATACATATACATACATATAGATACATATACATATACATATATATACATATAGATACATATACATATATATACATATAGATACATATACATATATATATACATATAGATACATATACATATATATACATATAGATACATATACATATATATACATATATATACATATACATATATATACATATATATATATACACACGTTTAGCTCTACCTCAAGCCGAGTCACTACCTATTTTTCTTATTACTCTATTATACATTAGGTGCCTGAACAACTTGGTCAAGTAACTTCTTCCCCATCTTCCCTCCTGCAAGTGTTGGATTCCGGCCATGCATAACTTCTTGAGAGGATCAAATTGAAAGACCTCGATAATTCTAAACTAGCAAAAGAACTGGAGGCTTAAAAAAAGATTTCAGATCTCGAAGCTGCCAATAGGAAGGCCACTCTTGATAAGGAGGCTCTTGAACTGAGAGTGAAGACAGCTGAAGATCCTAATGTTGAAGCCCTCTTGCTTGAAGATTTTAAAGATAAGTTGATGAATAGCCCAGACCTATTCAACTATTTCACCAAGCTTCTCAAATTGGCCAAAAAGCTAGGCTGCAACTCCTTGGTCAACGAAGAACTAAAGCTAAGACTATCTCCCTCCTTGTCTAAGGACAATATCAAATTCTTGGAATTTTTTGTGAAGCCTAATCTTGTAAAAAATATGGATATGAAGTTGGAGGAAGAGGCTACAAAGGGTGGCTTGAGTTTCTCATTCCTGAACTACTTAAGGTCTAGTGGACGTTTCCATACAACTGAGGAGATTCGAGCTCTCTCTTCCAAGGCAATATCCACCTGTGCAATTCAACAGCCAACAATAAAGGAAGGAGCCAAGAAGTTGAGGAGAATGACAGTAGGTTAGGGAATGAAATGTAATATTTTCTTTTTATGACCTCGTCATGTACCTTTATCTTGTTAATGGAAATGTATTATGCCTGCTAATTGTATTTTTTTTATTTTAAAATTTTCTTGTCTTTTTATTGTAAATCTTTGATGAAACAGCTGCAATACACACTACCACAGAGGCCCCCCTCTGGCACCGATTTATTAACACTGGTTTTTAAAATCGGTGCAAATAATGTATTAGCACCAGTTTTTTTAGCGCCGGTTGTAACACCGGTGTTGGTTTAGCACCGGTTAAAAAAATTGTAGCACCGGTTATTTAAATAGAAACTGGTGTTATTTTTACGCCGGTCAGAAAACTGGTGCTAGAATTGATGAAAACCGGTGACAGATTAAAACCGGTCAAGAAACCGGTGCTAAAAATAACTATAATCGGCGTAATGTCTGCACCGGTTTGAATACCGGTGCAAGGAATCCTAGAAAACCGGTGTGAGGTTTGCATTTGGCACCGGTTGTGGAAACCGAGGTTATGGAAATGTAGAAACCGGTGTTAAATGAATTCGTGGAAAAAAGCGGGAAAAAGCGGCACCGTTTGATTTAGCACCGGATAAAAACCGGTGCTAATCGGGAAAATGGCACCGGTTTTCCGTACTATTTACAAAAACCGGTGCTAAATCAAGCATTTAATGCTCCGAACTTACCCTCTTAAATTAGATCTGAACTTGAAGTTACCTTATCCATTAATTGATGGTAGATATTTTGGGAAGGTGTGCAATAACTCAAACAAATGAAGACCCATGGAAGTAAGTATACATTAAATTTTTGAAATTTCAATCAAATAGAACCATAAATGCATGATTGGAGATAGTTTTTTTGTATTTATTATTGGTTTCTATATGCCTAGCTTATGTTGGTTGAGTATCATGTTGTGAGAGTATAAATTAATGAGTGTTGATGTGAACATATTTGTGTTTGTTTTGGTAGATGGTATATATATTTAAACGTATCCCGAGAACATGAAGTTGATCGATTCACATACATATACACGGACATGACACGTTTAGTATTGTGTAGCAAAAAGATCGTGTTAATTTTTCGTATGTTCGACCAATGAAAATTCGTGTAATTGTTTGTTATGTGTTGTTTAGATACAACGGACCGAGAATCAATGTTTACGTGGAGGGAAAAAATGGTTAGCTGTCCAAGTGTAGCTAGAAAAGGTGGTGAACATATTGCATTTATTGATTTGTTTCTTGATTATGCCTTTGGCCGGGAGGAGAGGATACTGTGTCCATGCAAAAGATGCTTGTGTCGTGAACTGTTTGATGATCGTGGGGTTGTTAGATTTCACTTGTTGAAGAACGGATTTAACGGAGGTTACATTGTATGGACATTTCATGGAGAGGTTGAGCAAGGACATAACAGTGGTTTTGACCAGGTAGATGGAAACAAATGTACAGTTGATGGTATGTTCGATGACATTGTGAGAGATTTTGAGGGGAAGCCTACAATGTTGAGTGCTTTGCTCGACGAGAAAGAGAAGCCATTGTATCCGGGATGTAAAAGTAAGGATACCTTAATCTTTTTTTTGATGGAGGTTTTCAATTTGAAAGCTACAAGCTCTTGGAGTGATGCAAGTGTGAATTCACTCCTAAAGCTTCTGAAGGATAAGTTTCCGGAAGGGAATGGTATTCCGAAAACTTTTACGAGGCCAAGAAAATATTGTGTCCACTTGGTTTGGAATACAAGAAAATACACTCATGTCAAAATGATTGTGTGTTGTATGACGGTGATTTGAAAGATGCGGTTGAATGTCCCGTGTGCAAACATGCAAGATATAAGGGTGTGACGAATGATGATGATGGGTGTTTACCTAAGAAGAAGAAGGTCCCATTCAAGTGTATGTGGTATCTTCCTATAATTCCTAGGTTGAAGAGGTTATTCGCGAATTCAGAAGATGCAAAGAACTTTCGATGGCATGGAGAGCGTGAAAGACCAAGTGACGACAAGATAAGACATCCGGCAGATGGTGAACATTGGAGAAATTTTGACAAGCGATATCCTTCCTTTGGTTTGGAGGTTAGAAATCTACGCCTTGCATTGTGTACTGATGGGATGAATCCATTTGGTAATATGTCATCGAAGCATAGTTCGTGGCCCGTGATGTTGGTTATATATAATTTGCGCCCATATTTGTGCATGAAACGTAAATATGTTATGATGGCTATGTTAATCTCCGGTCCTAGACAACCTGGGAATGAGGTTGATGTGTATTTGAGACCATTGATTGATGATTTGAAGATATTGTGGGAAGAGAAAGGGGTGTTGGTATATGATGGCCACATAAATGTGGAGTTTCAACTTCGTGCCATGCTTTTTTGCACGATCAATGATTTTCCAGCCTATGGAAATTTTTCAGGGTACGTTGTGAAGGGGCACAAAGCATGTCCAATTTGTGAGGAGAAGACTGAATTCAAACAGCTAAGACATGGAAGAAAGACAGTGTATCTTGGCCATAAAAAATGGCTCCAAGGAAACCATAAATACCGGGATGATGTGATCGATTTTGTTGGTGGGAAAGAACGAAGGAAATCCCCTACACCACTAACTGGTGTGCAGATTCACAGTAAGGTTAAGAAATTGAGAGTGGTGTTGGGAAAGTACAAAGGCAGGGACAAAATACAGTGTGATGGTCCATGGAAGAAAAGGTCAATATTTTTTGATCTACCATACTGGGAGCATCTTGAGGTTAGGCATTGCCTAGACGTGATGCATATTGAGAAAAATGTTTGTGAAAGTTTGATAGGCACCCTCTTGAATATTCCTTGGAAGGCGAAAGATTGTTTGAATGCCCGGTTGGACTTGGTTGATTTGGGAAATGACCTCGCCCTAGAAGTGAAGGGTAAGAGGACGTACTTGCCCCCTGCACCTTGTACCTTGTCTAAGGAGGAGAGAATATCAGTTTGTGATAGTTTGAAATCAGTGAAGGTCCCCATTGGTTATTCATCGAACGTCAATCGGTTAGTTACGAAGGATTGTCGGATAACGGGGTTGAAATCTCATGACTGTTATGTTTTGATGCAGCAACTGCTACCTATTGCTATTCGTGGGGTAATGGAGGCCGACGTAAGGCACTCAATCACTAGACTTTGTATATATTTTTCTTCCATATGCTGGAAGTCTATTGACCGGGACCATCTAGATGTCCTACAAAAAGATGTTGTTGTTGTACTATGCAAGTTGGAAATGTATTTCCCTCCATCCTTTTTTGATATAATGGTTCATTTGGTTGTTCATCTAGTGCGGGAGGTAAAGATATGTGGTCCAGTTGGTATGCGTTGGATGTATCCTTTCAAGCATCACATGAAAGTCCTTAAGGGGTACGTGAAATGTATGAGTCGGCCGGATACTAGTATTGTTGAGAGGTATGTTGCTGAAGAAGTGATTGAATTTTTCTCTAGCTATTTGCAGGGACACAGAAAATTTGGTGTGCCCCTGAATCGACATGTTGGTCGGAAGGGGGGCAAGCCGAGGTCGAGGGGAACGTTATTTACTCCATTGAATAGTGATCTGATGTCAGTTCATTTGTATGTGTTGAGGAATTGTTTGGAGACTACTGCTTATGTGACCGAGCACCTTAATTCGATCACAGAGTGTCATCCCACGTGGCCCCCTAATAAATTTCAGTTGGAGCACAATGACAAGTTTGTGAATTGGTTTTATGATTGATGCAATGTTACTGATTACGACCCAAAAATTAGGGCATTTGCAAGGAAACCTAACTGCACGGTTTTGAGGTATTCCAGATATAACATGAACGGTTTTTGTTTTGCTACTAGGGACTAAGATTTGAAGAGCACGACACAAAATAATGGGGTATACATTGAGTCGGAGACTATGTGGCAAGCAAGTAAGAAAGACAATAAACCAGTCCTAGCTGTGATGTCGTTCTATGGTGTTATTGATGAGATTTGGGAGCTTGACTATGGGGAATTCAAGATTCCGGTATTCAAGTGCCAATGGTGTGATAACACAACTGGGGTTCGAACTAATGACCTAATGGGATTTACCCTTGCTGACCCGACTCGTGTGGAATATGAAAATGATCAGTTTATTTTGGCCGAACAAGCAAGACAAGTTTTCTACGTAAATGACCCGTGCAATGAAGGTTGGTCTGTTGTGGTACAAGGTAGGAAATTCTCTTTCCACGATGAAATTGATTTTGAAGTTACAAGTGAAAGGTTAGAGTTTCCCTCTATTTCCTCTCTACCTAGTGACAACGGGATTGAGGCGCAATCAATACAGAGGAAACACAGAGATGGAATTTGGGTAGATGTCGATGGCAGAGAACTTCGGGATGGTCAATCCAAGAAGACAAAGTTGGTTGCAGACTAGCGGAGGTCGATCAATGTTGTCGAAGATAAAATTTATTTACTTTTTGTACTTTGTTGTTTTTTGTACCCCTGGAAACTATTCTACAACTATCTTCTAAGTTGTCACCATTTCGAGCAGGTCTGTCCACTGCAGCGCACTGCAGTGGGTTTGGTAAAGCCTTGTAAAAAATTGCCTTCCTTTTCCTATGGTAGGTTCTGCCAGCTGTAGTGCGCTGCAGCTCTATTGGTTCAGCGCGCTGCAGCAATTTCACACACACATGAATCTAGAACGACCAGCTCATGCAGTTCGTCTAAGACATTCCAAAATCCAAAATACAGCACGAATACACTTGGTTTGGAATGCATCACGAATACGTTATGTGACTTGAAAAGTGACATTCCAAAATCACATCCAAATAGTAGCAATGAAGTAGCAATATATGTTTTTCAAGCAAAAACTTGTACGAGTCAAACATCCAAATTAAACTAGCAAATGAAACAACCTGATAAAATGAAGACGTGAGCTCAATGTAGGTAGTCATTTCCAGCGCACCCTCTTCTCCACCGTGTTGGACCCTGGCGAATCTAAGGTAGGGATTGGACCCAATTCCTTGATTCTCTCGCCACACATGGCAGTAAGGATCTTCCCAACCTGCGATGTCCAGCACACCAAATGATCCACCTTCAGTTGCAATGCTGCCATGTCCCCATCCGAGTTCTCGTTCGATGATTTTCTTGTTGCAGCCCTAGATTACTCTTCAACGTTCTTCTTCTTCGAGAATATTAGAGGTTTTATCGGGAGCTTTGGCATCATTTTGACATCATCATCTTTGAACCTGCAACCTGCTTCCACGCATATTACAGTGATGAGTGAGGACAAGCCTATGCAATTATGGGCACTGACACAATCCCAGATGTACGCCATTATTGTACCCCCAACATCGATGCTCATATTCTTCTTTATCTTGTAGAGCAGCAGCATACGGGACCGATGAACCTCACTATTCATTTTCACAAGGAGTAGCCGGGCAGCTATGAAACTGTATCACACGTTCATTTCTTCAGTCAAGTACTTTTTCTCAATGCTGGACCATTCTTGTGGTAGATTCTAGATTACTACATCGCTGTTATCACAGATTTCCATGATGATGTCTTCCCATGAAGCTTGTTGAACAGCGGAGTCAGCGGATTCGTACAAACTCGAGGGCTTGGGTGGGATCTTGTAGAACATGTTGATCACATCCAAAGCCAACTCAACCAATGACCACGGAGGAAAACACTTGGAGAATTCTTGTACTTCATAAGCGACAAGTATTCACATGCCATGGTTTGGTTTGCACGAGGCGGTTGTGAGACAAAGCCCTCCCAGCGGTGCTCCTTCATGTAGTCCTTGAAGGGCTTTTCCGGTCTCAGCCCTCTCTAAAGTATTAGGCCCCTTGAAATGAAGTCTTTGTATACAGTTATATGCTCAGTGTAGTCCGTCTCTGCGGCTGGTATTGGGACATTGGACGGAACAATCTGTGCCCTGTGCTCTCCATCCTCCATCTGTACCACTTTGGCTTTTTTCCTCGAATTCTGACTGTTGTTCTTCTGCTTGGGAGCATTTTTTTGGGGGCTATACCTGTCAAACTAAATGTGTTATTGTACAAATTGTGCAGGAAAATGTTCACGCAACCCAGAAGATTAACGGGTGGTCAGAATAGACAAAGGGAAATAAGAAATCTCGGTGGTCAAAATATGAACGGAAGCAGGAAAGAATCATACACTAGAATAACCTGACATTCTAAGTTCCTACCAAGAATACACAAACAGCTTTCAGAACATATTACAGAATTACCGGTTATTCTAATTGAAGCATTTTTTCCCAAGGTCTGAATACGGAATAATATTCACAATTAATCCCAATTTCAGATAATATAAGTAGAAGCAAATTAATTTAACTAGATTGACATTCTATAAATCCTAGGAAACAAGAGCACAATGAGGTTTGTACACAATTATTCACCATTTATGAAAACAAGAGCACAATGAGGTTTGTACACAATTATTCACCATTCATGAAAACAAGAGCACAATGAGGTTCATCACAATGAGGCATTATCATGAAATCAATCCTTGAGCACAAAAATATTGTTAACAAACCCTAGGAAAACAATCCGCATACCTAATTCGGAGTACGGGTTGTTGACGATTGGTGTTTGTGGTGTGGACGAAGATGGTCGGATAGGGCTTGGCCGATGAAGCTTTGCTGATGGAGAAGTGGACGGCGGAGGGAGCATGGTATAGCGGAGGGAACAGAGGACGCAGGAGGGAGCAGGGGACGGCGCCGGAAGAAGGGGACGGCGGAGGGAGCAGGGGATGGCGGAGGGAGCAGGGGATGGTGGAGGGAGCAGGGGACGGTGGAGGGAGCAGGGGACGGCAGAGGAAGGAGCTTGGGAACAGTGGAGGAAGGAGCTTGGGAACAGCAGAGGAAGGAGTTTGGGAGAGTAGAGGATCTAAGGGTACGGACTAATGGTTCAAACACATTATACCAATTGGGCTTCAGTTTACAGTCCTTTGGGCTGAATTTTACCACAATTGAATAGTAAGTTTTAGACCCATTTGGGTTGAATTTTACACCCAATTGGGCCGAACTGAATAAAGATATGGGTTGAAAAATGTTATCGATACGAAGAGGCACGGTTCGAGGCTCGAGAGCTTATCTAGTGTGGGGGTGAAAACGAGGGTTGCGAGTCGATGTATTTTTCATGATCCTGAATGAGTCTATGTATTTTTTGTAAGTGAATATTGTAATACTGACAGGAATGTGGAAGGCAAAATAGGGTGATGGAAATCGATGGGAACTCTGGCTTAGTTAGTCATGGTCACGAAAGAAGATAAGGTATTGGTTGAATCCGGACAAGTCATGGTTACCAAGCTTGAGTTCTACGCATATTATGTTTCCTTATTGTACTTTATCGTGGGTTTGGTGTTCCGGATTTGAATGCTCTCCATTACTTCCTAGGATTAGTAGTGTCACCCACTTCCTCGGGTCTGGCTTCTCGGGCTATGGCTCGATACGGAAGGATATGCAGCATGTTTTTGTTGAATTCTTGTTCGTCAGAGTCCCATGGAGCAACCTACCAACTCTTAGTCCAGCACTATTTACGAGTATCGAGCCCTTGCCAACAATGACTCAGAGATGGTCTGGTTGACCCATTCTCATTGCGACCTTAGTCGATGTGAAAGAGATCCACATTGTTGATATCTAACAACAATAGTGCCAGTGTTATTCCATCATCTCATTCTACTATATATATTTCTGTCAGCTACACGTCAGTAACTAACCCACCGTACATCACATCCATCAGTAAATAACCTTTTCGCTATGAGCAGACTTTTTCCCCGTAAGTAAATTTAATAGATATATATACAATAATAGATATATGGCATAATTGGAGATATATAAATAATAATATTATCATATGTTATATGGTTCGATTCATCGTAACATGTAGTTTATGAAAAGTAACTTTTTATATGCCATATTTATACGTACTTAACCCATAATAACGATTAGGCAAGTTTCATTATGAGCGTGAAATTCTCTCACACCATTTAATTTGGGACGGGAGAGTATAAGATTTTAAAGATTTTACGATCGTTTCCAGGCCCTGGGGAATCTAATACATATCCCTCCCATTCGTATGAATTAATGTTTTTTAAATAAACCATTTAAAATTATACGACACCAAAATGTGCCAACAATACAGCATTTTCCTTCCCTCCAAAAGTTTCCCTCTTCCCTCCATAACCAATACCCTCGATTTTCGTACCCTTCCCTCCCCAACACATTGAACCGAGTTCACTCTTCCCACCACATCCGTAACCCCAAATTTACCCTCTTTCCACCATAATCCCGTGCCGATTTCTCCCAAAATTAGTGTCCCTCCCTTCACAATTTATGTCGGGCTTCAACCTCCCAGTCTTGGTCACCAACCAAATACCCCAAATTGGTCGAAATTCTGCTCCACAATTTTGGTCGCCAGGTTGGAATCTTCATAGTGAAGGTGGTAAACAAGCCGGTCGGCTCTTGACGAAATAAGGTATGACCGATTGGTAGTGTGGGTGTTGTGAGTTTGTGTTGCCATTTCTTGGTATACTAGTGTGGGTGTTGTTTCATGCTCATAGATGATATGCTTTCTAGTAATGTCAAACTTTTTACCTACCCACATACCCCCTATACGAATTTGTTAAAACCTATTTTTGCCCCCATACAATATGTTCTCGGTTGGATTTTAGTGAAAATCCACAAAGGGCTGTGTTGGAGTAAGATTCTAATTATGTTTCATTTACTCATGCAAGAGATTCAATGGCGAAGCCGAGGAAGAAATATTTTGAGTCCGGCGGTAGAAAAACTGTTGACGATAATTGTGTTACCCCTCCAAAGGTGGCAAACTGTGATGACAATAGCGGGGAAGGGGCTGATGCTCGGGAATATTGCTCGGGATCAAAGAATTCAAGTGAAGAAGAAGAAACTATGATGAAAGAAGACATGCGTGGGAGCTTCGACAAGTTTAAGATTGAAGAGTATTGCAAGCGCAGAGGCACAGCCACGTGCAAGTCCATGTTACTTGCGAAACAAAAGAAGCCTCTCAAAATATTCTTCGATGATAACTTCGAACCCCTAGTTATGCACAGCCGATGGTCAATGTATGTTGGCTATGCCTTCCGAAGAAGAATCCGCTTCGGGACATGGCATAATTGGAGATCAGTCTCAGACCATATGAAGAAGGATGCATGGGAAGACATTCTCGTAAGTGTGTCCTAATCCTCCGTTGTTCATGTTAACTTCGTTACATTTCGCGCTAACAACATGTCTCCTTGTCCTCCAGATTAGCTAGGATATACAAACCAAAATGACTTTCAATGAGATGAATAGGTTCTGAAATAAATGGACAATTTATGCAGGAGAAAAGTGGAGGAATTGGAAGACTAAGGTGGCGCACAAGTACATTGTGCAAAAAAAAAGGGTTCTTGTGCATGGAGAGACTATCGCTGGATGGACAAAAAGGAGTGGGAGCTCTTTGTGAAACACAGATCAACCCCTGAATTCAAGGTAATTCCTTCAATATTGTTAATCTCTAATGTTTACGATGTTAAAGTTTACAAACTGATGTCCAAATAGGTGGTAAGTGACGCAATAAAATTAAGCGCCTCACAGAAGGAGTACATCTATCACACGGGCAGTGGAGGGAACCATAGGGTTGCAATAGAACTCGAGAAAAGGAAAAGAAAGGCTAAAATTGACGAGCTTCTGGATGAAGGTCAGAGTGTAGAAGAAGCAGAGGCTTTAGTTCAAATCATGGATTTCAAACCAGACCGCTCGGAAGTGTTCCTTGTGGATACCTGGGACAAGAAATTATCAACCTACACCAACGACTTCGTCCGAAGAGCAGCCCCCACTATTATGAGCATAATTCATAATTAAATCTATCTCTATTGATATTCTTAGATATATCCTGATCATATGGCTAATATTAGCTTTTTTTCGTAGAAAACCCTTTTGGATAAGAAGTAAAAGGGAGATTTGGTTATACATGGAAAAAAGATATTCTAGTTCAAGCAACGGGTAAAAAGGATCATGGGGGTCGTTGGAGAGGTTGCTCCGCAACCTCTAAGGTGAACGAGGCCCTACCACATATGGCCGTCACCTGTTATGCATCTAGTTGATGTGGGAGCACAAACACAAAACCATCTGAGGAAATTTCAAATTCAAACAAACTACCAACAGATGTTATCGAGCTCAAGGAAACATTTGTTGCTTTACTTGAGGCCCAAACAAATTGGCTAGCTAGACAATTGGGTAAAGCTATTCCCCCACACTTGGATGCCCGTAATTTCCTTGGTACATCTTGCACCCCCACAAATAAGGACAACCGGGTATTCATTCCTTCATCATCGAGATGTAGTGACCCACAAGGAACCGTAGCGGATGACAAGGTAGTCCATACCGTAAACTGCAATTGTTTTTGTTCCTTTCTTCCTATGTGATTTGTAGTATCTGGATTTCCATTTCCTATCACATTGATGTTGTGGGGATACAGTGACTACTATCACATTGATGTTGTCGGTAGTTATATCTTCAACTTCGTATTTCCCCCGTAAACTGAGGAACTATCTCTTCGCCAATGTAATTATGTTTCATGACAGTTCATTGCTGATGAACGCTGGAAGCTGCAGCGCGGTGTAGCTCTCAGTCTCAGCTGGGCACTGAAAGCTGCAGTGCGCTGCAGCCTTCAGCAGCTACATGTACAATTCATTACTTCTTATAATCTATCGCTTGCACTTGCGACAGTATTTGCTTTCCTTCAATAGGGAATACTTAGTCATTGTCCAACTGATGTATTTATCCAATCTCTAAGTTCTTCTCTCAGAAAGGAAAAATGTGCTGCCTATTGTTTTGAACCATAACAGAGAAAGGGATGTAGCTGCATTTGGTATCATCTTTCCAAAGGACGCGGAAACTGACTTACCCATCAAGTGGGAGCGAGTAAATCTAAAAGGACCTGTGATCATTCCAAAGGAACCTTTGCCGATTGAACATGAAGAATTTGAGCTTGTCACTCAGGCTATTGGATATAACATTCTATGGCCGGGAAAGCTGATAAGTGTCATTGAGCAACAGGATGATGAGGTGTGACATTTGTACTCCTCTTCTTATCGGTGCTCATATATATCTTTCTAGATATTTCAATAACATAATATTTTATTCATCTACTAATGTAGGAGAACGAGCAGCAACCGCCTCCCCAGGAATTGGTAGTTGATGAAATTGGAAGTCCTCAAACAAACCTCACACCAGTGGCTAAGGAAGATACTTCTCATGGAGAGGTGGCCACTGGATCGGTAAAAGTAGAGGTACATACCCCCCGAGTATTTCATTCCGACTGATTTTTTGCTATGCATCACTAACATTTTACCCATTAGCAACTTCCAAAAGGAAAGACTACATCACCGGAGAATGGGCAACCAAATCCTGCCTCTTCGATTTCTCCGCAATACATATTTGTGAGAACTCATTTCAGCCTTTACATTATCATCCACTATTGAATCACATACAAATACTGTTCAACTAACATTATCAGATTCTCAATGTAATGATTAGGGAGCCACGGAAGACCAAGAATGCATCGCTGCTGTTCAACAGATAATGATGCTTTACGACTATCTTCACAAATATGTGGACCAAACAAAGTCTTCCGCATCAATTTCAACGCAAAGGTGTTTGGATCAGAAGAAGTCTACACAACCATATTTACAGACAAGATAAGACTGTTCATGAACAGCTTGGACGCAGAGGATGAAATGGAGTGGATCAGTGGGTGCCAACTTGATATATGGGCATCGTAAGAAGTGCATGCTTTCATTATCCATAGATACAAGTATCATTATATTTGCTTCACTTACAATATCATTTTGCAAGATACCTTTGCAATGGGGTGGTTCGTGGAGGCCACGTCCAGTTTATTCCTGCGTCTTCAAACTCAATGGCTCATAAGGCAAATCAAAGGGTGAAATTGACTGCGGACGAGGTTTCGGCTATCATGTGCCACACTGAAGCGAGGATGTACATCTTCCCATACAATCGAGAGTAAGTTCCATTTGTTTTCCAAGTAGCTAGACCCACCCACATGGAAGAAAAACCAACCATATGCTGTGATTTTATTTTCAGAATACATCTTAAGTACTTTTGGTTTTCCCTTCTTTCCATAGGGACCATTGGTTTTTGCTTGTCTTCGTACCAGAAATCGAACGAGTATATTGCATCGACTCAATGACTGGGGGAATTTCCAAACAAAATAGAACATGCCTAAAAATGATTCATTTGTAAGTGGAACACATTCATGTCATTCCTTCAACTTCGATGTTTTACAAAAATGGTTGTTCCCGTAAATGTGTCCTTGTACGTTTTGTACTCTCTTGGCTCAATTATTTACAATTACTGTTACTTAGTATATTATCAAATATTGTGTGAACCCCAAATTTTGAAAATATTATTCCACATGTTGACAAAAATATGTTTCCACCTATTGTAGGATTGCAACAAAATATCAACGGGCCAATTCCAAACAAAATAGGTCCTACCCTTCAAACTACACTTGGGATGTCATAAACATCAATGTACGTATTATCCCATACCTTCATATTTCACGTGTTATTTTCATCTTCGTAATCGGTTCAACAAATTATCTTTTCCATCATC
This sequence comes from Rubia yunnanensis, assembly GCA_037428765.1. Lineage (NCBI taxonomy): Eukaryota > Viridiplantae > Streptophyta > Magnoliopsida > Gentianales > Rubiaceae > Rubia > Rubia yunnanensis. Next base: position 80,332,444 of record CM075061.1, on the reverse strand, counting down.
AGCACAAGATACAAAGTAGTACTTGGGAGTGCGGATACCATTGCATGGAAAAAATTGTTAGGCACGTACAGGACATTGACATTATTCCGGTACGTTTTCCTACAATTCTTTGTATTTGTTATTCTCACATATACATGCTTCTCTTAACATGTCATATACTGCATTATTTCAGCAATTTCCGGAAATTACACTCCACTGGGGAGCGATGAACTGCGGAGAATTGCTTTGAGATGGGTTCGTATTTTTGCAAAAAGTACTCTGCCAAAATGCATAGCTCAATTGAATGTCATACAGGGACTTTCACAAATCGTTGGATAGTGGTTAGTATTATCTCTTACAAGAAAGGTAATTGACTTTCACTTCTGATACTCGTCAAATTTGACGATGAGGGGGGTTCCAGTATCTTAGGCCACTACGAAACACGTCATGCTCTTCTTTTGCTAGTCATAAATTATACTACATTGGATTCAATGCTTTCTTCAACCTACTTTCTTGTCTATGCATCATGGTGGCTCGGAATTTGTTCAATTTGTCTTCGTACACCATTCTGTTGCTACACACAACAAATAATGGGTACCATGCTTGGAAAAAAAAGGAAGGAACTGGCTGTGTGAAGATGAACTGAAAGAGCGGCAGCGCGCCGCAGCTTACAGTGACAACAATAGTTACTCACGCTTTTAACACTGGTTTCTTTCGATTACAAAAGCGGTGCTAATATTAAACGGTGCAAAATTAACACTTTTAGCACCGCTTTCAAAACCGCTCATAAAAAAAGGTGCAACAATAACCGGTGATATATAAATTGTCATAGCACCGATTTTTAAATAGGTGCAAACTATAACCGGTGCAACAAATAAACAACTCTAGCACCAATTTTTTTTACCGATGCTAACAAATAACCGGTGCAATAAACACAATTCTATCACCGGTTCCCAAACCATTGCTAAACTATAACCGGTGCAATTTATTTTTCTGGTCACCGGTTTAAAAACCGGTGCTACCTACAAACCGGTGATAAAAATACAGATTTTACACCGGTTCCATAACCGGTGCAAAAAAACCGGTGCGACAAAATTATATTTATCACCGGTGTTATAACCAGTGTAAGAATGACAAATTTTACACCGGTTTTTCTTAGCACCGGTTACAAAAAACCGGTGCTAATATAGTACATTATAGCACCGGTCACTAAAACCGGTGCAAAATATTACCGGTGCTAATATAAGAAATTTGGCACCAGTTTTACTTGAACCGGTGATAATGTACATTGCTTACTTAGGCACCGGTTTTTTACGTAGCCAAAAACCGATGCTAGGAACCCAAAAAACCGGTGCTACAGGTGTCTTCGCGTGGTTGTGGTATTTTCAAAGAGCTTTTTGAGGTTCTAATTGAGCTCAATGAAATTAGCAAGCATATAATGAAGTCAATGTTGGATCTTGTTGAAAGATGTGATCCTGCCGAGATGGATTATCAAGAGGCAATACATTGCATATTAAATTAATTTGGATCCTCAAAAAGATGTGTTGCTGATGCCAATAGGTTGCATATCCTTGAAGCTCGTCTTACAGTCAGTCAAAGTGAAGCTTATAAGTATAATTCTCAAGTGGGAGAGGTGACACAACTTCTCAAAGTTGCTTCAAATGAAACTGCAAGATTAGACAAAGCTTTATAAAAAAAGATTCAACTAATGATTAAGATCCCTCATTAGTTGAATCTGTCCTTGCAAAGGACACTCGACTTTCAAAAGAAATCAAAAAAACAAAGTAAAAAAAAAAATCAAAGAATGGGAAGAAAAGGTTGTGCTTTACGATGTGACCCTTCAAGCCCATAGCCTGTAGCATGGTGTCACTCATCCAAGACTCATAGACAACCGGTTTTTGCCTAAGTTTCTACTTAGGGCATCCAGGAATTGGATTTTTGACTGCGAGGTTTATGAGAAATGAATTCCCCTTGAAAAAGCAGTATGTGATGCTATTCTAGAATGGTTAAGAGAACTTCCCCTTATTCTCCCCCCCTCTAAGAAGCCAAATATTCCCAATTTCTAAGAAATTTGGGACTAAAAAAGGTGATAAAAGTTGCGGATCTTTGAGCTGCACTACTAAACAGTCTACAAAAAAACATTGTAGAGATGAATATTTCCAAACAAGGAACCTGGAAAATGATCCTTCATGAAAATGCTCTCAGCCAAAGATCTTGATAAATCTCACCAAATATCCCAAAGAGGAAAAAAGTGTGACCTTAAACGTTCAGTCGGTATCAAAATGAAAGAACTCGAAGAGAAATTGGGGGAGTTAGTTCCCTGAATCAGGAATACAGGTTACTCATGTCTTAATAATATAGCTATAATTTATCCTCAATGATTCATATATTGATAGGTTAAATATATCACACAGAGTATTCTTGCTATTCGCTTAGTGTTATATGAGTATAACAAATTGAACGTGCATTATATTCCAATTCAACATATAATTTCTGGGATTCAAATAGCTTAACAATATAGATACTAATCGAGTAGCTTATCAGCAAATATATTAAACGAGTAGCTTATCAGCCTTAACGGTAAATAAGCGGCTTATTAACACACTTCACCAATCCCAGCATATAGCATTCAGGACTAAAATTGTAATAAGAATGCCGCTTGTCAGCATATCATTCAATTATTACCTGTAGCGAGTAGCATACAATGATATAATTATTACAAAGAGTGCTGCTTATCAGCATGTCACTTGTATCTTCAATAGTGTCGCTTATCAGCATATCAATCGTGTCTTTAGAAGTTCCGTTTATCAGCATATCACTCATGCCTTTAGAAGTGCCGCTTATAGCATATCACTCGTTCCTTCATGAGTGCCAGTTATCAACATATCACTCATTCCTTCAGGACTTCATCAGCTTCTGATAACAACAACCTCAGTATCTTAATTACAGACCTGGGTCTTTAGGCCATATTCAATGTCATAGCAAATAATATGAGGTAGCTTGTCTCTTAGCTAGCAAAAGAGTGAAAATTTCATTAAACTAAATATTTTAACAACAGATGCTCATGTATGGAAAAAAAGGTTAAATGAATTATCAAATACTTGATCTCAAACCTTTTGTTTTTATGGAAGAAACAACATATCACCTCGTATCTTCAATGCTGGTAATACTTTTGCAAATTGGTGATATTTCACCTCATGGGGACTCAAACACCATTCATTGACTTGGGGACGTAACAACCTCCGAGAAAGGCTTCCACTACCTTGTTGGGCCCTTCATATTTAGCAGCCAATTTCCCCTCTGGTTCATGTCGACTCCTCTCATTTTTCCTCATCATCGAATCTCCAGGGTGAAACTATACCTTCTTGACTCTTTTTTCTTGATAACACTTAACTATTAATTTTACCTGAGCTTCATGGAAGGATTCCAAATATTACCTTTTCTCCACTATATCAATATCAAAACAGTTATTTTCTTTATTAACTTTCTTTTTTTGTAACCGCCATCAACCTAGGACACAGAACTCCTATTTCTTCAGTAATTACTGCTTAAGAACCGTAAACCAAGCCATAAGGCATTCCACTAGTGGCCGAAGACTCAACTGTCATGTATTCCATAAAAAAACTAGGTATCTCACATATCCAGTTTCCCTACCCCTTGAGTCAAGATCTGATACCATTCACTATCATTTGGTTAGTTATCTCTACCCAAGTGTAGGCTTGCGGATGATAAATTGTTGTTACCTTTTCATGTATCTTATACTCCTAACATCATTTCTTGAACAAATCGTGAACAAAATGCGTGGCCCACCTTGACCTGGGGTGGCCAATCATAGATAATTAACCCAAGTCGAGGCCTTGTCCCATGGGACAGTCAAAGATAAGATTTATAATTCTTCACCCCGGTCTCACTGCAATGCTACCGAAGGGGTAGTTAGCGGCAAGCCCTGGTTTTTTTCACAAGGATGCTAGGTCTAATGTATCTACTCAAAATAAAACCTCGTACGGGTTGTCAATTTGTACGAGTGAAAGGAACAACTAGTAAACGTACAAGCAAGGGGGGCGGTTGGATATTTAATCAACAACTATAAAACATGTAAAGTAAATAACACAACTACAATATTAAAGCTAGCACTTAGGGAAATCATTGAGTGACTTGGTAATCTAATGCTTCTATCCTCGATTCTTTCACATAGAGATCTAAGTAAACCTAATAGTGTCTCCATAACACGTGGTGTGGCCGATAGCATACACTTTCCCATCCCTTTCATGGTGGGTGCTCTCGTAACCCTTAATCGACACCTCCATCGTAATTAAGGGAGTACAACAAGGTCCGACCATTATTGTAGGTCTGATTCTCCCATGTGCAATTACGTCCTGGGCTTATACAATGAATGCAACTACTCCTCTTGAGTCCTATCAACTAGGCCTAAGGATCATAGCCACCTTATCTATGATACTAGTGTATCTTGTAACCTTAGCTTGCTGCAATCTAAGCTATCTCTACTCGGAACCCTTCTAACTTCTTTATGAAGTCGGCTATGACTGTTGCGATGGTATGTGGATGAGGGTGACTTTGGATCTCCCGTGCACACACCTACGCAGACTCATTCCCCTCCACCCATACAAACATATTAATTTCCCTTCCTAGAGGGGCATAAATATATGCGCCTAGAATGAATACATCCCAAAGTGTGTGCTTATATGTGGTGTGTTATTCATGCATTCAAACTCAAAAGTAAATCACAATAACATTACGAACACTAGATTAAGAAAAACTAATGAATCTCAAAATGCATATAGAAATAGCCAAGTCACATCTATTTACCCCCAAGCTATAGAAACTACTCTCTATACAAGGAATTCAAATGAAGATTTGAATTCCACATCTTTGGGATCAAAGCAAAATAAAATATGAAAAGATAAAGCTATGTAAGGAGAGAATCTCCTCTACTCTTCTCTACAAGATAAAAATATGATATGAAGTATCTAATGTATCTAAAAGTATGAAAACATAGGGGACTAAGGTTCTATATATAATAGTAGGAGATTGGGCCAAAAAATAGGCCAAAATAGGGTAAACCTTAGCTCAGCCGCCACCAGGCACGGGGCATCATGGATGACGTGGCCCATGGCTACTTTGGGCACGGTACGCATGGCTTAGTGCAGGTTGTACTGCTTCATGGCACGGGGTGCCTGTTCTTGAATGGGGCGGAGATCTTCAACCATAGCGCGGGACGCTGGGGTTGGCATGGGTCGTGTCTAGCACTGGCGCGTACCACGTTGTCTCATGTGGGGCATAATCAGAGTGATGATCTTTGCGCTCCTGATCTGTGCCTATGGCCACTAGCACAGGCTTTTGTCAGGCTCGGTCCATCACTGAGAAACTTGGCGCATTCCGTGTGAATTCCCATAGCTTGTCGAATGGTCTTGACAAAATAGACTTGGAATGGTGCAGGATACCTAAAATGACACGTCTCATAACCCAACTTAGCCACATTGAGGGTTCTTGACATTATGCTATGGGTTATCGTGTCTGGCGTGGGCCTTTGGTGCTAAACCATGCACGGCCCGTGCTGTTCTTCGCTATGGGAGAGAAGTTAGTCCTATTTGAGAGTTCTAGTAGTCAATTTTATAGTACTAGAGAGATAAATCCAATGGAACAATCCTTGAAGGATAATTATTCTTGGATCGTTCTAGGAATAAGGCATAACTCATTGGACTACTAAATCCCACTTCTCCATTGGCCTCTATGATTTCCGTATCCACCTATCTATCGTGGCCTTCATCTACTACCATTATGATGTGAATGACCTTCATCTCTACTACCGTTCTTGTGAACAGCCTTCAATATCTTCTACCGCCCTTACAGACGGCCTTCACATAGAATGTAAACCAAAAGTATCCACAAGCGACTTTCTAAAGATGATTACTAGGAACATCAAGGAGCCTGTGGATACAGTATGTCCATTAGTACCAATTAAGTCTACAAAACACGGGATTTAAACAAGAAAACCAAACATGACCGTCTAAACCCCTTGTCACGTAAACTCAACTAATACTGCAATCCACCAAATAAAAGTAACTAAAAATTATGTCAAATGCATCGGTTAACACACGCAAAATGAAGCAGATCAGACTCCTCACACTTAACCCTTTACTCATCCTCGAGTAAATTAAAGACAAGAAAAAAAAGAATCAAGCAAAATGTAATGTGCAAAGAGAAGTTAACTGAGGCATTCAACTTATTCCAAGATTACTTTGTTTCCCCCTAAAAAGAGTAAGAATCTAAATAATCTCACACTCCCCGAAAGACATAAGTAATCAAATCACCCAAAAAGTAGAGTTTGGAAAAAGGTAAGACAAAAAAAGGTAAGTGTCAAGGTAGCTTACTTTCCCCAAAATGATCCAAAACAATCAAAGTGTAGTCTTTAAAAACAATCCACCGCGGAAGTATGCATCCAACTTTAGTTTCTTGTTTTATTTCAATTTCTCTCATTTTGCGTAGGAGCCCTTTCGGGTTTTCATCCTAGCTTTAACACACAAAGGGTAGTCATGACTCACCTTTTTCCACACAACCTCTCATTTTTGCCTAGGCTCGTAAGCCTTGCCGGGCCTAGCCTCTCATTTTTACGTAGGCCTTTCGACCTATCCAAGCTTTTCCTCATGTTACCCCAGTCGCCCTCTCGGGTTTTCAACTTGTCCCAATTTTGGTATTTTTTCATTTTTTCAAGTTTTCCAATATTTTTGGTGTAGCACAAATTGCCCCAAAAGTGGGCTTCATACTACAAAAGATAGTCTCACATAAAAATACACCACCAATTTCCTAAAACATCCTACCCTATGCAAAATAGAAATCCCTAGCATAGCATGTCATACCACCAAATGTTCATCCAAAATCATCCCTCAAAATACAAAAACTAGCATCACAAACTAACAAGAAAAACTATCAAAACAAAATCATGAAATGCTCCGAGGAAATCCGATAATGAAGACTCCCTTAGTAAGTACTACTCCTTCCCTACACTTTGCCCATGCAAAGTGTCCAATGCACAAAAATCATGTCAAAATATAGTTGAGGTAGGAAGAATAGTGGTACTCCTTGAATCCGGTTCCAATGAAATTGAGAAACCCCACATCGAAAAACATGAAACCCAAGTGTAATTCCATTCCAAGAAAATCTCTCAAAAATACACACTTATTCAATAATTATCCTTCGAATAACATTACCCCAATGTCAAATAGTGCACACATAGACAAATCATTCAATGGTTCCCCCCAAGGTGTGAAGCTATGACTTGTGAAATTCACTCTAAAGAAGCAAAAATTGCTAGTTTTTGGAAAAGAGCTTCACTTTTGGGTGTTACCTAGAGTGTGTGAGAATGAGTGCTTCTTGACAAGGAAGAATGTTTAAAGTAGGGATGGGATTTAGAATTCTCAATTTATAGGACGATAGGGTGAAAAAATTAATCTCCAAGGGATATTGAAAGCATTCTCAGAAGTCATAAAAAATTATGAAATTACAAGATTCTTGAACCAAAAATGCATTTTCAAATTAGAGAACAAGAATTTTTGAAAATTTTCATTATTGGAGTAAAGAAAATTGAAAACTCAGTTTTAGGTGAACAAGGTCCTTGGCCCGAAGCATAGCCTCGTGCCAAACCTTCTGGCATGAGGCATAACCTTGCGCCATTCCAGTCGCGGCACAAAGGTTAGCTTTACGCCAACCTACCTGGCATGAGGCACACAACAACCATTTCCCTATCCCTCGATTTTTCACTCTTTTTTCAAAAAACTATGTCACCCGTCAAATTTAATTCCATACAACACACAATCATGAGTCTCAAGTTCAAATTTCCAAACCATCCAGATTTCATTTCAAAATTCCATATAGAAAAACATATATTCATGCAAAAAATAACTGCTCACTAATCAAAACATGAAAGGAAAACAAACACCGCATATTAATTGTCGTCCTCATGGCTTATTCTCTTTCATGCATTCTAATTAAACATACTCACCGGTGGGTCTCCGGAATTTCCATCAGCAACTCCACCCATGATGAAATTGTTGTGAAGAGGTCTCCACGATGAAACATCCTTACCTTCAGACCTCTTGTTCACCAATAGGAATGAATCTCCATGTCTCGCCATCATTGAATCCGTGAATGTCATTTTGGGGGTTAAGGGAGGTCAGGGAGATTTTAAACTCTCGACCATATCCCTTTCCCGCTGCAATTTGGTTAGCATAGAAAAACAATCTGGCACAGAAATATTATCCATTGCATCATTCATTTCATCGGATTCATCATTATTATCATCAATATGGGATTCACTCAAACATTCATGCTTAGTTGTCATTCAAGAAGACTCATCATGCTCATCACATATGGTTACACCTTTACACATCAAACACGACCTTGTTAAATCATGCCTAAACTTATAGATATCAAATTCCTCTCTATCCATGTCTTCTTCTAGAGTTAAGGTTCCTAAGTGGACATCGAATTTAGTCTTAGATTTTTTAACAAAAGGTTTCCCAAAAATTTTTGGGGTGCACGTCCGTCGCGTGCCACATCTAGGACATAAAAGTCCCCCAGATGAACCAAAACTTGCCAACTTGCACAATATCATCCTTTACTAGTCCAGGGGGACTAGCTTGGGAATGATCGGCAATTTGGACAATTACTCTAGTATCTCTAAGCTCACTTATTTCTAGGCATTCATATAGACTAAATGGGATAAAATTAATGGATGCACCTAGATCTATCATAGCATGTTCCAGAATTTTACCACCTAAAGAGATAGGGATAGAAAACACTCCGGGATCATCGCATTTCTTAGGCACGTTCCATTGATTCAATATAATGACACCTCCCATTTTCAAATGTCCTAATCTCTTAATTGGCCTACGTCTCTTCTTTGTGCATGCACCTATAAGAAATTTAGCATAAGATGGAACATGTTCAATTAATTCCAAGATAGGGATGCTTACCTTGACCTTTTTGAAGACTTTTTGAATGTTTGCATCACCAGTCACCACCTTTGGCCGTCCTCTCAAAACATTTGGAAATGGAGGTGGAATAGTGACTTGTGACTCGGGCGGTGGAAGTTCCTTGGAGGGTGTTTCCTTGACCATAATTTCCTCCTCTTTGAAGTGTTCTTTCATAGCCTCCACTATCTTGTCATCTTCTTGAATTGTCTTCCTCTTGGTCTCGCGGACTTCCTTCCCACTTCTCAATTTAAGAGAACTCACATTCCTAGATTCACCTCCAGCTCGGAAGGTATTTTGCCTGACTCCTTGGCCTCAAGTCGGCTTACCGAGGTGGTAAATTGCCAGACTTGAACATCAATATTTTTAATACTTGAGAAAGCTCTATTACCAATGTCCTCAATTTCTCGCCTTGTCCGCTCCACGAAGATATCATTTTTCTTCCCCAATTGACCAATGGATTTCAAGATCTCATCCCTTTCTGAATTTTAAAGTGAAGCGTGATTGTTGGAAAGGCCTTCACCTCCAGGATATAGTTTAGGTGGAGCTTGTTCTCCCATGTACCCTTGAGCTTGGTTGTCCTCCCTCCATTAAAAATTGGGATGATCGTTTTACCTAGGGTTGAATGAATTTTCATAGGGGTCCGACCTTGCATCTCCTTGGATCCCGCGGAACCCTTGTGGTTGGCTCCTACCAAATTGAGGTTTTTCTTAGTTGTTGAAGTCAATGGCCTTCATTTCTTTTAGATCACCTAGTAGACTAAGGTTCTATATATAGTAGTAGGAGATTGGACCTAAAAATAGGCCCAAAATAGGGTAAAACCAAGCTTAGCCACCACTCGGCATGGGATGTCACGGATAACGCAGCCTGTGTTGTACTGGTGCGGGACACGAGGCTTGGCGTGGGTTGCACCTCTTCATAGCACAGGGAACCTATTCTTGAGATTGGTGTGGATATTCAACTATATTGCGGGATGCTGAGGTTGGCGCGGGTCGCGTCTAGCACTGGCGTTGTCTCCTGTAGGACGCCATCAACGTGTTGATCTTTGAGTTCCTGATCTGCGCCCGTGGCCGTTGGCACCAGCTGTAGTCAGGCTTGGTGCATCTCTTAGAAACTTGGTGAACATCATGTTGATTCCCTCACCCCATCAGCTGGTCTTGACAAGATGGACTTGGAACGGGATGAGATGCCAAAAATGGCACGTCTGCGCCCATACTTAGTCGCGTGAAGGGGTTCTTAATTTTGTACTGTGGCCTATCATGTCTTGCGCGGGTTGCGCCACTGTCCCGCATTGGTCTTCATGATACAAGTCATCTTCTTTACCGTAGGCTGTTGGTGTTAAACCATGCACGGCTCACACAATCTCATTGGTGCTTTGGCTGGCTGAACTAGTTTTCTTCACTAAAGGAGAACTGTTAGTCCGATTTGGAGTTCTATTAGTCGATTTTATAGTACTTAAGAAGACGAATCCAATGAAACCAACCTTGAAGGCTAATTAGTATTGGATTGTTCTCGGACTAAGGCATAACTCATCAGACCACGATTCCCCATTTTTTGTTGGCCATTATGAAATCCGTAGCCGCCTATATTTGGATTCAGTCTCCTTTTACCATGCATTAATGATCTTGGCCTTCGTCTACTACCATCCTAATGTGAATTGCCTTCATCTCTACTACCATTCTTGCAAATGGCCTTCAATATCTTCTACCACCCTTATGAATGGGCATCACATAGAATGTAACAAAAGTATAAATTGGCGACCTACTAAAGATGATCACAAGGAAGATCAAGGGGCCCATGGATACAAGATGTCCATTAGTACCAATTAAGTCTACACAATGCGGGATTTAGACAAGAAAACCAAACATGACTGTCTAAACTCCTTGTCATGTAAACTCAACTAATACTAGCAATCCACGAAATAAAAGTAAAGTATGACAAATGCATCAGTTAACACATGAAATACATGAAAAATGAAGCAGATCAGTGCATCCCATTATTGCTAATTATAGTCATTGGAATTTTAAATCGGCACACAATATTCTTCCAGCAGAACACAATAATCAATTTTCCTTTTATGTTTGTCAGATGCTCACTTTTAGCCCACTTTGTAAAATAATCGACAGCTACTATAGGATACTTGAATTTCCCAGGTGTTTTCGGAAAAACCCCACTAGATCAATTCCCCACTTATCAAATGACTATGAACTGTGAATGTTTGTCATCTCTTCCTGGGGGGTATGAATGATGGGGGCATGTCATTGACATTGATGGCGAGCCTGTATGTACTTGTTGCATCATCAAACATCATCGACCAATAATATCCTACTTGAATGAGCCTTCTTACTACAGAGCTCCCTAATAGCTACCACATATTCCTTCATGAACCTCCTTGATCAAATAATCTGCCTCGTAAGGGGTGACACATCAGAGTAAATGTTAGAGATGTCCTATTCGATATAAATTCCATCATGCAACACATATCTCGAGCCCTTCAGTCTTTCTTTTTCTAGCTTTAGCCATGTCCTCATGTAAAAATCCCCCTCGAACATAATTCACTATATAAGTCATCCAAGTATTCTTCTTCTCAATAGCCATCAGTACCTACTCCTCGAAACTTTGTCCTTAAGATTGAAACTCCAAATATAAGGACGCACACTTTCTTAAAGCATCTACTTTATGGTTTTCTTCTCTTGGTACCAGTGTCAAAGTATGTGATCTGAAGCTTTTTAATAGCTATTCTACTATCTCCAAGTACCTTTGTAGATCGTGCTCTCTAGCTTCATACTCTTTATTAACCTACTGAACCACTATCTGAGAATCACTGTAAACCTCTAGATTTTCAACTTTTTGACTCCTTAGCCAATTGCAACCCAGTTACCAAAGCTTCATACATAGCTTTATTGTTCGTAGCCTTGAACGCAAAGTGTAATATGTGTGGATAATTCTTGCAATTAGGACTAGTTAGCAATACTCCAGCCCCACTTCCTCCCAAATGTGAGGAATTATCCAAGTAAAATCTCCAAATTTCACTCTTTCGAGTCTCCTTTTTTCGAGTATCTTCCTCAACTTTAGTAGGCTTCAAGGTCCCTACTATAAAATTTGCAGATTTTTTTATTGCAGTTCTAGGTTGATACAGTATATCATGCTCCCCCAGCTCCACATCCCATTTCATCATTCTTACTGATGCTTTTAGTTTTCAGAGAATCTGCCTGATCATGTGATTGGGGAGCAATACCACTGTATGACCATGAAAGTATCGACGTAATCTTTGTTTCGCATGCACCAACACTAACTAATATCAACCTCTCGAGAGCTGTATACCTTGTTTCTATCCCCTGCCAAGCTCGATCAAGAAGTATATGAGGTGTTGCTGTCCTTCCATCTCCTTGACCAGCACTACAAAAATTTCCAAAGGTGAGGCAGAAATATACAAAAATATAGTTTCACCTTTGTCGGACCACATAAAAGTTGGCAGTATCCGTAAATGTTCTTTCAACTGTTAGAATAATGTTTCACAATTTTCTGTCCTCTCAAACCTCTTTGCCCTTCGAAGCACATCAAAGAAAGGAAAGTGTTTCTCAACTCACTTTGAGAGGAATCGACTCAAGGCTGCCAAGGACCTCGTAAGCTTCTGCACATCTTTTAACATCTGTGGAATCTTTCATTCTCATCAAAGTCTCAACCTTCTCTGGATTGACATCAATACCCATCTAAGAAACCATAAATTTAAGAAACTTTCAAGCTTCACACCAATTACACACTTTACTGGATTTAACTTTAAGTTTGCCCCTCGAAGCTCTTCAAAGGTTTCCCCCAAGTCTGCTAGAAATTCATCGTGACTAATACTCTTTACAACCAGGTCATCAATACATATTTCTGCCAATGAGTTTCTTGAACAATTTATCCACCAACCTCTAATAAGTTGCTACCGCATTTCAAAGCCTAAATGGAATCTTTTTATAACAATCAGTACCCCTATTAGTAATAAATAACGTCTTCTCCTTATCTGCTTCCACCATAAATATCTGATGATACCCTTCATGAGCATCAACAAAAGCTAAAACCTGATTCTAATGATAGCTTCCACCAATTTATTAATTGGTGGCAAATGGTAACTATCCTTGGGGAAACATCTATTCAAATACATAAAACCTATGCATATTCACCAAGTTCCAGCATGATTCGGTACCATAACCGGATTGGCTAACCACTCCAAAAAAAACCTCCTTGATAACATTGGCCTTTAGCAATTTCTCAACTTCCTCCTTAATAGCTTCAACCCTTTTAGGGGCAAACATTCTTCTCTTCTGCTTAACCAACTTAACGGATGGATCAATATTCAATCTTTGAACTGCTAATCTTAGGGGTACCCTAGTGAGGTCAGAAGTCCTCCAAGAGAAAATGTTGCCGTATTCTTCCAATAATTGGTTCAGTCTTTCTTTAACAACCCGAGGCATCAACTTTCTTACCGTCACTGTCCCGAGATCTCAAATAGACATTTGTACCATATCTTTCGGGCTAATTTCTCGATGCACCAAAGCCACATTTCTCTTTTTTCTTTCTTCCATACCACCGTATAATTACAATTCTAGCCACAATTTGATTTCCTCGAATGGAAGTTATCCTCTTATCGGTCGGAAATTTCATCACCAGATGATGGGGAGATCATACTGCTCGAGCCTGGAACATCCATGGCCTTCCAAGAATCACACTGTAGAGCAAATATGCATCGATAACCGCAAAGGTACACTACAACAAACTGAACCTCTTAATTCACCTCTTTTACCTCAGTTGTTTGGTTAAGGAAAAATAACCGAGGAAAAAGGTTTTTTACATCAGTAATTATTTTTTTCAAAGTAAAAAATATTTTTTTCTCGATTATAAATAACTGAGGTAAAAAGTACACTTTTTACCTAAGCTTTTTTTGACCGGGGTAAAAGCCTGACATGACCGATGTCGCACACATGTCTGGCTTACCGACGTCGGTTGTTTTTGAGACTGACGTCACACATAGCTCTTGCACACATGAATGACCGACATGACACGTATGTCTGGCTTACCAACATCGATTGTTTTTGAGACCGACGTCACATATACCACTCGTAGATATGAAATGACCGATGCCGCATACATTACTGGCTTACCAACGTGTGACCTACATCGCAAGTACCTCTCGTAGACATGAAATGACCGACATTTCACGCATGTCAGGCTTACCAATGTTGATTATTATTTTGATCGACGTTGCACATACCTCTCGTGGACATGAAATGAGCGATGTCGCACGTATGTCTGGCTCACCGACGTCGCACACACCTCTCGCAGTTACACTTGCAATCGACGATTTAAAATAATTATATATATATATATTAATAATGTAATTTTTTTATTAAATAAAAATATAATTTTTAATTTTTTAATGCAACTCCATTTCCTTTTAATTTTAATTTCTTTTATAATTATACTTTTAACTATGAATTTATGTTTATATTTTGAAAGGAAATAAATTAAATGTAGAGTTTTGAGTAACACATGATCGAGAGTTTAATAATAAAATTTAATATTTAACAAAACTAAAATATAATTTTGTAAATTTTTTATGCTACTCTGTTTCTTTTAAACTCTTAAAAGATTTTATAACTATACTTTTGACTATAAATTTAGAGTGCGTCTCTTGAAAGACGGTCTTTCTATAAGTCATGGAAAGACCAAGGTTTAAAGTGTAAATTAGAAGAAATGAAGATAAAAATTTTGGGTAGCATGAACCGGGTTATAAATTTTATAACTACTACATATTGCATACTAAATTTTTAATGTTGCAACTAAGAACTTTTACCTTTTATTATTCAAATTAAACCCCATCTTTCTATAAGCCTATGGAAAGACCGTCTTTCCCAAGACTTTGCCATAAATTTTTGTTTTATATTTTTGAATTGAAATAAATGAAACGTAGAGTTCGAGTAATATGTGATCAAAGTCGAATATCAATAAATAATTTTTTTTACATACTTATATAAAATAAGTAGTATAAAATTTGGTTGATAGTTTAAATTTAGCTATGAAATATCTCATTATTTCTGGTACATTGCAGGTATGACATGGGAATATTTGTGAGGAAGGTACTCGTACCAATTTAGTGAATAGATGAATATGTCACTACTGGAAAAAGACATATAGGCACTGGTATGAGTTACTCAATAACATGTACTAGTGCTTTACAATATTTCATCAAAAAATAATTTATTTTATATTTTTATATTTCAACAAGTATAACAAAAGACTTGTATTTTGGAGCAATGGGTAATAGGGTAACATAACTTCCCTTTCACATCTCTCTATTTCCATCCTCAATTTCGCATGGGTTAAGGGGGCCGAAACATCCATCGATGTATGTTCAAAAATTGGGCAGGAGATCTACCCATAGGTGTTGGCAACATGGGTGTATATCTTTCAAAGTTAGGTCTAGCCATCTTCATCAATTGTTTCCCTCGAGGATCATTACTCCTTCCTGGCTTCTCCACTAAACTTTCCCTCTTCTTTTTGGTGGCTTCCTCTACTCTCGAATATTGTTCCACTACCTCTTTGAGCTTTTGCAAGGTTTGAGGAGTATTCGTGCTCAACTTCTTGTATAACTCCAAATCCTGCATTCCCAACAAATATCCTTGAATTACCTCATTTTTTTGTAGTTTCTACTACCCCCAAGATTTTATCCACTTATTGATGATAAAAGAACTCCGTACTTTCTCCTAACTTCTGATGGGTTTGGTACATCTCCAATAGAGTTTTAGTAAACTTCTTCTTCTGAGCATACTGACTCAACAGAGCCCCACTGAAATATCGATAGGAGTGTAAGGAACCCTTTGGAAATTTATTAAACCATTCAAGAGTTTTCCCTCAAAGGTAACTTCCAACTTTGCATGTTATTTTTTCTTCAAAATCCCTCGAATTCATTAGATTCAAGGATGTATGAGTGAATTCTCGAAGATTTGATTCCCCACTATAAGTTGGGAGTCCTTCTGGAGGCTTTACATCTACTGACCATCAAACCCCAGTTGTTACCTAACAGAAAGGTGATCCAACCGCTTGACACATTAGCCTAATCAACTCATCCGATTCTCTTTTTAATGAATCTACAGCGTCAACCGTAAACCCTTGCTGGCCCCAAAAAAATTAAATTGTTGATAATTTACTCCATGTGATATTTGGTACACAGGCTGAGAACCTATATAACTAGAATTTACACAAGGTTGCATAACCACTGGGTACATTGGCAACTACCCATAGGGGTTGTAAGGCCATTGGCTAGCTATTTAACCCTTTAACTCTACGTTACCACCTCCGTGAATCCCTATCAAAGTGACCATTCCATGTCCGGCTTCAACCACTAAGAGAGCAACTGTCGAGGTTATCAGAACCAAAGGGGCATCAAGTACATCATCCCCTGTGAATATTCTAGGAAAGAAGGTAAGGGCAGCGTTAGGAATGCCTCTCTTACGTATCTTAGGTAAGGGAAGGACAACATGGGCTTAGAAGCCAACCCCAAAGTTAATATCATAGGTATCAATGGCACTACATCTCTTGAGATAACCATAGGCCTCCAGGGAGGAGTGACCCACCTCCACTCGGGGTTGTTAAGTTGTAGCTAAATTAACCCAAGTGGAGGACTTATGAGAGGGACGAAGATATGATTTATATTTGTACACCCAACTTACCATTGAGCTACCTATAGTGTAGTTAGTGGCAAGCCTGGGTATGTCCACTGAGATGCTAGGGCCTAATAGTCAATTAAAACACAACCACGTACGAGTCTGAATCTGTCCAATTTTCAAGGAATAGATAGTATAGTAAAATGGAGGGTTTTGGTTTTTCAATTAACAACTACGAACATGAAATATAAAATACAAGTAAACTATTTTAATAGACACTTGGGGAATATTTGCGTAAAATGGTTGATTAAATATTTCGATCCTCGATTCAATTACATGTAAGACATCAAGAACCTAATATAGTGCTCATAACATGTGGTGTGGTTGCTGGTCAGCACTTCCCCATACCTTTCACT